>CM057341.1:730401449-731078329 GCA_030015575.1 Agapanthus africanus
AAGATCAAGAAGAGGCAAAGAACTCATGGTGAATGAAGCACAAAAGAGAAGACTTTATTGATTCCAAGATGATACAACCCTTGAGATCAAATACCAACCCTTAAACCTTCAAGCTCAATGAAGAGGTTGAAAGATCAAGAGAAAGCAAGGATCTCAAGGGGAAGCTAAGCAAAAGAATGATACAAAATAACCCTCATCTTCATTTAACATCCACTCAAAAGCTCTCACAACAATTTAATGGAGGAAAGATGATGAAGAAGAAGAAGTAAACTAAAAACTAACAAAAAGAGGGTATAAGAATGAACATACAAGGCTTGGCAAGTTCTGGGCTATTTATAGGAAGGAAATAGAGAACCTAGGGCAACATTCAGGCACTATAGGAAGTTACAAAAAAGCCCCCAGAAGATGACAGAGTGCGGAGCCCACATGGCCGCGGTTCCGCGGCCTAAGCGCGCTTATGCCACGGAACCGCGGCCGTATTAGGGAGTTGGGCCATGCGATTTGGTGGGTTTTCCTGGTTTGTGGTCCTCTTCAGTGTGGTATAGTACTTTTCTCAGAAGCTCTTCACAATTCTTCCAGAATTTCAGTAGATCAAAAGGTGATGTGATGTGGATCTTTTGCCATGATTTCCTCGAGCTCCGTGTAGATATGTTAGATCTTGTATTGACATTGAGCTTTGTGCATGAAAATGACATCGATTTGCCATTTTGTCCCTTAAACTGGTGTGTGGCAACATACGGATAGAGAGCGGAGACCCGTGTTTTATCTGTGGTTGGCAGTAATCCGGAATTTGTCGTATTTTTCCATGAATTTCACTGTTTAGAGCTGAGAACCAGTATTCTGCAAATATGTAGCAAACACTGATTAAAAGCACCTGCCTATAAACAAACGAGCGTAAGAATGGACGGTATAAAATGCAATATTCTGGTATGAACACTCCTCTTGCTTTTCTTATCGACACTAAACTCGTATACACTTGATGTTTATCTTGCTTATCTTATATCTTATGTATACTGAGTAATATATCAATATCCTATGCTATACTTGTGTTATATTCTTGATATTAATATATTACTCTCATTCATTGTTTTGGTAATTCACAATATGAATTTGTATATACATGTGATCTATATTTTGTTTCTCTTATACCATGTATATATAGTTAGTATATCAATATCTCATGCTTTGAGTTTGAGTTATATCTTGATATTGATATACTATTCATGATTGTGATATCAAAAACAATGAATGTTCATATACTTGTATTTACTATCTCACTTATATTTCATAATACTGTATATGATATGCTTGGTCATGTTTGAGATTGGTTTTTAGGATATTTTCATGACACAAGTATAAAAAGGAGGAAGATACCGAGCTTAAACGTCATATCTAAATGGAGATTGAAGGATTCGGACAAGAGCTTCTCAAACTGCACATTCAAGCTATGGATAGCTAAGAAGCTGAAGTCCGAGACTAAAGTGTCAAAAGTCGAAGTTCAAGATTTGTGCATGCGTATATCGACTTGAAGACGTTTGTGAGTGCATGTTCGAGTTTGAATCATCAAGTGTTGAAGCGAATTGAAGATCACTCGACCAATACAAAGTTCAAGCCAAGCGGAACGCCAAGGTTTAAGAGCTAGAGACGACAAGGTTTCAAGAATTCAAAGATTTTCTAAACCGACATAAGAATCCTTGTAAGTACTATAAACATTATGGTTATATCATTTAGAGCTCTTGAATACTCACACACAATTGCACAAAGGTTTTACAAATATCGGGTTTTTCGTTTTCGAAGTTTTTATTTTTCAGAAAACCCAAATTGTTGTTTTTATCTCAGGCTAGACGTCTGCCTCGTTGAAGTTCAGACGCCTATGCACTATTGTGTTTTCTGATATTTGGAAATATCAGAAACACATAGAGACAACAGATGTCTGAAGGTCAATTTGACAGACGTCTGAAGAAGGTTTTGAAAATGGATATTTTATACCTTCAGAAGTTTGTCATTTGTACTTCAGACGTCTATGCTAAAGTCTCCGGTTGGTGTTTGTTTATCGACAGACGTCTGTAGTTCAATGTGACAGACGTTCGCTAAAGGTTTTGAAAAATGAACTTTAAAGCTTCAAATGTCTTCTTTGCGAACTTCAGACGTCTGTTTTTGGCTTTGTGCTTTCCAGTAAGGAACGCAGACGTCTGCGGTTCATTGGGGCAGACGTCTGATGTTATGTTTTTGCCAAAACTTTTTTCTGCTTCAGACGTCTTCCTGTTTGAACTTCAGACGTATGCAGTTAAGATTTCTTTAAAAAATATATCCGTTGGGAATTTGTTTTATATGAGGCCAAATGTCCGTGCTCTATAACTTCAGACGTCTGTCGTGTGTTTAAACTGCTTGTCCTCACTTATTTCTGAGTTGTTTTTCCTTGAGCTATAAAGGGTTTTGGGTTGAATTTTTCTCATCGTCACTTACAAAATTTCTTGAGCTTTTCTATTGTAAATATCCAAGTGATCTTCAAAAGAAAAATCCCACATCTTGTGAGAGTTTAAAGAGAAATATCCAAGGAACCGTTCAGCAATAGTACAACGGCAACGGATATTCAGGTTATGTGTATTAAAGTGACCGTCTCGTACCACTTCTAACACATTCAGTACCAGTCTACCCCTTTAAAACCCAGAAATGTATTTTGCATTGATTTGTATTGTTTGTATAATAGATGGATGACTTGCCGAAACCATGATATCAGTAAACGGAATGAATATAAATGGATAGTCATGTAAACAGAGTATATCCATAGTTCGGTTTAGTCAATATAGATTGATATAGATTGAATTCTGGTATGCATAGATTCATGTTGTATTGTAATTTATACTTGAATCATATTCAAGCCAGATTGATTAGATTGAGACTCTGTCTGAGTCATACACTTTGAAAAGAAATTGAAGTCCTGAATTAGTTTTGATGTTATCGGTAACTGCTGCACATGGACGACATGATTTGTATCTTTTTCCAAGACAATTACTGTATGATAACACCGTTATTAGATTATCTACCTTAGATAGGAAAGTACCCATATTCTCCGGCTCCCCGAGGCTCAAGAGAATTGGTCCCGCTTAAACTTATGTTTACTAGGGTTCTTATTGTAAGTTGATATAACTTGAGGTGGTTTTATGTAAAAATAGTTTTGATATAACTTCAAAATACGGCTCAAGTATTTAATTATCGTTTTTAGGGTTTTCATAGATGTATATTTTATAAAAGTGAAATTTTCTATTGAGTAGAACCTAATTTTCATTGTATATGGTATTTTACTGAAATATTGGAATTTGAATATAACTATAGTGGTAGTTTCATGATATGGTGATTCCTTTGATTTAGAAAAAAATGGAATATTCATATCTTATATTTAAAATAGATATTTTGATAATAATTATATATATATAATAAAAATAAAGTTTATTTATTTTATAGAAATCCTATTTTCTTAAAAATTGCATCAAAAATTCCATCGAGATCGAATGCTCCTTGCGGAGGTTTGCATCTCGCTCTACTAAGTCCGAGGACGTGCGATAACCCGCACCATCCCGATCAGGGTTCCTAAAAATGGGTTGTAGAGGCGTATTTGTAAGGAATTAATTAACACTCTTTTCAAAGAAAACGATTTTTAATTGTTTAAACTATTTATTCGTAAAAGCGTATTTTCCCATAATCTAAAAACCCAAAATCCATTGTTTTATGTCAAAAATGTGTGTTGTGATGAGATAGGTCATTACCTCGTGAGTTTTCTAATGGTAATACGGTTAAAAGTGGATAACAATATCGTTTGTAAACATGATGGTATTTTACTGTCAAAGTGAAACAAAATTTCAACATGAATTATTTTGAGATGAAACTTGTTCTAATATGTTTATTTATGTTTGTTAAGCATGATGAGAGAATATGGTATTTTATTGTTTAAGAGAAATGGAGTTTTTAAAGAAAAACGAATCGGAAGTCGGAATAACTCCGCTTCCGACGAGTTTTGAAAAAGAGAGTTTTAGAATAGAGATGGAGGAGGGAAGAGGGGACTTACAAGTTATTAAGAAAGAGGGGTGAAGTAGAAAGCTCTCAGAATCGTTGGGGCGTCGTTTCCTCGCTGGATTCTTCTTGGAACGTCGCCGGAACTTCGCCTTTTGCTAACTCCACTTGCACAACTTGGAACTTGGAAATTTTATAAAGTTTTTGTAATGGAATTCTGAATGAGGAGGGGTGAAATAGAGTGTGGTATTTATAGAAAAAATTAGGGTTTTGAGAGTTAAAGAATGCATTAAAATTAGAATTAAAGAGTGAAATTACACTCTCTGGATAATTGCAGAGTAATCAAACAATATGGGGGTAGTGGGGTAGGCCAAGGGGTTTAGGGGTTGAAGTATAGAGAGCATCCCCTACGGGGGGCCCGGCGGTGCCGGTCACTATGAAGATCTCACCGGTCGAGAACCGGTGGTGGGTGGTGAGATCTTCGCCACGTGTCTCTGTCGCTTGGTATAACCCAGTGCACGTGTTTGTTTAATATGTGGCTCTTCATTTTACGTGTAGTGCACGTGTAAACCTTTGGGCTTTTAAAAGATTAAAAGAAAAATCAATTACAAATATATGTGTCCAGGGGGATTCGATCACAGAGGTTACGTTACAGCAGTGCAAGGCTTTACCAATGAGGTACAAGTGCTTTCTTGCTGTTCAAAATCAAATCAAATTTATAACTTGTGCTCAGGCTTAGGTACTCCTTTCTATATTTTGAAAAAAATTTGTACATAAAGTTTAGGGTTGTTACATTCTACCCTCCTTATAAAAATTTCGTCCTCAAAATTTGTAGAAGGAAATTATAATAAATTCAAGAAAATTTTGGTGATAGAACTATTGATAGCGTATGAAAAAATATTTGGAAGAACGAAAGAATGCAAAAGTTTTGGAAAGATTGAAAAAGATGTGAGGGAAATACCAGGGTTATCTTGGTCTACAGTCTCGGCTTCTACGGCTGCTAATGTAAAAGCCTGACGCCGGAGTACATTCCTCCTAGCTGGAGATACATTCCTCTGTCCTTGGGGCATGTTTCTCTGCCCTCGAGGCATGTTCCTCAGTGCCTAATGGAATTGGCGATTAGGCTGTGCAGGAGGTCCATGTGGAGGTGGAGCTGGGAGAGCAAGACGAGGTGCAGGAGCCTGGATAGCTGGCCGCTGCGGATAAGTGTTGTGAGTTGGAACTGTGTTGCGTCTATAAGGACATATTCCAATTCCATGATTAGATGCGCCACAAACTAAGCACATGCCTTTTGCGCGCATTGTCACATAATTCGCGAATTATTCGGCGAATTCGCGAATTATTCGCGAATTATGTGACAGCAGATTAAATCTGCGAATTATTCGCCATCACCGAACGCGGCGAATAATTCACGAATTATTCATGAATAATTCCCGAATTATTAAAAAAAAGCGAATTATTAAAAAAACAACAAATAATTCACGAAATCAAAATCTAGCATTTCATATATTAATTTTTTGCTCGAAATCCTTCCCGAACATTTTCCGAACACTTACCGAATCTTTCCCGAATACCTGCCGATTTTTTCCGAATTGTTCTCCGAATCCGAATTTTCGACCTTGCCGAATTATTGCCGAATCACGAATTTGTGACTATGTGCGCGTCTACAGTCCTTCCACAGGTGTCCATCTCTCTTGCAATAGAAGCAAAAATATGGACTTGGCCGATTATTTATTTCTTCCGGTCTTCTGGGTTCAAAAGTTGGCCTTGAAGATGCTCCTCCTGCCATCTGAGTGGCAGGGCGCTTCACTTCGGCAGATTGGGGTCTTCCCTTCCTCTTTACTACTGTCTCATATCGACGGGCAGCTTTCAAAGTCAGGTCATGGGTTGGGAAATCCCCTGTAGCTAAGGCAGCTTGGATTTCCTGGTCCAACCCTTGTTAAAATCGTCTGGACCTGATCTCAGCAGTTGGTATTGTAGGGTTCCTTAGGGCGGTAGCAAGGTTTCGGGAGGTATCGTCC
The DNA here is from genome assembly GCA_030015575.1 of Agapanthus africanus. Classification (NCBI taxonomy): domain Eukaryota; kingdom Viridiplantae; phylum Streptophyta; class Magnoliopsida; order Asparagales; family Amaryllidaceae; genus Agapanthus; species Agapanthus africanus. The sequence goes on from CM057341.1 coordinate 730,407,482, forward strand.
ATGCCGTTTTCAAATTTTTGCCATTCTAAAGAACCCTAACCTTAGAATCTTAACTGGATATTTAAACGAATAAGCAATGTTAACATCTTAACATCATAAATGAATGAGAAATACAACCTTTGTAGACCGGTCCTTCACTTCTAAAGCTCCGTGTAGTAGTTCCTTCGCTCCAAGTAGTGAACTCCCGAACTCTAGTAAGGGTTCATATGAAGAAATGAACAACCTTGCTCGATGTCTTCGAGGCCGAAGATGATCTACGCCGAGGAGACTCAAGCTCATGCTACCTCTTCACTAATGGTAGATTAGTGAAGCAAACACCCTAAACTAAATGGCTAATATAGTAGAGGATGATGAAGTAGGAAATGGGCTCACTTTAGATTTAATTTTCTCACAATATTTTCTCACTTAGAAAAAATCTAGCAAGCTTTTTCTCATGAAGAAGAAGATGAAGTGATGGAGATGAGAATGAACTCATGAGGTGAGAATAGCAACCATGGGTTAGTTAGTGTCATACACTAACTCATGTAGAGAATAAACCATGGCTAAACAATAATGGTTGGGTTAATAAATATCTTTAAGTAAAATAAAAAGAGTGGACTTGGTCAATAGTTCCACAAACTTCTACAATCTTCAACCATGTGACAATTTCCAACCAATTTTGATTTATTTTAAATAAATAAAAACCCTTCATTCTTATTTGCATGGTGTGAGTCTCATACACCCATGTAGCATGTGGCATCAAGCATGACACATAAATAATGTACATTAATATATATCATATATATACTAAGTGTGCACTAGTGAGAAAAAGAAATCTTAAGTGAGCTAATATTAGTTAATGTAAGTTAATATATCAAAAATATAATTATACATTAAATTATTAAATCAACACTTGATTTAATAATCCGGCTATATCACATACAACCGACTAATATTAAATATAACAATCTATCGAATCAACACTTGATCCGATAACCCGGCTATATCACATATAACTGACCGATATCACATATCGCGAGAATAGAATGCGGTATCACATACGCGCATTAATCTCGGTCCCGCACATATCACATATGTGCTCCTACTTTGTTTCGCATGAACCAGGAAACCTCTGTGTAGGACTCTAAAGACTCGTCAATACGCCGGCAGTAGGTGATGATCATATCAAACACCCATAAGCCACAAGCGGTCTGCTAAACGTAACGTCCACCCGGGTATTGAGCGATCAGAAGATCAACAAGCAAGCCTGCTCATACTCCTGCGAATCCAATCAGTAACACTACCGTACAGTCCGGTCTCTTCGTCAGATATGTCGCATATCGCAGCCTGGGGGTGGTAAAACGTCAGACCCCAATAACCTGATAAGTCATGCTGATGCAAGGTCTATAAAGGTTTGAGAAACTACTGTTAACACTTACCAGTAAATCTAAGCAACCCTGGCCAGGGATTTCATGTTATGGCCAATCGAGCATAGCGTAACATCAACTCCCAATATCGGGAGAGACAAATCCCCTCCTATCGCTCATTGCTTCCATGTGACTCGGGACTGTACCCAAAAAACCACCTTTTTGCACGATCTCTTGACCGTGGTATGGTGGAAATCAAAGCACGATGGGAATCACACAAGACTCTATGACGATCTCGGGTCGACAGACTAACCTGTACCGGTGTCACCAGAGAACTGTTATCTGACGATAGGTATAATACCATATAGGAGTTCTCGGCGAGTCCTTCCAGTGTACGCAGTCTCCACTGAGCACCGTATACCTTATCTGATGTCAAACACCAATGGATATGGGATCATCTATCGCCCATCATATGGGTCGAGAAGCGCATACGCTAGTCTACTCTGGAGTATCGATGCCCTGTCTCGATACTCCCACGACTAGGAACAATTATAGGGTGTACTTGTGGACTACCCTTGGCCCCACTAGTATGATCTACATCATAGTCCTGGTAGTCAAGTACACATCCTAAGGGCTTTATCAACATGTGAGAGCAAGACAGCATCACTTATACAAATCAACATGTTAAGACAAAGAGCAACCAGATAGTATACTATCATGTCGAGCAAGAAAGTCCTCCCTATATATGTCCAAGCATCCACTACAATATACATCCTATTTACAGTAATGTCCTATAGGGCATAATATAACTAACAATCTCCCACTTGCACTAAAGCCATCTGTTGTAGTATCCAATACCCAACAAAATAGCAGTGGTTGTAATATCCCATACTCAACCATTCCAAAATCTCTCAAATAGTATTTGGGGAAGCAGGCATTGGTGAGTGGATCCACCGTGTTAACCTCCGTGTCTACTCTCCTGACCTTGATCCCTTGGAGATCAACCATCTCTCTGATCATGTGATATTTGCCTCGGAATATGTCTGGATCGATGATGGGACAGGTGTTCCTAGGCTAAAACCACAACTCCATTGTAGTCACAATAAAAGTTATTGGACGCTCAATGGTAGGAACCTTGTTCATCTCATGAACAAGAAATTTCCAGACAACCTCTTTGGTAGCATCGTTGGTAGCAATATATTCAGCCTTTATCATCTAGTATGTTACGGTATCTAGCTTGGAACTCTTCCAACATACCGTCCCTCCACTGAGGGTGAAGACAATGCCTGTGACTGACTTTCAGTCGAACTTATCACTCTGGAAGATGGAACCAAGAACTTTCTTTTAGTGCTTCTCAAGTACTTAAGAATGTCCTCTACAGCTGTCCAGTGATTCTCCCAAGATCCGATTGATTCCTGATCACTACACTTAGTGTGTCATCTACATCTGGTGTGGTACATAACATCGCATATATGATAGAGCCTACTGCCGAAGCATAGGGTATCCCTTGCACGCGAGCTCTCTCCAAATCAGTCTCGAAAGACATCTTTTTGGAGAGAGTGATTCATGAGTAAGTGGACGAACCACCATGCTTAGAATCCTCCATACTAAAACTCTTTAGTATGGTGTTAATGTACTTGGATTTGGGTCATTTTCAACATCCACTTAGATCTATCACCATAGATCATAATCCACAAGATGTAGTAGGTATCATCCAGATCTTCTATTGAGAATTCTCGTGATAAGAGGAGCTTGACCGAGTGTAGCATAAGAAACCATTTCCTATCAAGAGTATGTTATCTACGTACATTACATGTAAGATAACCTCACTCTCTACAACCTTCTTATATATACAAGGTTCATCTACCATTTTGACGAAGTCAAACTCTTTGACTGCCGCATCAAAACAGATGTTCCAACTCCGCGATGCGTGCATTGATCCTGATGGACTTAAGCATAGCTTTGAAAGTCTCAACTTTTCCATCTACACCAAGAATCTTCTCAAGATCTATTTGCTCCTAATGGGTTTTACCCCTTCAGGTGCAACATGCAAAGTCATACTTTGTTGGTGTAAATGGATTCCATCTTTGATCGCATAGCATCCAGCCATTTCATAGAGTCCCCACTTATGATGGCCTACCTGAACCTAGTTGGGCCATCATCAACCATGATGCAATCCTCGCTCCCACTGTCATAAAGAAGACCGTAGTATCTCTCAAGTGGATGAGGAACCCTACCAGATTCGCGGAGAGGCTGAGGTTTGTTGGAGACTACTGAATCCTTTGGTTTCACCAAATTATCAGCTGTTAGTTTGTCTAGCTGGAACTCCTTCCAGTTCTATCTCATGACCATAAATTTCTTCACAAGAAATTCCTTTTCTAAAAAGGTGGCATGCTGAGAACAAAACACCTTTTGCTCCTTAGAGTGGTAGAAGATATTCCCTCACGAATGTTCAGGATATCCAACAAACTTATAAAGTACTGACCTTGCCTTGACCTTGTCCGGATTTTGCTTTTCAATATAGGCCGGACAACCCCATATCTTAACTCGTTTAAGACATGGTCTCTTCCCATTGCATATCTCATATGGAGTGGTATGCACTGATTTGGATGGAACCCCATTCAATAGGTATACAGCTTCTCAAGTGCATAACTCCAAAAGGAAACAGGCAACTCAGCAGTACTCATCATAGAGCGCATCATATCTCATAGGGCGCGATACCTCCGCCCCGATACACCGTTGTGCTGTGGTGTATACGAAGGAGTAAGCTGAGAGAGAATCACATTCTCCATTTAGAAAATTCAGGAACTCCATACCCAAGTATTCGCCTCTTCGATCACATCGAAGGAAATAATACTTATACCCGTTTTGGTTCTCTACTTCAAGCTTATATTTCTTAAATTTCTTAAAAGTTTCAGACTTGTGTTTCAATAGGAACACATGTCCGAATCTTGAGAGATCGTCGATGAATGTAATGAAGTAAAAAGAACCAACCCTGGCATTTGTAGAGATATGAACGAATACATCATCATCTATCTTTCTCAAGAGTTCACTAACTCTTTCTCTGTTTCCAGTAAACAGAGTATTGGTCATTTTACCTTTGAGACAAGACTGGCTAGTAGCATAAGATGAAAATTCGAACAGATTCTCATATTCATCCTTATGTAACTTAGTTGGTCGTGTCGCATTGATATGACCTAGTCTACAATGCCACAAGAAGGATTCGTTCATTTCTGAACTACTCCTCTTGTGTGTGTTCTATATACTTTGAACTGTGGTTTGATTTACAACGTATATGCTATCATATAATGTGCCTGATCCAATCAACTCTTGATTCAGGAAACTGTTCATAACATTATCCTCCAATACAGAATTATATCCTTCTTTAACTCATTAAAGAAACTGATGTAATGTTGTATATCAGGTTCGGTATGTAATAACATTCGTTCAGAATCAATGTATTAATACAATGTGATATTTGTCAACTGACTTTGCTGCAACACTTGCATCATTCTCTACACTTAGAGATATATTACCCATTCCTAGTTCTCTACCTTTATGTAGCCCATGTAACATATTACATATGCGGGATCCAGATCCAGTATCACATACCCAGGACGTAGAGGATACTGAGAAAAAGTTCTCGGTAATGAACACACCCGAAGAAGATGCATCAACATGCACTTTCTTCGATTGGGTGGCATAGGAATCCGGATATTCTCCTATTTCCTGCTCGAACTTATAATAATTATAAGATAGAGCGGAACTAATGTTCCCTAGCACAGTATAATAAGCAGGTTCGGTCAATGCATCCATATTATTATCTTGATTAAGGCATGACATGGTCGCTACCAGGAGAGGGAGAGAGAGAGAGAGAGAGAGAGAGAGAGAGAGAGAGAAGAAAACACTCAGCGTATGCTCTTGCAAGATCAGATTGGTTAATATTTTTATCTAATCAGGATGGCTCCCACTATTTTTATCAAATCTTCCTTCAAACCCTAAAAGGTAAGACTAGCTAGAATTAATTACATCTTACAAGTGCGCCAATCTTTCGGCCAGGCAAGTATCGGTACTTTGAGGGAGGTTCCCCGTGCTTTCGCACGGACCTAATTAAAATAAATCTCGTTTTCCCAGGGGCGTAACCCCGTTAACACCTTTCTAGACACCTACTTGATCGGCTAATTGTAATGTGTAAAACTCTTCCAGGAGTAACTCTTACTCGGAGTAGGTATCAGGATCCAATTATCTCATAGAAGGTATACAATCTCATTGCAAATTTCAACACTTGAAATTCCCGATGATATTTTGCCCCTAACCTCTTATGACCTTGACAAAGGCCAACAAACCATAGGATGCTAGTCAAGTTCAACCCGTCATTTCCTGATTGAATTAAACCCACCAGCACGGCCCTTGACAAAGGCCAACAAGGTCGTACGACTACCCTAATCCAATTACATCATATGCTTAAGCAGATAAGCAATAATCAGCTACCGCACACTACGCCTTGACAAAGGCCAACAAACGAAGCACGAATACTAAATACTACTTATCTGAAATGACGGAGGGCTACGACAGGTTTTTAAGAAAACCCTCTGCGTTATGAATTTGATATCATTGTAGAATCATGTGATTTTTGAAAAGGAGTGTTTTTTAGGCTTTTACTAGTTTTTCTAAAGAGGCCACTGCCGGTGAAGGGATCTTGGCTCTTTCCTTATCGAATAAGGTGCAGGATATTTCAAAAATACCACTATGCAAAGCTAAAACTATAGAAGCAATCAAAAGACAAACCGAGTGGGTTGTAGCATCTGCTAGTTTCGCTAAAGAGGTCACTCCCGGTGAAGGGATCTCGGCTATTTCCTTATCGAATAAGGTGCTGGATATTCTACAAGGAATATTGCTTTGCAAAGCAAGAACTAGAGCTACCAGTTTTTAAACAAGATTCTGCAACATCTTTAGGTTTCTTTTTCTTTCATTAATCTCATTAATGAAATCCCATCAATTTATGCTTCCTAAGTATCACAGAAGAAACGAAAGCAGTAATATTTATTATATATCATATATATAATATAGGCATTCGTCTCAGAACATATCAAGTGATCACATCACAAAATATCAGCAGCAGAAGAACACATATGAAATATTGGATATACTAGGAATTCCGTGTTTTAAATTAAGCCAGTATAAAACACGGATTCCACGGCCGCGATGAATAGCCAAACCCACACCCTTAGACCCCTATGAGAGCGGCAAGCAACTCTACCAATTCTAGAGTTAGGAGACCCGGTCTCGACTCCTCGAGATGGTCTCCCACTGGACCCTAGAACCCGGTTACTTGTGCTCTCCTCCTTGGATCTATCCTAATGCAGAAAAGTAAATAATATACATCAATTGTGATATCATCCTTAACCCGGAAGTGCCCCAATAAAAGAATATTACATACAAGCTTTTACATGAATGAAAATGAAAAACTCTCATATCATATAAAACCCCCCGGCTATTCAAAACATGACGATCCAATATAACATATCACAGCAACACATTGTCGGGGTAAAAATTTACACCCCGGTTGACCAAGTCAAAATCAAAGTCAACCCCAAGCTAGATGGGCCCAAGCCCAGGTCAAGTGGGCCAATGCCCGGAGCGAACCTGAACATGAAGCGGCCGGCCTCCCCCCATGCCAAAATAAAAATTTTGTAATAAATAATTTTTTTGCATTTCTTGTATTTTTATTTTATGAATAAATGTAAGAAAAATGGGCATAAAGCCAAATTTTTGTAAAGCCCATGGCTTATGTGCAAAAAGAAATGGTACATGAGCCATGAGATTAGCAAAATGCCATTTTTGTAGAGCCCAAGGGGCTACATGTAAAGTGTATAGCCTATAAAGGCAAGGATGATGAAAATATCCCAACAACTTTTTCCCTCTCAAAAAAAATTTGGGCCGGAGCGCTGCCCCGCACCCCGCAAGGGGCTGCTAGCCCCCTTGACCCCCAGCCCGCTATCCGGATAGCGGGACCCCCGTAAAAACTCTGCGTGGCTCCCGATATATCCAAGCCCCCTCCAAAACAAAACACACGTACACTGCACTTTGAGTTTGCATGACCAGTTTAACCTGTCAATCGGAGGTTCCCTAGCTCCAAAGGCGAGGGGTAATTAACGGCAGCTTAGTCCGCGGCTGCCGGAGATTCGGATCCCCACAATCATTAAACCCTGCCCTACCCTAGGCAGGGGGAATCTGTAGTACGCCCGACAAGCATGCGCGTATTCCCATCTCAATGGGGTGACGAAAAACACCTTAAAGATTCTGGCACGCCCGGTGGGACCGTCTCTCCTCTCATATTTCGGGTTAAACGTTCATGCGAGCTCAATCAATATACATGTCTATATTTATACTAAAATAATGCTCTTTCATGCAGGTTTTCAAGCAACCAACTTTCAATGACAATGTCTCCGAAGACGAATTCAGCTTCCAACGCGACCCCGACCTCGTACGTAGTCAAGATCAATGCTCATGTGGTTCTCCCCGCAAGCCTCAGTCAACAGTGGGAGGAACTGCCCCGCCAGTTTGGTTCCGTCATCATCTACCCAGCCGGAAGCGTTCATCTGGCAGAAATCCCGGCGAAACTGGTGGCCAAGCCATCTCAAGGGGCAAGAGGCCGAATGTTGTGATCGCTAAGGCACCACAACCGAAGCTTAAGACGGTGTCTGGATGACTCTCTTGTGCTCCAGCTGGGGGCAAGACTTCCAGTACAAAGGGCAACATCAAATGTTGCGGACGAGCTCAGGCGATGACTCCAACAAATGCACAATCGAGCGTATCTCCAAAATCCTCCATCGCCCGGTCTACGGCGTCTTCCCACAGAGCCGATGTCTGCCAAGTGCTTAGAACAGAAAAGTTAAGGCAGAAGCGGCTCAGGTATCGAGCCAACAAGAGGGCCAGGACTTCGGCCAAGTGGAATCTTATGAAGTTCCAAGAGCAGGGTTACTCTGTGACGACGGCTGAGTCGGCCGTAAAAATCAGCAATTCCTTCGAACCTCTGAAGTGGGTTCAGAGAAATGCCATGACCGCCAGAATCATGAAGACAGCGGTCTGAACGTCGCTACAAAGAGACGTGTCCCAGCCCCAACAGAAAAAGTATGACACTGTCTCTTCAAGAGTCCATTAGGCGCTCTGTGCCGCACGAAAGCAGCGGGGCAAACCCAGAAAAGAAGCGCCAGCACCATTCAAGAACCTGGTCAGGCCAGCCGCCTTCAATCGACTGCCCGCTACCGAAACAGGGGGTTCAAGACAGCGATCTGTGAAATCAGCCGCCGATGATAAAAAGACGGCCGGATATATTATCCATATGGTCTATATGGCGGGTGGGCTCCCCAGCGACAACCTTCGCAGTAAAAGCAAGGATGGGGCCACCACATCTCAAGCCTAATCTGGCTTGAATGTGATTGCCGCTTCCCAAGAATAACTGCCTCCGCTGGATGATGAAAACCCTCTCGATGAGGACGATAGGCAGAAGGACCCTTCGGTCCAGGCAGAGTAAAGCTCGGACAGCGAGGAAGAGCCGACTTTCCGCCCCAGGACCGCGGAGCAAGAGCTGCTTCAAGAGCTTCGGAAACAGCTCAAGAGCAAAGATAAAGAGATGGCCAAGCTCTATTCGAAAATTGAAAACCTAACAAACGTTATGATGCAGCTTACGGCTCAAATTGCTCGAGCGCCTCCCAATCAAGCACAAGTCGCTACTCATCAGCCGGGTAAAGACAATCCGAAGCAGCCAATGCTTGTTCCTTTGGGTCCAAGACTGGTCGAGCCGCACGAAAGCCGGCTACATTCTGCTTCTGGGGACACCTTGGCCCCAGATAACACTATCCCGCTAACACAAAATCGGATAATGGATTTGGTCACCAGCAAGGTTAAAACATTGGTGGCCGAAGCTGAAGCCCAGAAAGAAATTGGCAGTAGTGGGTGGCCATATCCCGCATTGTACTATTTACCACCGGAAACCGGGAAGACAAAACGTCTTGCCTGAATCTGGGGGCAGATGCTAATTGGTGCTATCTGTCCACCTCTCCGAAGATACCAAGTTGATTTATGGCACCGTATATCGAAGGTTTAAAAGGATGCGGCCGATGTAGCATATTTCGTCAGATTCCCCCTCATTTGAGGGGTTTTTGATCGTGGGGACGCTCTTCCCTGCAGGCGCAAGCCCCTGCAGTTAATTACGCTACCGCATCGCGGTAACCACTTTCTCCTTCTCCAGATGGTCACTTCGTGTCGTGGATGTTTGTTTTGTTTGTGGTTGCCCATGGATTGTATACGGAGACTAATTTATGTTGTCGCCCGTAGGGCGTGGATTAGTCCAAATCCGTATTTTCTTAGATTTGGGTTTTGGTTTGGGTTTAAGGATACGTTAGTCTCATTTGAGACTAAGATCAACTTAAATATTTTTTAAGGATACGTTAGTCTAATTTTGGACTAAGATCGACTCAACGTTTGTTAAGGACACGTTAGTCTAATTTTAGACTAAGATCAACTTAACAGGATCATTTAGATCCGACAAAAGAGCATTTGAACTCTATTGTTTAGTTTAGGGACATTGCGGTCGATTACCAGTTTAAGGGTATGGTGGTCCAGGTTAAGGACATCGTAGTCCATGGGCTTAAGGACCCCACAGTCTAAGGTTAAGGACATCATAGTCCATGGGCTTAAGGACCCCACAATCTGGTTTAGAGACATCGTAGTCTATAAGGTTTAAGGACATCGTAGTACATGAGTTTAAGGACCCCACAGTCCGGTTTAGAGACATCGTAGTCTATAAGGTTTAAGGACATCGTAGTCCATGAGTTTAAGGACCCCACAGTCCGGTTTAGAGACATCGTAGTCTATAAGGTTTAAGGACATCGTAGTCCATGAGTTTAAGGACCCCACAGTCCGTAGAAATGTGTGGTTGTCGGGACCCGTCACCTCTCTGAAGACGTTGAAGAATTACAGCGACAGATATCAGAGGAGTAAAGAGATGTACCCTCGAACCGGTGTGAGTTGGTTGAAAGATCCGTAGTCCAGTTTGGGACTGAGATCTGTTGAAATATTTATGAGCATATGGGCTCAATTAAATATATGTTGAGGACTTATGGCCAGAATTGGGCTAAGTCCAATAAGATTAAAATGTTTAACATTTTTTTGTTCTGGGCTGTTGATCCTTTACTTAGGCTTGGCCCTTTTAATAATGCAGAGCATCAGATCCTGACAATTTTTGTCTTGTATTGAATGCATAGCATTTATCAGAACAATGTGTGTTCTGACAGTGCGCCATGTGGCGCGTCAGGCGCTTTGCGCCAATTAAAGAACGCATTGCGCTTCTGCCAAGTAGCGCACACTAAAAGAACACGTGTCGCGCTTAGCGCTAAGCGCCAGTTTATAAGCGCATTGCGCTTTCAATTTATGAGCGCGTTGCGCTAGTTTAGTGGCGCACCAGTAAGTGACACGTGGCGCGCTTGGCGCTGAGCGCTAGCCCATGAGCGCAGTGCGCTGTTTCAGAAGCGCAAAGTGCAAGTTGTATCTGTGGTTGACACGTGGCACGTTTTGGCGCTGAGCGCCGGTCCAAAGACCCCAAAAGCGCAGTTCATGAGCGCAAGGCACTTTTCAGTAGTGCAAAGCGTATTTGATCAAATTTATGATCAGAGAAAAGTTTATGTTCTTTTTAAAAGAGGCTTTGCCTCAAGATTCAAGAACAAAAGTTCTTATTTATAAAAAGGCGCTGCCTTTGTAGATCAATGATTTGTGAATGATGTAAATACTTCTTTTTGTTTTGTATGATGAGATCTTTTGAACCCTTTTTTATCAAAGATCTTGGTCTTTTGTAGATCTATGATCTTTTTTTTTAGAAGATAGTTCTTCTTTTCATGAGATGATTTCATCTCTGTGTTCAAGAATCATGTTCTTTATCTTGAAGAAGTGATCTTTTTTTGCTAAAAGCTTGCTTTCCTTTCTTTGAGTTTTCTCAAAGTTTTTAGGGTTTTTTTTTCTTTATATCAGACTTGAAGTCTTGGGGCCTTTATATAGGGCAAGCTGATTTGTTAAATCAGTTAAAAAGATCTTTCTCTGATTGATTTGGGGATGTTTCCCCACCGTTGGATATTTGATCCTAGAGCTTCTGTTTTACAGAAGGCAATCTTCTTGTTTTTAACAAGATTGAGAAAATCTTTCCATAACAGAACTTATTCTGTCTTTTGGTAATTTTTATTTATCATTGGATCATTGATCCAACGGTGCTCTGATTTACAGAGCACAATCTTGTTATTTTGGAAAGATTTTGAGGAATCTTTCCTTAACAGAATTTAGTTTCTGATTAATTAATGATTTATCATTATTATTAGATCTTTGATCTGACGGTGGGGAGCTTTTAGGTTCCAGCGCTAGCGCACCCGTGCTTTGCACGTGGTGCGCTGCTTAAAAGGCAGCGCACATTGTGCTAGCACACCCGTGTTTGACACGTGGTGCGCTGCTTGGAGCGCAGCGCACCTAGCGCTAGCGCACACGTGCTTTGCACGTGGTGCACTGTTTAGGGCGCAGCGCACTTGGCGCTGCATCTGAAGCGTTGCTTCACAATATTTTAACTCTTGGCTTTGAGGCATTTGTTACATTCTTTGCATGTGGAGTTTTTCCCTTCATTTTTTTATTTTATTATTATTATTATTTTATTATTATTATTATATTTTTTTTATAAGGGAGCAGGTTGTGAGCCAAAATTTTGGCGGGAACAAATGCCCCCAACTACTTTTCCCACGTAAGTATGTACGTGGGTGAAGTAGTGCAGAGTTATGCAAGGCCACAGAATTGAGGGCTTAGGAGACAAGTTTAGGGTCCTTGTAGCCTAAGACTTTCTTCGTCTTCATGAGCCGTAAGGGTCTCATAATGGTATTTCTCCCTACGAGTCGAGAGGATCTCGTGGGTGCAAATTCTCCCTAGAAATCGTGAGGATTCCTAAGCGCGTTTTCTCTTGAGAGTCGTAAGGATCTCACAAGAGAATTTTCCCTTGTACAAGTCGAGAGGACCCGTAAGCGGTTGTTTCCCTCCTTGTCGAGATTCGACTTTGGAGAATGTGGCCCGTGAATAGTATGCAAGAGTCCATCTTGGACCAACTTGCAGGGCCCCAGTGCTTAGGAAACCGGTTCTTATCCCTATTACCTAAGACTTTTCCCTACGAGTCGAGACGAATCGAGAAGTTCTCGCAAAGACACTAATTTCCTCACAAGTCGAGACGAATCGAGCAGTTCTCGCAAGAATATCCTAACGTCACAGTTAACCTCTGCTCTTTACGACAGAGGTCCGTTAGGGCCTGTGGTACTAGGATTTTATACCCGTCGCACCGTCGCGTTGGCTGGTGTATTCCTCGACGCATTATCTTGCTGTTCGAGTAGCCCCGTGACTGTCGTGTCTCTGATCCCTTCGGGGGCTGGACAAGACGTCTTCAAGCAATCCTCCTCAGCAGTTTGACTGTCGGAAGAGCAAGCGTTAGGAATTTTGCCATGCCGCTTTTTACTTGAGGTTAGGCTCATTTTGGAGAGCCCCGATAAGTCATAACCATTCCGCGCTGGTGTGGGATGATCTCCGATAGTCTTTCAGGTTTTATATGAGTTGCCATCAAGACCCTGAAGCTAGGAATTTCGCCTTCGCTTTGTTTGCTGGCATTGCATCTGCTGTATCAAGACGAATGTCGCGGTTGTCTCTAGGTTGCTGGTGAACCGTCGAGGTTTGGAACTAGAGATTTTGCCGTGGCTCCGTTGTTTGATTGTCGCGTCTGAATCCTGCTGGAGGAAGAACGCTGTGGTGATATCTCGTCTGCTGTATCGAGACGAGCGTCGAGGTGGTGATCACTCTATGTTGGTGTGGGATGATCTCCAATGGTCTTTCAGGCTTTATATGAGTTGCCGTCAAGGCCGTGAAGCTAGGAATATTGCCTTTGCTTCGTTTGGTGGCATTGCGTCTGCTGTGTTGAGATGAATGTCGCGGTTGTCTCTAGGTTGCTGGTGAACCGTCGAGATTTGGAACTAGGGATTTTGCCGTGGCTCCATTGTGTGATGTTGTGTCTGAGTCCTGCTGGAGGAAGAACGCTGTGGTGACATCTCGTCTGCTGTATCGAGACGAACGTCGAGGTGGTGATCACTCCGTGCTGGTGTGGGATGATCTCCGATAGTCTCTCAAGTTTTATATGAGTTGCCGTCAAGACCCTGAAGCTAGGAATTTTGCCTTCGCTTCGTTTGCTGGCATTGCGTCTGCTGTATCGAGACGAATGTCACGGTTGTCTCTAGGTTGTTGGTGAACCGTCGAGGTTTGGAACTAGGGATTTTGCCATGGCTTCGTTGTTTGATTGTCGCGTCTGAATCCTGCTGGAGGAAGAACGCTGTGGTGACATCTCTTCTGCTGTATCGAGACGTACGTTGAGGTGGTGATCACTCCGTGCTGGTGTGGGATGATCTCTGATAGTCTTTCAGGTTTTATATGAGTTGCCGTTAAGATCCTGAAGCTTGGAATTTGGCCTTTGCTTCGTTTGCTTTGGCGTGTCCGAATCCTGTTGGAAGAAGGACGCTGTAGTGACATCTTGTCTGCTGTATCGAGACGAACGTCGAGGCGGTGACCACTCCGCGCTGGTGTGATCTCTGATAGTCTTTCAGGTTTTATATGAGTTGCCGTCAAGACCCTGAAGCTAGGAATTTGGCCTTTGCTTCGTTTGGTTTGGCGTGTCCAAATCCTGTTGGAGGAAGGACGCTGTAGTGACATTTTGTCTGCTGTATCGAGATGTACGTCAAGGTGGTGATCACTCTGTGCTAGCGTGGGATGATCTCCGATAGTCTTTCGGGTTTTATATGAGTTACCGTCAAGACCCTGAAGCTAGGAATTTGGCCTTCGCTTCGTTTGCTTTGGCGTGTCCGAATTCTGTTGGAAGAAGGACGCTGTAGTGACATCTCGTCTGCTGTATCGAGACGAACGTCGAGGCGGTGACCACTCCGCGCTGGTGTGATCTCTGATAGTCTTTCAGGTTTTATATGAGTTGCCGTCAAGACCCTGAAGCTAGGAATTTGGCCTCCGCTTCGCTTGCTTTGGCGTGTCTGAATCCTGTTTGAAGAAGGACGCTGTAGTGACATTTTGTCTGCTGTATCGAGACGTATGTCGAGGTGGTGATCACTCCATGCTAGCGTGGGATGATCTTCGATAGTCTTTCGGGTTTTATATGAGTTACCGTCAAGACCCTGAAGGTAGGAATTTGGCCTTCGCTTCGCTTGCTTTGGCGTGTCCGAATCCTGTTAGAGGAAGGACACTGTAGTGACATTTTGTCTGTTGTATCGAGACGTACTCGAGGTGGTGATCACTCCGTGCTAGCGTGGGATGATCTCCGATAGTCTTTAGGGTTTTATATGAGTTACCGTCAAGACCCTGAAGCTAGGAATTTGGCCTTCGCTTCGTTTTGTTTCGACCGTGAGGTCTTTCATTGACGTTATATGTGCATCCTGCTGGACTGCGAAGGAACGCCGTTGTTGACATTGTGTCTGCTGTAACGAGACGAGTATCGAGGTGGTCTCTAGGTTGTTTGTGAACCATCGAGACTTGGAACTAGGGACTTTGCCATGCTCCGCTTAGTGATGTCGCATCCGAGTCCTGTTGGAATGAGGAGGATCACCTTTTTTTGATTTTTAGGCCGTGGATATTGCCGTTAAGATTTGGAACTAGGGACTATACCGTGGCTCCGTTTCGTTGTGTCGCTTCCGTGCCTTGTTGGTATAAGGAGGAACGCTGTTGTTGGTCTTCTGGGATGCAGATGTAACCGTTGAGGCTTGGCTCTCTTTCTGATGGAACTTGGTGGGATGATATGGTTCCCTCTTTGTTTGTGCCCCTGGATTGTATACAGGGATTGATGTGATATCACCTGTAGGGCATAAATTTTATTTATATTATTATTTTTTTTAATTTCTTTCCACGATGATCTATCATTTCAGCTTTTATATCGCGAAGGTCGCGATTGCCCAATCATTTCGGCTATTTTTCGCGGTGCCCAATCATTTCGGCCATTTATTTTATTTTTACTCGCTGCTTTTTATTACGAGTTGCCCAACCATTTCGGCTATTTTGCATAAATACATTTTTACTTGCTGATTTTGTTGCAAGTTGTCCCATCATTTCGGCTATTTCGTATGCATGTGTGGCTCGCTAGCTTCTTGCTGCAAGCTTGGAATTAGACACCGATTTCGGCATCAACACCGCTACAACTGGGATATTGCCAGGAGTGAATCATCATTTGCCCCTGTCGATGTCGAACAAAGGTGGCTTAGCGAACAGGGTTAGGATCCTGTCGACTAAGGCTTTTGACTTCATGAGCCGTAAGGGTCTCATAAAGGTATTTCTCCCTGCGAGTCGTGAGGATCTCGTAGGTGCATTTTCTCCTTAAGAATCGTGAGGATTCTTAAGTGTGTGGTCTCTTATAAGCCGTAAGGATCTTACAAGAGTGTTTTCTTCTTATAAGTCGAGAGGACTTACAAAGGTTGTTCACCATGTAGACATATCCCTAGTCACGGATGGGACTTTGTTAGGGAAATGTTTACTCACGCCCGTGGATTGTATACAAGGGTCAATACTGAACCGCTTGTAGGGCAGTGTTGGAGGTTGTGGTGGCATGCTTAAGAACAGGTTCAGATCCCTGTAGCTTAAGACTTTTGAATCTTATGAGCTGTGAGGGTCACATAAGAGAGTTCTCCTTACGAGTCGTGAGGATCTCGTAAGTGTGTTTCTCCTTAGGAATCGTGGGGATCCCTAAGTGTGTTGTTCCCTTGTGAGTCGTAAGGATCTCACGCAGGTGGTTTCTCCTCACAAGGTCTAGAGGACCTTGCAAGTGTCTCTTAACGAGATTGCGCCCTTTCGGGTTTTCACAAAACTCGCCGGTAGCCCTGCTGTTTTTACTCACGGAGCCCTTTCGGGTTTTCATCCGTGCCCATTTTGCTTATGGACATACCATTTTTTTCCTCTCTTTTTTTTATTCTAACGAGATTGCGCCCTTTCGGGTTTTCATAAAACTCGCCGGCAGCCCTGCTGATTTTACTCACGGAGCCCTTTCGGGTTTTCATCCGTGCCCATTTTGCTTATGAATATACCATTTTTTTACCACGTCAGCCTGAGGATGCCGCGGGTTGGTAGTAGTTTAACGACGTTTCGGTCACAAGTTAGCGTACGATTACGCAGTTAGGTTTTGCCGCAAACCTTCGCATGTTTTGTGTCGGAGGTGGATTCCGTGAAGAGAGGGCTGAGGGCGATTTCTTCGTCAGAGTCGCTTCCAAAGGTGATAACTTGCGATCCCTTGGTGTCGGCTATGTGACAGTTTCCAGCAGTTCTTTCGCTCTCATCTGTCGTGCTTTTCTGTTCCCGACGAGCCTTGCGCTTCACTCGTTGAACGTGTCATCGATGGGCAACATATCCCTGCCACCAGTTTTTAAAGACTATGCACTCCTCGGTAGGGTGTGCAATCTTCTGATGGTATAGGCAGAAGTTAGGATGTATGTCCGCTTTATCAAGATGTATATTTCCAGGGGAATTTCCTTTGAGAGAGGGCAACTGTTCATAACAGAATACTGCATTTTATACCGCCCATTCTTATGCTCGTGTGTTTATAGGTAGGTGCTTTTAATTAGTGTTTGCTACATAATTGCAGAATACAGGTTCTCGGCTCTGAACAATGAATATCATGGAAAAGTACGAAAAATTCCGGATTACTGCCAACAACAGATAAAACACGGTCTCCGCTCTCTATCCGTGTGTTGCCACATACCAGTTAAGGGACAAGATGGCAAATCAATTGTCATGTCATGCACAAAGCTCTAGGTCAACACGAGATCCAAGAAATCTACGCGGAGCTCGAGGAAATCATGGCAAAAGATCCACATCACATCACCTTTTTGTTGTGCTAGAATTCTGGAAATATTGTGAAGAGATTCTGAGAAAAGTTATATACCACACTGAAGAGGACAACAAATCAGGGACCCCGACCAAAGCCCACAGCCCAACACCACTAAAGGGCCGCGGATCCGTGGCCAATAGGGGGTATTGGCCGCGGATCCGCGGCCATGTGGGGTCTTCATTCTGTCGTTTTTCATGGGCACTTTGGGTACTTCATTTTATGTCAGAATTTGCCCTTAGGGTTTCATTTCCCTGCCTATAAATACAGCAGATCTGAGCCAAGCCAAGGGTCCAATTTTGTGTCAATTCTTTGTTCTTCTTTTTGTTAGGATTTAGTCTTTTTCTTCTTCTTCTTCTTCATTCTTTTTCCATGAAAATTATAGTGAGAGCTTTTTGAGTGGGAGATCAATGAAGATGAGGGCTTTTTGTATCATTCTCTTTTGTTTCTTCTTCCCCTTGAGATTCTTGCTTTCTCTTGATCATTCAACCTCTTCATTGAGCTTGAATGGTTAAGGGTTAGTTATTGATCTCAAAGGTCGTATTTTCTTATGGAATTAGCGCTTCATTTCACATGCGTTCTCTACCCTTCCCTTGATCTTGCAATCTCTTGATTGAGCTTGCAAGTTTAAGGGTTGGCTATTGATCACATGCTTGTCTTGAGTTCTAGTTTCTTGTTCTTTTTATCGCTTTTTATTACTTGCTTATTATTATCTTGCTTTACTTTCTTGCAATTTATATTCATGCACTTAATTACTTGTAATCTTTTCTTTTCTTTGTTCTTTTCTTTTGCTCTCTTTTTGGTTCCTTTTGTGAATGAATGTAATTATTATTGTTAAGAAGAAATACGGTATTATAAGTTGACGTTTCTTTGCCCATTTCCTTTTCCCGTATTTTCCATTGAACTCCACCCAAACCATACGCAAGCGCTCCGTTAGGCACCGTACCCTGACAAGGTAACGGTGATTCCTAACCGCGACCGGTTGCGTTCGGTTTGGCCGGAGGCGAAAGCAAGAGATAAGAACGGAAGGACAAGGGTAAATAAGCCGTATTCCACGAATACCGCGCTTAAATCTCCTAATCCACGTTGTTGCCGATTGCTCTAGCTTCAATTGGTCAAGATTCGGCTCAAAGGTTTTGAGTACGGATTTCTTTAGCTTATAATCTCGTATCTTTTTCTTAACAACTTTATACTTGCAAATAATACACATAGGTTAGATTGAACAAACACATACAGATTCTTTATTGACTCGTCTAAAACAAGAAAGGACATACAACCATCTCCCTGTGGATCGATCCGTGCTCAACCGGCTAGCTGCATAGCGACACCGTCTTGATTGCGGTTAACTTTAATTCTATCAATCAGCAACTTCATTCCTATCGCCAGGGCCCTAGCGAATCGTTTCCTTATTTTAAGCTTGTTTTTGCTGGCGATATGGATGCTTTGCTCTAGTTGGGGTGTTTCGACCTTTTCTTCCAGTCTTCGCCGTTTGGCTTTTTCAAATATATCCAGTTCACGCTCTCAATTGGCTTTGCTTTTTTGACGGGCTTCGTTCAGTAGCAAGTCGATCATCTCGTCAGATAGTTCCAAGGGTTTTGGCTTTGGATTTGCCCCCAGTTTCTCGGTGCGAGGAGCTTCCTCATTTTCTATCGACGAGTGAGAGATCACATGGCAGCTTGCTACGTAATCTTCAGATTCACTCGACGAGTCTTCTCCATCATCTCCGTCCTCAAGGACGTGGCTGAGAAACTCTTGGAGTGTGACTGGAGTCCGCGCCTTCTGGTTATACTCTTCCAGCGCGTCGATCTGCTTTTGTAGGTCCGTGCGCTTGTCACCAGGCTTCACGGGCTTCTTCTTCTTTTTTGAAGATTTCGACGGTTGGGTGTGAATGCTTTGGCTATCACCACCAATGTCACGCCCCGCTTCCCAGAGTACGCAAGATTGGGCACGTGACATAGCCAGCCATGCTACCTGTGGGTAGGAAGTATCCATCCACAGTCACATTACGGCTGTAGAGAGATCAAGAACAAGATAAAAACTATCTAACACATGTCCAAATCCAGAATAATAAGAGTCAATGATAAATAAGTGCGGAAGCAAATGATCCAATACAATAATAGAAAAGTATGTCCCATAATGCTGGCTCACATCTGGAAAAAAGAAATGCAGGAAATAAACTAATCACTACGGAACTCACAAATCAGCCTGCTGGCTGAAGTACTCCTGCTCGGTCAGCGACAGTGGTAAAGAATCTGGGCCATGCAAAATCCAGACGTCAGCGCGTCATGTCAACCAATAATATAATATGAACATGGTAATAAGCAATGCAGGAATAAACATGAATAAAGCAATAATATGAAACAAGCAGTATAGGGTAGTGTGCAGTGGGTAACTAAACTGTTCTATCGGGTTTCTATTCTAAAGTCTTTGAAATCAATTCGAGTAATCCTCCATGTAATTCAAAGGATATGTCCCGTTACCCCCCGGGACCACGGATCAGGAAGATGGGAACCAATAATGGTTCTGTCCCGTTGCCCCCCGGGACCACGGATCAGGAATGTAAGAGTCACGAATGGCTCTGTCTCGTTACCCCCCGGGACCATGGATCAAGTAATACCCTTTTAAGTTACACTTTAGATTACCCGTTTGATTTCCCCATACCCCCAAGTTATATGTGTCAGGTCAGGTATTCAGTAGTCAAGGACTAATGCCAACACAGGATCAAGTAACAGGTCAGGTTTGTCTGGATAGACAACAGGAATGGTCCATGAGGACCCCAAGTCAGGTTTGTTGGCATTAGGCATGAGATCAGGTAACAGGTCAGGTCATGGTACATCAGGCTAAGTCGATATTAAAGGGTACCATGTCCGGTGCATCGGTATATATATATGTCGTGTGTAGCAAGGTCAAGTCAATATGTAACACAACCGAGGGTGTGCTCACAACAGGTATAAAATCGAACAAGGAATAACCGCAGGAAATAAGCAATGAATTAAACAACAATAAGCAATTTATTTAATCACATTAGTGCATTGGTATAGTACAGACGTTTCATCATATTAGCAAGTTTCGAGCACCCCTTGCGGTGCAATACCGTTATCTCAATATCAGATTATAATAGAACTACCAGTGTATAGGCTATCACCCTTTAAACAGTAAAATGTGGTTAACAGGTAACTTCGTTATTAGGGTTAAAGTGGCAAAATGTGGTTTAGGTTAACTGTATCATGATATACGTCATATTTCGTCCAAATGAGAAAAGTAACTACATCCAGTTAATTTTTGCAAGTTTAAAGAGTCAAGCACACTTAATTTGTATAGCATAGCATGTAGCAAGTAATACTTGCCTCGACGGTTCGCGAACCGGGAAAAACGGACGTAGCGTCGGCGGAAAAACACGTGACGGACGCACGGTTCACGGATCGAGTCCAAACAACGAACAGTGGGACCACGCGGACCGGGGTACCTTGCTGGAATGTCGGGCCAAGTCGTCGGCACGGCCGGATTCCGGCGAAATGTCAAAACAGCGACAAAAGTTAGCAAACTACGCACGGACAAATAGCAACCAGCGAAGGGAAAAAGGAAGGGGAGAGGTAAGGAGAAACTTACTGGGATAGCAAGGATGGCAACCGCGACGGGGTCGACGGCGATGGGGCGCCGGCGAGGAGGCTGCGCCGGCAGACTTGGCTGCAGGTGCTGGATCAGGAGATACGGTGAGGAGGGAGAGGAAAATGGCCGGGTTTGGGTTGCAGGGGAAGAGGAGGTGGTCGGCGGTGGCGCAGGCGACGACGACGAGGGTCGACGGCGGCGTTTTCGGCGAACCGGAGAAGGTGATAGGGTTGCAGTTTGGGTTTTGTTGCGGCGCCGGCACTCGGGAAGGAGGAGGAAGGTGTCGAGGTCGGGAAGAGGGCGAAGGGGGAGATGCTGGCATCGTCGGCGACGGGTTGCGGCGGCAATGGCGGGCACAGTGGGTGCAGGTGGCTACGGTGTTGGGCTGCACGGGGATGTGGGAGGGGAGGAAGGAGGTCTGCGGTGGCGACGAGGATGATGGTGGTGGTGCGACGGCGTTGGGCTGCAGCGGCGACGAGCACGGTGGCTGGGCTAGGGTTCCGGTGGGGTTTCTCGCGAGGGTTCTCGTGATGGAAATGGTGGAGACGAGGCTGCGTGGTTTAAATAGGGGATAGGGAGAGAGAGAGAGGGGGTTAGAGAGAGAGAGAGAGAAATCAGAGAGAGAGAGAGAGAGATGGAGAAATCAGAGAGAGAGAGAGAGAGAGAGAGAGAAAGATGGGGCCCACGAGGGTTTAAAACCCCTCGTGATTGGCTGAGGCGAGAAACAGAAGGAATTTAAAAAGATTACATAAAGATTAAATGGTTAAAAAGGTAACAGATGAATATATTATATAGTTTTAGAATATTTTATTAAATTGGGATTTTGGCGCTAAATGAAACATTTTCAAATCGCGCCCGGGTTGCGCCCAAAAATTTGAAATTCAAATAATATGATTTTAAGCGGGTTCCAAATTTTAAAATGAAATGTTTTATGATCAAAAAGCATGCCCCCAAGTCGGACACTTGCCTGCGCGTGTAGCCGTCCAAACTTGCCCGTTTCACCGAACGGGATGAAAACTCGATGCGCGGACGCTACCACGTGGCTAGGGGTGACGAGTAGGCCAATATAGATATTTTTAATTTCACTTTAGGTGTTAAAATTTGTTATATGCAAAACTGACTTAGCCGGTTAAAATTTTGCAATAAGAACCAAACAAGAAAGATAAATGAAATGAGCAATGTCAAACACTCAACCAGTAACAGAAATAGTATTATTGGGCTCGGGTGTTACATCATACCCAACTACAAAAAGAATTTCGTTCTCGAAATTCCAAGAATACAAGATAGAAAACTACGGGAAAAGGTGAGGGAACTTCTGTCGGATCTCGTCTTCTCGCTCCCAAGTGGATTCTCCATGCGATCGATTACCCCAAGAGACTAGCACAAGGGGGGATAACCTTGTTCTTAAGAACCTTTTCCCTTCGATCCTTGATTTCAACCGGTCGCTCCTCAAAATTTAGATCCTCCCGTACAGTTAACTCCGAATGATCCAAGACGTGGGTTTCATCTCGAACATACCTTCGTAGTTGAGATACATGAAACACATCGTGCACACCTGCCAAGGACTGTGGTAACGCCAAACGGTACGCTATCTCTCCAACACGCTCCAATATCTCGAAGGGTCCAACGAATCGAGGACTAAGCTTTCCCCGGCTCCCAAAACGAATCACTCCTCTAGTCGGTGATATCTTCAAGAATACCAAATCACCACGGCGAACTCTGGAGGTCTTCTTGACGTGTCAGCCCAACTTTTCTTGTCTGTCTTGAGCTGCCTTCATATGCTTTCTGATGGCGTTAACCTTCTCAACGGTCTGTACTACCAACTCTGGTCCCAATAATCTTCGTTCACCAACGTCATCCCAACAAACAGGTGAACGGCACTTACGACCATATAAAGCTTCAAACGGAGCCATATGAATAGTCGCTTGGAAACTATTGTTGTAAGAAAACTCCACCAAGTGTATGTGATCCTCCCAAGAACCCTTGAAGTCCAACATGCATGCTCTCAACACCTCTTCAAGAGTTTGGATCGTTCTCTCCGACTGACCATCAGTTTGAGGATGATAAGCTGTGCTAAACTTCAATCGAGTCCCCAAACTTTCTTGTAAACTCCTCCAGAAGTGTGACAAGAACCGAGTGTCCCGATCGGACACGATGCTCACCGGTACTCCATGAAATCTTACAATCTCCTGCATGTACCGCTCTGCCAAAGTCTCCGTTGATTGACCAACCCGAAAAGGAATAAAGTGAGCTGCCTTGGTCAACCGATCGACAATCACCCATACTGCATTGTCGCCCTTTGGACTCCGCGGTAAAGCTGTCACGAAATCCATGGTTATATGTCCCACTTCCACTGAGGAATCGAAAGTGGTTGCAACAAACCAGCAACCCTTTGGTGTTCAGCCTTGACTTGCTGACATACCAAGCACTAAGCCACGAAGCGAGCGATCTCCCGTTTCATACCTTCCCACCAGAAATGCTGTCGAATATCTCGGTACATCTTTATACCTCCTGGATGTACAGAGTAAGCTGAACTGTGTGCCTCCTTCATAAGCTCTTCACGCACATCCCCCTTTGGCACACACACACGGCTACCATACCTCAACGAACCATCTTCGTGGACCAGTAAATCTGTTCGTAGTCCGGCTTCAACCTGCTCTCGAAACTTTTGCAGTCTAGGATCCTGCGATTGTGCCGCTTTAATCTTCTCAACTAAGGATGACTGTACTTGCAACTGCATCAACTGTCCCGTAGAATGTGGTAGCACAACCTCCAAGTCAAATCTTCAAAAATCCGCAATGATCTCCCTCTGCGTAGTCAACACCTGAATCGCTGGTAACCGACTAAGCGCATCCGGCACGACGTTAACCTTTCCCGGATGGTACTTAAGATCAAGGTCGTAGTCGGCCATCAGCTCCAACCATCTGCGTTGCCTCATGTTCAACTCCTTCTGAGTGAACACATACTTCAAACTCTTGTGATCTGTAAAAACTTCGACTCTCTCGCCCAAAAGGTAGTGTCTCCAAATTTTCAAGGCGAAGATCACAGCCGCAAGCTCCAAGTCATGAGTCGGATAATTCTTCTCATGGGTCTTCAATTGTCTTGATGCGTAAGCCACGACCTTCCCATTCTGCATCAAAACACATCCCAATCCTTTTCCAGATGCGTCGCTGTGAATCACCAGTCCTCCGGAATTGTCTGGTACGGTCAGGATAGGGACGGTTATCAATTTCTGCTTCAACGTCTCGAAAGCCAAAGCACACTTATCCGTCCAAACAAAAGGTACTTCCTTGCGCGTAAGCTTGGTCAACGGTTCTGCTAAACGAGCGAAGTTCTCCACAAATCTCCTGTAGTATCCGGCCAAACCAAGGAAACTTCTTATCTCAGCCACATTTCTTGGAATAGGCCAATCTCGAACTGCTGCAATCTTTTCGGGATCGACGGCGATTCCATCGCCCGACACAACATGCCCCAGAAACTTCACTTCTTCCAGCCAAAATTCGCACTTACTCATTTTCGCATACAATTTCTCCTGTCTCAGCGTCTGCAGTGCGACCTTCAAATGCTCAGCATGCTCTTCCGAACTCTTCGAGTAAACTAGAATATCGTCAATGAATACCACAATAAACTGGTCCAAGAATGGTGAAAAGATCCTGTTCATCAAATCCATGAATATTGCCGGCGCATTCGTTACTCCGAAGGGCATCACTAGATACTCGAAATGTCCACACCGAGTTCGAAACGCCGTCTTGCAAATATCTTCTGCTTTTACTCGGACCTGATGATATCCGGATCGCAAATCCAGTTTCGAGAATACCCTCGCGCCGCTAAGCTGCTCAAAAAGTTCTCCAATGCGAGGGATCGGGTACTTGTTCTTAATAGTCACCCGGTTTAATTCTCTATAATCAATGCACATCCTTCTCGTGCCATCCTTCTTCTTTACTAGGAGAACTGGAGCTCCCCTAGGCGAGTTGCTGCTTCGAATCCAACCCTTCTCAAGTAATTCACCAACTTGCTTCTTAACTTCTTCCAATTCCACTGGTGCCATTGGATAATAAGCTTTAGATACTGGCGCTGCACCAGGAATAAGGTCAATCGCGAACTCCACGTCTCGCTTCGGCGGTAAGCCCGATATATCTTCAACTACGTCCATGAAATCGCGAACCACCACCGGTTCTTCACAACCATCAACTTCCATAGCTGCAAGAACACTGTTTGTCAGCCTAGCCCTAAACTCGACTGGCCCGACAGAACTGCTTCCTTACCGCAACTGCTGTCTGCATCGTTGGCCGCGAAAGGTCCAGCGAAACTACTGAGTCTCGTCCATTCTGCTGCATGCACGTCCACGGGTGCTCCATTCTGCCTTATTCCGATGAACTTCTTTTCCATTTCCTCCCGTGCAGTCCGCGGGAAGAATTTCTCCAGGAAACTCTTAGATAAATCCGCCCAACTGATCGGCTTGGGCAAGCGGGTCTCCTCCACAAGCCACCACCCTCGGGCGTAATCCACTAGCTGAGTGCGCACCACATCAACTCTTTTGTCATCTGGAATCTGTGCCGCAATCAGCAAATTCTCCGTGTCAACTAGCCACTGCTCGGCTGACAACGGCTCCTCCAAACAAGTGAATGTAGTCGGACCCAAGCGTCTGAAATCTGCCACGGTCCCTACTCGGTCAACTGGTTTAGCTCCATCGTTGTTTACAGACTGCCGAACAATATGCAAACCTTCCTGAAACGAATCTGCTTGCTGCTGGATCAGCTCAGTATCCCTCTTCTGATTTTCCAGCATTCCTCTTATCACTCCAAGCATGGCGGCTTCGTCCACGCGCCTCTGGTACGTCATCAACTTCTTACCTGCCATAATCCTGAACTCAAAACACCCAACATTAGCATGATGATAGATTCTGAATATGGATCAAGGCTAGAACTCCAAGATACTTAAATAGAGTACCGCATTGTAACTATGCCGTGGTATCATAGCCACAATTACTTAACTCCACCCAAGTCACCCAAGTCCTAGGGATAACAAGAAATCAGGTTTTCGAGTCGACATGCAAAGTAAGTTTGCACGTCGATATAATCCGGAAGAATGTGATTCAAGAATGGTAAGACGGTCAAGGTGGTAGGACATGTTTCCTAAGCACGGGTATTCTGATTCGTGTATCGGGTATAATACCCAACTACAAAGAATCAACCCAATTAACCTATGGCTCTGATACCAAAAGAACCATGTCACGCCCCGCTTCCTAGAGTACGCAAGATTGGGCACGTGACATAGCCAGCCATGCTACCTGTGGGTAGGAAGTATCCATCCACAGTCACATTACGGCTGTAGAGAGATCAAGAACAAGATAAAAACTATCTAACACATGTCCAAATCCAGAATAATAAGAGTCAATGATAAATAAGTGCGGAAGCAAATGATCCAATACAATAATAGAAAAGTATGTCCCATAATGCGGGGTCACATCTGGAAAAAAGAAATGCAGGAAATAAACTAATCACTACGGAACTCACAAATCAGCCTGCTGGCTGAAGTACTCCTGCTCGGTCAGCGACAGTGGTAAAGAATCTGGGCCATGCAAAACCCAGACGTCAGCGCGTCATGTCAACCAATAATATAATATGAACATGGTAATAAGCAATGCAGGAATAAACATGAATAAAGCAATAATATGAAACAAGCAGTGCAGGGTAGTGTGCAGTGGGTAACTAAACTGTTCTATCGGGTTTCTATTCTAAAGTCTTTGAAATCAATTCGAGTAATCCTCCATGTAACTCAAAGGATATGTCCCGTTACCCCCCGGGACCACGGATCAGGAAGATGGGAACCAATAATGGTTTTGTCCCGTTGCCCCCCGGGACCACGGATCAGGAATGTAAGAGTCACGAATGGCTCTGTCCCGTTACCCCCCGGGACCATGGATCAAGTAATACCCTTTTAAGTTACACTTTAGATTACCCGTTTGATTTCCCCATACCCTCAGGTTATATGTGTCAGGTCAGGTATTCAGTAGTCAAGGACTAATGCCAACACAGGATCAAGTAACAGGTTAGGTTTGTCTGGATAGACAACAGGAATGGTCCATGAGGACCCCAAGTCAGGTTTGTTGGCATTAGGCATGAGATCAGGTAACAGGTCAGGTCATGGTACATCAGGTTAAGTCGATATTAAAGGGTACCATGTCCGGTGCATCGGTATATATATATGTCGTGTGTAGCAAGGTCAAGTCAATATGTAACACAACCGAGGGTGTGCTCACAACAGGTATAAAATCGGACAAGGAATAACAGCAGGAAATAAGCAATGAATTAAACAACAATAAGCAATTTATTTAATCACATTAGTGCATTGGTATAGTACAGACGTTTCATCATATTAGCAAGTTTCGAGCACCCCTTGCGGTGCAATACCGTTATCTCAATATCAGATTATAATAGAACTACCAGTGTATAGGCTATCACCCTTTAAACAGTAAAATGTGGTTAACAGGTAACTTCGTTATTAGGGTTAAAGTGGCAAAATGCGGTTTAGGTTAACTGTATCATGATATACGTCATATTTCGTCCAAATGAGAAAAGTAACTACACCTAGTTAATTTTTGCAAGTTTAAAGAGTCAAGCACACTTAATTTGTATAGCATAGCATGTAGCAAGTAATACTTGCCTCGACGGTTCGCGAACCGGGAAAAACGGACGTAGCGTCGGCGGAAAAACACGTGACGGACGCACGGTTCACGGATCGAGTCCAAACAACGAACAGTGGGACCACGCGGACCGGGGTACCTTGCTGGAATGTCGGGCCAAGTCGTCGGCACTGCCGGATTCCGGCGAAATGTCAAAACAGTGACAAAAGTTAGCAAACTACGCACGGACAAATAGCAACCGGCGAAGGGAAAAAGGAAGGGGAGAGGTAAGGAGAAACTTACTGGGATAGCAAGGATGGCAACCGCGATGGGGTCGACGGCGATGAGGCGCCGGCGAGGAGGCTACGACGGCAGACTCGGCTGCAGGTGCTGGATCAGGAGATACGGTGAGGAGGGAGAGGAAAATGGCCGGGTTTGGGTTGCAGGGGAAGAGGAGGTGGTCGGCGGTGGCGCAGGCGACGACGACGAGGGTCGACGGCGGCGTTTTCGGCGAACCGGAGAAGGTGATAGGGTTGCAGTTTGGGTTCTGTTGCGGCGCCGGCACTCGGGAAGGAGGAGGAAGGTGTCGAGGTCGGGAAGAGGGCGAAGAGGGAGATGCTGGCGTCGTCGGCGACGGGTTGCGGCGGCGACGGCGGGCACAGTGGGTGCAGGTGGCTACGGTGTTGGGCTGCACGGGGACGTAGGAGGGGAGGAAGGAGGTCTGCGGTGGCGACGAGGATGATGGTGGTGGTGCGACGGCGTTGGGCTGCAGCGGCGACGAGCACGGTGGCTGGGCTAGGGTTCCGGTGGGGTTTCTCGCGAGGGTTCTCGTGATGGAAATGGTGGAGACGAGGCTGCGTGGTTTAAATAGGGGATAGGGAGAGAGAGAGAGGGTTAGAGAGAGAGAGAGAGAAATCAGAGAGAGAGAGAGAGAGAGAGAGAAAGATGGGGCCCACGAGGGTTTAAAACCCCTCGTGATTGGCTGAGGCGAGAAACAGAAGGAATTTAAAAAGATTACATAAAGATTAAATGGTTAAAAAGGTAACAGATGAATATATTATATAGTTTTAGAATATTTTATTAAATTTGGATTTTGGCGCTAAATGAAACATTTTCAAATCGCGCCCGGGTTGCGCCCAAAAATTTGAAATTCAAATAATAGGATTTTAAGCGGGTTCCAAATTTTAAAATGAAATGTTTTATGATCAAAAAGCATGCCCCCAAGTCGGACACTTGCCCGTGCGTGTAGCCGTCCAAACTTGCCCGTTTCACCGAACGGGATGAAAACTCGATGCGCGGACGCTACCACGCGGCTAGGGGTGACGAGTAGGCCAATATAGATATTTTTAATTTCACTTTAGGTGTTAAAATTTGTTATATGCAAAACTGACTTAGCCGGTTAAAATTTTGCAATAAGAACCAAACAAGCAAGATAAATGAAATGAGCAATGTCAAACACTCAACCAGTAACAGAAATAGTATTATTGGGCTCGGGTGTTACAACCAATTTTTGGAGTTGGGCGCGGTTTCAGCATTCCCTCGACGACCTCGGGTTCCAGTGGATTTTTCCACCTGATTGCCGGGCACGTTTGGAGATCCTTCAGCATTCTTTTAGTTTTGGCTGAAAGAGCGACCTCCCTCGGAGTTTCTTCTATAAAAGAGCACAATGCCCCCGGCGTGTCCACCTTTTTAGGGGTATGAGGTTGCGGCGGGTTCACCTTCCAGTTTTTCGATAATGCGAATTTTTCTTGTTGGTATTGGTCTTCAATCCAGCCTTTGAAGACGAAGCAATCTTCGATTGGATGGCTTACTGCTTGGTGGTAAGGGTAGTAATTAGGATTGTTGACATCACCTGGCTGCAACGGACATTTTGGATCCGGCAGATTGATGAGTCTGTTGCGCACTGCCAGCTCGAACAGTCTCCTCATTTTATCTTGGGGAAACGAGTAAGGACTTCCTAGTCTCTCCTCGAGGGATGGGCGTGGATGCATATTGTTTTGGCGAACAACCGGTTTTAAGTTGCTCGGCTGTTGTTGAGTAGGGGCAACGAAAGTTGCTTTTCCTTTCCCCTTTCATTCCGAGGATCCGTCTTTGAAGGAGATGGTTTATGACCCATCTGATCCATTTGGGCCAGCTTGTCAATCAATGCCTGGAAAGTAGTTGGCTTGAAGAACATCATGAATTACGAGATGGTCGCTTGAGGGTCGAGAGCACCCACGAACATGCCTACCGCAGGCGCTTCTTTGATGCGCTGTTTGCACTTCGAGCACAGATTCCGCCATCGTATGGCGTATTGGACCCACGTCTCGCCTGGCTTCACCCTGGCATTGATCGATGCCGTTATCGGGGTGCGTTCACTAGCACTCGCGAATCACTGGGTGAATAACAGCTCCATTTCCGCAAATGTCTTGACGGAGTCGTTTGGAAGTTCGGAGTACCATTCGAAGGCCGTCTCTGACAAGCTATCGACGAATTGACGGAGCAAAAGCTTATCATTACCCCCGATGTTGCCGCAAAGAGCCCTGAACTGAGCGACATGCTGGTGGGGATTGCCTGTCCCCTTGTACACGTGGAATTTGGGGATCGTGTATCCCGGCGGGTATTTTATTTGATCATACCAGCTTGGATACGGTCGCCCAGTTTTAACAACTTGGCCGGCCGCTTCATTCGCCTGGTGAGATCGTATTTGTTGAGCAATGTAGTCATCCAGAGCGGCCTTGGAAATGGTTTCCTCTTTGGCTGCTGAAAGAGCCGGAGGAGGGTTTGATGTCTCCCCTCTGTCGTCTTCAATGATGATCGGGGGGTCTTCAGCTGGAGGTTTCGGATGTAACATCATCCCAGCCATGTCTTGGAACAAAAGTGCCATTCGTTTTATGTTGGCAGCATGTTCCGCTGCCTCTTTGTCCTTCTTTTCGAGGACTCTGCGGAGGAAGTGAGCATCGGTTTCTTGTTCATGACGCTGCTCTGATGACGCCTCCGGGCTTTCTTTTGGCCCGGTGAGTGCGGCCATTTGCGTTAGCATTTCCTGAAGCTTCTGTTGTTGCTCCTGGGCTTTTGTCACAGATCGGGTGAGCGGTCGATGACCCGTCGAAGCGCGGCTTTCCTCTTTTCCGGAAGCCATATAAATTGTATGCACCATTATGCCCCCAGACTTGGGGCATTTGGATTCGTAGCTTTTACGGTTCGCCACGTTCACAGGGGCTTTCTCTGGCCCCCTTCTCTTTTGGGCAGTTGAAGTCGAGGGGCCGTTGCAGCGGGCACCCAGGTAGTTGTCGTCTTTTGTGGCTTGACAGGACGGTTCTTTTCCTGCTGAACCTTCAGCTTTTTCTGTCGACAGGGATAGTCTTGATCAATCACTGACTCCTGGACCCGTCGCCAGACTTCGTAAACTTTGGAGGACAGCCGTTGAGGGGGTTGATCATGTTGGGTTAGCCTAGCACCTCATGAAGGGTTTGGAAGCATCACATGAACCAAAAACTGAATTTTTAGGGTGCTAAGTTAACGAACATAGAATCGTTCCTAGAAAAATTAGGGTTTCTAAATTTTTCACATCATCATATGAAAGAAAGGCTAGGGTTTTGAGAGTACAACCTTTGTAGCTCCCTACGCTAGACTCCTCGGCTACTTGGGGTTTGAAAAAGCTCCGCTTGAACTCCTCGAGGTCACCGATGATCCACCCGGAGTCCGCTTTGTCCAAGCTTGCAACTTTATCCGATCAAGTGAACGAAATGAAGCTAACACTCTAAACAAGTTGGCTAAACTTGTGTAGAATGATGTTGTGGCTCTTATTCTCACTTCAAAATCCAATCTTGATGAGTATATTGCTCACTACAAAAAAACTAGAGAGCAAAATGAGAGAGGAAGAAGAAGATGATGGCAATTTGAAAAGAAGATAAGAATGACTCATGAAAGAAAATAGAAAATATATCAATATATATTTTCCTCTTCTCATTTCAAACCATGGTTAGGATATTATTGAACTTGAGTTAAAAACACAAAAGGAAAAGTAATCCATGGTCAAGTGGTGGGTGAGAATGGTTAGGTCAAGAAGGATGTAGAAACTAGTCATGAATTATCTTTTCCTTTATCCATTTTGTTTTAACCAAAAATCAAATAATAATCCAAATAAAAACCCATGGTGTGAGTCTTATATTGATACCATTTCCTTGTATAATCAACCATGATAGAATGATGTATGTATGCATGTGTGCATGCACATCCATATGTGCATGAAACAATAAGGAATGCATACATGCATCCATACATCCATAGAAAACAAGAAAGGATTTCTAGTGAGAATCTAATGGTTAAATGATAAATCAACACTTGATTTATCAATCCGGCCATATCACATACGACCCTAACCAAAAGCAAGCCGCCCGATCAATATACGGTATCCTATACGCGTATTTTAATCGGGTCCATGCGCATATCGCATACGCGCACCACAACGTTTCGCCTGGACTAGGAAACTCCATTGTGGGACTCTGAGACTCGTCAATACGCCGGCAGTGGGTGATGATCATATCAAGCACTCCCAAGCCGCAAGCGGTCAGCTAAACATAACGGCCACCCGGGTATCGAGCGATCAGAAGAGAACAAGCGAACCTGCTACAACTCCCGTCGAGCCAACCGGCAACACTTTCCATACAGTCTGGTCTCCTCGTCTGATATGTCGCATATCAAGTGTAGGGGTGGTAAACGTCAGACCCCAATAACCGATAAGTCGTGCCGATGTGAGGCTCATAATGGGTCGAGAAACTACTGGTAACACTTACCAGCAAATCTCTGATCAGCCCTGGCCAGGGACTTTCCTGTTACGGCCAATCGAGCACAGCGCAACATCAACCCCCAATACCGGGAGAGACGAAACCCCTCCTATCGCTCATTGCCTCCATGTGACTTGGGAATGTACCCAAAAACCACCGTTTTGCACGCCCTCATGGACGTGGTAAGGTGGAGATCAAAGCACAGTGGGAATCACACAAGACTCTATGACGATCTCGGGTCTACAGACTAACCTGCACAAGTGTCACCTGAGAACTGCCATCTGACGTGAGGTATAATACCATCTGGGAGTTCTCGGAGAGTCCGTCCAGTGTACCCAGTCTCCACTGAGCACCCGTATACCATCTCTGATGTCAAACACCAATGGATATGGGATCATCCATCGCCCATCTCATGGGTCGAGAAGCGTATACGCTAGTCTATAATGGTATATCGATGCCCCGTCTCGATACACCTACGACTAGGGACCTTGAAGGAAGTACTTATGGACTACCATGTCCCCACTAGTATGATCTGCATCATAGTCCAGGTAGTCAAGTACACATCCTAAAGGCTTTACCAATATGTAACTATAAGACAGTTTAAAGAGACTAGTATACATGTTAAGATAAAGAGCAACCAGATAGCATACTATCATATCGAGCAAGAAAGTCATCTCTATATATGTCCAAGCATCCAATATAATATACATCATCTGTACAATACTGGCCTCTAGGGCATACATACAATTAACAATCTCCCACTTGCACTAGGGCCAGCTGCTGTAGTATCGCATACCGAGCATCCCGAAGAGTCTCTCAAACTGTATCTGTGGAATGGCCTTCGTGAGTGGATCCGCTGTGTTGTTCTTCGTGTCAACCCTCTTGACCTCGATCTCCCGGCGATCAACTATCTCCCGGATCAGGTGATACCACCTCAGAATATGCCTGGATCGCTGATGGGACCTGGGTTCCTTGGCCAAAGCCACCGCTCCATTGTTATCGCAATACAAAGGTATTGGATGCTCAATGGATGGAACCACTCCAAGTTCAGTAATGAACTTCTTGATCCAGACAGCCTCTTTGGCAGCATCGTTGGCAGCGATGTATTCAGCCTCCATCGTCGAGTCTGCCATGGTTTCCTGCTTGGAACTCTTCTAGCTAACCGTCCCTCCGTAAAGGGTAAAGACAAATCCCGACTGCGACTTAGAGTCGTCCTTATCACTCTGGAAGCTCGAATCGGTAAAGGACTCCACTTGGAGTTCTCCGTTACCATACACCAAGAGCATCTCTTTAGTCCTTCGTAAGTACTTGAGAATGCTCTTCACAGCTGTCCAGTGACTTTCTCCAGGATCAGCTTGATACCTACTCACTACACTTAGTGAGTATACTACATCGGGTCTGGTACATAGCATCGCATACATGATAGAGCCTACAGCCGAAGCATAGGCTATCCCTTGCATGCGAGCTCTTTCCAAATCAGTCTTGGGAGACGTCTCTTTGGAGAGAGTGACTCCAGAGATCGTGGGCAAGTTCCCACGCTTGGATTCTTCCATACTAAACCTCTTTAGTATGGTGTCAATGTACCTGGATTGGGATAATTCTAATATCCGTTTGGATCTATCTCTATAGATCCTAATTCCCAATATGCAGGAGGCATCACCAAGATCTTTCATTGAGAATCTTTGTGATAAGAAGAGCTTGACCGATTGCAGCATAGGAATATCATTTCCTATCAAGAGTATGTCATCCACGTACAATACGAGGAAGACAACCTTACTCTCTGCCACCTTCTTGTAGATACAAGGTTCATCTGGGTTTTTGACGAAATCAAACTCTTTGATAACGACGTCAAAGCAGATGTTCCAACTCCGCGATGCTTGCTTTAATCCATAAATGGATTTAAGCAGCTTGCACACCTTCCCGCTGCTCCCACTGTCTACGAAGCCCTCTGGCTGAGTCATGTACACGCACTCTTCTAAATCACCGTTTAAAAAGGCGGTCTTAACATCCATTTGCCAGATTTCATAGTCATGAATGCAGCGATGGCAAGCATGATCCGGATGGATTTAAGCATAGCCACTGGAGAAAAGGTTTCGTCATAGTCCACACCTGGTCTTTGACGAAAACCCTTTGCAACAAGTCTAGCTTTGAAAGTCTCCACTTTCCCATCTACATGAAGTTTTTTCTTGAAGATCCACTTGCTCCCAATGGGTTTTACCCCTTCAGGAGCAACTTCCAAAGTCCATACTTTGTTGGTGTACATGGATTCCATCTCGGACCGCATAGCATCCAGCCATTTCACTGAGTCCCCACTCGTGATGGCCTGCTCGAAGCTAGTTGGGTCATCATCCTCCATGATGCAATCCTCGCTCCTACCATCCATGAGAAAACCGTAGTATCTCTCAGGTTGGCGAGGAACCCTACTAGATCGGCGGAGAGGCTGAGGTTCATTGGGAACTACTGAATCCTCTGGTTCAACCAAATCTTCTGTCGTAGTCTGTATTGCTGGAACCTCTTCCAGTTCTACCTCCTTTCCACTAATCTCTTTTTCAAGAAATCCCTTTTCTAAAAAGGTGGCATGTCGAGAAACAAACACCTTTTGTTCCTCGGTGTGGTAGAAGATATACCCGAGCGAATGTTTGGGATATCCAATAAACTTACACAGAATGGACCTTGCCGCGAGTTTGTCCGGATTTTGCGTTTTTACATATGCCGGACAACCCCATATCTTAATATAATTAAGACATGGTCTCTTTCCTTTCCATATCTCATATAGAGTGGTTGGCACGGATTTGGTGGGAACCATATTCAATAGGTCTGCAGCTGTTTCCAGTCCATATCCCCAGAAGGAAATAGGTAACTCAGCTGTGCTCATCATAGAGCGCACCACATCTAATAGGGTGCGGTTCCTCCGTTCTGATACACCGTTGTGCTGTGGTGTATATGGAGGAGTCAGCTGAGAGAGAATCCCATTCTCATTTAGGAAGTCCAGGAATTCATTGCTCAAGTATTCACCTCCTCGATCAGATCGAAGGACTTTAATACTTTTTCCGGTTTGGTTCTCGACTTTTTGTTTATATTCTCTAAATTTCTCAAAAGCTTTTGATTTGTGTTTCATCAGGAACACATATCCGAATCTAGAGAGATTGTCAGTGAATGTAATGAAGTACGAAGAACCATCCCTGGCATCTGTAGACATTGGACCGCATACATCACTATGCACTAGTCCCAAGAGTTCCGTAACTCTTTCTCCGTGTCCCGTAAACGGAGTTTTGGTCATCTTGCCTTTGAGACATGACTGGCAAGTGTCATAAGATGAAAATTCAAACGGATTTAAATATCCATCCTTATGCAACTTAGCTAGTCGTGTCGCATTAATGTGACCCAGTGTACAATGCCATAAGAAGGATTCATTCAGTTCGGAACTCTTCCTCTTGTGTGTGTTTGTTATACTTAGAACTGTTGATTGATTTAGAACATAAATGCCATTGCACAACGTGCCTGATCCAACCAACTTTTTGTTATGAAAAATGTTCATAACATTATCCTGTAATACAAAATTATATCCCTCTTTACTCAACAAAGAAACCGATATAATGTTGCATATCAGGTTCGGCATGTAATAGCATTCGTTCAGAACCAATGTATTACCAGTTGGTAATGCAAGGTGATATTCCCCGACAGTCTTAGCTGCAACAATTGCACCATTTCTAACTCTTATGTCTTTATCACCTTCTCCAAGTTCTCTACCTTTCCTAAGCCCATGTAACTGATTACATATATGGGATCCTGACCCGGTATCTAATACCCAGGACGTAGGGCAAATGGAGAAACAGTTCTCTGTAACGAACACACCCGAAGAAAATGCATCATCATGTGCTTTCTTCATTCGGGTGGCATGGAAATCCTGGTATTCCCTTATGTCCTGTTCAGTCCTATAACTCTTATAAGAAAGAACGGAACCAACGTTCCCCAGCACAGTATAACATGCGGGTTCGGTCAATACATCCATATTATTATCTTGATTAGGGCATGACATGGTCGCTACCTGGAGAGAGAGAGAAGAAAACACTTTAGCATATGCTCTTGCAAGATCAGATTGGTTATTATCTTATCTAATCAGGATGGCTCCCACTGGTTTTTATCAAATCTTCCTTCAAACCCTAAAAGGAAAGACTAGCCGGGATTAATTACACCCTACAACTTCGCCAATCTTTCAGCCAGGCCAGTGTCGGTACTTTGAGGGAGGTTCCCCGTGCTTTCGCACGGACCTAATTAAAGTAAACCTCGTTTTCCCAGAGGCGTAACCCCGTTGACACCTTTCTAGACACCTACTTGATCGGCTAATTGTAATGTGTAAAACTCTCCCAGGAGTAACTCTTACTCGCAGTGGGTATCGGGATCCAACTATCTCATAGAAGGTATGCAATCTCATTGCAAATTTCAACATTTGAAATTCCCGATAATATTTTGCCCCTAGCGTCTTATGACCTTGACGCAGGCCAACAAACCATAGTGCGCTAGTCAAGTTCAACCCGTCATTTCTTGATTGAATTAAACCCACCCGTACGACCCTTGACGCAGGCCAACAAAGTCGCACGACTACCCTAATCCAATCTGCATCACATGCATTAACAGATAAATGCTAGTTAGCTACCGCACACTACGCCTTGACGCAGGCCAACAAACGTAGCACGAATACTAAGTAGGATTTATCTGAAATGACGGAGGGCTACGACAGGTTTTTCTGAAAACCTATTGCGTAATGAACTTGATATCGTTGTAGAATCAAGTGAAGTTTTGAAATGGAGTGATTTTGAGGCTTTTCTAGTTTTGCTAAAAGGGTCACTCCCGGTGAAGGGATTGTCGGCCCTTTCCTCGTCGAATGAGGTGCGGGATATATCATATATATCACTGTGCAAAGCAGAAACTATTGAAGCAATCAAAAGACAAACCGAATGTGTAGCATCTGCCAGTTATTGCTAAAGGGGTCACTCCCGGTGAAGGGATCTCGGTCCTTTCCTCATCGAATAAGGTGCAGGGTATATCATATATACCGCTATGCAAAGCAAAACTGTAGCTACCCTTTTTATTTGAAAATTTGATTCTACAACATCTTTTAGGTTTCTTTTCTTTCATTAATCACATTAATGAAGTCCCATCATTTAAGTCACCTAAACATCACAGATAAATACGACGTACACTTATGCCATCCGCATTCGCCTCGATGTCCCCTCGTGCACCGTTAGGTTAGGTAACTAACGACAGAGCAGGGCAGGGCTAGTGCGGGTGTAAAACATAAGTAACGCCTATATAATTTATCATATATACTATATACTGTATCCATCAGAACATATCAAATGATCACATCGCAGATATCGCAGCAGAAACATAGATATAATGTGGGATATACTAGGACGTCTATATTTAGTACTTAGCCAATAATAGAAAATACAGATTCCACAGTCGCGATGAATAGCCAAACCTACACCGTGGACCCCTACGAGAGCGGCATGTGACCCTACCAATTCTGGAGTTTAGGAGACCCGGTCTCGACTCCTCGAGATGGCTTCCCACTGAACCCCAGAACCTGGTCACCTGTGCTCCCCTCCTTGGGTCCATCATAATGCGGAAAAGTAAATAATATACAACACAGGTGGCATCGACCTCAACCCGGAAGTGCCCCAAATAAAAGAATATTACATTACATTTGAATTTACATGAATGAAAATATAAAACCCTCATCTCACATAAAACCCCCCCGGCTATTCAATCGCGACAATCCTGCATATCATATCACAGCAACACATAATATCTCATATCATCAACATAAGTAAGTATGCATACCCCAATTGTCGTTGATATATAGCAACGAAACCGGCGATATCGACATACTACACTTACGGTCACAGAAAAGAAAGTGTAAAACTGCAATATTTGGAATCCACATCCTCTTTAGACATCGTAAATGCGAAATATCACATACTTCATATTTCATGTCCAACTATATGAATTCCAGATATTGCATCACATTCCAGATAAATAGACGGTATTAAAGTTTTCGAACGAACGATCAAATACCCAAGATTCGCTAAAGCTCAACACTTGAGCGGAGTACAAAAAAAAAAAACCCGGAGTGTGACACAGTGGTAGCGGTCCAGCCGTAGAAGGGTCAAGCCAACGCCTCACATGTGGCACACCGTACTGCCCCAAACCCTAAGGTTCAAAGGGCAGTTCAAGACGGTCACATAATCGAGTTAAGGTTTGTTGTCTTCTAGAGGGTCCACCCCAAACAAACTTGCACGTATTTCCGAAAGATTTTAAACCCCGTGAAAAGTGAGCAAATGATACTCGTTCAAACACTTCAATACATTCTAATTTATCCGGAAAAGTCACGAAATCAAAATTCCGATCGAATCGGCGAGTCCAAAACCATCTCCAGAATTTTTCAGCACTAAATACAGATTAAAAATACCCTAAAAAATATACAAGCAGAAGTAAGCATTACAGTATAAAAATGATACAGTGATTGAGGTATATGGCCGCGGAACCGCGGCCCAAGCAAGCTTAGGCCGCGTTTACGCGGCAATAATTACTGTTCATCGAATAATTTTTATACCGTAATTCTTATATTTACCTGCTTAATTTTTTACATATTTTTAATTCTGAAAATAACCAGATTTTAAAAAATGTCCAGAGAGCACTCAAAATCCGCATTTTCCGATTCGATCGGAGTTTTAACTTCATTAAAGTGTCGCCTAATGTTCTAGGTCGGCTCTGATACCAATGTTGGGTTAGCCTAGCACCTCATGAAGGGTTTGTAAGCATCACATGAACCAAAAACTGAATTTTTAGGGTGCTAAGTTAACGAACATAGAATCGTTCCTAGAAAAATTAGGGTTTCTAAATTTTTCACATCATCATATGAAAGAAAGGCTAGGGTTTTGAGAGTACAACCTTTGTAGCTCCCTACGCTAGACTCCTCGGTTACTTGGGGTTTGAAAAAGCTCCGCTTGAACTCCTCGAGGTCACCGATGATCCACCCGGAGTCCGCTTTGTCCAAGCTTGCAATTTTATCCGATCAAGTGAACGAAATGAAGCTAACACTCTAAACAAGTTGGCTAAACTTGTATAGAATGATGTTGTGGTTCTTATTCTCACTTCAAAATCCAATCTTGATGAGTATATTGCTCACTACAAAAAAACTAGAGAGCAAAATGAGAGAGGAAGAAGAAGATGATGGCAATTTGAGAAGAAGATAAGAATGACTCATGAAAGAAAATAGAAAATATATCAATATATATTTTCCTCTTCTCATTTCAAACCATGGTTAGGATATTATTGAACTTGAGTTAAAAACACAAAAGGAAAAGTAATCCATGGTCAAGTGGTGGGTGAGAATGGTTAGGTCAAGAATGATGTAGAAACTAGTCATGAATTATCTTTTCCTTTATCCATTTTGTTTTAACCAAAAATCAAATAATAATCCAAATAAAAACCCATGGTGTGAGTCTTATATTGCCACCATTTCCTTGTATAATCAACCATGATAGAATGATGTATGTATGCATGTGTGCATGCACATCCATATGTGCATGAAACAATAAGGAATGCATACATGCATCCATACATCCATAGAAAACAAGAAAGGATTTCTAGTGAGAATCTAATGGTTAAATGATAAATCAACACTTGATTTATCAATCCGGCCATATCACATATGACCCTAACCAAAAGCAAGCCGCCCGATCAATATACGGTATCCTATACGCGTATTTTAATCGGGTCCATGCGCATATCGCATACGCGCAGCACAATGTTTCGCCTGGACTAGGAAACTCCATTGTGGGACTCTGAGACTCGTCAATACGCCGGCAGTGGGTGATGATCATATCAAGCACCCCCAAGCCGCAAGCGGTCAGCTAAACGTAACGGCCACCCGGGTATCGAGCGATCAGAAGAGAACAAGCGAACCTGCTACAACTCCCGTCGAGCCAACCGGCAACACTTCCCGTACAGTCCGGTCTCCTCGTCTGATATGTCGCATATCAAGTCTAGGGGTGGTAAACGTCAGACCCCAATAACCGATAAGTCGTGCCGATGTGAGGCTCATAATGGGTCGAGAAACTACTGGTAACACTTACCAGCAAATCTCTGATCAGCCCTGGCCAGGGACTTCCCTGTTACGGCCAATCAAGCACAGCGCAACATCAACCCCCAATACCGGGAGAGACGAAACCCCTCCTATCGCTCATTGCCTCCATGTGACTCGGGACTGTACCCAAAAACCACCGTTTTGCACGCCCTCATGGACGTGGTAAGGTGGAGATCAAAGCACAGTGGGAATCACACAAGACTCTATGACGATCTCGGGTCTACAGACTAACCTGCATAAGTGTCACCTGAGAACTGCCATCTGACGTGAGGTATAATACCATCTGGGAGTTCTCGGCGAGTCCGTCCAGTGTACCCAGTCTCTACTGAGCACCCGTATACCATCTCTGATGTCAAACACCAATGGATATGGGATCATCCATCGCCCATCTCATGGGTCGAGAAGCGTATACGTTAGTCTACAATGGTATATCGATGCCCCGTCTCGATACACCTACGACTAGGGACCTTGAAGGATGTACTTATGGACTACCATGTCCCCACTAGTATGATCTGCATCATAGTCCAGGTAGTCAAGTACACATCCTAAGGGCTTTACCAACATGTAACTATAAGACAGTTTAAAGAGACTAGTATACATGTTAAGATAAAGAGCAACCAGATAGCATACTATCATATCGAGCAAGAAAGTCATCTCTATATATGTCCAAGCATCCAATATAATATACATCATCTGTACAATACTGGCCTCTAGGGCATACATACAACTAACAGATCTGGCTTTATTTCTGTAATATTCTCCACCGGTGGAGGAGATCTTTTCAGTATGACGGTAGAAGAGTTCCTGCGCACCTTGTTCAGCAATTCAAAGCTGTTCCCGGTTGGAACAACAGCATTGACTTCTACTGTTGGGGCTGGTGGAGTTAGCTCAGAGGGGGAGTTACCCCCAGCCTTCCTTACTCGGCGCCAGTAGCGACGTCGAGCGTGTCGAGCTGTTGAGATTGTTTCAGCTTGAGGGGTGACTTCGTCATGCCCCCTGTTCTGGTAAGGCGCCGCTGGTACCAGCCTCTTGAAGACCGACGTCCGTCAAGCAGCAGTGTCTAATCGGTCAAAGACAGACCTTTGTGCAGGGGAAGTAGCTTTGAGGACTTCGACTGGAGCGAGAGCCGGAACAGTCAGTCTTGTGAAGACCGACCCTTTGGCAGGAGAAGCCGCCTTGACAACTTCGGGAGCAGGGATGGCTATGCTCTTTGGGATAACCCTTTCTGGTATTGCAGGCTTCTTCATGGGTCCATATGAGTTTTGGCCCAGTTTGATGAAAGCTGAAGCATTGGACTTAGGCGACCCGTTGAGAGGGGCCGCGGTAGTTGTAAGCCGATCAAAGACCGACTTCTTTGGAGCTTCTTGCGACGACATTGGGGCATTGAAGCTTATCGATGGGAGCATGGTCCCAAAGAACAGCCCAGTGGTAGCCTGATTTACCTGTTCCACTGGCATCTTGAAAAGGAAGGCCGCTTGAGGCCTGTAGGTTACTCCTCCGGACGGGACGGAGCGAGAGTCGCAGTTGGAGTTAGTGCAGTTTGAAGCCATTGATCTTCTGTTTTCTGCACGGAGCAAGACACCAAATCTCGAATCCACAGGCAACCATAGCAAACCGCGATTCTTTCGCGAACACGACACACGAAGTGTGGAGTGGAAAGAGGAAGAGGTCTCACCGGGCGTGCCAGAATCTGTTTACTGCCGGAAACCGGGAAGACAAAACGTCTTGCCTGAATCTGGGGGCAGATGCTAATTGGTGCTATCCATCCACCTTTCTGAAGATACCAAGTTGATTTATGGCACCGTATATCGAAGGTTTAAATGGATGTGGCCGATATAGCAGACTTCATCAGATTCCCCCTCATTTGAGGGGTTTTTGATCGTGGGGACGCTCTTCCCTACAGGCGCAAGCCCCTGCAGTTAATTACGCTACCGTATCGCGGTAACCACTTTCTCTTTCTCCAGATGGTCACTTCGTGTCGTGGGTGTTTGTTTTGTTTGTGGTTGTCCATGGATTATATACGGAGACTAATTTATGTTGTCGCCCGTAGGGCGTGGATTAGTCCAAATCCGTATTTTCTTAGATTTGGGTTTTGGTTTGGGTTTAAGGATACGTTAGTCTCATTTGAGACTAAGATCAACTTAAACGTTCGTTAAGGATACGTTAGTCTAATTTTGGACTAAGATCGACTCAACGTTTGTTAAGGACACGTTAGTCTAATTTTAGACTAAGATCAACATAACAGGATCATTTAGATCCGACAAAAGAGTATTTGAACTCTATTGTTTAGTTTAGGGACATTGCGGTCGATTACCAGTTTAAGGACATGGTGGTCCAGGTTAAGGACATCGTAGTCCATGGGCTTAAGGACCCCACAGTCCAAGGTTAAGGACATCATAGTCCATGGGCTTAAGGACCCCACAGTCCGGTTTAGAGACATCGTAGTCTATAAGGTTTAAGGACATCGTAGTACATGAGTTTAAGAACCCCACAGTCCGGTTTAGAGACATCGTAGTCTATAAAGTTTAAGGACATCGTAGTCCATGAGTTTAAGGACCCCACAGTCCGGTTTAGAGACATCGTAGTCTATAAGGTTTAAGGACATCGTAGTCCATGAGTTTAAGGACCCCACAGTCCGTAGAAATATGTGGTTGTCGGGACCCGTCACCTCTCTAAAGACGTTGAAGAATTACAACGACAGATATCAGAGGAGTAAAGAGATGTACCCTCGAACCGGTGTGAGTTGGTTGAAAGATCCGTAGTCCAGTTTGGGACTGAGATCTGTTGAAATATTTATGAGCAGATGGGTTCAATTAAATATATGTTGATGACTTATGGCCAGAATTGGGCTAAGTCCAATAAGATTAAAATGTTTAACATTTTGTTGTTATGGGTTGTTGAGCCTTTACTTGGGCTTGGCCCTTTTAATAATGCAGAGTATTAGATCCTGACAATTTTTGTCTTGTATTGAATGCATAGCATTCATCAGAACAATGTGTGTTCTGACAGCGCGCCACGTGGCGCGTCAGGCGCTTTGCGCCAATTAAGAAGCGCATTGCGCTTCTGCCAAGTAGTGCACACGAAAAGGACACGTGTCGCGCTTAGCGCTAAGAGCCAGTTTATAAGCGTATTGCGTTTTCAATTTATGAGCGCGTTGCGCTAGTTTAGTGGCGCACCAGTAAGTGACACGTGGAGCGCTTGGCGCTGAGCGCCAGCCCATGAGCGCAGTGCGCTGTTTCAGAAGCGCAAAGCGCAAGCTGTATCTGTGGTTGACACGTAGCACGTTTTGGCGCTGAGCACCGGTCCAAAGAGCGCAAAAGCGCAGTTCATGAGTGCAAGGCACTTTTCAGTAGCGCAAAGCGCATTTGATCAAATTTATGATCAGAGAACAAGTTTATGTTCTTTTTAAAGGAGGCTTTGCCTCAAGATTCAAGAACAAAAGTTCTTATTTATAAAAAGGCGCTGCCTTTGTAGATCAATGATCTGTGAATGAAGTAAATACTTCTTTTTGTTTTTTATGATGAGATCATTTGATCTTTTTTTTATTGAAGACCTTGGTCTTTTGTATTTCTATGATCTTTTTTTAGAAGATAGTTCTTCT
Source organism: Agapanthus africanus (assembly GCA_030015575.1). Classification (NCBI taxonomy): domain Eukaryota; kingdom Viridiplantae; phylum Streptophyta; class Magnoliopsida; order Asparagales; family Amaryllidaceae; genus Agapanthus; species Agapanthus africanus. The sequence goes on from CM057341.1 coordinate 730,451,521, forward strand.
TTTCATGAGATGATTTCATCTCCGTGTTCAAGAATCATGTTCTTTACCTTGAAGAAGTGATCTTCTTTTGCTAAAAGCTAGCTTTTCTTTCTTTGAGTTTTCTCAAAGTTTTTAGGGGTTTTTTTCTTTATATCAGACTTGAAGTCTTCGGGCCTTTATATAGGGCAAGCTGATTTGTTAAATCAGTTAAAGAGATCTTTCTCTGATTGATTTGGGGATGTTTCCCCACCGTTGGATCTTTGATCCTAGGGTTTCTGTTTTACAGAAGGCAATCTTCTTGTTTTTAACAAGATTGAGAAAATCTTTCCATAACAGAACTTATTCTGTCTTTTGGTAATTTTTATTTACCATTGGATCATTGATCCAACGGTGCTCTGATTTACAGAGCACAATCTTGTTATTTTGGAAAGATTTTGAGGAATCTTTCCTTAACAGAATTTAGTTTCTGATTAATTAATGATTTATCATTATTATTAGATCTTTGATCTGACGGTGGGGAGCTTCTAGGTTCCAGCGCTAGCGCACCCGTGCTTTGAACGTGGTGCGCTTCTTAAAAGGCAACGCACATTGTGCTAGCGCACCCGTGTTTAACACGTGGTGTGCTGCTTGGAGCACAGCGCACCTAGCGCTAGCGCACACGTACTTTGCACGTGGTGCACTGTTTAGGGCGCAGCACACTTGGCGCTGCATCTGAAGCGTTGCTTCACAATATTTTAACTCTTGGCTTTGAGGCATTTGTTACATTCTTTGCATGTGGAGTTTTTCCCTTCATTTTTTAAAATTTTATTATTATTATTATTATTTTATTATTATTATTATATTTTTTTTATAAGGCAGCAGGTTGTGAGCCAAAATTTTGGCGGGAACAAGTACGATCTGATCGAGTTCCCGAGTGGCTACGTCATTCCTAAGTTTGGAAGATTTGACGGAACGGGGAATGTAAATCAGCACGTCGCCCACTTCAAAGCATCGTGCGGAAATACAAGGGGCAATGATGCGCTCCTTCTTCGTCAGTTTGTCAACAGCCTGACCGGTGTCTCCTTCGACTGGTATGCGAGTATATCAGACGGGTCCGTCATTACCTTTGCCCAAATGGAGTCTCTGTTTCGGCAAAGGTTCATGAGTGTCAGTGATAAAATCTCCATTGCCGACCTTGTGAGGACCAAGTCGGGGAAGAATGAAAGCAACACCGACTTTATCGCCCGATGGCGTAATCTCACAGTCAAGTGCGAACCGCCGCTGGAGCAGGAGCAGTCCGTCAGCCTTCTCATTGAGAACCTCAGCAATTGGATGGTCCCGTTCTTGTGTACAGCAGGCCTTAAGACGTTTCAAGAGCTAACCAAGAAATTCCAAATGCTGGAACGCTCGAAGCAAGAGTCTACCCCAGACTCTCAGCGAGACAAAACTTAGAAAAGCAAGCGGACGACAACCGTAGAAGCGGGAGTTCCAGCAGTACCAATGTCTTCAATGCGTCCGACAATGAAGAAAAGCGAAGGGCGGGCGAATCCAAAACCAACCGGTCTCGAAAGCCATTGCTGGGAGGAGATGGGCCTTCCCTAGAGGAGAAGAAGAACAAGGTTTACTCTTTCAGAAGGGACAAGGTCCGCAAGATATTTAAACATGTCTTGAACAACGGCCTATAATTGCCGGAGTCGAAAAAACCCCAAGCAAAAATGACCGACAATCCCCTGTATTTCCTGTACCACCGAGTAGTGAGCCATGCGATCGAGGATTTCTATATCTTCAAGGACTGGGTCGAGAAGCAGTACAAGGCCGGAGAGATCGAGCTGTCCAAAAGTGTGTTGGTGAACAATCAAGTTGCAACCACCAACTTTATACAGACAGAAGCTGAAGCCTTCTGGGAGCAGATAGCCGAACCCGCTGCCCTGAGAAATGAAACGGACTCATCGCGGCCTCCGTGGTGTACGTACATATCTAATAAGACGAAGAAGATGATAAAGCTACTTCGGAAAGAGCCCAGGACGGAATGAGAAGGGCAGAAGAAGCCTACCTTTATAGCTGCCAATGTGGCTCCATCAGGCTCAAAATCCAAAAAGCTCAAGAAGAAGAAAAGTGCAGCTCGGCGCGAAAAGGAGTCTGTAGGGAGATCGACCATTCAAAAATATATCGATTCCCTCGAAGAATATGAACAGAAGGAAAGAACTCTGATTCAATTGAAGGAGTTCCTCCCTGTACGAGCGGCTGAAATTCTGGATGAGTTAGAAGAAGACTCCAATGAAGAGATCCCAGTAGTGACCTGCTATACCCTCCATCTTGGCAGCGACTCTAAGGAGGAGCTCTGTTTTCCCGAAGAGGACGAGGAGCTCGCCACAAAGGCCATCCAAATCCAGCTTAGAAGCAGCAGGGCTCTACCGCCAAATCAATGCAACGCCCCAAAAGGGAAGGAAAAACAAGTCGCTAATGAAGAAGATGGCAGAGAACTTGCTCATGAAGATTCGAGTCCTTCCCCAGTAGACTATAATGTCTTAGCTCACCTCCGAAAGCTTCCGTCTCTCCTTAGCATCTACGATGCCTTGGTTCTATCTCAAGAGCTTAGAGATGTTCTCATTCATTCCCTATAAAACCATGAGCGGTATCAGGCTCGCTTTGCGGAGATTAATATGAAAGAAGTGCAGTACACTTTGCAAGCCGCCGCAGTCACGTTTAAGGATGAAGACTTGCTACTGGGAACGGCTGAGCATAATCGGCCGCTTTACGTGACCGGGTACAGCGACGGAGATCGGATTAATCGCATATTGATTGATCCGGGGTCTTCAGTGAACATCATGAACTTGCGGACACTGAAGAGTTTGTCAATGGACGTCTGACACCTGTCAAGGGAAAGGATTGTCATTCAAGGCTTCAATCAAAACTGCCAGCAAGTTCTGGGGTCTATAGCTTTGCCAATCAAATTCGGGGATCTGCAAACTGAAGCTAAGATATACGTGATTGACGCCGACACGTCTTATAAGATTCTGTTGGGACGGCCGTGGCTCCATGATTACGGTATCGTCCCGTCAACTCTCCATCAATGCATGAAGTATGCTAAAAATGGCAAAGAAAGACGCATTGACGGAGACATCCAGCCGTTCGGTGTGCATGAAGCCCGATATGAAGATTCTCGGTACTTTATGAACTACTAAAATGCCAAGCCACAACTGACTGAGGATAGAGCGGCCCCAAGACTCAAAATCAAATCTGAACCGGCTGTCACTTTCAGAAGCAAAAACGCCCAAGTGCGCCCGTGTTTTGGTAGCGACACTGATGAGTCCGACGCTGGAAGTCCGTCCTTCCGTAAAACTCGCCCTTATTTCGGTAGTGATACGGACGAATCTGTTACTGAATCCCCATCTAGCGGCAAAGTCCGCCCTCATCTTGGCAGCGACATTGAAGAGTCGGAGGAAGAGGACCTGCCGTGCAACAGCGGTGTAGATTGGACCCCTATGCAACAAGCGAAACTACGAGAGACCTTCGAAATTGCAGAAGGGTCCCTAGCCGTCACAAGGGTACCGGAGTAGATGTGCAAAGAGCTCGATGCGTTGTCAGTCTCCACCGTGGACCAGCTAAAACTTTTTACGTCCCCGGAAGGAAAAGTGGACAGAAAGGCATCCTGTTTTATGGGTCAAACCCCTTTGTGCACCCAGACAATTTTTCTGTCGCGTGCCTTCTATATGAGAGTGGCATAAGAGCCGTCCTCAATCCCAGATACTATGCGCCCGAGATGTGGGAATACTTTAAAAAGTGCGGATGCCGGTTATATCAAACGGAGTCCGAAGCAAAGTTTTACGAAGGGCTATGACATCCACCTCAGGTCCGAGCACTCATCGATGGAAGAATTCCAGATAGGCGGGGCATAGGTTTCATCCAGCCTGATCCTAAGGCATGTTACATGACCCATATCGGGGAAGCCAGCGAAGAGTCAAATGATGAAGACGAGCTAGCCGAGCCAAAAGAAGCTCCTCAAGAGCTCGAAGATGGCGGACAAGCAACCTTTGACGAGCTAACCGAGATTGACTTAGGAACGCCCGATAATCCAAGGCCGACCTATATCAGCTCACTCTTGTCGGAGGAAATGAAAGGGTAGATAATTGCCCTGCTGCATGAGTTCGTCGACTGCTTCGTGTGGACATACAAAGAAATGCCTGGCCTTTCCCCTAAAGTGGCCATACATAAGGTGGCTATATCTCCTGATGCTAAGCCAGTCAAACAGGCTCCTCGAAGAATAAGAAGGGAATTGGAAGAAAAGGTCATCGAGGAGACCAAGAAACTCATCGATGCCGGCTTCATCAGGGAAGAGAAATATGCGGACTGGATCGCATGCATAGTCCCAGTGAAGAAGAAAAATGGGCAGATCCGAGTTTGTGTCAATTTCAGGGACCTCAACAAGGAATGTCCTAAAGACGACTTCCCGCTACCGGTCATGGAAATGATGGTCGATGACATCTCAAATTACGAACTGTTCACCTTTATGGATGGCTCGTCTGGATATAATCAGATCAAGATGTCGCCTGAGGATGGGAAGCACACAACATTTCGAACCCCGATCGGAATATACTGCTACAAAGTGATGCCGTTCGGACTGAAGAACGCAGGTGCTATATATCAAAGGGAAATGACCAATATCTTTGATGACCTAATTCATAAAGTCGTCGAAGGTTATGTTGATGATTTGGTCGTTAAGACTAAAGCCAAGGCCGATCACATCCAAGATCTTAGGACCGTTCTCACCAGACTGAGGGAGTATGATCTGAAAATGAATCCTCTGAAGTGCGCTTTTGGCGTGTCATCGGGAAAATTCCTGGGCTTCATAGTCCGACATTGAGGGATTGAAGTTCACCCATCCAAGATAAAGGCCATCATGGAGATGCCCCCTCCGAAGAGTCTGACGCAGCTAAGATCTTTTCAGGGAAAGCTTGCTTATATACGGAGGTTTATCTTAAATTTATCGGGGAGATGTAGGCCCTTCTCAAAGCTCATGAAGAAAGGAGATCCTTTTATCTGGGACGCCGAATGTCAAGAAGCGTTCAAAAGCATCAAACAGTACTTGTTGCACCCTCCAGTGCTGGCTGCTCTCATTCCAAATAAACTGCTGATTCTCTACACTGCCGCGCTAGATGAGTCACTCGGTGCGTTCCTTGCCCAGAACAACGAGGAGGGAAAAGAGAATGCCCTCTACTACCTCAGTCGAACTTTAGTCGGGGCGGAACATAACTATTCCCCGATCGAAAAGCAATGCCTGGCTCTGATGTTCGCTGTAAAGAAGCTGAGACACTATCTGCTCGTTCATCGGGTTATGCTGATCTCTAGGGTCGACCCGCTCAAACACTTAATGACCAAACCAAGCCTAGCCGGTAGAATGTCGAGATGGGCTGTCATGCTACTTGAGTTTGACATAGTTTATACTCTTCAGAAAGCAGTAAAGGGGCAAGCTCTTGCGGAATTTCTCGCTGCTCATCCCATACCGGAAGGGTCACCGCTCAATTGCGAGTTACCTAATGAACAAATATTGCACCTCGAGGATAGCGAGCCATGTTGGGAGCTCTACTTCGATGGAGCCTCATCAATAAGGACTTCCAGCAAATCAAGCGTCCCAGAGATAAAAGCGGGGATAGGATTGGTGTTCATCACGCCATCAATGGGAACCCTACGACGTTCCTTTGCTCTCACCGAGCCTCGAACAAACAATGAAGCTGAGTATGAATCTCTGATAGCTGGTCTGGAGCTCGCTATTGAAATGGAAATCCTTCGGCTACGGGTTTACGGTGACTCCCAACTTGTCGTTAACCAAGTAAGCGGTGACTATAAGATATACAAACCCGAGTTAGCTCGGTACAGAAGCCGAGTGGTGGAACTCATGAAACGGTTCGCTCATATTGAGCTGATGAGAGTTCCTAGAGCGTTGAATGGAAATGCTGACATACTCGCTCGCTTAGCCAAGGAGCTGGCTGATCCTGACATGGACGAAATTCTGATCACAGTCAGGAGCCGGCAAATTCTGCCCCCCAGTCTCTCTACGAGAAGAGGAAAGCGCAGAACAGAAGAGCATCCCCCCCGAAGAAGCTTCGATCGTTCAAGACGAGCCCGATTGGAGGGAACCCTTCATAGAGTACTTCCGATACGACAAGCTGCCTGAAGGAAAATCTGTAAGGACTCAGCTGAAGAAGAGAGCTCTCCGATATGTGTTTGTAAATGACACGCTATACCGCAGGTCATATGACCAACTCTGGCTTAGGTGTCTGTCATTGGCCGAAGCCCAAAGGGTCATGAAAGAAATTCACTCGGGCGTCTGCTGGGCATACCAGTCCGGCCCAAAATGCGGCTTCAGATTAAACGGCTTGGATATTACTGGCCCACCATGATACGGGATTGCGGAGAGCATGCAAAGAAATGTTATATCTGCTAAATTCACGGTGATTTCATTCACAAGCACCCCAATCCGTTGCATCCTACGTTGGCGTCGTGGCCCTTCGAAGTCTGGAGAACCAACATAGTTGGCCCAATTGATCCTCCGTCATCTAGAGGCCATCGGTTCATACTAGCCGCAACAGATTACTTCTCCAGATGGGCTGAAGCTATCCCGCTAAAAGAAGTCAAGACAGAAGGTATTCTGACATTCTTCCAGCATAATATTCTATACCGCTTCGGTACACCAAGAAGAATCATTTCTGACAACGCGCCTTCTTTCAAGAGCTTCAAAGTCTCAAGGTTCGCTACTCAGCACAAGATAGACTGGAGATATTCCTCCATCTATAATCCAAGAGCCAATGGGCTAGCCGAAGCCTTCAATAAGACTCTATGCAAGTTCCTGAGGAAAAATACTTCAGCCAACAAGAGAGACTGGAATCTCAAACTTCACGAGGCGTTGTGGGCATATCTTACCACGTGCCGTACTCCAACTCAGTCCACTCCATACTCATTGCTCTTCGGAGTGGAGGCGGTCCTCCCCCTCGAAGTCGAAGTTCCAAGCTTAAGAATCACCGTTCAGCACGAGTTGACGGAGGAGGAAAATGTGCTCCTTCGGCTTGAAGAACTCGACGCCCTCGACGAAAAGAGGCTCGCTGTGTAACAAAATCTGGAGCTATACCGATCCCAAATGTCACGGGCCTGTGACAAGATAACCCGTCTCCGCGCTTTCAAGAAAGGTGAATTGGTGTTGGTCCTCAAAAGACCGATCATCCCCAATCGACATGCCAAGGGAAAATTCAAGCCAAACTGGGAAGGACCATACGTCATCGAGAAAGTGTTCGACGGAGGATCCTACCAACTAATAAGTGCCGAGGGAGAAAGGCCCATGCCACCCATTAATGGCCGATATCTTAAGAAATACTACGCGTGAATGCTCCACGTCGCAGGCGAATTGAGCACACCATCCCTACGGTCTGGATCATACATCCTGCAAAACCGTATACAATCCACGGGCATAAACGACCCCTATCTCTTCCAAATCCTGCCGGTGAGACTACTTTTAAAGTCCCACCAGCGGGAAAAAAAAACGGTATGTCCACAAGCAAAACGGACACGGATGAAAACCTGAAAGGGCTCCGTGAGTAAAAATAGCAGGACTACCGACGAGTTTGTGAAAACCCGAAAGTGGCGCAAACTCGTGAAAAGAGATGAAATACACTCGCAAAGTCCTCTCGACCTTGTGAGGAGAAAATCCCTGCGTGAGATCCTTACGACTCATAAAGGAGCAACACACTTAGGAATCCTTACGATTCCTAAGGAGAACATACACCTGCGAGATCCTCTCGACTCGTAAGGAGAAAATGATTTTATGAGACCCTTACGGCTCATAAAATTGAAAAGTCTTAGGTGACAGGGACCTAAACCTGTCTCTTGAGCCATCGCTCCCCAACAGGAAATGGCAAATGATGAGTCGCTCCTGGCGTTACGCTTCAGTGTTAGCGGTGCTGATGCCGACCCAAAAACAAAATCCCAAGTCCTCCCGGGGCAAATGATGAGTTGCTCCTGGCATTATTCCAGTGCAGCAATGCTGATGCCAAACAAGATCCAAATTCCAAGTCCCCAAACGGCGAATGATGAGTTGCTCCTGGTATCATATTCCAGTGCAGCGATGCAGACGCCAACCAAAATCCAATTTCTCAAAAATTCTCCCAGCCCTACGGTTAGTCCCCAAATTGACTACCGTATACAATCCACGGGCTCAAATAATTCTCATCATACCCATACCCTACCGCAATCACCAGTCCAGCGGCCGGTCTTCGCCCTTGGACTTATGCTCCATTTTGGAAGACCTACTCATGTGTCTTCACAATACATAAAGAGAACCAGCTTACGGGATCCTCACGACTCGTAAGAAAACACCTTCGTAGGATCCTTACGACTCACAAAGGAAAAATACACTTGGGAGTCCCCACGACTCCTAAGGAGAAAGTGCACCTATGAGATCCTTTCGACTCGTAGGGAGAAAATGCTTTTATGAGACCCTTACGGCTCATAAAATTGAAAAGCCTTAGGTGATAGGGACCTAAACCTGTCTCCTAAGCCACCGCTTCCCAACAGGAAAAGGCAAATGATGAATTGCTCCTGGCACATGTGCTTCAGTGTTAGCAACGCTGATGCCTACCCTAACCCCAAAATTCCAAACCCCAATCCAATAGACCCCTAAGTCTTTAAACTGGGAACAGATGACCTCTAAGTCGTTAAATTGGGAACATATGACCCCTAAGTCGTTAAACTGGGAATGAGGGAAATCGCCTCATGACAAATGATGATTCGTTCCTGGTACCATATTCCAGTGCAGCGGTGCTGATGTCAACTCAAATCACATCGAATCAGCAAGTCAACTTCAATCCTGACACCACAAGAAGCGGAGCAAGGCAAATCAAGCAACGACCGTCCACGTCACTAAAAGGGCAGCACCGACTGTCCAAATCGCAAAAAGGGCAGCACCGACTGTCCACGTCGCTAAAAGGGCAGCACCGACTGTCCAAGTCGCAAAAAGGGCAGCACCGACCGTCCACGTTGCTAAAAGGGCAGCACCGACCGTCCAAGTCGCAAAAAGGGCAGAACTGACCATCCCAGTCGCTAAAAGGGCAGAACCGACCGTCCACGTCGCAAAAAGGGCAGCATCGACCGTCGAAGTCGCTAAAAGTGCAGCACCGACCGTCCCAGTCGCTAAAGGGGCAGAACCGACCGTCCACGTCGAAAAAAGGGCAGCATCGACCGTCCAAGTCGCTAAAAGGGCAGCACCGACCGTCCAAGTCGCTAAAAGGGCAGAACCGACCGTCCACGTCGCAAAAAGGGCAGCACCGACCGTCCAAGTCGCAAAAAGGGCAGTATCGACCGTCTACATCGCAAAAAGGGCAGCATCGACCGTCCAAGTCGCTAAAAGGGCAGCATCGACCGTCCACGTCGCTAAAAGGGCAGCAACGACCTCCTCGTCGGAATTACGCTCCGCCTTGGAATCAAGTCAACCAGACACTCCATCTCGGAGGCACGTCAAGCATCGACCGTCCATGTCATAAAAAGGGCAGTGCCAGTTTCCCAAGAAGCGGGAACCAAATCAAGTCGCCTCCACATGAAAGAAGATCCATCAATTTCATGCACACGACCCACATATACTGTGTGCATTTATTGATGGGGGGGCAATTTGTTGGGGTAAAAATTTACACCCCGGTTGACCAAGTCAAAATCAAAGTCAACCCCAAGCCAGGTGGGCCCAAGCCTAGATCAAGTGGGCCAATGCCCGGAGCGAGCCTGAACATGAAGCGGCCGGCCTCCCCCATACCAAAATAAAAATTTTGTAATAAATAATTTTGTTGTATTTCTTGTATTTTTATTTTATGAATAAATGTAAGAAAAATGGGCATAAAGCCAAATTTTTGTAAAGCCCATGGCTTATGTTGAAAAAAAAATGGCACATGAGCCATGGGATGGGCAAAATGCCATTTTTGTAGAGCCCAAGAGGCTACATGTAAAGTGTATAGCCTATAAAGGCAAGGATGATGAAAATATCCCAACAACTTTTTCCCTCTCAAAAATTTTTTGGGCCGGAGCGCTGCCCCGCACCCCGCAAGGGGGCTGCTAGCCCCCTTAACCCCTAGCCCGCTATCCGGGTAGCGGGACCCCCGTAAAAACTCTGCGTGGCTCCCGATATATTCAAGCCCCCTCCAAAACAAAACACACGTACACTGCACTTTGAGTTCGCATGACCAGTTTAACCTGTCAATCGGAGGTTCCCTCGCTCCAAAGGCGAGGGGTAATTAACAGCAGCTTAGTCCGCGGCTGCCGGAGATTCGGATCCCCACAATCATTAAACCCCGTCCTACCCTAGGCAGGGGGAATCTGTAGTACGCCTGACAAGCGTGCGCGTATTCCCATCTCAATGGGGTGACGAAAAACACCCTACACACATAACATCACATGTTATCAATGTAAGTAAATATGCATATCCTAATTGTCGTTGACGTATAGCAAATAAACCGGCGATACACCATATATTACACTTACGGTCACAGAATTTTTTTTTGAAAAACTACAACAATTGGAATCCGCAACCACCTTTGACATAATAAACCCAATGTATCACATACTTTGGATTTCATGCCTAACCAAATGAATTCCTTAGACATCACATGCCTAACAATTATAAACCCCGCATTTTAGTCTCAATATTGAAAACACTTTCTAATAACTTGTCGGGTAATTCAACAAGATTCCCGATAACCTGATCGAATACTCGTCGGAAACTTTAGTAGACGGCCGCGCCCCCGATGCCGTCGACAAAGTGCACTAAGGCGGAACACCGCAGCCGCGAGCACCCGAACGGATGCTTTTGGCGACGGGGTTCTCCTACGGTCACTTGGTCGGGGTTATGGGGCGTGGCTATCTAGGAAGCCACGAAATTCGCCAAACTCGACGATCCTTTTGGCTTTGGTTTGGACAACTAGCCGGCAGCGGAAGCGGTTCAGAGGAATTTCTTTCTCCCGGACACCCCGGTCGCTTCTTTCAAAGAGCTCGCAGCTTCTGACGTCGACGAAGAGACGTTCTTTTTGGGGTTCCTCGGGTTATGGCTAAATTGGTTTGTGATTCCAACGCACCCTCGCTATATGAGGTCGTCCGTTTTCTACCCGGCTCACCGAATGGTTGAAGGGACGTGGGTTGCTGTCGGGGTTGCTGGGCTGGCTCACTTATATCATGGCCTCATCTTAGCGGCAGACACCACTTAGCAGGGGTGCAGCCCATAAATTTCCTGCTGCACTATTTCACTTAGTGGATCGAGCTGCATGTGCTCGGTGCTTTTGGAGTCCACAAGCGGCCCTATTTCTACGACAGTTATAACTTTCCTCGGGTTATGCTGCTAATTGACGCTTCCGCTTTGGAACCGACTCAGCAAGAAGCTCGAGGTCTGGTTCTTCGCCCGCGTATGGTCGGGGATGGCATGACCTTCGTCGATAAGGTCTTAACCATCGGCAAGGAACCCACAAAAACGGTGTAGCCGCTGCGCAACACCTTCAAAGACAGGGCTTCTACCTTGAAAGTGAGATTCTTCATTTATATTCAATCAGGCCGGGCTTTTTGGTGTTCAGGCAGAATGACTCGACCCTGTTCATGAGGTACAACCCACACCGGTTCACTCAACAGTCGAGCTACGATCAGGCTGTCCCGCAAGAGGCTTTCCTAGCTGAGCTGGTTGCGATGGAAGAGGGTATCCGCAACGCGCTACTGATTTGGAGGGATTTTATCGATCAAAAATATATTACAGCAATCAAGAACGGCGTCGCTTGGTAGCTAGCCGGTGAATACGGGTCGGTCCACAGGGATGTTGTAAATCTCCTAAATGTTCTTACGAGCTAATTCTAAAGGGTGTTAGATCTTTTAATTAAATCTAAAAACGAAGTTGAGTTATACTAGGATTAGGAAACTTGCTAGGATTAGGTATAGGTAAAGTTTGGTAAATAAAGATCTACACCTCTTTCCAATGCCTTCAATTTTATATCATATTAGGGGTTATGGTAAATATTAATAAAGGGGATTAGGATGATTGGGAAGATATTTCTTCCTCTAGATCCTTGTCCTTCCTTTCTTAATCTTTACCCTAACCTCCATGGAAAACCATCACAACCTGGCCTTTATACTACGGTATCACCGCTACCTCATGGGTAGAGTGCCGTAGGGAGCGGAAGATGAAAGTATGCATGGAGTCCTAATTGTTCATTAGAGATTGGCAAAGAAAAGAGATGAGAGATCTTCATCTCTCAAACCCTTCCCTATTCCTAACCCTAACAAGCGAGGAAACTACCCGCTCATTGAGGGATCTACGAAAGACATAATTTTTATTTTCTTTTGATTTAAGAGATGAAAGATCTACTACAAGTTAATAAAAATTCTAAACTATATTAAACTAGAGCAAGAAAAGAAATTACCTAGGGCAGAAATTAAAACTAAAACTAGGGCAGAAAAATAAACCTACTTACGAATTTGATGCTCTCTAAACTTCAAAAGAAATCTGAAATTTTTATTGATGAAAAGAGGCATGAAAAGATACAATGAATTGGGTCTCTATTTATAGGACATAGAAAACCCTAGGTTTACAATTGCCGCACGTCTGCATTTACAAATATACTCCTAGGTAGACCATTCAACGCCGCCTCTGAGTTTTGGTAAAAAAATCTTCAAGTCCGGGCTCTATATGGCCGCGGAACCGCGGCCTAAGTAGGGGTTGGGCCGCGGTTCCGCGGTCCAATATTGGTCTTGTCTTTTGGGATTTTGGATTCTGGTTTAGGGCTGTTTAGTCTTCTTGTTTATTTGGTTCTTTTCTTAATTTGTCTTCTAGGTCTTCTCCAGATCTCCAGTGAACATTGTAGCGGACTTTTACCGTTGCTTCGAGACAAAATCTTGAATCTTGCGATGCTTTGTATTTTGTGAACTGATATTTATGTAGGCTTCATCAAAATCCTTCTGTTTGTTGGTCAAAGCCCCTTTTTTGTATCGTCTTTTGTCTTTTTCACTGTTTTCACTCCAAGAACCTGTAACCTGTACTATGTAGAAGACATGGGTCAAAAGCACCTGTTTTATTGTAAAATGCATAAGAACGGGGAATATAATAATGCAATATTATGATATGAACAAATACCCCCAAACTTGTCTTTTGCTCGTCCTCGAGCAAACCTAGTTTTATTCTCGACAAAAAACCTAACCTAACTTTCGCAGGGAAACGCGATTGCACTGAGCTCGTGCAACAAACCGTTAAACCTCTAGGTGTCCCTAATAGGAGGAGTGTTGTCTCCTGAGGGTTTTCAGCGGATACTACCCACAAAATCCTATCAATTTGGCTTTTTGACTTTTGTTCTCCAATTAGGTTTCCTAACAAGGAATTCTATTATCGTTGACTCGTAAATTATCCACCCATATTCTTCGCACTTCCTCATCATTTAACTTAAGATTATATATGTTCTATAGACTTACTTAGCCTTCGGCATTTCTTAAGTTTTCCTTCTAGGGTTCCATCTCCACTTAGGAATTTTTATCAATTCTACTAAAGATACAAGGTCTATTCTTCACTCCTTTCTCTCATCTAAACTCCAATCACATACCCCTACGTGTGTGTAAATATCACCCCTATACTTGGAAATTCAAATCAAGCAATCATACTCTTGTCCGTTGTTCAAAGCACTTATTAATTGGTGAATTTTAATTGAATTTTGCTTACACATGTTTCATGCGACCGTTAATACTTCTTGAGATACCAACAACCGATTACAAGATGCGTTAGCACTTTAAAGCGTACTTCCTAGTCTTGCAACACCCAAGGCTTTAGCAGTGACTCCCAAACCAGTTGGTCTAAGGCACTAGGTGATGAAGCACCCTCGCTAAATATTTTTCTATTTTTTTAGCCTTAAGTAATCACAAAAACTAGTGTTCATTTTTTTCTTTATTCACACTTGTATTTTTTTTTCATTTCCTTCGTACTAAGGACTTTAGACAAGAGCATTTCAAGGTCTCCTCTACTATTCCAAGTTTCAAGGTGCGTGATTGTGCAATTTGTAGGGTATACATTTTCAGAATCTAGAGTTAAGCTAGGAATTATTTTTCAAACTTATACTCTAATAAAAATATCAATACTTTTCCTTTGTTTCGACTTAGCCCAAGAAGTGAACTTAAAATTTGTCTATTTCTAAATAAACTATAAAGACATATACTTTCTACCGTTAAACTTTAAGAAAGGTTATTTTTAGGGTTTTTAATTTACTAAGTCTAAGATCTAGTTGTTCCTAACCAGTTGACCTATTTGTCAAACTTAAGTCAAATACAGCCAAAATTGAATACATTAATTTTTATAATTTTTTTTTTGAAATTTTCAATTTTTTATGGGTTTTTCTTTTTCTATTTTTTTTATTTTTCAAATTTTTCAAATTTTTATGATTTTTATATAAAGATGCAATGCAAAAATATACATATGAATGCGAAGGAAGAAAACTTACCGAGCATACCCCAAAACTTAAACTGGACAGTGTCCTCACTGTCATGCTGCACCAAGCGGGTCGATAATGTCGGCAATTTCCTGCTTATTAACATATTTACAAATGATACACACCCCCAAACTTATTTGAAATAAAGTTTTGGAAAAATTGATTGGAAATTCGGGGGTGAAAGTGGAGGAGATTTAATCGGTGTAATCCTGCAAAAACAGGAGATCCTCCGATGGGTCCGCTGTGAGGAACGGTTTTAATCGATGTCCATTTACTTTGAATAAAGTACCGTCCTCCGGATTTTCAAGATCGACCGTACCGTGCGGATAAACGGTGCGAACTGCAAATGACCCTTTCCACCTAGAACGGAGCTTGCCGGGGTGATAATGTAACCGAGTGTCATAGAGTAAAACCTGTTGACCAGGTTTAAATGTTTTTCGCAGAAGGTGTTTATCGTGGAATACCTTGGTTCGGTTTTTAATAATTACGGCATTATCATACGCCTCATCCCGCAGCTCTTCTAGTTCATTTAATTGCAGCTTTCGATTGCTGCCCGCATCTCCTAATGATAAATTCAACTCTTTGATAGCCCAAAATGCCTTGTGCTCAATCTCTACCGGGAGGTGGCAAGCCTTCCCGTAAACAAGCCGGTATGGAGACATATCAAGATCGGTCTTGTATGCAGTACGGAAAGCCCATAGTGCATCGATCAGTTTGAGTGACCAATCTTTACTTTTTTTAGAAACCGTTTTCTCCAAGATTTGCTTAATTTGCCGATTCGAGACCTTGGCTTGCCCACATGTTTGGGGATGGTATGGCGTTGACAGCTTGTGGGTAATAGAATATTTGCGCATTAAGGACTCAAAAGTCCTATTGCAAAAGTGAGAACCATTATCACTTATTATCGCTCGAGGGTGCCCAAACCGAGAAAAGATGTGTTCTTTAAGAAATCGAATGACAACCTTGTTTTCGTTCGTTCGGCTAGGCACAGCCTCGACCCACTTTGAAATGTAGTCAACAGCCAAAAGAATATACACATTCCCAAAAGAGTTGGGAAATGGTCCCATGAAGTCTATTCCCCAAACATCAAAAATATCCACAACCAAAATTGGTTGGAGCGGCATTTCGTTTCTCCGCGATATCCGGCCCAAGTGTTGGCACTGGGAGCAAGTCTTGCAGTATTCATATGCATCCTTAAAGAGTCGTGGCCAATAGAAACCACACTGCAAGATTTTCTCGGCTGTCTTCTTTGGGCCAAAGTGCCCGCCACATGCTTGATCGTGGCAAAAAGACAGCACACTCTTAAACTCGTTTTCCGGTACACACCGACGAATGATTTGGTCGGAACAGTATTTAAAAAGATAAGGTTCATCCCAGTAAAAATGCTTTGCTTGGGACAAGAATCGACGTTTATCCTGTTTCGACCAATCTTTAGGTATCAAGCCGGTGGCCAAATAGTTTACGATATCAGCGAACCATGGTTCGCAAGAAACGGTCAAGAGTTGCTCATCGGGAAAAGCATCCGTGATTGGAAGTTCAAGTGTAGGCGAAGAAGGAAGTCGTGAAAGGTGATCGGCCACTACGTTTTCACATCTTTTTTTGTCCCTTATGACAAGGTCAAACTCTTGTAGCAAGAGGATCTATTGTATTAGCCTCAATTTAGCATCCTTCTTCGCAAAAAGGTGGCGAAAAGCTGAATGGTCCGTATACACAATGACTGGAGAGCCGATTAAATAAGGCCGGAATTTTTCAAGTGCAAACACAACGGCTAAAAATTCTTTTTCCGTTGTTGTGTAGTTTAGTTGGGCCTCATTTAGTGTTCGGCTAGCGTAATAAATCATGTGCGGCATCTTATTAATGTGCTGTCCAAGAACAGCACCAATGGAAAAATCTGATGCGTCGCACATAATTTCGAAGGGATGCGTCCAGTCTGGAGATGAAAGAATGGGCGCAGAAATGAGAGAGTGTTTCAATGACTCGAACGCTTCCATGCAAGTTGAGTCAAAATCAAATGTTGTGTCCTTGGCCAATAAGAGAGTCAAGGGTCTAGCAATCTTGCTAAAATCCTTGATGAACCGTCTATAAAAACCGGCATGGCCAAGGAAAGCTCGAATGTCTTTGACGCATTTAGGAGGAGGAAGATTAGAAATGATCTCAATTTTGGCTTTATCAACCTCTATGTCGTTTTGCGAGATGACATGTCCTAAGACAATGCCTTCTCGTACCATAAAGTGGCACTTCTCCCAATTTAAAGTTAGGTTCTTATCTTTACAGCGGGTAAGAAAAGCGTCAAGGTGTAGCAAACACTCGTCGAAGGAGTCACCAAAAATGGAGAAATCAACCATAAAGATCTCCAAAAACTTTTCAACCATGTCCGAAAAGATCCCCATCATACACCGCTGAAATGTAGCGGGTGCATTGCATAACCCAAAGGGCATGCGACGATAAGCAAAAGTGCCAAAAGGACAAGTAAATGTGGTTTTGTCTTGATCCTCTTTGGCGATGGGGACTTGGTTATAGCCGGAATAGCCATCTAAAAAGCAGTAGAACTCGTGCCCAGCCAATCGTTCTAGCATTTGGTCAATGAAAGGTAAAGGAAAGTGGTCTTTCCTTGTCGCGGCATTGAGTTTTCTATAGTCGATACAAACTCGCCACCCAGTTTTGGTGCGAGTAGGAATTAACTCATTTGCCTCATTGGTAACAACCGTGATGCCCGATTTCTTTGGCACAACATGAATGGGGCTAACCCATTGGCTATCCGAGATAGGGTAAATGATACCACTATCAAGACATTTAACAATCTCTTTCTTGACAGCCTTTTTCATTATGGGGTTGAGGCGTCTTTGTGGATCCCTTACCGGCTTGGCATCATCCATCAAGTGTATATGATGTTCAACTATGAGGGAACTAATCCTCTTGATGTCCGCCATAGACCAGCCAAAAGCTTGCCGATTATTTTGTAAGACCATTAAAAGAGCCTTCTCTTGCTCAAGAGCTAGAGAGGCCGATATGATAACGGGTAAGGTCTCATTGTCACCTAGATAAGCATATTTAAGGTGCGACGGCAAGATCTTTAGTTCGAGTTTAGGAGGTGAAACAATTGATGGTAACAATGGTGTAACTGTTTCAAACTCGAAGGACTCCATCAGAGGTTCAAATCGAGTGTACGCAACCGAGCCGGATGGTTCAACTAACTTATCCGAAAAAGCAAAAGACTCAAACTCGGGTGGTGAGTCTTCAAAATCATCAACAAAGGTGAAACACTCATAATCGTTGTCCACCGTGAAAGCTGTGTCGGATTCTAGGAGGAACGCACTAGTGGCGTCAACACTGCTGTGATCAAACATAAAATTTTCGAATTCACAGTCCTCCTCCACGATCTCATTGATCGAGCAAACATCAAGTACGCTAGAATTAGGCTCGGCAGGCTGATTTCCCAACTTAAAAATGTTGAGTTCAATTATCATATTGCCAAAAGATAGATTCATTGAACCATTACGACAATTGATCATCGCGTTGGAAGTTGCAAGGAATGGTCGACCAAGTATCACCGGAATTTGACTTCGGGGGTTAGCGACAGGTTGTGTATCCATAACAATAAAGTCAACGGGGAAAATGAAATCCCCTACTCTAATTAACACATCCTCCAACTCTCCCCTAGGATGGGTGATGGATCGGTCGACCATTTGGAGAGTACAATGAGTGGGTTTAAGCTCTCCAACGCCTAATTGCTCGTACACTGAATAAGGTAGCAAATTGACACTAGCACCAAGATCTAATAGTGCTCTATTTATGTTCTTGGCCCCAATTGTTATCGAAATAGTAGGACAACTGGGGTCCTTGTGTTGGGGTAAAGATTGGACAAGAGCATCGCTAACAGCATTAGCCACGAAAACTTTCTTTGGTACTTGTGACTTCCTCTTTTTGGTGCATAAGTCCTTTAAGATTTTTGCATATGAAGGAACTTGTTGGATTGCATCCAAAAGAGGGATATTTATGCTAACCTGTTTGAACAACTCTACAATCTTCTCCATCTGTGGAGTTGGTTTATTGGATCTCAACCGGTTTGGAAAAGGTACATTTTGAAAAGTTGTTGAGTCAAATTTTTGTGGATCAGATTGTGGAGTTGGAACGGATCCCCGTGTAGATGTGTTCATGTTGTGAGAAGTGGGTCCGTTCGAGCTAGAAGAAGTAGAGCCGTGTGAAGGATGAAGAATAGGCCCTAACGAAGAAGAAGAAGAAGAAGGTGAAGAAGATGAAGAAGGACCACCGGCAGGGGTGTCATTATTAATACCCACATTGTTTTGCAACACTTTTCCGGATCTCAACGTGGTCACAGTATTTACGTTATGATTCTGCTGTTCATATGCAACATGTGCGTGACCGGGATTTGGCAGTGGTTGAGATGAAAGCTTTCCTTTTTCTCGCTCTTTCAATGCAGCATTGAGTTGTGCAATTTGTACCTCAATAGATTTGATGCTTTGATCGTGTGAGACACTGTTTTGCACCAAAAATTGAATAGAAGTCTCTAACCTAGCCGCGGATTGAGTAGATTGCTTTAGGAACGCATCTAGACTTCTTTCGAGCGAGCTAACGTTGTCATTTTGAGGTGGAATAAAATTGTTTGGCGGGTAAGAAGTGTTAGGCACAAAATTGTTCACTTGATTAGGGTAAGGTTTCTGTTGGAAAGGTTGTTGAAATTGAGTTTGTGGTGGTGCTTGTTGTTATGGAGGAGGAGGCCTTTGAAAATTGTTGTTTTCTTGGAATTGTTGATTTTGGTTCCAAGCGAAATTTGGGTGATTCTTCCAACCCGGATTGTATGTCGAAGAGTATGGATCATTTCTTTGTCGTTACTGAAAAGTAGCATTGACTTGATCATGTCCTTAAGCAGATGGATTGTAAGGATACTCTTCGGTGAGATGTGATGGATCCGAACAACAGGCACAAACAGTTCGTGGGGGCACAACAGGGGCAGGATTCAAATTTTTATGTTTTTTATATTTTATATTAACCCGAAATTACAAAAAGGAAATTTTTACGCCATCCCCGGCAACGGCGCCATTTGATTTGGAGGGATTTTATCGATCAAAAATATATTACCGCAATCAAGAACGGTGTCGCTTGGTAGCTAGCCGGTGAATACGGGTCGGTCCACAGGGATGTTGTAAATCTCCTAAATGTTCTTACGAGCTAATTCCAAAGGGTGTTGGATCTTTTAATTAAATCTAAAAACGAAGTTGAGTTATACTAGGATTAGGAAACTTGCTAGGATTAGGTTTAGGTAAAGTTTGGTAAATAAAGACCTACACCTCTTTCCAATGCCTTCAATTTTATATCATATTAGGGGTTATGGTAAATATTAACAAAGGGGATTAGGATGATTGGGAAGATATTTCTTCCTCTAGATTCTTGTCCTTCCTTTCTTAATCTTTACCCTAACCTCCATGGAAAACCATCACAACCGGGCCTTTATACTATGGTATCACCGCTATCTCGTGGGTAGAGTGCCGTAGGGAGCGGAAGATGAAAGTATGCATAGAGTCCTAATTGTTCATTAGAGATTGGCAAAGAAAAGAGATGAGAGATCTTCATCTCTCAAACCCTTCCCTATTCCTGACCCTAACAAGCGAGGAAACTACCCGCTCATTGAGGGATCTACGAAAGACATAATTTTTATTTTCTTTTGATTTAAGAGATGAAAGATCTACTACAAGTTAATAAAAATTCTAAACTATATTAAACTAGAGCAAGAAAAGAAATTACCTAGGGCAGAAATTAAAACTAAAACTAGGGCAGAAAAATAAACCTACTTACGAATTTGATGCTCTCTAAACTTCAAAAGAAATCTGAAATTTTTATTGATGAAAAGAGGCATGAAAAGATACAATGAATTGGGTCTCTATTTATAGGACATAGAAAACCCTAGGTTTACAATTGCCGCACGTTTGCATTTATAAATATACCCCTAGGTAGACCATTCAAC
The DNA here is from genome assembly GCA_030015575.1 of Agapanthus africanus. Classification (NCBI taxonomy): domain Eukaryota; kingdom Viridiplantae; phylum Streptophyta; class Magnoliopsida; order Asparagales; family Amaryllidaceae; genus Agapanthus; species Agapanthus africanus. Next base: position 730,471,939 of record CM057341.1, read on the forward strand.
ACCGCCTCTGAGTTTTGGTAAAAAAATCTTCAAGTCCGGGCTCTATATGGCCGTGGAACCGCGGCCTAAGTAGGGGTTGGGCCGCGGTTCCGCGGCCCAATATTGGTCTTGGCTTCTGGGATTTTGGATTCTGGTTTAGGGCTGTTTGGTCTTCTTGTTTATTTGGTTCTTTTCTTAATTTGTCTTCTAGGTCTTCTCCAGATCTCCAGTGAACATTATAGCGGACTTTTACCGTTGCTTCGAGACAAAATCTTGAATCTTGCGATGCCTTGTATTTTGTGAACTGATCTTTATGTAGGCTTCATCAAAATCCTTCTGTTTGTTGGTCAAAGTCCCTTTTTTTGTATCGTCTTTTGTCTTTTTCACTGTTTTCACTCCAAGAACCTGTAACCTATACTATGTAGCAGACATGGGTCAAAAGCACCTGTTTTATTGTAAAATGCATAAGAATGGGGAATATAATAATGCAATATTATGATATGAACAGCTACACCATTTCATGCGGCTGAACACCGGATCCAACTTTTTTATCAGTGAGCCGAGCTACATTCCGAAAGTCTTGAACGTATACGTGGCGTGGTACCAGCATTCGATGGGTGCCGTTATTAGGGAAGAAAAGCGGTTACTTCTCGATCGCAAGGGTGCTGTCCCTGCTGGTAATCCAGCTGTCCCTTTGAAGCGACGGACCATTGTTCGTTCTTCATTGAGAGAAGCTACTGCGGTTTTGGTCCTGGGCACCTTTCCTGATAAGCCTCTACCTCGCGTGCCTGTAGAAGCGGTGGCTGCAACGTCTCTTGAGTTTGGCGTGGGTATGGAGATCGGGTCTCGTCGCCCAAAGTTGCCCGCCAAGCGCAAACTCCTATCATCGGCTACCGGCGCTCGCTCAAAAGAAGAAGAAGTCGCAATTTTCTGCCGACGTTGTGCTCGACCCGGAGCCCCATGCTCCCTACAGCGAAGGCTTAAGTTAGTACGGCACCAATGAGGGTTTATTTATCATGCCTGCGGATGATACTGATCTCCAGGCTACCCTTGTGGCCTCCGAGTGATTGGCTCGCGAAGAAGCAGCGCTGATCACCATCGCGAAGTCAGGTATGCTTCAGCTGTATTTTTCCCGTTCATTCCTTCCTTATTATTATGCTTTTATTGACGCTTTCTTCTTCAACAGGCATATCTTCCGAAGAGGCTCTCGCGGCTTCCCTCAAAACATTTGAAGAGGAAGAGAGGCTCCGTGCTTCTTTGGGCCTTAGTATAATTTAACTCATTTTGTCTTCATTCCGCTTTTCGTTCATTCTCTGACCCTTACTTTCATCTTATTGCAGGCATTACCTTGACTCGGGTTATCCCAAGTGCGGTGCCGATCCCGAGTGGTGATGCGGCGGTGCTTCTGGAGCCAACTATTGAGGTCCTAGCTCCTCCAGTATTACCGCAAGAGGCCTCGCTCAAGCAGCCGATGACAGACGCCGTAACGGCTCCAGAGGCAGAGCTTGGTTCGGATGATGATGTCCCTTTGACAGAGGTCTTGAGGAGATCGCTTCTCACTGCTCAGACCGAAAAGAAACGAAGGAAGCGTGCAGCGAAGGAACGTGATGCTGCTTTGGCTGTAGGTGCAGGCTCAAACACCACTCCATCTGTCGCTATCCCTTCAGAGGGTGCTCCAGCCACCCTGTCTACTGCCCATAGACAGGTTGCGCGCGTGGCTCGGGAGGCAACCCATAATCTTCCGCACGGTAACGTAATGCCCGATCTTTTTATTAGAACTCGATCTGCAAATTCTTATACATCATATCCCGCAGGGCCAAGTCTTGATGATGGGATGTCAGGCGAGACGATGGCGACAGAGCCCGAAGCGGCTACTCTCTCTCGGGAGTCTGGGACTGCCCAAACCGCCGCTATTTCTCCTTGTGGTTCCCTGGTATCGGCAGGCATCGCAAGTGTCACGATGGCCCTCGTCGAATCAGGGGACGAAGCCATGGGCGCGGAGACCACTCCTCTGAAGGAGAGCGAAGAAGCTACTACGCCCGGTGATGCTTCCGTCGCGGCTTTGGTTGGTGACCCGTCAGGTAAGTCTTGAGTCACAGTTCTTTCTATTTCACAATTCTGTTTAGCTTCTCCTAATGATGTTTTGTTTGCAGGTGCAGCGAGCGCTGAGATTGTGCCATCTGAAGAACCTCCGGTCACCGCTATGACGGTTGTTATCCCCTTGCTTTCTCCTATGTCCTCCGAAATACTGGAAGGTATAGATTCGCGATTTATTTAGTTGAACTATGAACACCGTCTTCCTTGTACCGACCATGTTTTGTCGCAACTTTGCAGGAGTCCTCTTTAATCATCTGTATCAGGTGCTGAACCCGCATTTCTCCTTCCAGTCGGAAGTCACTCCGCCCACTCGTGTTGGTTAGTATATCCTTCAGCTATTGTTTCTTTCTTTCTTTTACGAATAGCCATACTGTTACTAATCCTTCCTTGTATTGGTTGCAGCGTCACGGATTGGAGGAGGGGACGAGAGAATAGTCGTGCCTTCGGCACTCCTAATCCTGCCATCTGCCACAGCCGGTAGAGTAAAATTTATTACTCGTGTATTTTTCTTTATCTCCCGAGTCGACATTTGACCATAATTTGTTTTGCAGTAATTGCACCAGCTCCAGCTCCCTTCGAGTCTCGGATCCCAATGCCGGCAGGGCCTTTTGCTAGACAACCATCTTCCAGGGGCGCTACGACTAGCCTGCGAATGTTGAGCGAGTTCGTCGAGGATCTTGATGCCGAAGCCCTTGCATTTGCTGCAGTCTTTGCTGCTGAGGTTAATCCTATGCTGGCGACGCTCGTGAACTTCCATGACGAAGGCATCGTCGAGTCTTGGGTTAATTATTGCAGAAAGATCGAGGCTTGCCTGTATGAGATTGAGCTCAAGCGTCCCGCTCTAGAATTATCGGTTTTGAACTCCCAGCGAGCTGCATGGGTTGAGCAGAGTGTTCCTTTCCTTCGCCATTTTGAACAAGAGGCGACCCTGAGAAGAAAGGAACGTGAGGCGGCTTCCACCGAGTCTGTCCAATTGCGTGCCCAGGTCAAAGCGAACGCTGCACAACTGAAAGCTATTTTTGGAAACTCCAACGATGTATTTCTGACGGACTGGGGCTGAGGAAGAAGCTTGACTTCATTGAGCAGGTTATGCAGAGTCATGATGCCGCTCAACAGGAAATCGATGAGAAGCTTTCATCTTGTTTGCAGCAACGGGCTTGAATTGAAGCGGAGTTGGCCGCGGCGGCTGATCATGAAAAGGAGTTGAGAGGAGTGCGCGAGCGGCTTGCTAATTTATAAAAAATGCCTCCTTCTCAGTAGCCATCTTTGTATCGACCGAAAATTTGTAGTCTATGAATAACATGCTTTCATTCATTTTTTTATATTATGTATCTTGTACTCAATTGAATTCATGAATAAAAGACACATTTTTTTTATCTCCTATTATCGCTTTCGTTTCTTTGCTGTGTTGTTGGCATGTTACTCTAGCAAGTGTAGCCTGTAGATGATATATAACAGTTCATCTTGAATCCTTTGTAGGGTAGCGATGGCTTAGGAAACAGGTTCGGATCTGCTGCCTAAGACTTTTTAACTTTATGAGCCGTGAGGGTCTCATAAAAATTTTTCTCCCTAAGAGCCGATAGGATCTCGTAGGTGTATTTTCTCCTTACGAATCGTGAGGATTCCTAAGTGCATTTTTTTCTTGAGAGTCGTAAGGATCTCAAAAGAGAAATTTCTCCCTTACAAGTCGAGAGGACTCGTAAGTGGTTGGTAAGTTGACTTGTTTTCGAGTCGAAACATTGCTCCGACGGGGAGGTCGTTGGCTGACTTGTTTCCGAGACGGAGGTCATTTGTTGACGTGTTTCCGAGGCGGAGGTCATTGGCTGACGTGTTTCCGAGGCGGAGGTCACTGGCTGACGTATTTCCGAGACGGAGGTCACTGGCTGACGTGTTTCCACGACGGGGTCATTGGATGATGTATTTCCGAGACGGGGTCACTGGCTGACGTGTTTACGAGACGACGGTCATTGGATGACGTGTTTCCAAGACAGAGGTCACTGGCTGACGTGTTTCTGCGACGGGGTCACTGGCTGACGTATTTCCGAGACGGAGGTCATTGGCTGACGTATTTCCGAGACGAAGGTCACTGGCTGACGTGTTTCCGTGATGGGGTCACTGGCTGACGTATTTCCGAGACAGAGGTCATTGGCTGACGTATTTCCGAGATGGAGGTCACTGGCTGACGTGTTTCCAAGACGGAGGTCACTGGCTGACGTGTTTCCGTGACGGGGTCATTGGATGACGTATTTCCGAGACGGGGTCACTGGCTGACATGTTTCCGAGACAGAGGTCACTGGCTGACGTGTTTCCGCGATGGGGTCACTGGCTGATATATTTCTGAGACGGAGGTCATTGGCTGACGTATTTCTGAGACGGAGGTCACTGGCTGACGTGTTTCCAAGATGGAGGTCACTGGCTGACGTGTTTCCGCGATGGGGTCATGTAATACCCCAGGTGGAGTTGGGGCTGAATACCACCTACCCCGTGAGAAGTATGATGTTATCCGGTATCGAGGTGGTGATGTAACCGATACGGATGCACACGGGGACCTACCAGAACAATGGGGAGTATCGAATTCCATTCCGAAAGAGGGCATGATCTGAACTATAAATGAAATGATACCACTCTTATAACACGGAGGTACCTTTTGGAAGAATCGGAACTCCGGAGTTTGAAAAACTCCGTAGTTAAGCGTGCTTGAGCCAGAGAAATTCTGGGATGGGTGACCTACTGGGAAATAGCCCCGGGTTCATTCAAAGTGATAAAACCGTGCGGCTTCGTCCAGAGCGGACAATACCATCTGTGTTTGGGGGAGGGTCGTGACAAATATGGTATCAGAGCCGGTCCCTCAAAAGTAGGTCTGTAGTTCGAGGACGAACCAATGTTCTAAGTGGGTGGGGGGAGTAATACCCCAGGTGGAGTTGGGGCTGAATACCACCTACCCCGTGAGAAGTGTGATGTTATCCGGTATCGGGGTGGTGATGTAACCGATACGGATGCACACGGGGACCCACCAGAACAATGGGGAGTATCGAATTCCATTCCGAAAGAGGGCACGATATGAACTATAAATGAAATGATACCACTCTTATAACACGGAGGCGCCTTTTGGAAGAATCGGAACTCCGGAGTTTGAAAAACTACGTAGTTAAGCATGCTTGAGCCAGAGAAATTCTGGGATGGGTGACCTACTGGGAAGTAGCCTCGGGTTCGTTCAAAGGAAAAAACCGTGCGGTTTCGGCCAGAGCGGACAATACTATCTGTGTTGGGGGAAGTAGCCCCGGGTTCATTCAAAGTGACAAAACCGTGCGGCTTCGTCCAGAGCGGACAATACCATCTGTGTTTGGGGGAGGGTCGTGACAAATATGGTATCAGAGCCGGTCCCTCAAAAGTAGGTCTGTAGTTCGAGGACGAACCAATGTTCTAAGTGGGTGGGGGGAGTAATACCCCAGGTGGAGTTGGGGCTGAATACCACCTACCCCGTGAGAAGTGTGATGTTATCCGGTATCGGGGTGGTGATGTAACCGATACGGATGCACACGGGGACCCACCAGAACAATAGGGAGTATCGAATTCCATTCCGAAAGAGGGCACGATATGAACTATAAATGAAATGATACCACTCTTATAACACGGAGGCGCCTTTTGGAAGAATCGGAACTCCGGAGTTTGAAAAACTACGTAGTTAAGCATGCTTGAGCCAGAGAAATTCTGGGATGGGTGACCTACTGGGAAGTAGCCTCGGGTTCGTTCAAAGGACAAAACCGTGCGGTTTCGGCCAGAGCGGACAATACTATCTGTGTTGGGGGATGGGTCGTGAGTAGATATATATCACTTAGTCACGACCCGAAAGTACTGAGCGTGACTGGCACTTAAATTACGAAACGTCTCGAGGCGTACGTAATCTAAGTAAACCAAAACCCAGAAATCAAAACCAAGTAAAGCAGTAGAGTGAAGGAAAAACCAATTTTAAAGCAGAAGTTTAACAATATAAGCCGAGGTATGCATTTTTAAAATCATCAAGTTCTTTCTGAAAATTTCGGCAGAGTTTTCTTTGTAAATACTGGCCCCAAAAGGGGTACAACATGCATAATATGAATAAGGGCATCCCCAAGTGGGAGGTAGCTCTTCGTCAATTGACGGACAAAACCACCCAATGCAATATAATATACAACACCGAAATGCGATGATCAAACTCAGGATAAAAATCCAACATCATCAAGAAAACCAGAGGAAAACCATAATAATACAGCGCGCGACTCTAAGGTCGAAAGAATATACACTGGTCATCTATCTCTATCAAATTTACAAGTCTGGTTGATGGAGTTTACTAGATACAACTGAAATAATAAATGTACAATGGTGGTCACGATGCAAGTGAACCCACCTACCATAGCAATCACCCGAAATGAAAGCAGTGTGCCAGCAAAGCCGTCAAGAAACCTGTACGGCAAAACCTGCAAGAAACTGTGGCACAATGGGGTGAGTTGCCAACTCATGAGTAGAAACTATCACATAGCAGAAATCGAATGTATGACGCTATCTTAGGTCATATCAAGTAATATCCTCCAATAACTAGCCTGATCCATCTACACATAAGTGCAATACCACGTGCTCGTGTCAGTGCCTTAGATAGCAACATATCAGATATATGATGTATGAATGCATTACTAATGGAAACATAATACATCATGAATGGGACAACCGTTTTCTTTATTTAATGAGATTTCTGTATGTATATAAATCGAGTATCATCAATGAAATTAACAGAGAAATCAGTGTCAAGCATCGACACAAAACATAAACCTCAATATCTCAGGCTCCGGCTATCCGGACTGGCCTGTATCATCAAATCTCAATATCTCAGTATCTCAAATATCAATATCTCAATAACTCGGGCTCCATCAGTCCGGATTGGCCCATATCATCAATCACACGACCACGAACGGTATCCTCCGGATATCCGTTGCGCCAAACAATCACCGGTAGGCAGTCTGCCCCTGCCGGGCTCATCGTCTACAACTCGAGCTTCTTGCCCCGGGGTACCATACCGGGTCCATCATGTACCCGCAGACGGTTCATCCAACTCCTCGAATCGGGTCTTGAAAACCATCTCAAAACCGAGAAAACATCATGGTGGACAATACTTATCATATTCAGGAATACCATATCTTTCTCTTTAAAATAAAACATCAGTTTATAAAACTTTCACATGCGGTTTCCAAATCCAGAAAATCTCAAGAAGAATCCGAAATCATCAAATCACCATGTCAATAACAATGAAAACCGGCATAAATTCCATAATACTGCATAACCAATGAATATATGAATGCATGAAGTATCTATGTAAAGAATGCAATCTCTAAGATAACACATGAGAGCAATCACGCAAATATTATGTGGTAACTAGCATTTAGCTGATTATATCAAAGAAATAATATGTTCTTAAGTGTACGTGACATGGCAATTACCGATGATGATGTGTCTGAGCCGGCAAGCAAGTGTATGTGGAGCATACGCATCATCGGTAATGGTGCTGGTGTCCCGACAACATGGTTTCATAATCACCGAGTACACAATAAACATGCAATGAGACGATAACAGCATAATAAATGGCAAATGAATAGTAAATGCAATAATAATATGCGGAACATGAATGATAACGTAACAATAAGGAATCTACATTGCTATACATGTGTCATACTGTTTTGCCATTTGAAATAATACGAATCGTGGTGTTTTGAAAATAAGGGCTACGATGTTTTTAAGAAAAGATGCGTCCTTTGAAATATCCGTAGAATCCCTTGTCCTGTCTTTAAAATACACACGATTCGTTAGTTTTGAAAATAGGTATGAATCGAATCTAGTCTAACATTTACAAATAAACTACAGGACTGAGCTAACTGGCTAATCAAAAAGGGTAAGGAAACCACCCAAGTCTGAGTCGATATATATATATATAGTCGGTGATCCCGCCTCAATAGTATCCCATACGATACACTGTATAATATGACATCCTCGAGTCAAGAGTGCAGATCTATTATCAATATAGCTCGTACGGTAAGTCCATCGTACGGCATCCCAAATCAGGGTACGGGTCAAATATCACATTTTATCTCATTATTCACCTGTTATCCTCATCATCACCTATCGTGAACTGGGTACTGATCTACGTCTAGTACAAGACTGATAGCATATATATATATATATATATATATATATATATATATATATATATGCGTGTGTATGAAACACATCGCCCAAGGACCCACTATAACATCGTGTCGTATCTCATAATACGAGTCACGTCAAATCACCGATCTCATGGCACCATGCCCAATCTCATCGACTCATCTCCAAATACCATATACTATCCTCATCATCTAAGTGTGTGTGTGTATATATATATATAGTCCCATACCTATGTGTTATATATATATATATACCAATCCCCATATACGCAAAAGAATGTAAATGTATGCGAGTGTGTATGTGTGCGTGTATGCAAATCCTTACTCTAGGGTTTTGCGACTAAGAAACCAACTAAATCCTTTCTTCAATTCTCGCTAACACTAACCTATAATCCCTTAAACCTTTTCGTGCTAGGTGTTCATATCTCACAATAACATATAAAAATTTATCTATATCACATCACATCATTTCTCACAACTTTGCGGGGTCGCTATACGCCATTCACCCGACTTCCCCCATAGATATATATCTACTCACCTTGATCTTCGCTCTCTGGAGTCGACGACGTCACGCTCATCCTCGTCGTCTCGAAGTCCACATGGTACCTACATATCATATATATCATCGCAAACGAAATCACGCATGAAAACCAAAATGTCGCACGAATCACCCATAGGTCAAAACCTATGGTCTACTTCTCACAATTCAACCAAATAACCCTCGATATAGACGTACAAACGCCAAGTGATCGATATCAAACAAAATATCAAAACTTCAATTCATAAACATCACGAAACATACGGCAGAAACCAAGAAAACATGCTCCAGATTTTAGTTCAGGTCAAAACTAAGTGCACAAACAGTACTGGGATGATGTATAAGGTGTATATGACCTACAGAAGCAACTTGGGCACCTAATTCAACAAAGTGGCCGGCCACACCTAGCTAAAATCCGGCCTCCTCGGCCCCATGTTCTCAGTTGGGGTTCGTATTAGTAGGGTGGCCTCCTGGGGGTCTATCTAGATCAATGGTATTTCTCCAAAATGCTCCAGATCACTCCAGATTTCCCTGCACCCACTATATATTCACAAAACCGACATGACAAGTTTTAAATTTGGGTTTCAGGTTTTAGTTCATTCTTGATCTGGGTTTCTAACATCATGGGGGGTCTAAGGTCACCAATAAGGTTCAATTACACTATCCCAATTCCAATCAAACCCTAACCCTCTCTAGGAATTTTTAAAGCTCGCAAAACCGCATCAAAACACTTCTACACTTGTATCGTTGCTAATGAAATGGAAATACAATGTTAATAGTGCAGAAATTACCTCAATTGGCAACTCAAGAAAATTCTTGAGTTGCCCAAAGTCCTCAAAATTTGATTTTTCTTGGTCCAATATGCTTCCTTGAGCTTGTGCATGTTTTTTAAAGAAATGGGTATGAGGTTTTGGTGAGTGTTTTGACATGGGTCATGAGGGTAGAAGATGGGGCTTTAGGATGAAGAAGAAGATGGAAATGGTGGGGGAAAAACAATTGAGGCAGCCCCCTTCTCTCTCTCTCTCAATTATTCCCACCCCCTCTCTCTCTCCAAGCATGCCATGTCTCATGATTGTGTCCCCTCTCTCTCTCCTCAAGTCATCATTTTCCTTTTTCCTTTTCTTTTCTCACCAAAATAAAACTATAACATGGAAACCACACAAATGAACATGTAACCAAATAAAACATGCCATGTTGCACTAACCTGAAAACTGTAGAAACACGGATTTGGCTTAATCGCGATTAGCAGTGCACTAATCGGGTTTTTATTTAAACTGCATAAAATAAATTTTAAAAATGCCAAATGCAATAAATATATTTTTAAATGAATAAATCATTTTAATTTTCATTTATTTCACAATTATTGGTATATATTTATACCCTTTTTCGAAAACCCCAATTTCGCAAATTGGCAGTTTTCGGGAAAAATATTATTTTAATATTAAATTCCAAAAATAATATTTTATATTTTCTGAAATGTTACAATCTTCCCCCCTTAAATAAATTCGGTCCCCGAATTTAAATTTAAACCCCTAAAATCCAAAACATTTCTATAATCATTTCAAATCAACGGGGCTCCGAAATCACGGAAGACATAAAAACACATCATAGCGCAATGCATGCGCATGAAAAATGAGTATATAAACCATAATCAAAACTCCGTCAAGCATCCCGCAATCATCGGAGTCATGGTGAAGACACCAAAATCAAAATCCAATACGAAATTCAGCATGATATATATCAAAACTATAACATGTACATAGTACGCATCGTTTTAAACTTGCCAAACATCTGAAAAGAAATGCATGCCAAACCTTTTTTTTTCTTTCAAATTGTTGTACGATGCGTGTATCATAATACAAGTAGCGGACATTTATTGTAAGAAAATAATTCTATATACATTTATCTTTTGTTTAACATACGTCCCGCCGTTTGGAAAAATGATTTAGAAGGGTTTCCTTTGAAAAAAATGCTTCGTGTCATCTCGGACACGTAGGTAAATACTGAGACTATAGCTCCCTTTTGGAAATCCCTTCGATAACTATCGATGCATGCAAAAACATAATCAGGTACTGTTCTCGGACTAGTCCTGCTCAGCTACTATACCAATTAGTAAATATCATAAACATCATCTCAAAGGGAAATCAAATACAAAATATGTACATGAATGCCACGTGCGTCTGGTGCGCACGGAAATCAAAATCAATGAATGTGTTATACATGTGTATAGAAACAAAATTTAAGTGCAACGGGTGTGCACGAAAACACCTGTCAAGGGTAACGAGTGTGCCTGACAACAAAACAAGTGCATCTGATATGCACGAAGAATTCTGATTTAGTGCATCAGGTGTGCACCAAAATCGCATCATGCGCCCAAATATGCGCAAGAATCCAAATTCAGTGCACAAGGTTCATGAAAACAATATCGAATATCGCAATCGAAATCGACGGTATACAACACATCTCAATCCAAATCCAAATCAGGTATACCGTGGTATATAATCTCACAACCATATGCATCAGCATGCACAAAAGCAAATCAAAATACTAAAAATGCCTGAAAACTATGCCGAAAGCATAAGTCAACTCACATGCATAACATAGGCATGAAATCAAAATCAACATATCGAATGACATCAAACCGAAGTCAGGTGCAACTGTGGTGCACAAAAAAAAACAAATATCATGAACTCAGTCATCAAACTCAATCATGCGAATAGATCGTCCAAAGTACCGAAACCAAGTATGGTGGAATAATCCCGCTCAAGCACATCCTCTAAGAATCTCTGGCCAACTGTCGTGGTCACTCATAACGTGTCTCGTTGACGGTGCCGAACTCTGGCCTGCTGGGTGTGCACAATATGACCGCTCCTGGGTCCAAGTATCCTCGTATAGTATTCTAGAAAGGTTCTGTCGAAGTCTCTCGCAAATCTTATTTCTGCCAAACTGCCCGGAAGTTATCATCTTTTACTAGACTCATTTCTTATTTCGGAACGGCTGTAAACTCATCGCGACTCCTTCTGGAAGATATATCTATGTACAACGCCTCTGCATGCGTATCCCATCTCTGATGTCAGCGGAGTGGAACGTTATCTCATCAAGATCTCGTACGAATCGCTTACTCCACTTTTCTCTAAGGTCGACTGCTTCGGACTCGTCTCTTCGTGGCTGCATGGACTGCGCTCCAACGGCTATACTCGTATCTGGAGTCTCCCAAGCAATGTATCCTATCACATGATATCCGAATGATATCAAACTTTTCGATCGATTCGTCAAGGTCCCATAATCCCCCAAGAGCTCAATATCTTGAGTACAGTTTAGTAGTATCGAATATATGCTACAGCACCTATGGACCAACCGTAGAAGGGCAAACTCAAGCCTCATTAATGGTACCGCTGAACTGCTGTAAACCCGAAGGTTTTGAAGCGTTCTCATAGTCATTATATCGAGTTAGGGTTTCATTCTTCTAGAGGGTCCGTAAAATTACTTGCATTGCTTTCCGAATACTTTAAACTTGGAAAATGGGTTCCTGACATTCGATCGCCTCTATCGACTCTCAACGTACCTGCGTGAAGTCGTCTCAAGCTGGAATCAATCAATCTGATGATCTCGCATCGGGGTAGGCAATGAATCACATGTTCTAGTCTTCCTCCTTGGGTGGCTAGCGATTTTCTATCATATCTCTAAGTACAACTCATGCGGAAATAGCTCCAAACATTTGGGGCGATATCTCATCCTTCGCAGCAACAACTGGCTCATTCGTCCGCACGCTGAACAGTGCCTCAATCATCAAATATAATCGGTGCATTGATGGTCATCACATTCTGGCTGGCTTCTAACAGTGGCCCAATCCTCTGGTGCTGATCAGCACATCTGAGAAATCTTGTATAAGCATTCATCAAACGCTCAAGGCACGAAAAAACACAATAAAAGACACATTTATGCAGTCTTGTGTCGCCGGAAATACACCTTGGTCAGTCCTCGTCCATGACGAGCTCGTGCTGACCGCAACTCTAGCTGTAGCTCTCCACGCCCGTACAACCGTGGTGACAAAACCATAAACTGGTACTGAAGGGGATAGATCATATGAATGAATATAATACCGTGCAAGGAAATGTACTTCCAAAGGCTTCTTAAGCGGAGTAGCGTATCGTAAGTATACCGCGGAACATACACACGGTACGTCACTCTACTAAAGTCGCCTACTCCATCAACCAAGGGTCATCCTACACTCAGGAGGTAAAACCTAACGCTCTGATACCAACTTAGTCACGACCCGAAAGTACCGAGCGTGACTGGCACTTAAATTACGAAACGTCTTAAGGCGTACGTAATCTAAGTAAGCCAAAACCCAGAAATCAAAACCATGTAAAGCAGTAGAGTGAAGGAAAAACCAATTTTAAAGCAGAAGTTTAACAACATAAGCCGATGTATGCGTTTTTAAAATCATCAAGTTCTTTCTGAAAATTTCGGCAGAGTTTCCTTTGTAAATACTGGCCCCAAAAGGGGTACAACATGCATAATATGAATAAGGGTATCCCCAAGCGGGAGCTAGATCTTCGTCAATTGACGGACAAAACCACACAATGCAATATAATATACAACACCGAAAGGCGAGGATCAAACTCAGGATAAAAATCCAACATCATCAAGAAAACCAGAGGAAAACCATAATAATATAGCGTGCGACTCTAAGGTCGAAAGAATATACACTGGTAATCTATCTCTATCAAATATACAAGTCTGGTTGATAGAGTTTACTAAATACAACTGAAATAATAAATATACAATGGTGGTCACGATGCAAGTAAACCCACCTTCCAAAGCAATCACCCGAAATGAAAGCAGTGTGCCAGCAAAGACATCTAGAAACCTGTACGGAAAAACCTGCAAGAAACTGTGGCATAACGGGGGTGAGTTTCCAACTCGTGAGTAGAAAATATCACAGAGCAGAAATCAAATGTATGATGCTATCCTAGGTCATAACAAGTAATATCCTCCAATAACTAGCCTGATCCATCTACACATAAGTGCAATACCACGTGCTCGTGTCAGTGTCTCAGATAGCAATATATCAGATATATGATGTATGAATGCATTATTAATGGAAACAGAATACATCATGAATGGGACAACTGTTTTCTTTATTTAATGAGATTTCTGTATGTATATAAATCGAGTATCATCATTGAAATCAACAGAGAAATCAGTGTCAAGTATCGACACAGAACATAAATCTCAATATCTCAGGCTCCGGCTATCCGGACTGGCCTGTATCATCAAATCTCAATATCTCAGTGTCTCAAATCTCAATATCTCAATACCACGGGCTCCGTCATTCCGGATCGGCCTATATCATCAATCACACGATCACGAACGGTATCATTCGGATATCCGCCGCGCCAAACAATCACTGGTAGGCAGTCTGCCCCTGACGGGCTCATCGTCTACAACTCGAGCTTCTTTCCTCGGGGTACCATACCAGGTCCACCATGTTCCCGCAGACGGTTCATGTTTACCCCAATCAGAGCAAATCTCTATTCAAATTCCAAGACGGAAAATGAAGCAACGCTTATGTTTCCCTCAATCAGAACAAGGCTCTATTTTAAAAGAAATTCAAATAATAATAAAGGAAGCAATGCTTCAGTTGACTTGCGCTCTGCGCTGCGCGACACGTGGCAGCGCAGTTGCGCTGCGCTCTGCGCTGCGCGACACGTGGCAGCGCAGTTGCACTAGCACAGTTGCGCTGCGCTCTGCGCTGCGGGACACGTGGCAGCGCAGTTGCGCTGCGCTCTGCGCTGCGCGACACGTGTCAAACGCAGGTGCGCTTGCGCTAACTGTGCCAGCACTAAAACAGAATTAAAATTCTAGAAAGATCTTTCTGATCTTGTTAAAACAAGAAGATTATCTTCTGTAAAGCAGAAGCCCTTGGATCAAAGATCTAACGGTGGGGAAAAATCCCTAAATCACTAAGAGAAAGATCTCTTTAACTGATTTAACAAATCAATTGGCACTATATAAAGGCCCCTAGACTCCAAGTCTAAAAGACATTATCAGCACAGAGAGAATTCACAGAACTCTTCTAAGAACTTTAAGAAGAATTCAGAAATAAAGAAAGAAAAAGGTAAAACCTTTAGAAAAAGAAGAATTTTCTTCTGAAAAGATCAATGATCTAAGAATAAGATCAAAGATCTTCAATAAAAAAATGATAATATTAATAAAAAGAAGTAATTTACTTCTTCTTTAGATCTTTCTGATCTAAATAAAGGCATTGCCTTTTGATGAACCATTGGTTCTGGAATCTTAAAAGATTCTCTTCTTTGATCCAAAATTGGATTAAGATTTGAACAGTGCCCTGCACTTGAAAAAATTGCACTGTTGCGCTCTTGGGTTGGCGCAAGCCACCAGAGAGCGCCACGTGTCAGCCCCATAACAGACTGCGCTATGCGCTTCTAAAATAGAGCACTGCTCTCTTAAATTGGCGCAAGTCACCAGAGCGCGCTACGTGTCAGCAGCGCAACAGCGCAGCGCACTGTCGCAGCGTACTGCGCTAGCAGACTTGCGCTCACTACAGCGTGACACGTGTCACCTCCACATAGACTTGCGCCTTGCGCTCCTCAATTGTCGCAAAGCGCCTGACAAGCCACGTGGCGCTCTGTCAGACTAATTAATGCAGCGCATTATTAAAGGGCAGGGCCCAATTAAGAGGCCCAATGGACCAAAACAAATGCTCTGCATTATAAAAAAAGGGAACATAGCCCAATTTAAAAGGCCTAACAGGCCAGAATAAAATGCAATGCAGAGCCCAAACAAAGGTCTGTCAGACCAAAACAGATGCTGTGCATCATTTAAAAAGGGCAGAGCCCAAATAAAGGTCTAATAGACCAAACAAAATTCCATGCATTATAGGGCAGAGCCTAATCAAGGGCCTAACAGGCTAGACAAATAAATAAAATGTTGAATATTTTCAACTGGACTTAACCCAATCATGGCCATAAGTTCTCAAATTAAAATTGACTGAGCACGACTGCTCTCTTAAATCAATTTACATCCGGTTCAAGGGTACATCTCCGAACTCCTCTGATATTTGTCGTTGTAATCCTTCAACGTCGTCAGAGAGGTGACGGGTCCCGACAACCACACATCAATATGGACTTAAGCGTCCTTAAACCAACCTATGGACTTAAGCGTCGTTAAACCAACTCACGGACTTAAGCGTCCTTAAACCGATGGACCACTATGTCCCTAAACTGGAACAATAGAGCCCCAAATGCTCTTTTGTCGGATCTAAACGATCCCGTTAAGTTGATCTTAGTCTCAAATTGGACTAACGTATACTTAACAAACGTTTGAGTTGATCTTAGCCTCAAATATGGCTAAAGTATCCTCAAATCAAAACCCCAAACCTAAATCTAAGAAAATACTGATTTGGACTAATCCATGTCCTACGGGCGACGACATAAATTAGTCTCCGTATACAATCCACGGGAAACCACAAATAAAACAAACACCCATGACACGAAGTGAAATTCTAGAGAAGAAGAAAGTTGTTACCGCGAAGCGGTAGCGTAATTAACTGTAGGGGCTTGCGCCTGCAGGGAAGAGCGTCCCCACAATCAAAAACCCCTAAAGCGAGGGGGAATCTGACGAAGTCTGCTACATCGGCTGCATCCGTCTAAACCTTCGATACACGGTGCCATAAATCAACTTGGCATCTTCGGAGAGGTGGACGGATAAAACCAAATAGCATCTGCCCCGAATTTCAGGCGAGACGTACATCGCGTCTCCGCCCCGTCTTTCGGAGGGGAACAGATTCTGGCACGCCTGGTGGAACCTTTTCCTCTTTCCACTCCACACTTCATGTGTCGTATTCGCGAACAAATCGCGGTTTGCTGTGGTTGCCTGTGGATTCGAGGTACTTAGATTTGGTGTCTTGCTCCGTGCAGAAAATAGAAGATCAATGGCTTCAAACAACACTACCTGCAACCGCAACTCTCGCTTCGTCCTTGCTGGAGGAGTGACTTATGGGCCCCAAGCGGCCTCCCTTTTCAAGATGCCAGTGGAGCAGGTAACTCAAGCCACCACTGGATTATTCTTTAGGACCATGCTCCCACCGATGAGCTCCAATGTCCCAATGACGTTGCAAGAAGCCCCAAAGAAGTCGGTCTCTGATCGACTTACTACTGCCGCGGCCCCTCTCAACGGGCCGCCCAACTTCAATACCTCAGTTTTCAACAGACTAGGCTAGAGCGTCTACAAGCCTGCGATACCCGAAGTTGCCATCCCAAAGCGGATAGTTATCCCGGCTCAAGCGGACGAAATCATTGGAAAGGCTTCTCCTTCCAAAAAGTCAGTTTTTACAAGGATGGCCATTCCGGCTTCTGCTCCAGGCGAGGTCCTCAAAGCTGCTTCCTCTGCCCAGAGGTCTGTCTTTGACAGATTAGACATTGCTTCTTAACGGGTGTCAGTCTTCGACAGGCTAGCACCAATAACGGTCTCTCCTCAAAGCAGGGGGCATGAGGAGGTCACCCCTACGGCTAAACCAACTCCAACTCCCGCTCCGGCTACTCAAAGGACATCAGTCTTTAACAGGCTGACACCGGCAATGGCTCCTCACCTGAGCAGGGGGCAAGACAAGGCCATCCCCGTCACCGAGCCAACTCCATCCGCACGACACGCTCGACGTCGCCACTGGCGCCGAGTAAGGAAGGTTGGGGGCAACTCCCTCTCTGGATTCACTCCACCAACTCCAGCGGTGGGGATCGATGCTGCTGTTCCAACAGCTTTGAACTGCTCAACAAGGTGCGCAGAAACTCTCTTACTGCAGTGCTGAAGAGAACTCCTTCACCTGTATATAGAGAAGAAGCTGGAGCATCCCCCTCAGCGGCCGTCCTCTAAGATTTACAAAGTCTGGCGTCAAGTCCAAGACTCAGTTGTTGATCAAGACTACCTCCGCCGACAGAAAAAGATGAAGGTTCGGCAGGAGAAGGACTACTCTGTCAAGCCAGAAAAAGCAACAGCTAGCTGGATGCCCACTGCAACGGCTCCCTCAACGTCAATCACTCAAAAGAAAAGGAGGCCACAAAAAGCCCCTGTGAACATGGCGAACCGTAAAAGCGCTGAACACAAACGCCCCAAGTATGGGGGCATGGTGCTGCACATCGTTTATATGGCTTTCGGAAATGAGGAAAGCCGTGCTTCGACGGGTCACCAACTGCTCACCCGATCCGTGACAAAAGCTCAAGAACAGCAACAGCAGAAGCTTCGAGAGATGCTGACTACAATGGCCGCTTTTACCGAGCCTAAAGAAAGCCCAGAGGCATCATCAGAGCAGCGTCACGAACAAGAAACTGATGCTGACTTCTTACGCAGAGTCCTCGAAAAGAAGGACAGAGAAGCCGCAGAGCAAGCGGCTAACATAAAGCAAATGGCGCTCCTCTTCCAAGATATGGTAGGGATGATGTTACAGACGGACCCTCCAGCTGATGGCCCTCCAATCATTGTTGAAGACGATAGAAGGGAGACATCTAATCCTCCTCCGGCTCTTTCAGCAGCCAAGAAGGAAACCATTTCCAAAGCTGCACTGGATGACTATATAGCTCAGCAAATACGAGCTCATCAGGCGAGTGAAGCGGCTGGGCAAATTATTAAAACTGGATGACCCTATCCGGGCTATATGAACAGATTAGTTACCCGCCGGGATATACGATCCCTAAGTTCCATGTATATATAGGGGCAGGGAATCCACATCAGCATGTCGCTCAATTCAGGGCCTTATGCGGCAACACTGGAGGCGACGACAAACTGCTGCTTCACTAATTCGTCGGCAGCCTATCGGAGACGGCCTTTGAATGGTATTCGGAGCTACCTAACAACTCTGTCAAAACATTTGCGGAGATGGAGCTACTGTTTACACAAAGATTCGCGAGTGCTAGTGAACGCACCCCGATAACAGCATTGATCAACGCCAGGATAAGGCTAGGCGAAACGTGGGTTCAATACGCAACACGATGGCGGAATCTATGGTCAAAATGCGAACAACGCATCGAAGAAGCGCCGGCGGTGGGCATGTTCGTGGGCACACTTGATCCGCAAGCGACCACCTCACAGTTCATGATGTTCTTCAAGCCAATTACTTTCCAGGCCCTAATCGACAAGCTAGCTCAAATGGACCAAATGGGCCATAAACCGTCTCCTCCAACGCCAGACTCTCGAAATGAGAAGGAGAAAGGAAAAACGATTGTCATCGCCAATGCTCAACAACAACCGAGCAACTTGAAGCCGGTTGTCCGTTAAAACAATATGCGTCCACGCGTATCCCTCGAGGAGAGGCTAGGACATCCTTACTCGTTTCTTTAAGATAAAACGAGAAGACTGTTCGAGCTGGCACTGCGCAACAGGCTCATCAATCTGCCAGATCCAAGACGCCCGTTGCAGCCAAACGACGTCAATGATCCCAATTACTGTCCCTACCATCGAGTGTTGGGTCATCCGATCGAGGATTGCTACGTCTTCAAAAACTGGATTGAAGACCAATACCAACAGGGAAAGTTCGCGTTGTCCGAAAGATGGAAGGCGAACCCGCCGCAACCTCATACCCCGAAAAGGGTGAGCACACCGGGGGCAACGTGCTCCCTTGTTGAAGAAGCTCCGTGGGAGGTTGTTCTATCAACCAAAACCAAGAGGATGCTGAACGATCTCCAGACATGCCCGGCGATCAGGTGGGAGAACCCGCTAGAACCTCAGATCATTGAAGGGATGCTGAAGCCGCGCCCAACTCCAAAGACCGGTGGTGATGGCCCAAGCACTCACACCCATCTGTCGAAATCTTCAAGGAAGAAGAAGAAAAGATCCAAAAAGCCCGTGAAACCTGGCGACAAGCGCACGGACCTGCGGAAACAAATTGACGCGTTGGAAGAGTATAACCAGAAAGCGCGGACTCCCATCACGCTCCAGGAGTTCCTTGGCCACGTCCTTGAAGACGGAGATGATGGAGAAGACTCATCAGATGAATCTGAAGACTACGTAGCAAGTTGTCATGTAATCTCTCACTCGTCGATAGATGATAAAGAAGCTCCTTGCACCGAGAAACGGGGGGCAGGTCCTGAACCAGAACTTCTGTGGCCGTTAGACAAGATGATAGATGCCTTCCTAATGAGATTCGTCTGAAAAGTAAAGCCAATCAGGAGCGTGAGATGTCCATATTGGAAGGAGCCAAACGCCGGCGACTAGACGAAAGAGTCGAGGCACTCCCATCAAATCAAAAGACATCCGCTGCGGATAAAAACAAATTCAAGACGAGGAAAAGGTTTGCTAAAGCCATATCAATGGGAATGAAACAACCACCCTCTGAAGAAAACACTCTCGGAGGAGTAGAGATGCATCCTAATTACTGCTTATATCATCAGAAGATCGCACATCCCACTGAAGACCACGACTCCTTTAAGTGTTGGTGGCAAGGGTATGCCGCTCACAGGCAACACGTCAACAGAACAAAGCGTGAAGCTCGTAGACAGCGAAAAAATACGACAGGTGAGCATAAAAGAATTGCCGACAATTGTCATAGGGTTGATCCCGGGGGATCACGCGTTCTCACCTTCGGGAGCGATTCCGACGAAAAAGTAGCTCTCGGCCCTCTCTTCAAGGAGTCCATCTCTGAAGGATTAAGGAGTTGCAAGAACATTCAGCCGTGCAATTGCGCGATACCCGGAGAGAATCTCAGACCCACAAACAACGGGGCGAACAAAAAGGATAAAGGAAAGGGAAAAACGACCTTCGTCGCCAACACTCAACAACAATCGAGTGACCCTAAACCGGTTGTTCGCTAAAATAACAAGCGGCAACCCCTTTATGAGAGGTTGAAATGTCCTTACTCATTTCCCCAGGATGAAACAAGGAGGCTGTTCGAAACGGCAGTGCACAACTGGCTTATCACTCTACCGGAGCCGAAACACCAGCTACAACTGAATGATGTCGACAATCCTAATTACTGCCCTTACCACCGAGTGTTGGGCCATCCGATCGAAAACTGCTACATTTTCAAAAACTGGGTCGAAGACCAATACCAACAGGGCAAGTTCGCGTTGTTCGAAAACTGGAAGGTGAGCCCGCCACAACCACATGCTCCGAGAAAGATGGATATGCCGGGAGCATCATGCTCAGGGAAAGCCCCATAGACCGAAAATTCAGTAAACTAGAGACTCGCCTCAAATACAGCGATGGTGGACCGAAACGTCCTTAAACTAATGACGGACCACTACGTCCTAAAACTAGCTGACGATCGAAACGTCTTTAAACTACTACCGCAGCATCCTCAGGCTAATGAGATAAAAAAAGGAATAAAAAAAATAAAAAAATAATAATAAAGATGGTATGTCCATAAGCGAAATGGGCACGGATGAAAACCCGAAAGGGCTCCGTGAGTAAAAACAGCAGGGCTACCGGCGAGTGTTTGTGAAAACCCAAAGGGCGCAACCTCGTTATAAAAAAAAAGGAAAAGAGAAAAATAAAACGGTATGTCCATAAGAAAAATAGGCACGGATGAAAACCCGAAAGGGCTCCGTGAGTAAAAACAGCAGGGCTACCGGCGAGTGTTTGTGAAAACCCGAAAGGGCGCAACCTCGTTAAAGGACACTTACAGGGTCCTCTCGACCTTGTAAGGAGAAACCACCCGCGTGAGATCCTTACGACTCACAAGGGAGCAACAGACTTAGGGATCCCCACGATTCCTAAGGACAAAATGCACTTGCGAGATCCTCATGACTCGTAAGGAGAACTCTCTTATGGGACCCTCACGGCTCATAAGATTTGAAAGTCTTAAGTTACAGAAATCTTAACCTGTTCTTAAGCAACTCCCACAACCTTCGATATGGCCCTACAAGCGGCTCAATACTGACCCTTGTATACAATCCACGGGCACGAATAAACATTTCCCTAACCAAGTCCCACCCGTGGCTAGGGATATGTCCATATGGTGAACAACCCTTGTAAGTCCTCTCGACTTATAAGGAGAAAACCTTTTTGTAAGATCCTTACGACTTATAGGGGAACATACACTTAGGAATCCTCACGATCCCTAAGGAGAAAACACACCTACGAGATTCTCACGACTTGTAGGAAGAAATACCTTTGTGGGACCCTTACGGCTCATAAAGTCAAAAGCCTTAGTCGACAGCATCCTAACCCTGTTTAAGCCACCTTTGTTCGACATCGACAGAGGCAAATGATGATTCGCTCCTGGCAATATCCTAGTTGTAGCGATGCTGATGCCTAAACCGGTATCAAATCCCAAGTCCTTTCATGGCAAATGATGATTCGCTCCTGGCAATATTCCAGTTGTAGCGATGCTGATGCTGAGATTGGCGTCAGATTCCAAGTTCCACACTCGCGATAAAAAAAAAATCAGCGAGCCATACGTGCATGCAAAACAGCCGAAATGATTGGGCAACTCGTAATAAAAAAACAGCGAGTAAAGATAAAATAAACAGCCGAAATGATTGGGCAACTCGCAATAAAAAAACAGCGAGTAAAGATAAAATAAATAGCCGAAATGATTGGACATCTCGTAATAAAAAACATCGAGTGAAAATAAAATAAATAGCCGAAATGATTGGGCAACTCGCAATAAAAAACAACGAGTAAAGATAAAACAAACAGCCGAAATGATTGGGCAACTCGCAATAAAAAAAACAGCGAGTAAAGAAAAAATAAATAGCCGAAATGATTGGGTAACTCGTAATAAAAAACAGCAAGTGAAAATAAAATAAATAGCCGAAATGATTGGGCAACTCGCAATAAAAAACAGCTAGTGAAAATAAAATAAATAGCCGAAATGATTGGGCACCGCGAAAAATAGCCGAAATGATTGGGCAATCGTGACCTTCGCGATGTAAAAGCTGAAATGATAGAGCATCGCGGAAAGAAATAAAAAAATATATATAATGAAATTTATGCCCTGCAGGCGGTATCACAGCAATCCCTGTATACAATCCAGGGGCGCAAACAAAGAAGGAAGCACATCTTCCCTCCCCATGCTCCATCAGAAAACGGAGCCAAGTCTCGGCGGCAAGTCATATAAAGCCCGAAAGACAATCGGAGATCATCTTGCACCAGTGCGGAATGGTTACCACCTCGACGTTCGTCTCGATACAGCAGACGAGATGTCACCCCAGCATTCTTCCTCCAACAGGATTCAGATGCAACATCATCAAACAGAGGAGCCACGACAAAGTCCCTAGTTCCAAACCTCGATGGTTCACCAACAACCTAGAGACAACCGCGACATTCATCTCAATACAACAGACGCAATGCCAACAAACGGAGAGAAGACCAAATTCCTAGCTTCAAGGACTTAACGGCAAGTCATATAAAGCCTGAAAGACAACCGGAGATCATCTCACACCCGTGCGGAATGGTCACCACCTCGACGTTCGTCTCGACACAGCAGACGCAACATCATCAAACAGCGGAGCCACGGCAAAGTCCCTAGTTCCAAACCTCGATGGTTCACCAACAACCTAGAGACAACCGCGACATTCGTCTCGATATAGAGGACGCAATGCCAGCAAACGAAGCAAAGGCCAAATTCCTAGCTTCAAGGTCTTAACGGCAAGTCATATAAAGCCTGAAAGGCAACCGGAGATCATCTCACACCAGTGCGGAATGGTCACCACCTCGACGTTCGTCTCGACATAGCAGACGTAACATCATCAAACAGCGGAGCCACGGCAAAGTCCCTAGTTCCAAACCTCGACGGTTCACCAACAACCTAGAGACAACCGCGGCATTCGTCTCAATACAACAGACGCAATGCCAGCAAACGAAGCGAAAGCCAAATTCCTAGCTTCAAGGTCTTAACGGCAAGTCATATAAAGCCTGAAAGACAACCGGAGATCATCTCACACCAGTGCGGAATGGTCACCACCTCGACGTTTGTCTCGACACAGCAGACGCAACATCATCAAACAGCGAAGCCACGGCAAAGTCCCTAGTTCCAAACCTCGACGGTTCACCAACAACCTAGAGACAACCGCGACATTCGTCTCAATACAGCAGACGCAATGCCAACAAACGAAGCGAAGGCCAAATTCCTAGCTTCAAGGTCTTAACGGCAAGTCATATAAAGCCTGAAAGACAACCGGAGATCATTTCACACCAGTGCGGAATGGTCACCACCTCGACCTTCGTCTCGACACAGCAGACGCAACATCATCAAACAGCGGAGCCACGACAAATTCCCTAGTTCCAAACCTCGACGGTTCACCAACAACCTAGAGATAACCGCGGCATTCGTCTCAATACAATAGACGCAATGCCAGCAAACGATGCGAAGGCCAAATTCCAAGCTTCAAGGTCTTAACGGCAAGTCATATAAAGCGTGAAAGACAACCGGAGATCATCTCACACCAGTGCGGAATGGTCACCACCTCGACGTTCGTCTCGACACAGCAGACGCAATATCATCAAACAGCAGAGCCACGGCAAAGTCCCTAGTTCCAAACCTCGACGGTTCACCAACAACCTAGAGACAACCGCGACATTCGTCTCAATACAACAGACGCAATGCCAGCAAACGAAGCGAAGGCCAAATTCCTAACTTCAAGGTCTTAACGGCAAGTCATATAAAGCCTGAAAGACAACCGGAGATCATCTTACACCAGTGCGGAATGGTCACCTCCTCGACGTTCGTCTCGACACAGCAAACGCAACATCATCAAACAGCGGAGCCACGGCAAAGTCCTTAGTTCCAAACCTCGACGGTTCACCAACAACCCAGAGACAACCGCGACATTCGTCTCGATATAGAGGACGTAATGCCAGCAAACGAAGCAAAGGCCAAATTCCTATCTTCAAGGTCTTGAAGACAAGTCATATAAAGCCTGAAAGACTATCGGAGATCATCCCACACCAGCGCGGAATGGTTATGACTCATCGGGGCTCTCCAAAATGAGCCTAACCTCAAGTAAAAAGTGACATGGAATATCCCTACGCTTGCTCTTTCGACGGTAAGATTACCTGGAAGATTACTTGAAGACGTCTTGTCCAACCCCCGAAGGGATCAGAGACACGACAGTCGCAAGGCTACTCGAACAGCAAGATTGCATATCGAGGAATATATCAGCCAACGCGACGGTACGACGGCCAAAATCCTAAGTACCACAGACCCTAACGGACCTCTGTCGTAAAGAGCAGAGGTTAACTGTGACGTTAGGATATTCTTGCGAGGAGTGCTCGATTCGGCTCGACTCGTGAGAAAAAGCCTTAGGCAGTGGGGACTGAAAAACCTGTTTCCTAAGCACTGGGACCCTGCAAGTCGGTCTAAAACGGACTCTTGCATACTATTCACGGGTCACACTCTCCGAAGTCAAATCTTGATAAGGAGGGAAACAACCGCTTACGGGTCCTCTCAACTCATAAGAGGGAAAAATTCCCTTATAGGATCCTTACGACTTATAAGAGAAAACGCACTTAGGAATCCTCACGATTCCTAAGGAGAAAATACACCTATGAGATCCTCTCGATCCATAGGGAGAAAAGTATTTGTGGGACCCTCACGGCTCATAAAGTTGAAAAGCCTTAGGTAGCAGATTTGAACCTGCTTCCTAAGCCATCACTACTCCCCAAGGTGTTCAAGACAATACGTTCTACATCGATTACAGGCTACGCTTGCTTATGGAACATGCCAACAATAACAAAGCAGAAAATAAAAGGAAGGAGGCAAAGGATTTTTCATTCATACTGGAAAAATTCTTACATCAATAAAAACAATAAACAAAAACAACATTATTGAAAGGTTTACAACGGTATGACCTCGGACCCAGGACATGGATTGAGGAACTCGAAAGTAACCTTATCTAAGACTTTCCAAGCCTGGCGAACCATTCTAGTGTGCTTTCTTTCGCGAGCACAAGCTTCGGGGTCCCCACTGATGTCCTCTTCCTTCCAATAAGCAGCGAGTATGGCGGACTGCTGGAAGGCCTGGTGCAGGAGATCGACAAGATTGTCTCGACGTCTTTTTGAGATTAAGTTCATCAGGTACACCGAGTGCACCTTATCCTCGGTGGCATCCAACGCCCTAAGCGGCACACCAGAACAGAATAGGGGAAGTGCTTCTCAGATGGCTCCCACGATAAGCTTCAGGAGGGAGGAACGTCGGGGAAGCAGTTGACCGTTATATGCGTCAAAGTGGCTCATGATTTCGGCACACTCCGCGTTTGTAAATTCCCAATTTTGAGAACGGCCGAGTCGGCGGATGTCCCCGTAAGAGATGATCTCGTCGAGATCGTACATGTGGGCGTCCATCACTCCTATAAAAGAAAATCGATAAAATTAACAACTCTTAAGAATTCTGCTATATGATTTAAAAGGACCAAAGCTCTATTAATGAATCAAGAAATTATAAATAAAATCCTTTCAGAAGATCAGAACTCTATTAACGGAACTCTATTAGAGTTCTCTTTAGTTCTCTCTGGATCCCTTTAGAGCAAAGCTCTACTAAGTGAAACCCTAAATGGGTTTTCTTTAGATCAGGGATTTATTGAGAGCAAGGCTCTTAAAAAATTAATTTAGTCTACTTTAATTTTTACCTAAAGATTCTCTAGAATCTGAACTTTTAAAAATGTTTAAACAAGAGAGCAAGGCTCTGAATAAAAATTCTTAACAAAAGAAATGAAAATCATCCAAGGGACCAAAGGTCCTATTTATAGGCATTGAGAGCCCTTTCAATTTCCAAAAGTAGCCGCAACGGTTGGAATTCTGCCACCGCTGCGCTCACGTTTGGGACCACGTAAGCGCAACGGAGGGGGGGCATTTGTTTACCCCAATTAGAGCAAAGCTCTGTTCAAATTCCAAGGCGGGAAATGAAGCAACGCTTCTGTTTCCCCCAATCAGAACAAAGCTCTGTTTTAAAAGAAATTCAAATAATAATAAAGAAAGAAATGCTTCAGTTGACTTACGCTCTGCGCTGCGCGACACGTGGCAGCGCAGTTGCGCTAGCGCTGAGCGCTGCGCGACACGTGGCAGCGCAGTTGCGCTGCGCTCTGCGCTGTGCGACACGTGTCAAACGCAGGTGCGCTTGCGCCAACTGTGCCAACACTAAAACAAAATTAAAATTCTAGAAAGATCTTTCTGATCTTGTTAAAACAAGAAGATTATCTTCTGTGAAGCAGAAGCCCTTGGATCAAAGATCCAACGGTGGGGTAAAATCCCTAAATCACTCAGAGAAAGATCTTTTAACTGATTTAACAAATCAATTAGAACTATATAAAGGCCCCTAGACTCCAAGTCTAAAAGACATTATCAGCACAGAGAGAATTCACAGAACTCTTCTAAGAACTTTGAGAAGAATTCAGAAAGAAAGAAAGAAAAAGGTAAAACCTTTAGAAAAAGAAGAATTTTCTTCTTAAAAGATCAATGATCTAAGAACAAGATCAAAGATCTTCAATATAAAAAATGATAATATTAATAAAAAGAAGTAATTTACTTCTTCTTTAGATCTTTCTGATCTAAATAAAGGCATTGCCTTTTGATGAACCATTGGTTCTGGAATCTTAAAAGATTCTCTTCTTTAATCCAAAATTGGATTAAAATATTGAACAGTGCCCTGCACTTGAAAAAATTGCACTCTTGGGCTCTCGGGTTGGCGCAAGCCACCAGAGAGCACCACGTGTCAGCCCCAGAACAGACTGCGCTATGCGCTTCTAAAACAGAGCACTGCTCTCTTAAATTGGCGCAAGTCACCAGAGCGCGCCACGTGTCAGCAGTGCAACAGCGCAGCGCACTGTCGCAGTGCACTGCGCTAGCAGACTTGCGCTCACCAGAGCATGACACGTGTCACCTCCACATAGACTTGCGCCTTGCGCTCTTCAATTGGCGCAAAGCGCCTGACAAGCCACGTGGCGCTCTGTCAGACTAATTAATGTAGCGCATTATTAAAGGGCAGGGCCCAATTAAGAGGCCCAATGGACCAAAACAAATGCTCTGCATTATAAAAAAATGGAACAAAGCCCAATTTAAAAGGCCTAACAGGCCAGAATAAAATGCAATGCAGAGCCCAAACAAAGGTCTGTCAGACTAAAACAGATGTTATGCATCATTTAAAAAGGGCAGAGCCCAAATAAAGGTCTAATAGACCAAAAAAAATGCCATGCATTATAGGGCAGAGCCCAATCAAGGGCCTAACAGGCCAGACAAATAAATAAAATGTTGAATATTTTCAACTGGACTTAACCCAATCATGGCCATAAGTCCTCAAATTAAAATTGACTGAGCACGACTGCTCTCTTAAATCAATTTACACCCAGTTCAAGGGTACATCTCCGAACTCCTCTGATATTTGTCGTTGTAATCCTTCAACGTCGTCAGAGAGGTGACGGGTCCCGACAACCATACATCAATATGGACTTAAGCGTCCTTAAACCAACCTATGGACTTAAGCGTCCTTAAACCAACTCACGGACTTAAGCGTCCTTAAACCGATGGACTACTACGTCCCTAAACTGGAACAATAGAACCCCAAATGCTCTTTTGTCGGATCTAAACGATCCCGTTAAGTTGATCTTAGTCTCAAACTGGACTAACGTATCCTTAACAAACGCTTGAGTTGATCTTAGCCTCAAATATGGCTAAAGTATCCTCAAACCAAAACCCCAAACCCAAATCTAAGAAAATACGGATTTGGACTAATCCACGTCCTACGGGCGACGACATAAATTAGTCTCTGTATACAATCCACGGGCAATCACAAATAAAACAAACATCCACGACACGAAGTGAAATTCTGGAGAAGGAGAAAGTTGTTACCGCGAAGCGGTAGCGTAATTAACTGTAGGGGCTTGCGCCTACAGGGAAGAGCGTCCCCACAATCAAAAACCCCTCAAGCGAGGGGGAATCTGACGAAGTCTGCTACATCAGCTGCATCCGTCTAAACCTTCGATACACGGTGCCATAAATCAACTTGGCATCTTCGGAGAGGTGGACGGATAAAACCAAATAGCATCTGCCCCGAATTTCAGGCGAGACGTACATCGCGTCTCCGCCCCGTCTTTCGGAGGGGAACAGTTCATCCAACTCCTCGAATCGGGTCTCGAAAACCATCTCAGAACCGAGAAAACATCATGGTGGACAATACTTATCATATTCAGGAAAACCACATCTTTCTCTTTAAAATAAAACATCAGTTTATAAAACTTTCACATGCGGTTTCCAAATCCAGAAAATCTCAAGAAGAATCCAAAATCATCAAATCACCATGTCAATAACAATGAAAACCGGCATAAATTCCATAATACTGCATAACCAATGAATAAATGAATGCATGAAATATCTATGTAAAGAATGCAATCTCTAAGATAACACATGAGAGCAATCACGCAAATATTATGTGGTAACTAGCATTTAGCTGATTATATCAATGAAATAATATGTTCTAAAGTGTACGTGACATGGCAATTACCGATGATGATGTGTGTGAGCCGGCAAGCAAGTGTATGTGGAGCATACGCATCATCGGTAATGGTGCTGGTGTCCTGACAGCATGGTTTCATAATCACTAAGTACACAATAACATGCAATGAGACGATAACAGCATAATAAATGGAAAATGAATAGTAAATGCAACAATAATATGCGGAACATGAATGATAACGTAACAATAAGGAATCTACATTGCTATACATGTGTCATACTGTTTTGCCATTTGAAATAATACGAATCGTGGTGTTTTGAAAATAAGGGTTACGATATTTTTAAGAAAAGATACGTCCTTTGAAATATCCGTAGAATCCCTTGTCCTGTCTTTAAAATACACACGATTCGTTAGTTTTGAAAATAGGTATGAATCGAATCTAGTCTAACATCTACAAATAAACTACAGGACCGAGCTAATAGGCTAATAAAAAAGGGTAAGAAAACCACCCAAGTCTGAGTCGATACACACACACACACATACATACATATATATATATATATATATATATATATATATAGTCGGTGATCCCGCCTTAATAGTATCCCATACGATACACTGTATAATATGACATTCTCGAGTCAAGAGTGCGGATCTATTATCAATATAGCTCGTACGGTAAGTCCATCGTACGACATCCCAAATCAGGGTACGGGTCAAATATCATATTTTATCTCATTATTCACCTGGTATCCTCATCATCACCTATCGTGAACTGGGTGCTGATCTACGTCTAGTACAAGACTGATACCATATATATATATATACGTATGTATGAAACACATCGCCCAAGGACCCACTATAACATCGTGTCGTATCTCATAATACAAGTCACGTCAAATCACCGATCTCATGGCACCATGCCCAATCTCATCGACTCATCTCCAAATACCATATACTATCCTCATCATCCAAGTATATGTATATGTGTATATATATACTAGTCCCATACCTATGTGTTTTATATATATATGCCTATCCCTATATACGCACAAGAATGTAAATGTATGCGAGCGTGTATGTGTGCGTGTATGCAAATCCTTACTCTAGGGTTTTGCGACTAAGAAACAAACTAAATCCTTTCTTCAATTCTCGCTAACACTAACCTATAATCCCCTAAACCTTTTCTTGCTAGGTGTTCATATCTCACAATAACATAT
The DNA here is from genome assembly GCA_030015575.1 of Agapanthus africanus. NCBI lineage: Eukaryota > Viridiplantae > Streptophyta > Magnoliopsida > Asparagales > Amaryllidaceae > Agapanthus > Agapanthus africanus. Next base: position 730,502,368 of record CM057341.1, read on the forward strand.
AAAAGTATATCTATATCACATCACATCATTTCTCACAACTTTGCGGGGGTGCTATACGCCATCCACCCGACTTCCCCCGTTGATATATATCTACTCACCTTGATCTTCGCTCTCTGGAGTCGATGATGCCACGCTCATCCTCGTCGTCTCGAAGTCCACGTGGGGTACATACATATCATATATAGTATCGTAAACGAAATCATGCACGAAAACCAAAATGTCGCACGAATCACCCATAGGTCAAAACCTATGGTCTACATCTCGCAATTCAACCAAATAACCCTCGATATAGACGTACAAACGCCAAGTGATCGATATCAAACAAAATATCAAAACTTCAATTCATAAACACCACGAAACATACGGCAGAAACCAAGAAAACATGCTCCAGATTTTAGTTCAGGTTAAAACTAAGTGCACAAACAGTACTGGGATGATGTATATGGTGTATATATTGTTAGTTATATGTATGCCCTAGAGGCCATTACTGTACATTGGATGTATATTGTAGTGGATGCTGGGACATATATAGGTAGGACTTTCTTGCTCGACATGATAGTATGCTATCTGGTTGCTCTTTATCTAAACATGTATACTTTCTGTCTCTCTGTTACATGTTGATAAAGCCCTTAGGATGTGTACTCGACTTCCAGGACTATGATGCAGATCATACTAGTGGGGCCTGGCTAGTCAATGAGTACATCCTTCAATGTTCCTAGTCGTGGGAATATCGAGACGGGGCATCGATATTCCAGAGTAGACTAGCGTATATCTTCTCGACCCATGTGATAGGCGATGGATGATCCCATATCCATTGGTGTTTGACATCAGAGATGGTATACGGGTGCTCAGTGGAGACTGGGTACACTGAACGGACTCACCGAGAACTCCCAGATGGTATTATACCTCACGTCAGATGGCAGTTCTCTGGTGACACTGGTACAGCTTAGTCTGTTGACCCGAGATCGTCATAGAGTCTTGTGTGCCTCCCACTGTGCTTTGATTTCCACCCTACCACGGCTCTACTGAGTCGTGCAAACAGGTGGTTTTTTTGGGTACAGTTCCGATTCACATGGAGGCAATGAGCGATAGGAGGGGATTCGTCTCTCCCGGTATTGGGGGTTGATGTTGCGCTATGCTCGACTGGCCATAACAGGAAATCCCTGGCCAGGGTTGCTGTGATATACTGGTAAGAGTTATCAGTAGTTTCACGAAAGTTATGGACCTTACGTCGGCATGACTTATCGAGCTATTGGGGTCTGACGTTTACCACCCCTAGGCGAGATATGCGACATATCAGACGAACAGACCGGACTGTACGGTAAGTGTTACTGGTTGGATTCACAGGAGTGTGAGCGGGCTTGCTCGTCGATCTTCTGATCGCTCAATACCCGGGTGGCCGTTACGTTTAGCAGACCGCTTGCGGCTTGTGGGTGTTTGATATGATCATCATCTGCTGCCGGCGTATTGACGAGTCTTTAGAGTCCTACACAGAGGTTTCCTGGCTCAAGCGAAACGAAATAGGAGCGCATATGAGATATGTGCGGGACCGAGAATAATGCGTGTATGTGATACCGTATTTCATTCTCGCGATGAATGTGTCGAATGGTTGTATGCGATATAACCTAGTTATCGAATCAAGGATTGACTCGATAAGCCGATACATTGGATACTAGCCGGTTATATGCGACATGACCGGATCATTGAATCAAGTGTTGATTTAATGATTTAATGTATAATTATATATTTGATATATTACTTTGCATTAACTAGTATTGGTTCACTTTAAATGGATTTTCTCACTTGAAATGCACAAGTTGTATATGTGATATACTTTTGTGCACAAGATTGTATCATGTTTGATGATACATGCAAGCTAGGGTTAGTGTAAAGAATTAAACCATGGTTAAACTAATGGTTAGGGTTTTGTTTTTTCATTTACTTATTTATTTATTTATTTATCTTATTCATTTTGGAAAAGAGAAAGATGAATGATGGCTTTATTTGTTTTTAGTTGAACATTCATGAAACTTTGACTAAGTCACCATTCTTGTCTCATGCTTAACCCTAACCATATGAACTAACCATAGTACATTCTCTACACTTAACCAAGGGTTAGTAAATGATAAGTATTGATTTATTTATCTAATTGACATAACTTATCATATCTTCTTCTTCTTCTTCATCTTCTTCTTCCATGAAGAAAGCTTGCTACATCAATGGTGATTGATGAAAAAGTGTGAGAAATCCAAATCTAAAGTCTACCCACTTCCTATTTCTTCATCCTCTACCTCTTGCCAAGTAGTATAGGGTGTTTCCTTCACAAGTTTTCTTGACTTGGTGAAGTTGGAGCTTGATCTAGCGATGCCTCGACGTAGATCATCTTCAGCATCGTCGTCGATGACCTAGCCCGCTTTTTCTCCGATGAAGCCAATGCTAGAGCCCAAGATCCGATTTATACAGCGAGGATACTTCATCGCGGAGCCTAGGAGGTGGAGGACCGGATCTACAAACGTTGTAGCCCCTTCCCTTTAGTTATATTTCCGTTTACTTGCTTGCATCGCCTTGATTTCTAGTTAACGATCCGTATTAGGGTTTGTAGGCACAAGGAATTTTTTGATTTGTGCATGTTTGATCACTTGTGAGACTCCATTAGAGTGCCTAGGAACCCTACAGTGGTATCAGAGCCTAGCTAGAGCCTAAGGCGATGCGTAGACGGAGTTAGAAGTCCGATCGACCCGAAACCCTGATTTTAACATGCTCTCTGGACATTTTTGAAATTCGTGGATTTTTGTAAATTAAAAATATGCAGAAAAATCAGCAGGTATTTCTAAGAATTACTGTGAAATTCGAGAGTATGATTCCTCTATAGTGCGGCGGAACCGCGGCACAAGCATGGCTTGTGCGGCGGTTCCGCGGCCAAGTTGTCCCATCATCTGTTTAAATTTTCATAGTAACTCCTAGTTTTTAGTGCTGGTTTTCCTGGGAATATTTTAATATTTATTGCAGAGTTTTATTTTCTGGGTTGTATTGGGAACTCATTGTATCGATCGGATTGTCTAATTTTATCAGTGTGTTTTTCCGGGTATTTTAGAATATGTTAAAAAGTTCGACCGGATATAAATACCCACTTTTTCCCCTGCCGGGAAATTTCCAATTGTTGGATTTTTCCGTAGTTTAATGACGTTCTAAGTAGTGCAAGTAACGCGATGGACCCTCTAGAAGACAACAAACCTTAACTCGATTATGTGACCGTCTTGAACTGCTCTTTGAAACTTCGGGTTTGGGGCAGTACGGCGTGCCACATGTGAGGCGTTGGCTTGACCCTTCTACGGCTGGACCGTTGGTACTGAGGCACGAACTGAATGTTGTTAGACTTATTTCATGTGTTGAGCTGTTTCGGGAAAACTTGGGTGTTCGAATGTTCAATCGGAAAGTTTAACATTTTCTGTTTATCCGGAATGTGATACAATACTTGGAATTCGCAAATAGTTATAAGATGACTGGATGAATGTTATAAACATAGCACTTTAGTCTCACTTGATCGGTTGCCATGGAATTTTGATGTGATCAAAAGTCCGTCGCAATCACGTAGCGTACGCGGATACTCGCCGGGTAAGCTTAATAGACAGCCTCACTCCATAGCCCCGACCAAGTGACTGTAGGAGAACCCCGTCGCCGAAAGCATCCGTTCGGGTGCTCACGGCAGCGGTGTTCCGCCTTGGTGCACTTTGTCGACGGCGTCGGGGGTGCGGCCGCCTACTGAAGTTTGCGACGAGCATTCGATCAGAATGTCGGGAATCCTGTTGAATTGCCCGACTTGATATTGAACAGAGTTTTCGATAATGAGACTAAAATGCGTGGTTTATAATTGTTAGGCATGCGATGTCTAAGGAATTCATTTGATTAGGCATGCGATGTCTAAAGAGATTGCGGATTCCAACTGTTGTAGTTTTACACTTTCTTTTCTGTGACCGTAAGTGTAATATGTGATATCGCCGGTTTCGTTGCTATATGTCAACGACAATTGGGATACGCATGTTTGCTTACGTTGATGACATGTGATGTTATGTGTTGCTGGATATGTTATGGTGGATCGTCGTGTTCGAATAGCCGGGTTTTTTTTATGTGAGATGAGTGTTTTTCATTTTCATTCATGTAAAAACTTGTATGTAATATTCTTTTATTGGGGTACTTCCATGTTGCGGAAGATGTCACCGTTTGTATATTATTTACTTTTCTGCACTAGGATAGACCCAAGGAGGGGAGCACAAGTAACCGGGTTCTGGGGTCCAGTGGGAGACCAACTCGAGGAGTCGAGTCCGGGTCTCCTAACCCTAGAATTGGTAGGGTTGCTTGCCGCTCTCGTAGGGGTCTAGGGGTGTGGGATTGGCTATTCATCACGACCGTGGAATCCTTGTTTTATACTGGCTCGTATTGAAAACACGGACGTCCTAGTATATCCAATATTTCATATGATATTTTGTGCTGCGTTATCTGTAATGTGATCATGTGATGCTCTGTGACAGATATTTTATATAGTATATATGATATATTATATAAACGTTGCTTATGTTTTACACCCGCGCTAGCCCTGCCCCGCTCTGCCGTTAGTTACCTAACCTAACGGTGCAGACATGACATCAAGGCGAATGCGGATGGCATAAGCGTACGTTATATTTATCTGTGATGTTTAGATGGAATTAAATGATGGGATATTCATTAATGAGATTAATGAAAGAAAATAAACCTAATTGATGTTGTGGAATCGAATTTCAAAATAAAAACAGGTAGCTACAGTTCTTGCTTTGCATCGCGGTGTTCATTATAGAACATCCTGCACCTTATTCGATGAGGAAAGGACCGAGATCCCTTCACCGGGAGTGACTCCTTTAGCAATAACTGGCAGATGCTACAACCCTCGGTTTGTCTTTGATCGCTTCTATAGTTTCCGCTTTGCACAGTGATATATATGATATATCCCGCACCTCATTCGACGAGGAAAGGGCCGACGATCCCTTCACCGGGAGTGACCCCTTTAGCAAAACTAGAAAAGCCTCGAAAACATTCCATTTAAAAACCATTTGATTCCGCAACGAGATCAAGTTCAAAGCGTTAAAGGTTTTCACAAAAACCATTCACAACCCTCCGTCATTTTAGGAAGTAGAGTACTTAGTATTCGTGCTGTGTTTGTTGACCATAGTCAAGGCACAGTGTACGGTAGCTAAGTGATGTCTTCCTACACCGCATATGATGCGATTAGTTAGGACAGTCGCGTGACTTTGTTGACCTTAGTTAAGGGTCATGTGGGTGGGTCTAATTAATCATGAAATGACGGGTAGAACTTGACTAGTACTTATGATTTGTTGACCATAGTTAAGGTCATAGGTGCTAGGGGTGAAAACCTTTATCGGGAGTTTCAAGTGTTGAAATTTGCAATGAGATTGCATACCTTCTATATGATAGTTGGATCCCGATACCCACTGCGAGTAATTGTTACTCCTGGGAGAGTTTTGCACTTTGCAATTAGCCGATCAAGTAGGTGTCTAGAAAGGTGTCAACGGGGTTACGCCTCTGGGAAAACGAGGTTTACTGTAATTAGGTCCGTGCGAAAGCACGGGGAACCTCCCTCAAAGTACCGACACTGGCCTGGCTGAAAGATTGGCGAACTTGTAGAGTGTAATTAATCCCGGCTAGTCTTTCCTTTTAGGGTTTGAAGGAAGATTTGATAAAAACAGTGGGAGCCATCCTGATTAGATAAAATATATAACCAATCTAATCTTGCAAGAGCGCACGCTGAGTGTTTTCTTCTCTCTCTCTCCTGGTAGCGACCATATCACGCCTTAATCAAGATAATAAAATGGATGTATTGACCGAACCCGCTTGTTATACTGAGCTGGAGAACGTTGGTCCCGCTCCAACTTATAATTGTTATAAGACAGAGCAGGAAATTGGGGAATACCAGAATTCCTATGCCGCCCAAACGAAAAAAGTGCATATGATGCATCTCCTTCGGGTGTGTTCATTACAAAGAACTGTTTCTCAGTATCCTCTGAATCCTGGGTATTCGATACCGGATCAGGATCCCAGATATGTAATCTGTTACATAGGGCTACAAAAGGGTAGAAAAACTGAGAAAGGGTGATAAGTTTCATGAGACAGAAAACGGGGCAAGTGTTGCAGCCAAGTCTGTTGGTCACTGTCACCCTGTATTACGAATACATTGATTCTGAACAAATGCTATTAGATACCGAACCTGATATACAAAATCATATCAGTCTCTTTATTAGTAAAGAAAGGATATAATTTCGTATTGATGGATAATGTTTTGAACACTTCCTATATCAAAAGTTGATCGGTTCAGGCACGTTATCTAAAAGCATTGACGTTATAAATCAAACTACAGTTCCTAGTATACAGAACACACACAAGAGGAAGAGTTCAGAAATGAACGAATCATTCTTGAGGCATTGTAGACTAGGTCATATCAATGCAACCCGACTGGCTGAAGTTACATTTTAGATGCATATTTAAAATTAGTTTGAATTTACATCTTGTGAAACTTGCCAGTCATGTCACAAAGATTAGATGACCATAGCTCCGTTTGCTAAAAACTGAGAAAGAGTTAGTAAACTCTTGGGACTGATTCATGATGATGTATGTAAGGTCTCCTGTCTACACATGCCAGGACTGGTTCTTTATACTTCATTACGTTCTCTGATAATCTCTCAAGATTCAGACATATGTTCCTGTTGAAACACAAGTCCTAACCTTTTGAGATATTCACAGAATATAAGTTAGAAGTAGAGAACCAATAACCGGGTATAAGTATTATGTCCTATGATGAGATCGAGGAGGAGAATACTTAAGCACGGAAATCCTGGTCTATTCTAAAGGAGAATGAGATTCTCTCTCAGCATTACTCCTCCGTATACACCATAGCACGATGGTATATCGGGGCGGAGCAATCACACCCTATATGATAAGGTGTGCTCTATGATGAGTACTACTGAGTTACCTGTTTCCTTTTTGGGAGTTATGCGCTTGAGAAGCTGCATACCTATTGAATAGGGTTCCAATCAAATCAGTTGCCTACCGCTTCATATATGATATGGAAAGGGAAGAGCCCATGTCTTAAGTTAGTTAAGATTTGGGATTGTCCGGCCTATGTCTAAAAGCAAAATCCGGACAAGATCGAGGCAAGGTCAGTTCTGTAGAACTGGAAAGGTTCCAGCTATTCGAAACTACAGCTGAAGATTTGGTAGAACCAAAGGATTCAATAGATTCCAACGAACCTCAGCCTCTCCGCCGATCTAGTAGGGTTCCTCACCCACCTGAGAGATACTTCGGTTTCTCGATGACAGTGGGAGCGAGGATTGCATCATAAGATGATGACCCAACTAGTTTCGAGCTGGCCATCGGGGGTAGAACTCTGTAAGAATGGCTGGATGCTTAGTGATCTGAGATGGAATCCTTATACACCAACAAAGTATGGACTTTGGTTGCTATATCTGAAGGGTTAAATCCCCATCAGGAGCAAGTAAATCTTGAGAAGATTACTTGGTGTACATGGAAAAGTTGAGACTTTCAAAGCTAGACTTGTTAAAGGTTTTCGTCATCAACCAGGCACGGATAATGATGAAACCTTTTCAGGGGACTATGTTTAAGTCCATCCAGATCCTACTTGCCACGGCTACATACCATGACTACGATATCTGGTGGTTGGGTGCCATGACTACTTTTCTAAATATTGATTTAGAAGAGAATGTCTATAAGAACACAGCCAGAGGGCCTCGTAGACAGTGGGAGCAGCGGAAACGTGTGCAAGATGCTTTATAGGATAAAGCAGGCATCGCGGAGTTGGAACATCTGTTTTGATGGATTAGTCAAAGAAGTTGGCATCATCAAAATGGTAGATGAATCTCGTATAAACAAAAAGGTAGTAGGGAGTATGGTGACGATCCTCGTAGAGTACGTGGATGACATACTCTTGTTAGGGAAGGAGTTTCCTATGCTACGCTCGATCAATCTCCGCTTATCACAATGATTTTCCATATAGGATCAAAGTGATACCTTCTAAATCCTGAGTTTTCATCTATGAGATAGATGTAATTGGATGCTAGGATTGTCACTAGATGTAGTGAGATGGTATCAATCGATCCTGGGGAAAATCACTGGAAGAGTTCCAGGGTGATAAAGACGACTGAATGTCAGTCACAGGCATTGTCTTTACCCTCAGTAAAGGGACGGTATGTTGGAAGATTTCCAAGCTAGATACCGTGACAAACTAGACGATAAAGGCTGGTAACATCGCTATTAAAGATACTACCAAAGAGACAGTTTGGGTGTATATTGGTTCATAGGATGAACTAGGTTCCTACCATTGTGTGACAATGGAACTGTGGCTTTGGCCTAGGAACCCTGGTCCCATCAGTGGCCCAAACATATTCTGAGGCAGCATCACCTGATCATGGAGATAGTTTATCTCCAGGGTGATCGAGGTTAGGAGAGTAGACTAAGAGGACAACATGGCGGATCCACTCACGAAGGCCTTTTCCCAAAGAGAGACTTTTAGGGGATGGTTGAGTATTAGATACTACAACTACTGCTACAGATGGCCCTAGTGCAAGTGGGAGATTGTTAGTTATATGTATGCCCTAGAGGCCATTACTGTACATTGGATGTATATTGTAGTGGATGCTGGGACATATATAGGTAGGACTTTCTTGCTCGACATGATAGTACGCTATCTGGTTGCTCTTTATCTAAACATGTATACTTTCTGTCTCTCTGTTACATGTTGATAAAGCCCTTAGGATGTGTACTCGACTTCCAGGACTATGATGCAGATCATACTAGTGGGGCCTGGCTAGTCAATGAGTACATCCTTCAATGTTCCTAGTCGTGGGAATATCGAGACGGGGCATCGATATTCCAGAGTAGACTAGCGTATATCTTCTCGACCCATGTGATGGGCGATGGATGATCCCATATCCATTGGTGTTTGACATCAGAGATGGTATACGGGTGCTCAGTGGAGACTGGGTACACTGAACGGACTCGCCGAGAACTCCCAGATGGTATTATACCTCACGTCAGATGGCAGTTCTCTGGTGACACTGGTACAGCTTAGTCTGTTGACCCGAGATCGTCATAGAGTCTTGTGTGTCTCCCACTGTGCTTTGATTTCCACCCTACCACGGCTCTACTGAGTCGTGCAAACAGGTGGTTTTTTTGGGTACAGTCCCGATTCACATGGAGGCAATGAGCGATAGGAGGGGATTCGTCTCTCCCGGTATTGGGGGTTGATGTTGCGCTATGCTCGACTGGCCATAATAGGAAATCCCTGGCCAGGGTTGCTGTGATATACTGGTAAGAGTTATCAGTAGTTTCATGAAAGTTATGGACCTTACGTCGGCATGACTTATCGAGCTATTGGGGTCTGACGTTTACCACCCCTAGACGAGATATGCGACATATCAGACGAACAGACCGGACTGTACGGTAAGTGTTACTGGTTGGATTCACAGGAGTGTGAGCGGGCTTGCTCGTCGATCTTCTGATCGCTCAATACCCGGGTGTCCGTTACGTTTAGCAGACCGCCTGCGGCTTGTGGGTGTTTGATATGATCATCATCTGCTGCCGGCGTATTGACGAGTCTTTAGAGTCCTACACAGAGGTTTCCTGGCTTAAGCGAAACGAAATAGGAGCGCATATGAGATATGTACGGGACCGAGAATAATGCGTGTATGTGATACCGTATTTCATTCTCGCGATGAATGTGTCGAATGGTTGTATGCGATATAACCTAGTTATCGAATCAAGGATTGACTCGATAAGCCGATACATTGGATACTAGCCGGTTATATGCGACATGACCGGATCATTGAATCAAGTGTTGATTTAATGATTTAATGTATAATTATATATTTGATATATTACTTTGCATTAACTAGTATTGGTTCACTTTAAATGGATTTTCTCACTTGAAATGCACAAGTTGTATATGTGATATACTTTTGTGCACAAGATTGTATCATGTTTGATGATACATGCAAGCTAGGGTTAGTGTAAAGAATTAAACCATGGTTAAACTAATGGTTAGGGTTTTGTTTTTTCATTTACTTATTTATTTATTTATTTATCTTATTCATTTTGGAAAAGAGAAAGATGAATGATGGCTTTATTTGTTTTTAGTTGAACATTCATGAAACTTTGACTAAGTCACCATTCTTGTCTCATGCTTAACCCTAACCATATGAACTAACCATAGTACATTCTCTACACTTAACCAAGGGTTAGTAAATGATAAGTATTGATTTATTTTTCTAATTGACATAACTTATCATATCTTCTTCTTCTTCTTCATCTTCTTCTTCCATGAAGAAAGCTTGCTACATCAATGGTGATTGATGAAAAAGTATGAGAAATCCAAATCTAAAGTCTACCCACTTCCTATTTCTTCATCCTCTATCTCTTGCTAAGTAGTATAGGGTGTTTCCTTCACAAGTTTTCTTGACTTGGTGAAGTTGGAGCTTGATCTAGCGATGCCTCGACGTAGATCATCTTCGGCATCGTCGTCGATGATCTAGCCCGCTTTTTCTCCGATGAAGCCGACGCTAGAGCCCAAGATCCGATTTGTACAGTGAGGATACTTCATCGCGGAGCCTAGGAGGTGGAGGACCGGATCTACAAAGGTTGTAGCCCCTTCCCTTTAGCTATATTTCCGTTTACTTGCTTGCATCGCCTTGATTTCTAGTTAACGATCCGTATTAGGGTTTGTAGGCACAAGGAATTTTTTGATTTGTGCATGTTTGATCACTTGTGAGACTCCATTAGAGTGCCTAGGAACCCTACATATATAGCCCACAGAAGCAACTTGGGCACCTAATTCAACAAAGTGGCCGGCCACACCTAGCTAAAATCCGGCCTCCTCGGCCCCATGGTCTCAGTTGGGGTTCGTATTGGTAGGGTGGCCTCCTGGGGGTCCATCTAGGTCAATGGCATTGTTTACTTTTCTCCAAAATACTCCAGATCACTCCAGATTTCCCTGCACCCACTATATATTCACAAAACCGACATGACAAGTTTTAAATTTGGGTTTCAGGTTTTAGTTCATTCTTGATCTGGGTTTCTAACATCATGGGGTGTCTAAGGTTACCAATAAGGTTCAATTACACTATCCCAATTCCAATCAAACCCTAACCCTCTCTAGGAATTTTCAAAGCTCGCAAAACCGCATCAAAACACTTCTACACTTGTATGGTTGCTAATGAAATGGAAATACAATGTTAATGGTGCAGAAATTACCTCAATTGGCAACTTAAAAAAATTCTTGAGTTGCCCAAAATCCTCAAAATTTGATTTTTCTTGGTCCAATGTGCTTTCCTTAAGCTTGTGCAAGTTTTTTAAAGAAATGGGTATGGGATTTTGGTGAGTGTTTTGACATGGGTCATGAGGGTAGAAGATGGGGCTTTAGGATGAAGAAGGAGATGGAAATGGTGGGGGAAAGATAATTGAGGCAGCCCCTTTCTCTCTCTCTCTCAATTATTCTCACCCCCTCTCTCTCTCCAAGCATGCCATGTCTCATGATTGTGTCCCCCCTCTCTCTCCACAAGTTATCATTTTCCTTTTTTCTTTTCTTTTCTCACCAAAATAAAAGCATAACATGGAAACCACACAAATGAACATGTAACCAAATGAAACATGTCATGGTGCACTAACCATGAAAACTGTAGAAATACGGATTTGGATTAATCGCGATTAACAGTTCACTAATCGGGTTTTTATTTAAACTGCATACAATAAATTTTAAAAATACCAAATCTAATAAATATATTTTTAAATGAATAAATCATTTTAATTTCCATTTATTTCATAATTATTGGTATATATTTTTACCCTTTTTCGAAAACCCCAATTTCGCAAATCGGCAGTTTTCGGGAAAAATATTATTTTAATATTAAATTCCAAAAATAATATTTTATATTTTCTGAAATGTTACAGGTCATTGGATGACTTGTTTCCGAGACGGGGTCATTGGCTGACGTGTTTCTGAGGCGGGGTCATTTGCTGACGTGCTCCACTTTCTGCGGTGTCGGGTTTACTTGCTCCGCTTTCTGCGGTGTCGGGGCTGACTCTAGGTTGTCTATGAACCATAGAGTGTTAGAGCGAGGATAAACGCCGTTGCTGATCTCCTAGGATGCAGATGTCGCCGTTGAGATCTGACTCTCTCTTTGACAGAGTCTGTCGGGAAATGTGGTTCCCTTTTCGTTTGTGCCCATGGATTGTTTACAGGGGTCAGTATGGACTCGCCTGTAGGGCAAAAGTTTCATTCTTTCATTTTTTTTTATTTCTTTCCATGATGCTCTATCATTTCAGTTTTTTATATCGCGAAAGTCGCGATTGCTCTATCATTTCCGCTATTTTTTCGCGGTGCCCAATCATTTCGGCTGTTTTTCTTTTTCTTTACTCGCTGCTTTTTATTGGGAGTTGCCCAAACATTTCGGCTATTTCATATGCATATATTTTACTCGTTGATTTTGTTGCAAATTGCCCTATCATTTCAGCTATTTCATATGCATTTATGGCTCGCTGACTTTTCGCCGCGAGTATGAAACTTGGGATCTGATACCAATCTTAGCATCAGCATCGTTGTGACTGGAATATTGCTAGGAGTGAATCATCATTTGCTATGAAAGGACTTGGAATTTGATACCGATTTATGAATCAGTATCGCTATAACTGGGATATTGCCAGGAGCGAATCGTCATTTGCCTTTGTCAATTTAAACAAAGATTGCTTAGCAAACAGGGTTAGAATTCTGTCGACTAAGGCTTTTGACTTCATGAGCCGTAAGGGTCTCATAAAGGTGTTTCTCTCCACGAGTCGAGAGGATCTCATAGGTGCGATTTCTCCTTAGGAATCGTGAGGATTCTTAAGTGTATGTTCTCTTATAAGTCGTAAGGATCTTGCAATAGTGTTTTCTCCTTGTAAATCGAGAGGACTTACAAGTGTTGTTCACCAAGTGAGGACGTTTCGCGCCGTCGGTGGAACATGGCGGGGGAGGCGTTTATTTGTGCCCGTGGATTGTATACAAGGGTCAACATTGAACCGTTTGTAGGGAAATCTGGGAAATATGTGTTAGTTATATGTATGCCCTAGAGGCCATTACTATACATACGATGTATATTGTAGTGGATGCTTGGACATATATAGGGAGGACTTTCTTGCTCAACATGATAGTACGCTATCTGGTTGCTCTTTATCTTAACATGTATCTGATTGTCTCTATGTTACATGTTGATAAGGCCCTTAGGATGAGTACTTGACTACCAGGACTATGATGCGGATCATACTAGTGAGTACAGTGTAGTCGCCAAGTACATCCTTCAAATGTTCCTAGTCGTGGGAGTACCGAGACAGGGCATCGATACTCCAGAGTAAACTAGCGTATGCGCTTCTTTACCCATATGATGGGCGATGGATGATCTCATATCCATTGGTGTTTGACATCAGAGAAGGTATACGGGTGCTCAGTGGAGACTGGGTATACTGGACGGACTCGCCGAGAACTCCCAGATGGTATTATACCTCACGTCAAATGACAGTTCTCTGGTGACACTGGTACAGAGTAGTCTGTAGACCCGATATCGTCATAGAGTCTTGTGTGATTTCCACTGTGCTTTGATTTCCATCATACCACGTCCAAGAGGGCGTGCAAAAAGGTGGCTTTTGGGTACAGTCTCGAATCATATGGAGGTAATGAGCGATAGGAGGGGATTCGTCTCTCCCGGTATAGGGAGTTGATGTTGCGCTGTGTTCGATTGGCTATAACTGGAAATCCCTGGCCAGGGTTGCCGAGATTTACTGGTAAGTGTTATCAGTAGTTTCTCGAAAAAGTTTATAGACCTCATATTGACACGACTTATCAAGCTACTGGGGTCTGACGTTTTACCACCCCTAGGCGAGATATGCGACATATCAGACGAAGAGACCGGACTGTATGGGAGTGTTACTGATTGGATTCGCAGGAGAATGTACAGGCTTGCTTGTTGATCTTCTGATCGCTCAATACCTGGGTGGCTGTTACGTTTAGCTGACCGCTTGTAGCTTGTGGGTGTTTGATATGATCATCACCTACTGCCGGCGTATTGACGATTCTTTAGAGTCCTACACAGAGGTTTCTTGGCTCAGGCAAAACGGAGTAGGAGCACATATGTGATATGTGCGGAACCGAGAACAATATGTGTATGTGATACCGTGTTAGATTCTCGCGATATGAGATATCGGCCGGGTATATGTGATATAGCCGGGTCATCGGATCAAGTGTTGATTCGATGAACTGATACAGATTATATTAGTCGATTATTTGTGAAATAGCCGGATTATCGGATCAAGTGTTGATTCGATAATTTAATGTATAATTATATATTTGATATATTAAATTACATCAACTGATATAAGCTCACTAAAAGATTCTTTTTCTCACTCGGGTAATACATTGACATATATGTGATATATGTTAATTGTATTATTTTATTTTGTTACAATTAATATTGTATATGTGATATATAATATTGTAACATGTTAGGGTTATTAATGCAACGTGATTAGTAGAGATTAAATATGATTAAGGTTTGATTTGGGTTAATATTTACTAGAAGCTTCTAGAAGGTTTTTCTTTTGTTTTTGCTAAAGATATTTGTAAAGATATTTGTTATGATATTTATTAACCCAACCCAACCCATGACCATGGTTAAGTCTCTACATGGGTTAAGTTATCATACTTAACCCATGGTTGCAATTCTAACCTCACCACAATTTCAATATTCATCACAAAGAGATTTGTTCTTCTTCTTCCTTCTTCTTTCTCTCCTGAAAAGCTTTCTAGCTTTTTATGAAGTGATGAAAATGAGTGAGTTAATGAAAATAAATGAGAGCTAAAATCCTACTTCATCGTCCTAATCTATCCTAGCCATTTAGATTAGGGTGTTAACTTCATTTAGTGAGTGAGAGCTTGTGTTAAAGAAACTTCAAGGTAGATCATCTTAGTTATCGAAGATCCGAAGCAAGCTTGCATCTTTCTCTTCGTGGAGCCTCTCTAGAGTTCGGGAACTTGATGATCACAGCGAAGGGACCACAACACGGAGCTTTAGAAGTGAAAGAAGGGACTACAAAGGTTGTAATCCCTATCTTTTAGTGTTAAAGTGTTTAACATGCTTTGTTTCGCCTAATCTCTAGTTTAAGGATCTTGGTTAGGGTTGTTCGGCACGTCTAAATTTTAAATCGGGTATGGTTGATGCCTTATAGACCCTTGTGAAAGTGCCTAGTAACCCTACAGTGGTATCAGAGCCAAGTTAGAGCTTTAGGTGAAGTCTAGGCGAAGTTTAAAGTCCGATCGAACCTCGAAACCCCGGTTTATACCCTTCTCTGGAAATTTTATAAAAATGTTGATTTTTTCATATTAAAAATACTCAAAAAAATCAGCAGGGAAATACAAGGATTAATGTGCAACACGTGCCACTGATCTCATTAAAGCGCCGCGGAACCGCGGCCGAACCATTGCTTGCGCGGCGGTTCCGCGACCAAACAGTAGCATCATGTTTTGAGTTTTACACAGTAACATCCATACTGATCTCCTGATTGTTCTGGGAATTTGAATTCTACTCAAGTGTTGAGTTTTCTGGGTTGTGTTGGGAGCTCGTTGATTCAATCGGAAAGTTTAACTTCGTTTAATTTTTCCCGGGTAATTTTAGAAACTGTTAAAAAGTTCAAACGGATATCAATAACTCACTTTTTCCCCTGTCGGAAATTTTTTCAAAAGTTGGATTTTTCCGAAGTTTAAGAACATTCTTAGTCGTGCAAGTAACACGGTGGACCATCTAGAAGAACACAAACCTTAACTCGATTATGTGACCGTCTGAACTGCCTCTAAACCTTAGGGTTTGGGGCAGTACGGCGCTGCCACATGTGAGGCGTTGGCTTAACCCTTCTACGGCTGGACCATTGGTACTGTGGCATGTGATGGATACTTTTTGAACTCCGCTCAAGTGTTGAGCTATTTGGGAAATCTTGGGTGTTTGATTATTCGATCGGAAAGTTTAACACTGTCTTTTTATGTGGAATGTGATACAATATTTGGAATCCAGAGGTAGTTATGAGATAACTAATTTGAATGTTATAAATCTAGCAGTTTAGTCTCAAATGATCGGTTGCCATGGGATTTTGATGCGATCAAAAGTTTGTCGCAATCACGTAGCGTACGCGGATACTCGCCGGGTAAACTTAATAGATAGCCACGCCCCATAGCCCCGACCAAGTGACTATAGGAGAATCCCATCGCTAAAAGCATCCGTTCGGGTGCTCGCGGCAGCGGTGTTCCGCCTTAGTGCACTTCGTCGAAGGCACCGGGGGTGCGGCCGTCTACTAAAGTTTGCGACGAGCATTCGATCAGGATGTCGGGAATCTTGTTGAATTGCCCGACTTGATATTGAAAAGAGTTTTCGATAATGAGACTAAAATACGGGGTTTATAATTGTTAGGCATGCGATGTCTAAGGTATTCATTTGGTTAGGCATGCGATGTCTAGAGAGGTTGCGGATTCCAACTGTTGTAATTTTACACTCTTTTCTGCGACCGTAAGCGTAGTATGTGGTGTATCGCCGGCTTCGTTGCTATACATCAACGACAATCGGGATACGCATACTTGCTTACGTTGATGATATGAGATATTATGTGTTGCTGTGATATGTTATATTGGATCGTCGTGTTCTGAATAGTCGGGGGTTTTATGTGAGATGAGAGTTTTTCTTTTCATTCATGTAAAATTCATTTGTATGTAATATTCTTTTATTGGGGTACTTCCGGGTTGAGGATGATATCACCATTGTGTATTATTTACTTTTCCGCATTAGGTAGACCCAAGGTGGGGAGCACAAGTAACCGGGTTCTAGGGTCCAGTGGGAGACCATCTCGAGGAGTCGAGACCGGGTCTCCTAACCCTAGAATTGGCAGTGTTGCCTGCCGCTCTCATAGGGGTCTAGGGATATGGGTTTGGCTATTCATCGCGACCGTGGAATCCGTGTTTTATACAGGCTCGTATTAAAACACGGACGTCCTAGTATATCCAATATTTCATATATGTTCTTCTGCTGCAATGTTCTGTGATGAGATCATATTACTGCCTGAGACGAATGTTTATATTATATATATGAGATATATGTTATATTGCAGATTTCGTTTCAAATGTGATGCTTGTGAAGCGTAATAAAATGGGACTTCATTAATGAGATTAATGAAAACTAAAAGAAACCTAAAGATGTTGTAGAAACTTGTTTTAAAAACTGGTAGCTCTAGTTCTTGCTTTGCATAGCGGTGTTCCTTGTAGAACATCCAGCACCTTATTCGATAAGGAAAGAGCCGAGATCCCTTCACCGGGAGTGACCTCTTTAGCGAAACTAGCAGATGCTACAAACACGGTTTGTCTTTTGATTGCTTATATAGTTTTTGCTTTGCATAGTGATATTTATGAAATATCCTGCACCTTATTCGATGAGGAAAGAGCCGACGATCCCTTCACCGGGAGTGACTTCTTTAGCAAAACTAGAAAAGGCCTCAAAAAAATTCCTATTAAAATCACTCGATTCTACAACGATATCAAGTTCATTACGCAAAGGGTTTTCTTAAAAACCTGTCGTAGCCCTCCGTCATTTCAGATAAGTACTAGTTAGTATTCGTGCTACGTTTGTTGACCATGTTAAGGCGTAGTGTGCGGTAGCTGTTAGTGCTTATCTGTATAAGCATATGATGCGATTGGATTAGGGTAGTCGTGCGACTTTGTTGACCATGTTAAGGGTCGTGCGGGTGGGTTTAATTCAATCGGGAAATGACGGGTTGAACTTGACTAGCACTTATGATTTGTTGACCATGTTAAGGTCATATAGCTGCTAGGGGCAAAATATTATTGGGAATTTCAAGTGTTGAAATTTGCAATTAGATTGCATACCTTCTATGAGATAGTTGGATCCCGATACCCACTGCGAGTACGAGTTACTCCTGGGAGAGTTTTACACATTACAATTAGCCGATCAAGTAGGTGTCTAGAAAGGTGTTAACGGGGTTACGCCCCTGGGAAAACGAGATTTATTTTAATTAGGTCCGTGCGAAAGCACGGGGAACCTCCCTCAAAGTACCGGCACTGGCCTGACTGAAAGATTGGCGAACTTGTAGAGTGTAATTAATCCCGGCTAGTCTTTCATTTTAGGGTTTGAAGAAAGATTTCACTAAAATAGTGGGAGACATACTGATTAGATAAATTGATAACCAATCTAATCTTGTAAAAGCGCACGCTGAGTGTTTTCTTCTCTCTCTTCTGGTTGCGACTATGTCACGCCTTAATCAAGATAATAATACGGATGTATTGACCGAACCCGCTTGTTATACTGCACTAAGGAACGTTGGTCCCGCTCCAACTTATAATTGTTATAAGACAGAGCAGGAAATAGGGGATTACCAGAATTCCCGTGCCGCCCAAACGAAGAAAGTGCATGCTGATACATCTTCTTCGGGTATGTTCATTATAGAGAACTGTTTCTCAGTGTCCTTTACGTCCTGGGTATAAGATACCAGATCAGGATCCCACATATGTAATTTGTTACAAGGGCTACAAATAGGTAGAGAACTAAGAACGGGTGATAAGTTTTATGAGATAGAAACGGTGCAAGTGTTGCAGCCAAGTCTGTTGGTAGTTATCACCCTGTATTATCAGAATGCATTGATTCTGAACGAATGTTATTAGATACCGAACCTGAGATACAACAACATATCAATCTCTTTATAAGTAAAGAAGGATATAATTTTGTATTGTTGGATAATGTTTTGAACATTTCCTATATCAAGAGTTGATCGGTTCAGGCACGTTATCTAAAAGCATAGACGTTCTAAATCAAACCACAGTTCTTAGTATACAGAACACACACAAGAGGAAGAGTTCAGAAATGAACGAATCCTTCTTGAGGCATTGTAGACTAGGTCATATCAATGCGACCCGACTGGCTGAAGTTACATTTAGATGCATATTTAAATTAGTTTGAATTTACATCTTAGTAAAACTTGCCAATCATGTCACAAAGATAAGATGACCACAGCTCCGTTTATTGGAAACAGAGAAAGAGTTAGTGAACTCTTGGGATTGATACATGCTGATGTATGAAGGTCCCCTGTCTACACATGCCAAGACCGGTTCTTTGTACTTCATTAGATTCACTGATTATCTTTCAAGATCCGGACATATGTTCCTGTTGAAACACAAGTCTGGAACTTTTGAGAAATTCAATGAATATAAGTTATAAGTAGAGAACCAAAAACGGGTAAAAGTGTTATGTCCTTTGATGAGATCAAGGAGGAGAATACTTGAGCAAAGAATTCCTGGACTATTCTAAAGGAGAATAAGATTCTCTCTCAGCATTACTCCTCCGTATATACCACAGCACGTAGGTGTATCGGGGCGGAGCAATCACACCCTATTAGATATGGTGCGCTCTATGATGAGTACTACTGAGTTTCCTATTTCCATTTGGAAGTTATGCACTTGAGAAGTCGCAAACCTATTGAATAGGGTTCCAATCAAATCAGTTGCCTACCACTTCATATGTGATAAGGGAAGAGCCCATATCTTAAGTTTGTTAAGATTTGGGGTTGTCCAGCCTATGTCTAAAAGCATAATCTGGACAAGCTCGAGGCAAATTCAGTTTTGTAGAAGTTTGTTGGATATCCCAAGCATTCGCAAGGGAATATCTTCTACCAAACCGAGGAACAAAAGATGTTTTGTTTCTCAACATACCACATTTGTGAAAGGGTATTTCTTGTGAAGAAATTAATGGTAATGAGGTAGAACTGGAAGGAGTTCCAGCTATACAAACTGCAGCTGATGATTTGGTAGATCCAAAGGATTCAATAGTTTCCAACGAACCTCAGCCTCTCCGCCGATCTGGTAGGATTCCTCATCCACCTGAGAGATACTTCGGTTTCTCTATGACAGTGGGAGCGAGGATTGCATCATGAGATGATGACCCAACTAGTTTCGAGCTGGCCATCAGGAGTGGGACTCTGTAAGAATGGCTGGATGCTTAGCGATCTGAGATGGAATCCTTATACACCAACAAAGTATGGACTTTGGTTGCTTTATCTGAAGGGTTAAATCCCCATCAAGAGCAAGTATATCTTGAGAAGATTACTTGGTGTACATGGAAAAGTTGAGACTTTCAAAGCTATGCTTAAGTCCATCCAGATCCTACTTACCACGGCTACATACCATGACTACGATATCTGGCGGTTGGGTGTCATGACTGCTTTTCTAAATAATGATTTAGAAGAGAACGTCTATAAGTACACAGCCAGAGGGCTTCGTAGACAGTGGGAGCAGCGGAAACGTGAGCAAGATGTTTTATGTGATAAATCAGGCATCGCGGAGTTGGAACGTCTGTTTTGATGTGGTAGTCAAAGAGTTTGACTTCATCAAAATGGTAGATGAACCTTGTATATACAAAAAGGTAGTAGAGAGTATGGTGGTGATCCTCCTAGAGTACGTGGATGACATACTCTTGATAGGGAAGGAGTTTCCTATGCTAGGCTAGGTCAATCTCCGCTTATCACAAGGATTCTCCATATAGGATCAAGGTGATACCTCGTAAATCCTAGGTTATGGATCTATGGGATAGATCTAATTAGATGTTAGGAATCTCACTAGTTGTAGTGAGATGGTATCAATCGATCCTGGGGAGAATCACTCGAAAGGTTCCAGGGTGATAAGGACGACTGAATGTCAGTCGCAGGCATTGTCTTTACCCACAGTGTAGGGACGGTATGTTGGAAGAGTTCCAAGCTAGATACCGTGACTTACTAGACGATTAAAGGCAAGATACATCGTTACCAAGGATGCTACCAAAGAGGCAGTCTGGATATATATAAGTTCATGAGATGAATTTCGTTCCTACCGTTGTGTGATAATGGAGTTGTGGTTTATGCCAAAGAACCCCCGTCCCATCAGAAATCCAGATATAATTCTTAGGCAGTATCACCTGATCATGGAGATTGTTGATCTCCAGGGAGATCGAGGTTAGGAGAGTAGACACAGAGGACAACAGCGCGGATCCACTCACAAAGGCCTTTTCCCAGAAGAGACTTTTATGGGATGGTTGAGTATGAGATACTTCAACCACAACTAATTGTTGGGTATGTCATACCACAACAGATGGCCCTAGTGCAAGTGGGAGATTGCTAGTTTTATGTATGCCCTAGAAGCCATTACTATACATACGATGTATATTGTAGTGGATGCTTGGACATATATAGGGAGGACTTTCTTGCTCAACATGATAGTACGCTATCTGGTTTCTCTTTATCTTAATATGTACTCTGATTGTCTCTATGTTACAAGTTGATAAAGCCCTTAAGATGAGTACTTGACTACCAGGACTATGATGCAGATCATACTAGTGAGGACATTGTAGTCGCCAAGTACATCCTTCAAATGTTCCTAGTCGTGGGAGTACCGAGACAGGGCATCGATACTCCAGAGTAGACTAGCGTATGCGCTTCTTGACCCATATGATGGGCGATGGATGATCTCATATCCATTAGTGTTTGACATCAGAGAAGGTATACGGGTGCTCAGTGGAGACTGGGTATACTGGACAGACTCGCCGAGAACTCCCAGATGGTATTATACATCACGTCAGATGGCAGTTCTTTGGTGACACTCGTACAGAGTAGTCTGTAGACCCGAGATCGTCATAGAGTCTTGTGTGATTCCCACTGTGCTTTGATTTCTATTATACCACGTCCAAGAGGGCGTGCAAAAATGTGGCTTTTGGGTACAGTCCCGAATCACATGGAGGCAATGAGCGATAGGAGGGGATTCGTCTCTCCCGGTATAGGGAGTTGATGTTGCGCTGTGTTCGATTGGCTATAACTGGAAATCCCTGGCCAGGGTTGCTGAGATTTACTGGTAAGTGTTATCAGTAGTTTCTTGAACTGTTATAGACCTCATATCGACACGACTTATCAAGCTACTGGGGTCTGACGTTTTACCACCCCTAGGCGAGATATGCGACATATCAGACGAAGAGACCGGACTGTACGGGAGTGTTACTGATTGGATTCACAGGAGAATGTACAGGCTTGCTTGTTGATCTTCTGATCGCTCAATACCTGGGTGGCTGTTACATTTAGCTGACCGCTTGCAGCTTGTGGGTGTTTGATATGATCATCACCTACTACCGGCGTATTGACGATTCTTTAGAGTCCTACACAGAGGTTTCTTGGCTCAGGCAAAACAGAGTAGGAGCACATATGTGATATGTGCGGGACCGAGAACAATACGTGTATGTGATTCCGTGTTAGATTCTCGCGATATGAGATATCGGCCGGGTATATGTGATATAGCCGGGTCATCGGATCAAGTGTTGATTCGATGAACTGATACAGATTATATTAGTCGGTTATTTATGAAATAGCCGGATTATCGGATCAAGTGTTGATTCGATAATTTAATGTATAATTATATATTTGATATATTAAATTACATCAACTGATATAAGCTCACTAAAAGATTTTTTTCCTCACTCGGGTAATACATTGACATATATGCGATATATGTTAATTGTATTATTTTATTTTGTTACAATAAATATTGTATATGTGATATATAATATTGTAACATGTTAGGGTTATTAATGCAACGTGATTAGTAGAGTTAAACATGATTAAGGTTTGATTTGGGTTAATATTTACTAGAAGCTTCTAGAAGGTTTTTCTTTTGTTTCTTGCTAAAGATATTTGTTATGATATTTATTAACCCAACCCAACCTATGACCATGGTTAAGTCTCTACATGGGTTAAGTTATCATACTTAACCCATAGTTGCAATTCTAACCTCACCACAATTTCATTATTCATCACAAAGAGATTTGTTCTTCTTCTTCTTCCTTCTTCTTTCTCTCATGAAAAGCTTTCTAGCTTTTTATGAAGTGATGAAAATGAGTGAGTTAATGAAAATAAATGAGAGCTAAAATCCTACTTCATCGTCCTAATCTATCTTAGCCATTTAGATTAGGGTGTTCACTTCATTTAGTGAGTGAGAGCTTGTGTTAAAGAAACTTCAAGGTAGATCATCTTTGTTATCGAAGATCGGAAGCAAGCTTGCATCTTTCTCTTCGTGGAGCCTCTCTAGAGTTTGGGAACTTGATGATCGCAGCGAAGGGACCACAACACAGAGCTTTAGAAGTGAAGAAACGGACTACAAAGGTTGTAATCCCTATCTCTTAGTGTTAAAGTGTTTAACATGCTTTGTTTCGTCTAATCTCTAGTTTAAAGATCTTGGTTAGGGTTGTTCGGCACGTCTAAATTTTAAATTGGGCATGGTTGATGCCTTATAGACCCTTGTGAGAGTGCTTAGTAACCCTACAATATGATGGCTTAAGAACAGGTTCAGATCCCTGTAGCTTAAGGCTTTTGAATCTTATGAGCTGTGAGGGTCTCATAAGAGGGTTCTCCTTACGAGTCGTGAGGATCTCGTAAGTGTAATTTCACCTCAGGAATCGTGGGGATCTCTAAGTGTGTTGCTCCCTTGTGAGTCGTAAGGATCTCACGAAGGTATTTTCTCCTTACAAGGTTGAGAGGACCTTGCTAGTGTGCATGAATTTTTACGAGTCTGTGCTCTTTCGGATTTTCACAAACTCGCCGGTAGCCCAATTGTTTTTACTCACGGAGCTCTTTTGGGTTTTCATCCGTGCCCATCTTGCTTATGGACGTACCTTTTTTTTTGCGTCAGCCCAAAGATGCTGCAGTTTGTAGTAGTTAAAAGATGTTTCGGTCCGTAGCTAGTTTCTGGACATTGCGGTCCATTGTTAGTTTAGGGACGTTTTGGTCCGTTGTTGCCATTTT
The DNA here is from genome assembly GCA_030015575.1 of Agapanthus africanus. Taxonomy (NCBI): domain Eukaryota; kingdom Viridiplantae; phylum Streptophyta; class Magnoliopsida; order Asparagales; family Amaryllidaceae; genus Agapanthus; species Agapanthus africanus. The sequence continues at coordinate 730,526,314 of CM057341.1, forward strand.
GGAGACAACGGCTTCGCTGGATACTACTTATAGAGTTCGGGCTTCAGAAGATAGCGAGCGGACATAGGCGTCGTCTTCTATCGTTGTCCTAGGCCATAACTCGTCAAGCGTAGTATTTTTTCAGGAACCGGCCGTTTATTGGCCTGAAGGGTCTTTCGCCATGCATATCCATGAGCAAGTAAGTCCCGCCTTGGTAGACTTTGTCTATGATGTACGGGTCTTCATAGTTCGGCTCGAATTTCCCCCGTTTGGCACGATTAGGGATCATAGGTCTCTTGACCACTAGCATGAGTTCGCCTTGGTGAAATGTCCTCGGCCTAGTCAATCTCTCGTATGAGCGTGTCATCTTTGCTTTGTAAGCCTCCGAGTTTTGCTGTGCCATAAGACGAGTTATTTCATCGAGGGCGTCGAGCTCCTCAAGCCGAAAATGAGCATTCTCTTCGTCTGTTAGCTCGTAATGAACCGCCACTCGTAGAGAGGGTAGCTCTATCTCCAAGGGGAGTACTGCTTCAGCGCCGAATACCAATGCATACGGCGTTATGTTTATGGCCGTTTTGAACGTGGTTTGATACACCCAGAAAGCTTCATGCAGTCTCTCGTGTCAGTCCTTCTTATTTTTGGACACCGTCTTCTTTATGATCTTCGTCAAGGTTTTGTTGAAAGTCTCAGCTAGACTGTTAGCTCGGGGATTATAGACCGAAGAGTATCTCCAGTCTATATTATGCTGCTGTGCGAAGCGGATGATTTTGTGACTTCTGTAGACTGGTCCGTTATCGGAGATAATCCGTCGCGGAGTGCCGAACCGATAGACGACGTGTGTCTTGAAGAAATAGAGAATGTTCTCCATCTTCATTTCTCTTAGCGGTACTGCTTCTGCCCACTTAGAGAAGTAATCGGTTGTTGCCAATATGAACTGATGTCCCCTGAACGATGCTGGCTCAATGGACCCGATTATATCGGTTTCCCACATTTCGAACGGCCAGCTAGCCACTATTGGGTGTAGCGGGTTTGGATGCTGATGGATGAAGTCACCGTGAATTTGGCACGAGTGCCACTGCTTTGCGTATTCGATGCAGTCCTAGATCATCGTGGGCCAATAGTAGCCCATCCTTTTGATCTTCAGCTTCATCTTTGGCCCGGCTTGATGAGAACCGCAGAGTCCATCGTGAGTTTCTTGGACGACTCTCCTTGCTTCATCCGGTCCCAGGAATCTTAACCACAGAGAGTCGAACGAGCTTTTATATAGAGTATCGTTGACGAAGGCGAAAGACAGAGCTCGTTTCATGAGCTGATGTCTTGAGGATGCATCTTCCGGCATTCGATGGGATTTGAAGTAGTCTAAAAAGTCTTCTCTCCAATCCTTAGCCTTTTCTTGGTCCTCTATTTGTAGGGCTGTTTTCTTGGTTGCTTCCATTTCTTCAAACGACTCTGGAGATATTTTCGCTGGTGCAAGAACCCGACGGCTTTGTAAAACGATCCTCACGTCATCGAGATTTTCATCAGCTAGTTCTTTGGCGAGTTTGGCTAATGCGTCCGCTTTACTATTTTCTGTACGCGGTATGCTTTCCAGGATGTAGAAAGGGATTTGAGTCAGCAATTGTTGCACTCTTTCGCCGTATTTTACCAACTCCGGTTTGCAAGTTTGATAGTCACCGTTTACTTGACTAACGACCAACTGGGAGTCTCCGTATATGAGGAGGTTTTCGATTCCTATGTCAACAGCGATCTCAAGACCTGCTATCAAGGCTTTATATTCCACTTCATTATTTGTCCTCGGCTCTATTAAGGAAAAGGCAAAGCGCATTATCCCTCCTTGCGGAGTTACGAAGATAAGGCCTACCCCCGATTTGATTATAGGGGTGGTGTGCTTTCTCTTCTTCATGGAAGGTGCCCTATCGAAGTAGAGTTCCCATCGGGTATGACTCTCTCCTCTCTCCCTGTCGATCATGTCAAACGCGTGCTCGTCTGGCAATTCGAAATTTAGTGGTGAATCGGCAGGTATCGGATACTCAGCGAGGAAGTCGGTGATGGCCTGGCCTTTCACTGCCTTGAGAGGTCGGTATGTTATCGAGAATTCCATTAAGAGTAGGGCCCATTTAGTGAGCCACCCCGTTAGTATGGCTCTTGACATCAAATACTTGAGAGGATCCACCTGTGATATGAGATGGACCTCATGAGCCAAAGCATAATGCCGAAGCTTCGTTATAGCGAAGATTAACGCCGGGCAGTGTTTTTCGATAGGGGGAATGGTTGTTTTCTGCCCCCAGGAGAACCCGACTCAAATAGTAGAGGGCTCTCTCTTTCCCTTGGTCATTCTCTTGTACCCATAGCGCGCCTAAAGAATATTCGAGGGCTGTTGTGTACAGGATGAGGGGCTTTCCCTTAACTGGAGCGGTCAGTACCAGCGAATTCTACAGGTATTGCTTGATTTCGTCGAGTGCACCCTGGCATTTACGATCCCAAACGAACGGAGCCCCTTTCTTCATCAGGTGATTATAGGGACGGCATTTGCCGGAGAGGTTCGCTATGAACCGCCGGATATACGTGTGCTTTCCTTGGAGAGACCGCAGTTGCTTGAGAGTTCTTGGCGGAGGCATTTCCATAATCGCCTTGATCTTTGACGGATCTATTTCGATATCTTGATGTAGTACGATGAGCCCTAGAAATTTGCCTGAGGAGACTCCGAACGCGCATTTCAGAGGGTTCATCTTCAGGTTGTATTTCCGAAGGTGCTGAAACATTATCTTCAGATGCTCCCAATGCTTCTCGTGTGATTTGCTTTTCACCACGAGGTCATCGATATAGTATTCGACGATTTTACATATGAGGTCATCGAAAATCTTCGTCATGGCCCTCTGATAGGTAGCGCCGGCGTTCTTCAGACCGAAAGGCATCACTTTGTAGCAGAATATGCCCAGAGGAGTCCGGAAAGCGGTATGCTTCTGGTTTTCGGGATGCATCTTTATTTGATTGTACCCTGATGAGCCGTCCATGAAGGAGAAGACTTCATGGGTGGACGTGTTATCTATCATGAGCTCGGTGACAGGCACTGGGAAGTCATCTTTCGGACAAGCTTTGTTGAGGTCCCGAAATTCTACGCAGATGCGCACCGTCCCATTTTTCTTCATCACTGGGATAATGTTGGCGATCCAGTCAGGGTACTGAACTTCTTGGATGAAACTGGAGTTGATTAGCTTCTTGACTTCGGTGTTGATGCTTATTTCAAGTTCAAGCCACATCCTTCTTGGTGCTTGTTTAACTGGTTTGGCGTCTGGGGATATCGCCAATTTATGCACAGCTATTTCCGGATTTAGCCCCGGCATCTCAGAATAGTTTCATGCGAAGCAGTTCTTATACTGCATGAGTACGTTTTTTAGCGTAGCCACTTGTTCTTTAGACAACAGCTCATTGACGAACGTTGGTCGCGGGTCGTTTGCCGTCCCTAAGTCGATTTTCCTTAGGTTGTCCGCAGTAGTATGTACTCCATCTTCCAGCTCTTTTGGCGTCTGTGGAAACTCTGAGATCAACTCATCTTCATCCTCATTTTTGAAGTACCAGGAGAGGTCATCCATATTGTTGGGCACTCCTTCTTTTGTCAGCGTTATCACGTGATAGGTACGAGATCATTTCCAAGACCGATATTGATATGGTTCTACTCCTGCTATATACGTTTCTTTTGGCACATGCCTTTGTGGTGGGGCTACCCTCTAACTGTTGGATAGAGCGAACCTACCGAGCTGATACTGGTCTTCGACCCAGTTCTTGAAGGTGAAGCAGTCTTTAATAGGATGTCCGATTACTCGATGATAATAGCAATATTCTGGGTGATGAAGCTCGTTTGCTTGATCGGGATGCCGAGACTCTGGGAGTGTCATCATCTGGTGTTTCATGACAAGGTTGATGATTCTCCTTGTCTTGTCTTGAGGGAAGGAATATTCCCGATCCATTTTTTTGTTAGAGACGGATTCCGGCTGACCTTTTCTTGATCACGTGGCCTTTTGGATCCGTTTTACCGCTGTCGAACATTTTTTCCGTTCTTTGACTTGTTTTTGCCTTTGCGTTGGGTCTTTTTCTTGTTTTGGGAATGCATGGCGGGCTAACGGTGAAGGACATCGTCGTCCTTCGTAGCCTGCTGAAGGAGGCGTTCCGTCTTGGCTTTCTCGTAAATGGCCATTTCGCGGCTGTGGTCATTCCGAACCTTTTGACTTGCTTCCCTTATTAGCTTGTCCATCTGTTCATCAAATGATGGACTCGGTATTTTTATGGCAGGACTGCGTTCTGGCTCAGCATCAGCGTCTTTTAAAAGAGCATCCTCTTCTTCATCAAGGTCCTTTATGACATGGCAGCCATGGAACTGCTCCCGTTTCTTGGACTGGACATATCCAAGCCTGATCGTTTCCATTTTTCCGTTGAGCAATCTTTGCTGAGTTCCGGGGACGTTCCAGATATTGTTGTAGAATTGGGCCTGTCGCGCGGTTTGCTTAAAGGGTATGCCTTGGCATCTCAATAGCCTTTTCAGTCCCTCTGTATAGTATCTGGGAAAACGGATTGGTTGGAGCCTGTCGATCGCAAAATCGGTACCATGCCAAACTTCTCTTTCGACTTTAGTCCCCGTGGATCGGTAGAATAGGATCGCCTTTTCACCTCTTCGTCTGGGAGGGACGTAGAACATCTGTAGCTCTTGCACACTATATGTCTTGAGCGCATCAAGCTCTCTGTAGCATAGTCGCGGAACCATGGCGATTTGCAAACTCTGATCATCTCCAGTGAGGGCCTGCATTGATGGACGGACCGAGAATACTGCGTTGACTTCGTCTTCAGAGTCACTGCCCAAGACCATGATAGGGGTAGATGGTCCCGGCCTGTTGCATTAGGGCGGTCCTGAATAGACTACCTCTTCTTCCTCCATGGTATCGCTCCCGAAGACCGGAATAGTGGTGATAGCTTTTTGCTTATTCTCCGATTTATGGCATCTTTCCGTGTCTTCAAAGTCTGGCAGGAAATACTTTGCATCCTCGTACTTTCGGACTTCATTTACGGAAAATAGGTTCAGTTCCCCCGTCACGGTATACTTGAGACCATCTTTGAAATACTTCATACACTGATGTTGTGTAGAAGGGATGATGTTGTATTCGTGTAACCAAGGCCTGCTGAGTAAAGCGTTGTAGCAAGTCTTGGCGTCAATGACATGAAACTTGATGTCAGTGATGAGCAGCCCAAAGCGTAACGTCAATATTACAGACCCGAGCGTCCATGATGACTGGGAGTCGAACCCGGAGATGGTGATTTTATCCCGAGCGAGGTGCTGGACACACATGCAGATTTCTTTTAGTACCCTCACATTTAGGAGGTTGACCGAGGACCCGTTGTCAACTAAGATCTTCTCTATCTTGATATCATAGCAGTACTCGGTGACATACAGGGGGTGGTTGTGCTCGCACATTCCGACGAGGAGATCTTCTTCGCCGAAAGTGATATCAGCTGTGTGCACTTCTTCCAGCTCGTCCTTCATTTTTTCTTCGGTAAGGAAAGCTTGAAACTGCTCGGGCTCTTGTAATGCCCTGATCAGAGAATCTCGTGCCTCTTTAGACAACAGAAGGGCGTCCAAAACGCTTAGCTGTGAGGGTATCTTCCTCAGGTGTGCTAGGACATTGTAATCCACTTTGCTTTTCTTGGGCGGGTCCTTGGCTGTCAGCTCTTCGATGACTCGATCATCGAGGGCGATATCCTCAGGGACTTTTTCCTTCCCCTTATCTTTTTTGTTCGATCCCTTGTTTGTAGGTCCAAGATTCTTTTCGGGCAACGTACGGTTGCGCAGCTGAATATTCTCGCAGTTCTCCATTTCTTCCTCTTTTCCTGAGGTGGATTCTTTGAAGAGAGGGCCGAGGGATTTTTCTTCATTAGAATCGCTTCCGAAGGTGAGAACTTGCGATCTCCTGGAATCCACCATGTGATGGTTGTCGGCAGTTCTTTTGCATTCATCTGTCGTGCTTCTCTGTTTCCGACGAGCTTTGTGCTTCAATCGCTTGAAATGTTATCGGGGTGCAACGTATCCCTGCCACCATTTCTTGAAGGTGTTGCTCTCTTCGGTAGGATGTGTAATCCTCCGATGGTATAAGCAGTAGCTAGGATGCCTATCCGCTTCGTCAAGGTGTATGCTGCCAGGAGTATTTCTTTTAAAAGGTGGCAGGTTCATTCCCATCGACAGGGCTTTAGCGAACCGTTTCCTCGTCTTAAACCTGCTTCTGTCTGCTGTGGGCGTGTTTCAATCTGGTTGGAGTGCTTCAACCTTTTCATCCCGTCGCCAATGTTTGGCTTTTTCGAATATGGCCATTTCGCGCTCTCGATCAGCTTTGCTCCTCTGACGGGCCTTATTCAGCAATATGTCAATCATCTCGTCTGACGGTTCCAAAAGTTTCGGTTCTGGATCTGCCCCCAATTTTTCTGCATCAGGAACTCCTTTTCCCTTTATTGAGAAGTGAGAGATCATGTGGCAACTCGACACATAATCCTCGGGCTCTTCTGAAGAATCGTCTCCTTCATCAGCGTCGTCGTCTTTATTCTCAAGAACATGCTTGAGGAATTCGTCCAATGTAATTGGGGTCCATGCCCTCTGGTTATATTCTTCCAGTGCATTGATATATTTCTACAACCTTGTACGGCTGTCGTCGGGTTGAACTAGCTTCTTAGGCTTCTTCTTTTTCTTTGAAGACTTCGGAGGCTTGGCCTGAGGGTTTTGTCCACCATCACCAACTTTCAGCGTTGGGCGCGGCTTCAGCATCCCCTCAATAATCTCAGGCTCCAGCGGGCTCTTCCACCTAATCGCCGGACATGCTTGAAGGTCCTTCAGCATTCTTTTAGTCTTAGCTGAAAGGGCCACCTCCCATGGGGCTTCCTCTGTAATTGAGCATGATACCCCCGGCGTGTCCACCTTTTTAGGAGCGTGCGGTTGTGACGGGTTCACCCTCCAGTTTTCGGACAGCGCGAACTTGCCCTGTTGTTACTGGTCTTCGATCCAACTTTTGAAGATGTAACAATATTCAATTGGGTGACCCAATATTCGGTGGTAAGGACAGTAATTAGAGCTGTTAACGTCGCCTGATTGCGTTGGGTGTCTCGGCTCTGGCAGAATGATGAGCCTGTTGCGCAGTGCTAGCTTGAATAATCTCTTCGTCTTATCCTGAGGGAACGAGTAAGGGCGTCTCATCTTTTCTCCGAGTGATCACTGTTTATCGTTTTGGTGAGCAATCGGCTTCGGGCCACTCGGTTGTCGCTGAGCGTTGGCGACAAAGGTCGCTTTCCCTTTCCCCTTTTCATTCCGAAAATCTGTTTTTGAAGAGGACGGCTTATGGCCCATCTGGTCCATTTGGGCCAGCTTGTCGATCAAGGCCTGAAAAGTGGTCGGCTTGAAGAACATCATGAATTGGGAAATGGTTGCCTGAGGGTCAAGGGTCTCCACGAACATGCCCACGGCAGGAGCTTCCTCTATGCGCTGTTCACACTTTGACCACAGGTTCTGCTACCGAATGGCGTACTAAATCCAGGTTTCTCCTGGCTTCACTCTAGCGTTAATTAATGCGGTGATCAGGGTGCGCTCGCTAGCGCTTGCGAATCTTTTTGTAAACAGTAGCTCCATTTCTGCAAATGTCTTGACAGAGTCATTCAGGAGCTCGGAGTACCATTCGAATGCTATCTCCGACAAGATGCCAACAAGCTGGCGAAGCAGCAGTTTGTCGTCGCCCCCAGTATTACCGCACAGAGCCCTGAATTGAGCAACGTGCTGGTGTGGATTACCCGTCCCCTTATACACATGGAATTTAGGAATTGTATATCCTGGCGGGTACTTTATTTGATCGTACCAACCCAGATAGGGTCGTCCAGTCTTGACGATTTGGCCGGCCGCTTTGCTCACTTGATGAGCTCGTATCTGTTGAGCTATATTGTCGTCAAGGGCGGCTTTGGAGATGGTCTCTTCCTTGGATGCTGATAGAGCCAGAAGAGGGTTTGATGTCTCCCCTCTATCATCTTCAAGGATTATTGGAAAGTCTTCAGCTGGAGGATCCGGCTGTATCATCATCCCGACCATATCTTGGAACAAGAGCGCCATTTGTTTTATTTTGTCCGCTTGTTCCGCGGCCTCTTTATCTTTTTTCTCGAGCATTTTGCGGAGGAATTAGGCATCGGTTTCTTATTCCTGGCGCTGCTCCGACGATGTCTCCGGGCTTTCTTTCGGCCCAGTGAGCGCGGCCATCTTTGTTAGCATCTCCTAGAGCTTTTACTATTGCTCCTGAGCCTTTGTCACAGACCGGGTGAGTGGTCGATGACCCGTAGAGATACGGCTATCCTTTTTCCCGGAAGGCATGTAGATGGTGTGCACTACCATGCCCCCAGACTTGGGACGTTTGGATTCAGCACCCTTGAGATTTGTCACAGACACAGGGATCTTCTCCGGCCTTCTCCTCTTATGGGCGGTCGACGTTGAGGGGGCCGTTGCAGCGGGCACCCATATAGATGATACCTTCCGTGGCATGGCGGGTTGATGGTCTTCCTCTTGCCGAACTTTCATTTTCTTCTATCGGCGGGAGTAGTCTTTGTCAACTACAGAGTCTTGGACTCTTTGCCAGACTCTGTGGATTTTGGAGGACAGCCACTGAGGGGGCTGCTCCGGCTTCGCTTTTGTGACATTTTCAGTAGATGGAGAAGACCTTTTTAGTATGACAATTGGAGAGTTCTTGCGCACACTCCTGAGCGGCTCAAAGCTGTTCCCAGTTGGAACAGCATCATCAACTTCCACCGTAGGAATTGGTTGGGTAAGCCTGGAAGGGGAACTGCCCCCAGCTTTCCTCACTCGGCACCAGTGGTGACATCGAGCATGTCTTGCAGATGGTACTGGCTCAGTTACAGGGGTGTCTCTATCATGCCCCCTGCTTTGAGGAGAGGTTTTTGTTGGTGCCAGCCTGTCAAAAACCGACGTCCGTTGAGGGGGAACGTCTAATCTGTCGAAGACCGACTTTCGAGCAGGGGAATTAGTTTGGACGACTCCACCCGTAGCGGGAGTTAGAACGGCCAGTCTTGCGAAGACCGACCCCTTAGCAGGAGAAGCCCCTTTGATGACTTCGTCTATTAGAGTTGGAATGGCTATCTGCTTCGGGATGGCTCGTTCAGGTATTGCAAGCTTCTTCAAAGGCCCACTTGAGCTTTGGCCTAGTCTGTTAAAGATCGAGACGTTGGACTTGGACGACCTGTTGAGAGGGGCCGTGGTAGTGGTAAGCCAATCAAATACCAACTTCTTTGGAGTTTGCTATGACGGCACTGGAGCGTTGAAGCTCACTGGCGGGAGCATGGTCCCGAAGAACAACCCAGCGGTGGCTTGTGTCACCTGTTCCACCGGCATTGCGAAGATGGAGGACGCTTGGGGCCCAAAAGTCACTCCTCCAGCAGGGACGGAGTGGAAGTTGCCGTTGCATTTGGTGCAGTTGGAAGCCATTGTCTTCATCTTCACTTAGCAAGACACCAAATCTTACTAGCTCGAACCCATGGGCAACCATATTAAACCGCGATTCGTTCGCGAACATGACACACGAAGTGTGGAGTGGAAAAAGGAAAAGGTCCCACCAGGCGTGCCAGAATCTGTTCGCCGCCGAAAGCCAGGAAGACAAACGTCTTGCCTGAATTTGGGGGCAGATGCTATTTGGTTATATCTGTCCACCTCTTCGAAGATGCCAAGTTGATTTATGATACCGTGTATCGGAGGTTTGGACAGATGCGGCCGTTGTAGCAGACTTCGTCAGATTCCCCCTTGCTTGCGAGGGGTTTTTGATTGTGAGGACGCTCTTCCCTGTAGATACAAGCCCCTGCAGTTAATTACGTTTTCGAGTTACGATAACCACTTTCTCCTTCTCCAGAAGGTCACTTCGTATCGTGTGTGTGTTTGTTTTATTTTTGGTTTCCCGTGGATTGTATACGGAGACTAATTTGTGTTGTCGCCCATAGGGCATGGATTAGTCCAAATCCGTATTTTTTTAGATTTGGGTTTAGGTTAGTTTAAGGATCGTTAAGCTCGTTTGAGATTAAGATAAACTTAAATGTTTGTTAAGGACACGTTAGTCTAATTTTAGACTAAGGTCTACTTAACAGGGGTTTGGGATCATTTTTGATCCAATGAAAAAGCATTTGGGCTCTATCATTTTAGTTTAGGGATGTTACAGTCCATAGTTTAAGGACATCATAGTCCATGAATCATAGTCCACAGGGTTTAGTTTAAAGACGTTACGGTCATAGGGTTTAGTTTAAAGACGTTACCGTCATAAGGTTTAGTTTAAAGATGTTACGGTCATAAGATTTAGTTTAAAGACGTTACGGTCATAAGATTTAGTTTAAAGACGTTACGATCATGGAATTTAGTTTAGGGACATCATAGTCCGTGGAGTTTAGTTGTTAGTTAACGGGACCCACCACCTCTCTGAAGACGTTGAAGAATTACAACGACATATATCAGAGGTGTGGGGAGATGTACCCTTGAACCAAAGAATGTTCATCAGGGACTTGGTATTCCTATTTGGCACTAAGGCCAATTTAAAAGAAGACCTATGGGCTCGATCGATTTGGGGTTTGGCCACCCATGGGCTCAATCCACTTGATTATTTATTTGGACTTAATCCCTTTTGTTCAACAATGCTGAGCATTGACCTGGGTCTTGATGCTCACCCTCCTTCCTTCATTTTGTATCGAGTGTTGAACACTCTTTATAGCGCTGGACTTTATTTACAGAGCGCTCTTTATTTCATCAGCGCCCACGTGAGGGGCACATGGAGCGCTTGGCGCTGGATGCCAAACTTGGAGCGCCTGGCGCTGGGCGCCAAACTTGGAGTGCTAAGCTCTTCTTATAAAGTAGCGCCCACGTGAGAAGCACATGGAGCGCTCGGCGCTGAGCGCCAGGCGCTGAGCGCCAAACTCAGAGAGTTAAGCGCTTCTTATAAAATAGCGCCCACTTGAGGAGCACATGGAGCGCTCGGCGCTGAGTGCCAGACTACTGAGTTAAGCTCTTCTTATAAAGTAGCGCCCACGTGAGGAGCACGTGGAGCACTTGGCGCTGAGCGCCAGACTTAGAGAGTTAAGCGCTTCTTATAAAATAGAGCCCACGTGAGGAGCACGTGGAGCGCTCGGCGCCGAGCGCCAGACTACTGAGTGCTAAGCACTCTTTATTTTGCAGCGCTTGGCGCTAGGTTTTTTATTTCTGTGTTATGTTTTGCAAAGTTCAATTCTTTGTTCTCCTTTGGATTTTCGATCCCTCAGAACAAATTCGTCCCTATAAGAATTAAATTCTCATTTAGGGGAGACTTGTCTCATGAATCTCAGATCCGAGAAAAGAACTATGTTCTTTTTTATAAGGGTTAAACCCTTGCAGATGAGATGATCTATATTTTTTTTTACCTTGAAGAAAATTCTTCTTCTTAAAGCTTGCTTTTCTCTTTGAGATTGAAGTTTATTGAGGGGTTCTTCTGTTCAAGACTTGAAGTCTTGGGTCCTTTATATAAAGGAGGCTGATTGGTTGAATCAGTTAAGGAAATCTCTTATTGAGTGATCTCTGTTTGATTTGGGGATGTTTCCTACCATTGAATCTTTGATCCAAGGGCTTCTGTTTTATAGAAGATATCTTTCTTGTTTTTAGCAAGATTGGGAAAATATTTTCCCATACAGAACTTATTCTGTATCTTGGTGATGTTTAATCACCATTGGATCTTTGATCCAACGGTGCTCTGATTTACAAAGCACAATCTTTCTTGTTTAGAAAGATTTGAGGAGTATTTCCCCAGTCAGAATTTGATTCTGTGCTCTGATGATTTATCATTTTCATTGAATCTTTGATCCAAGGATGGAGAACATTTAGTTCTAGCGCTGGCGCTCTCGTGCTTTGCATGTGAGGTGCTACTTCAGAGTCTTTTGACTCTTAGCACTGGCGCTCTTGGCACCAGCGCTCTCGTGCTTTGCACGTGAGGCGCTGTCATAGAGTCTTTTGACTCTTAGCATTGGCGCTAGCGCTCTCGTACTTTGCATGTGAGGCGCTGCCTTTGAGTCTTTGACTCTTAGAGCTGGCGCTCTTGGCGCTAGCGCTCTCGTGCTTTGTATATGAGGCGCTGCCTCAGAGTGTTTGACTCTTAGTGCTGGCGCTCTTGGTGCTAGCGCTCTCATGAGGCACTGCCTCAGTTCAAATTTCAAATTTTGGAATGAGCTTTGCTCTCTGATTGGGGGAAACAAACATTTGATTTAATAATCCGACTATATTACATACAACCGACTAATATTAAATGTAACAATCTATCAAATCAACACTTGATCCGATAACCCGGCTATATCACATATAACCGACCGATATCACATATCGTGAGAATAGAATGCGGTATCACATACGCGCATTAATCTCGGTTTCTCACATATCACATATGTGCTCCTACTTCGTTTCGCATGAACCAGGAAACCTCTGTATAGGACTCTAAATACTCGTCAATACGCCGGCAGTAGGTGATGATCATATCAAACACCCACAAGCCGTAAGCGGTCTGCTAAACGTAACGGCCACCCGGGTATTGAGCGATCAGAAGATCAACAAGCAAGCCTACTCATACTCCTGCGAATCCAATCAGTAACACTACCGTACAGTCCGGTCTCTTCGTCAGATATATTGCATATCGTAGCCTGGGGGTGGTAAAACGTCAGACCCCAATAGCCTGATAAGTCATGCCGATGCAAGGTCCATAATGGTTCGAGAAACTACTGATAACACTTACCAGTAAATCTCAGCAACTCTGGCCATCGATTTCATATTATGGCCAATCGAGCATAGCGTAACATCAACTCCCAATACCGGGAGAGATGAATCCCCTCCTATCGCTCATTGCCTTCGTGTGACTCGGGACTGTACCCAAAAAAACCACCTTTTTGCACGATCTCTTGACCGTGGTATGGTGGAAATCAAAGCACGGTGGGAATAACACAAGACTCTATGATGATCTCGGGTCGACAGACTAACCTGTACCAGTGTCACCAGAGAACTGCTATCTGACTATAGGTATAATACCATCTAGGAGTTCTCGGCGAGTCCGTCCAGTGTATCCAATCTCCACTGAGCACCCGTATACCTTCTCTGATGTCAAACACCAATGGATATGAGATCATCCATCACCCATCATATGGGTCGAGAAGCGCATACGCTGGTCTACTCTAGAGTATCGATGCCCTGTCTTGATACTCCTACGACTAGGAACATTTATAGGGTGTACTTGTAGACTACCCTTGGCCCCACTAGTATGATCTACATCATAGTCCTGGTAATCAAGTACACATCCTAAGGGCTTTATCAACATGTGAGAGTAAGACAGTATCACTTATACAAGTCAACATGTTAAGACAATGAGAAACCAGATAGCATATTATCATGTCGAGCAACAAAGTCCTCCCTATATATGTCCAAGCATCCACTACAATATACATCCCATGTACAGTAATGGCCTCTAGGGCATACATATAACTAACAGGTATTAAGTGTGCCGCGAATCTGTTACGGCCTTGTGTTAGCTGTGTAGTATGTGATATTTGAAAATCGAATATTGAGACATATCTTACCTACTGAGCACGGTAAACTCAGCATCATATTCATCCACGGATTTGGTCTACATTGAACCCTGCTGTAGATGGATAAATTGTTGTTCCATGTCAAATCGGGTAGTCTCTGGAATATACTTCGCGTCGAATATGTCGCGAAAGGTTTTCCATTCGATCGGTTGGTTAAGACGGCTTTCTTCCGCCTTCCACCAAACTCGGACGTTGTCGGTGAGTTGCAGCTTCACAACTCGTACCCAAGCGATCTCTGGCACTTTTGCTGCTGCCAGATCATCCTCAATACTCTGAGCCCATTCTTCGGCTTCTAGGGGGCTCTCTTTTCCCGAAAATTGTTTTGGATGCAATTCCTGGAATTGCTTCACTCCGGGCGCTTCCGCTTCTGGACGATTTATTAGAATAGTAGTCTGCTGCTGCTGTCCTTATAGGAGGCTGCGGATTGCCTCAAGCAGTACCGTCTGCTCATTGATCGGAGCAGCGACGATAGACGTAAGCGGTAGAGGTGGTGGTGTGTTGTTGAAGTTGGTGTTGGTGTTGTTTGGAGAATCCATAATCTTGAAAGAAAAATAGGGTTAGGACAGATTCAAAGTATATGAAATTGTAAGATTCAAGGAATATGAATTATAAAGAATGTTTTTAGTTGCTGATTCTTGTGTTATATTACTTAGGACTTCATGCAGAATTGACCCGCATGTCCATGCAGAACTGACCTGCATGGGCCACCAACAAAACATGTCACGCCTCGCTTCCCGGTGTATGGTAAGGAGACGCGACGGGTCACGCGACGTATTTACTCAGAAGTAAACACGCTATGCGTATTTAAGCAATATAAAGTAAAATGTACACAATAGACAGGAATATAAATTAACAGCAACTTTTATTTATTTAACAATTCTTTACAAGTACAACTGGAAATGTAAATACATGAATAAAAAGCAATGCCTAAACATTGGCATGAACTAAAATGAAAATTATATACAAGTATCTAAAGCTCGGGGTCAAAGGCTAACTGCTCCAAGTCTTCAGTACTGGGCTCGATCTCTAGTGAGTCCGATCCACCTGACAACATTCCAAAGAAAGAAGAAAAGAAATGTCGTCAGCGAACAATCGCTCGGTAAGTCCCAAAAATGGGCAGAGATAGAATAGACAGAAAAAGATTATAACTAGTAATGTTTGATTAGAATGTTAACGCAGTTGTTTGTAGCTTGGTACAAAATATTCCAGTGTATACGAGAGGAGTCCCATTATCCGGAGACTAAGGTATACGGACCATAAGGAACCGTTCAGCCATGGTACAACGGCAACAGATATTCAGGTTAGGTGTATTAAAGTGACTGTCTCGTGCTACTTCTAATAAATTCCGTACCAGTCTACCCCTTTAAAACCCTGTAATATATTTTGCATTGATTTGTATTGTTTGTATAATAGATGGATGACTTGCCGAAACCATGATATCAGTAAACAGAATGGATATAAATGGATATAAATGTAAACAGAGTATATCCATGGTTCGGTTCAGTCAATATAGATTGATATAGATTGAATTCTGGTATTCATGGATTCATGTTTTATTGTAGTTTATACTTGAATCATATTCAAGCCAGATTGATTAGATTGAGACTCTGTCTGTATCAGACACTTTGAAAAGAAATTGAAGTCCTGAATTAGTTTTGATGTTATCGGTAACTACTGCACATGGACGACAGGATTTGTGTCTTTTTCCAAGACAATTACCGTATGATAACACCGTTATTAGATTATCTACATTAGATAGGAAAGCACCCATATTCTCCGGCTCCCCGAGGCTTAAGAGAATTGGTCCCGCTTAAATCTATGTTTACTAGGGTCCTTATTGTAAATTGATATAACTTGAGGTGTTTTTATGTAAAAATAGTTTTGATATAATTTCAAAATACACCTCAAATATTTAATTATCATCTTTAGGGTTTTCATAGATATATATTTTATAAAAGTGAAATTTTCTAGTGAGTAGAACCTAGTTTTTGTAGGGTTCCTAGGCACTCTTGTGAAGGTTCATAAGGCATCAAACATGCCCGGATAAAAATTTAGACGTGCCGAACAACCCAAAGCCGGGATCTTTGCTAGATTATTAGGGTTTAACATGCAAGATGATAACTTTTATCTAAGTGTGAGAGATTACAACCTTTGTAGTCCGCTTCTTCACTTCACAAGCTCCGAGTAGAAGTCCCTTTGCCGCGATCCACGATCTCCCGGACTCATGAAAGGCTCCACGACTCGAACGATCCATGCTAGCTCGAAGTATTCCAAATCTCCGATGATCTACCTCGAAGTTGCAAAGACTCAAGCTTTCTCACTCAAAAGAGATGAACACACTAATCCCATGGGCTAGATGAGATGAGGATGAGAGAGTAGTAATTTTGCTTTCTTTTTATATCATTTTCTCATATTTATTCATCACTTAAGGATTTTCTAGCAAGCTTTTCAAGAGAGAAGAAGATGATAATGGAAAATCAAAAATCATATTAATCCTTTTGTGATGAATAGAAAGAAGACTATATGATTGATTTGTTAACCATGGTCAAGGATGAGTGGCTAGGATTAAGTAGAGAAATAACTAGAGTTAGGGTTTGGTTGAGTTAAAGAAGTGTCATCCAAAAATATCCTAAGAATGACAAAAGAATAAAGCTTCTAGAAGGTGCATGAAGCATCCAACCCTAATCAAACCCTAACCTCAATTAATCATCCTTAAACATGTTTAACAATTAATCATATCATGTCACAATAATATATATCACATATATATATTATATATTTGCAACAAAGTAAAATAATACAATTAACATATATCGCATATATATCAATGTATCATCCACTGAGAAAATGAAATAATAAAGCGAGCCAATATTAGATAATGTAATACAATATATCATATATATTATTATACATTAAATCATCGAATCAACACTTGATCCGATAATCCGGCTATATCGAATATTACCGACTAATATATCATGTACCGATTCATCGAATCAACACTTGATCCGATGACCCGGTTCATAACTTAATATCGCGAGAATATAATACGGTATCCCATATCGCATTATTCTCGGTCCTGCACATATCACATATGTGCCTCTACTCCGTTTCGCCTGAGCTAAGAAACCTCTGTATAGGACTCTAAAGAATCGTCAATACGCCGGTAGCAGGTGATGATCATATCAAACACCCACAAGCTGCAAGCGGTCAGCTAAACGTAACAGCCACCCAGGTATTGAGCGATCAGAAGATCAACAAGCTAGCCTGTGCGTTCTCCTGTGAATCCAACCAGTAACACTCCCATACAGTCCGGTCTGTTCGTCTGATATGTCGGATATCAAGTCTAGGGGTGGTATACGTCAGACCCCAGTAACCGATAAGTCGTGTCGATGTGTGGCTCATAACGGGTCGAGAAACTACTAGTAACACTTACCAGTAAATCTCTATATCAGCCCTGGCCAGGGACTTCCAGTTATAGCCAATCGAACACAGCACAACATCAACTCCCTATACCGGGAGAGACGAATCCCCTCCTATCGCTCATTGCCTCCATGTGATTCGGGACTGTACCCAAAAGCCACCGTTTTGCATGCCCTCTTGGACGTGGTACGGTGGAAATCAAAGCACAGTGGGAATCACACAAGACTCTATGACGATCTCGGGTCTACAGACTACCCTGTACCAGTGTCACCGTAGAACTGCCATCTGACGTGTGGTATATCACCATCTGGGAGTTCTCGGCGAGTCCGTCCAGTGTACCCAGTCTCCACTGAGCACCCGTACACCATCTCTGATGTCTAACACCGATGGATATGGGATCATCCATCGCCCATCATATGGGTCAAGATGCGTATACGCTAGTCTACTCTGGTGTATCGATGCCCTGTCTCGATATACCCTCGACTAGGAACAGTTATAGGATGTACTCATCGACTACCGCGGCCCCACTAGTATGATCTCATCATAGTCCCAGTAGTCGAGTACAGATCCTAAGGGCTTTATCAACATGTGAGAGTAAAACAGTAAACCAATACAAGTCAACATTTTAAGATAAAGTGAAACCAAATAGCATACTATCATGACGAGCAAGAAAGTCATCTCTATATATATCCAAGCATCCATCATAATATACATCATATGTACAACAATGGCCTCTAGGGTATATACATAACTAACAATCTCCCACTTGCACTAAGGCCAGCTGCTGTAGTATCTCATACCTAGCATCCCGAATAATCTCTCAAACTGTATCTGGGGAATAGCCTTCGTGAATGGATCCGCAGTGTTGTCCTTCGTATCTACTCTCCTGACCTCGATCTCCCGGCGATCAACTATCTCCCTGATCAGGTGATACCGCCTCAGAATATGTCTGGACTTTTGACGGGACCTGGGTTCCTTGGCTAAAGCCACAGCTCCATTGTTATCACAATACAGAGGTATTGGATGCTCAATGGATGGAACCACACCAAGTTCACTAATGAACTTCTTGATCCAGACAGCCTCTTTGGCGGCATCGTTGGCAGCGATGTATTCAGCCTCCATCGTCGAGTCTGCAACGGTATCCTGTTTGGAACTCTTCCAACATACCGCCCCTCCATTGAGGGTAAAGACAAAACCCGAATGCGACTTAGAGTCGTCCTTATCACTTTGGAAGCTGGAATCGGTAAAGGACTCCACCTGGAGTTCTCCGTTACCATACACCAAGAACATCTCCTTAGTCCTTCGTAAGTACTTGAGAATGTTCTTCACAGCTGTCCAGTGACTCTCTCCAGGATCTGCTTGATACCGACTCACTACACTTAGTGAGTATGCTACATCGGGTCTGGTACATAGCATCGCATACATGATAGAGCCTACTGCCGAAGCATAGGGTATCCCTTGCATGCGAGCTCTCTCCAAATCAGTCTTGGGAGACATCTCTTTGGAGAGAGTGAGTCCAGAGATCGTGGGTTGGTTCCCACGCTTGGATTCTTCCATACTAAACCTCTTTAGTATGGTGTCAATGTACCTCGATTGGGATAATCCCAGTATCCGTTTAGATCTATCTCTATAGATCATGATTCCCAATATGCAGGAGGCATCACCTAGATCTTTCATTGAGAATCTCTGTGATAAGAAGAGCTTGACTGATTGCAGCATAGGAATATCATTTCTTATCAAGAGTATGTCATCTACGTACAATACGAGGAAGACAACCTTACCCTCTGCTACCTTCTTATAGATACAAGGTTCATCTATATTTTTGATGAAGTCAAACTCTTTGACTACAACATCAAAACAGATGTTCCAACTCCGCGATGCTTGCTTTAACCCATAAATGGATTTAAGCAGCTTGCACACCTTTCCGCTGCTCCTACTATCAACGAAGCCCTCTGGCTGAGTCATGTACACGTACTCTTCTAAATCACCGTTTAGAAAGGCGGTCTTAACATCCATTTGCCAGATTTCATAGTCATGGTATGCAGCAATGGCAAGTAAGATCCGGATGGACTTAAGCATAGCCACTGGAGAAAAGGTTTCGTCATAATCCACACCTGGTCGTTGACGAAAACCCTTTGCTACAAGTCTAGCTTTGAAAGTCTCAACTTTTCTATCTAAACCAAATTTCTTTTTAAAAATCCACTTGCTCCCAATGGGTTTTACCCCTTCAGGAGTATTTTCTAAAATCCATACTTTATTGGTGTACATGAATTCCATCTCAGATCGCATTGCATCCAGCCATTTCACAGAGTCACCACTCGTGATGGCCTGCTCGAAACTAGTGGGGTCATCATCATCCATGATGCAATCCTCGCTTCCACCATCAATGAGAAAACCGTAGTATCTCTCAGGTGGACGGGAAACCCTACTAGATCGGCGGAGAGGCTGGGGTTCGTCGGGTACTACTGAATCCTCTGGTTCCACTAAATCATCTGTTGTAGTTTGTTCTGCTGGAACTTCTTCCAGTTCTACCTCAGAACCACTAATTTCTTTTTCAAGAAATTCCTTTTCTAAAAAGGTGGCATGTTGAGCAACAAACACCTTTTGTTGTTCACTGTGGTAAAATAGATATCCATACGAATTGCTTGGATATCCTACAAACTTACAAAGAACTGATCGTGCCTCGAGTTTGTTCGGATTTTGCTTTTTAACATAGGCCGGACAACCCCATATCTTAACTCTTTTAAGAGACGGTCTCTTCCCATTCCATATCTCATATGGAGTGGTAGGCACTGATTTAGTTGGAACTCTATTCAATAGATATATGGCTGTCTCCAGCGCATACCCCCAAAAGGAAATAGGTAACTCAGCTGTACTCATCATAGAGCGCACCATATCTAATAGGGTGCGATTTCTCCGCTCAGATACACCGTTGTGCTGTGGTGTATAAGGAGGAGTAAGCTGAGAGAGAATCCCATTCTCTTTTAGATAATCTAAAAACTCACCGCTTAAGTATTCACCTCCTCGATCAGATCGAAGAATCTTAATACTTTTGCCCGTTTGATTCTCTACTTCGTGCTTATATTCTCTGAATTTCTCAAAAGCTTCAGACTTGTGTTTCATCAGGAACACATGTCCGAATTTAGAGAGATCGTCAGTGAATGTAATGAAGTAGGAAGAACCGTTCCTGGCATGTGTAGACATGGGACCGCATACATCACTATGTATTAGTCCTAAGAGTTCAGTAACTCTTTCTCCGTGTCCACTAAACGGAGCTTTGGTCATTTTTCCTTTGAGACATGAATGGCAAGTATCATAAGATGATAATTCGAACGGATTCAAATAACCATCCTTATGTAACTTAGCCAGTCGTGTCGCATTGATATGACCAAGTCTACAATGCCACAAGTAGGATTCATTCATATCCGAACTTTTCCTCTTGTGTGTGTTTTGTATATTCAGGACTGTATTCTGATTTAGAATGAATATGCCATTATGTAACGAGCCTGATGCAATCAACTTTTGATCTAGGAATATGTTCATAACATTATCCTGTACTACAAAATTATATCCTTCTTTACTTAACAAGGAGACTGATATAATGTTGCACATCATGTTCGGTATATAATAGCACTCATTTAGAATCAGTGTATTACGACTTGGTAATACAAGGTGATATTCGCCAACTGCTTTGGCTACAATACTTGCACCATTCCCTACTTGAACGGAATGATCACCTTTTCCCAGTTCTCTACCTTTACGTAGCCCATGTAACTGTTTACATATGTGGGATCCTGATCCGATATCTAATACCCAGGACGTAGGGTGAACTGAGAAACAGTTCTCAATAACTAACACACCCGAAGAAGATGCATCAACATGCATGTTCTTTTGGGCTGCGTGAGAATCCAGATATTCTCCTGTTTCCTGTTCAGTCTTATAACTCTTATAAGAAAGAACGGGTCCAACATTCCCTAGCTCAGTACAATAATTGGGTTCTGTCAATACATCCATATTATTATCTTGATTATGGCATGACATGGTCGCTACCTGGAGAGAGAGAGAAGAAAACACTTTAGCGTATGCTCTTGCAAGATTAGATTGGTTATTATCTTATCTAATCAGGATGTCTCCCACTGTTTTTATCAAATCTACCTTAAAACCCTAAAAGGTAAGATTAGCCGGGATTAATTACACCCTACAATTTCGTCAATCTTTCAGCCAGATCAGTGTCGGTACTTTGAGGGAGGTTCCCCGTGCTTTCGCACGGACCTAATTAAAGTAAACCTCGTTTTCCCAGAGGCGTAACCCCGTTAACACTTTTCTAGACACCTACTTGATCGGCTAATTGTCTTGCGTAAAACTCTCCCAGGAATAACTCTTACTCGCAGTGGGTATCGGGATCCAACTATCTCATAGGAGGTATGCAATCTCATTGCAAATTTCAACTCTTGAAATTCTCGATAATGCTTTTACCCCTAGCAACTTATGACCTTGGCTAAGGTCAACAAATCATAAGCGCTAGTCAAGTTTAACCCGTCATTTCTTGATTGAATTAAACCCACCCGTACGACCCTTGGCTAAGGTCAACAAAGTCACACGACTACCCTAACTCAATCATATCTCATGTTTTAGCAGATAAATACTAATTAGCTACCGTACACCACGCCTTGGCTAAGGTCAACAAACGCAGCACGAATACTAACTAGTCTCTATCTGAAATGACGGAGGGCTACGCAGGTTTTTCAGAAAACCCTGAGCGTAATGAACTTGATATCGTTGTAGAATCGAGTGAAGTTTTGAAAAGGAGTGTTTTTGAGGCTTTTCTTAGTTTCGCTAAAGGGGTCACTCCCGGTGAAGGGATCGTCGGCCCTTTCCTCATCGAATAAGGTGCAGGATATATCATATATACCGCTGTGCAAAGCAAAACACTAAAAGCAATCAAAAGACAAACCGCGTTTTGTAGCGTCTGCCAGTTTTGCTAAAGGAGTCACTCCCGGTGAAGGGATCTCGGTCCTTTCCTCATCGAATAAGGTGCAGGATATATCGTATATATCACTGTGCAAAGCAAAACTGTAGCTACCCCTTTTATAAAGTTTTGATTCTACAACATCTTTAGGTTTCTTTTCTTTTATTAATCTCATTAATAAAAATCCCATCAGCTTATGCTTCCTAAGCATCACAGAAGAAACGAAAGCAGTAATATTTATATATCAGCATATATATATAGTATAAGCATTCGTCTCAGGCAGTAATATGATCTCATCACAGAACATTGCAGCAGAAGAACATATATGAAATATTGGATATACTAGGATGTCCGTGTTTTCAATATGAGCCTGTATAAAACACGGATTCCCCAGTCGCGACGAATAGCCAAACCCACATCCCAAGACCCCTACGAGAGCGGCAAGTAACACTGCCAATTCTAGGGTTAGGAGACCCGGTCTCGACTCCTCGAGATGGCCTCCCACTGGACCCTAGAACCCGGTTACTTGTGCTCTCCTCCTTGGGTCTACCTAATGCGGAAAAGTAAATAATATACACTGGTGACAGCAACCGCAACCTGGAAGTGCCCCAAAAAAAAAGAATATTACATTACAAATGAATTTTACATGAATGAAAATAAAAACCCTCATCTCACATAAAACCCCCGGCTATTCAGAACGCGACGATCCAATATAACATATCACAGCAACACATAATATCACATATCATCAACGTAAGTAAATATGCGCATCCCAATTGTCGTTGACATATAGCAACGAAACCGGCGATATCACATATTACACTTACGGTCAAAGAAAAGAAAGTGTAAAACTACAACATTTGGAATCCACAATCACTTTAGACATCGTAAATCCGAAATATCACATACTTCGCATTTCATGCCTAACTCTATGAATTCCACATATTGTATCACATTCCAGATAAATAGACAGTATTAAACTTTTCGAACAGATAATCAAACACCCAAAATTTCCTAAACTGCTCAACATTTGAGCGGAGTTCAAATAATCCCAGAATATGTCACAGTACCGGTGATCCAGCCGTAGAAGGGTCAAGCCAACGCCTCACATGTGGCACGCTGTACTGTCCCAAACCCGAAGGTTCAAAAGGCAGTTCAAGACGGTCACATAATCGAGTTAAGGTTTGTTGTCTTCTAGAGGGTCCACCGCTTAACTTGTACAATTTTTTCGAAAGATTTAAACCCGAAAAAATTTCAACACTTGAAAGTTTGCCGTACCGGGAAACAGTGAGTTAATGATATCCGTTCAAATAGTTTAACAATTTCTAAATATCCGGAAAGAAATACGAATTTAAAATTTCCGATCGAGTCTACTATTACAAAACAAACCCCAGAATTTTCAACACCTGAAACAGATTAAAAATACCCAGAAGTATCAACAAGCACCTACGGACATTACCATAAAAGCCACGTGTCACAATCCTATCAATCCGCCGCGGAACCGCCGCGTAAGCATGCTTACGCCGCGGTTCCGTCGCCGTTTGATCGAATTGGGGGCTCGGGTTTTATGGTAATTCTTAGAATTCCCTGCTGATTTTTTTACATATTTTTAATTCAGAAAAATCCCAAAATTTAAAAAATTTCCAGAGAGGGGTCTAGTTTCGTCTTTTCGGGTTCGATCGGAGTTTTAACTTCGTAAACACATCGCCTAATGCTCTAGCTAGGCTCTGATACCACTGTAGGGTTCCTAGGCACTCTTGTGAAGGTTCATAAGGCATCAAACATGCCCGGATAAAAATTTAGACGTGCCGAACAACCCAAAGCCGGGATCTTTGCTAGATTATTAGGGTTTAACATGCAAGATGATAACTTTTATCTAAGTGTGAAGGATTACAACCTTTGTAGTCCGCTCCTTCACTTCACAAGCTCCGAGTAGAAGTCCCTTTGCCGCGATCCACGATCTCCCAGACTCATGAAAGGCTCCACGACTCGAACGATCCATGCTAGCTCGAAGTATTCCAAATCTCCGATGATCTACCTCGAAGTTGCAAAGACTCAAGCTTTCTCACTCAAAAGAGATGAACACACTAATCCCATGGGCTAGATGAGATGAGGATGAGCGAGTAGTAATTTTTCTTTCTTTTTATATCATTTTCTCATATTTATTTATCACTTAAGGATTTTCTAGCAAGCTTTTCAAGAGAGAAGAAGATGATAATGGAAAATCAAAAATCATATTAATCCTTTTGTGATGAATAGAAAGAAGACTATATGATTGATTTGTTAACCATGGTCAAGGATGAGTGGCTAGGATTAAGTAGAGAAATAACTAGAGTTAGGGTTTGGTTGAGTTAAAGAAGTGTCATCCAAAAATATCCTAAGAATGACAAAAGAATAAAGCTTCTAGAAGGTGCATGAAGCATCCAACCCTAATCAAACCCTAACCTCAATTAATCATCCTTAAACATGTTTAGCAATTAATCATATCATGTCACAATAATATATATCACATGTATATATTATATATTTGCAACAAAGTAAAATAATACAATTAACATATATCGCATATATATCAATGTATCATCCACTGAGAAAATGAAATAATAAAGCGAGCCAATATTAGATAATGTAATACAATATATCATATATATTATTATACATTAAATCATCGAATCAACACTTAATCCGACGATCCGGCTATATCGAATATTACCGACTAATATATCATGTACCGATTCATCGAATCAACACTTGATCCGATGACCCGGTTCATAACTTAATATCGCGAGAATATAATACGGTATCCCATATCGCATTATTCTCGGTCCTGCACATATCACATATGTGCCTCTACTCCGTTTCGCCTGAGCTAAGAAACCTCTGTGTAGGACTCTAAAGAATCGTCAATACGCCGGTAGCAGGTGATGATCATATCAAACACCCACAAGCTGCAAGCGGTCAGCTAAACGTAACAGCCACCCAGGTATTGAGCGATCAGAAGATCAACAAGCTAGCCTGTGCGTTCTCCTATGAATCCAACCAGTAACACTCCCGTACAGTCCGGTCTGTTCGTCTGATATGTCGCATATCAAGTCTAGGGGTGGTATACGTCAGACCCCAGTAACCGATAAGTCGTGTCGATGTGTGGCTCATAACGGGTCGAGAAACTACTAGTAACACTTACCAGTAAATCTCTATATCAGCCCTGGCCAGGGACTTCCAGTTATAGCCAATCGAACACAGCACAACATCAACTCCCTATACCGGGAGAGACGAATCCCCTCCTATCGCTCATTGCCTCCATGTGATTCGGGACTGTACCCAAAAGCCACCGTTTTGTACGCCCTCTTGGACGTGGTAAGGTGGAAATCAAAGCACAGTGGGAATCACACAAGACTCTATGACGATCTCGGGTCTACAGACTACCCTGTACCAGTGTCACCGTAGAACTGCCATCTGACGTGTGGTATATCACCATCTGGGAGTTCTCGGCGAGTCCGTCCAGTATACCCAGTATCCACTGAGCACCCGTACACCATCTCTGATGTCTAACACCGATGGATATGGGATCATCCATCGCCCATCATATGGGTCAAGATGCGTATACGCTAGTCTACTCTGGTGTATCGATGCCCTGTCTCGATATACCCTCGACTAGGAACAGTTATAGGATGTACTCATCGACTACCGCGGCCCCACTAGTATGATCTCATCATAGTCCCAGTAGTCGAGTACAGATCCTAAGGGCTTTATCAACATGTGAGAGTAAAACAGTAAACCAATACAAGTCAACATGTTAAGATAAAGTGAAACCAAATAGCATACTATCATGACGAGCAAGAAAGTCATCTCTATATATATCCAAGCATCCATCATAATATACATCATATGTACAACAATGGCCTCTAGGGCATATACATAACTAACAATTTCCCACTTGCACTAAGGCCAGCTGCTGTAGTATCTCATACCTAGCATCCCGAATACTCTCTCAAACTGTATCTGGGGAATAGCCTTCGTGAATGGATCCGCAGTGTTGTCCTTCGTATCTACTCTCCGGACCTCGATCTCCCGGCGATCAACTATCTCCCTGATCAAGTGATACCGCCTCAGAATATGTCTGGACTTTTGATGGGACCTGGGTTCCTTGGCTAAAGCCACAGCTCCATTGTTATCACAATACAGAGGTATTGGATGCTCAATGGATGGAACCACACCAAGTTCACTAATGAACTTCTTGATCCAGACAGCCTCTTTGGCAGCATCGTTGGCAGCGATGTATTCAGCCTCCATCGTCGAGTCTGCAACGGTATCCTGTTTGGAACTCTTCCAACATACCGCCCCTCCATTGAGGGTAAAGACAAAACCCGAATGCGACTTAGAGTCGTCCTTATCACTTTGGAAGCTGGAATCGGTAAAGGACTCCACCTGGAGTTCTCCGTTACCATACACCAAGAACATCTCTTTAGTCCTTCGTAAGTACTTGAGAATGTTCTTCACAGCTGTCCAGTGACTCTCTCCAGGATCTGCTTGATACCGACTCACTACACTTAGTGAGTATGCTACATCGGGTCTGGTACATAGCATCGCATACATGATAGAGCCTACTGCCGAAGCATAGGGTATCCCTTGCATGCGAGCTCTCTCCAAATCAGTCTTGGGCGACATCTCTTTGGAGAGAGTGAGTCCAGAGATCGTGGGTTGGTTCCCACGCTTGGATTCTTCCATACTAAACCTCTTTAGTATGGTGTCAATGTACCTCGATTGGGATAATCCCAGTATCCGTTTAGATCTATCTTTATAGATCATGATTCCCAATATGCAGGAGGCATCACCTAGATCTTTCATTGAGAATCTCTGTGATAAGAAGAGCTTGACTGATTGCAGCATAGGAATATCATTTCCTATCAAGAGTATGTTATCTACGTACAATACGAGGAAGACAACCTTACCTTCTGCTACCTTCTTATAGATACAAGGTTCATCTATATTTTTGATGAAGTCAAACTCTTTGACTACAACATCAAAACAGATGTTCCAACTCCGCGATGCTTGCTTTAACCCATAAATGGATTTAAGCAGCTTGCACACCTTTCCGCTGCTCCCACTATCTACGAAGCCCTCTGGCTGAGTCATGTACACGCACTCTTCTGAATCACCGTTTAGAAAGGCGGTCTTAACATCCATTTGCCAGATTTCATAGTCATGGTATGCAGCAATAGCAAGTAAGATCCGGATGGACTTAAGCATAGCCACTGGAGAAAATGTTTCGTCATAATCCACACCTGGTCGTTGACGAAAACCCTTTGCTACAAGTCTAGCTTTGAAAGTCTCAACTTTTCTATCTACACCAAATTTCTTTTTAAAAATCCACTTGCTCCCAATGGGTTTTACCCCTTCAGGAGTATTTTCCAAAATCCATACTTTATTGGTGTACATGGATTCCATCTCAGATCGCATTGCATCCAGCCATTTCACAGAGTCACCACTCGTGATGGCCTGCTCGAAACTAGTGGGGTCATCATCATCCATGATGCAATCCTCGCTTCCACCATCAATGAGAAAACCGTAGTATCTCTCAGGTGGACGGGAAACCCTACTAGATCGGCGGAGAGGCTGGGGTTCGTCGGGTACTACTGAATCCTCTGGTTCCACTAAATCATCTGTTGTAGTTTGTTCTGCTGGAACTTCTTCCAGTTCTACCTCAGAACCACTAATTTCTTTTTCAAGAAATTCCTTTTCTAAAAAGGTGGCATGTTGAGCAACAAACACCTTTTGTTGTTCACTGTGGTAAAATAGATATCCATACGAATTGCTTGGATATCCTACAAACTTACAAAGAACTGATCGTGCCTCGAGTTTGTCCGGATTTTGCTTTTTAACATAGGCCGGACAACCCCATATCTTAACTCTTTTAAGAGACGGTCTCTTCCCATTCCATATCTCATATGGAGTGGTAGTCACTGATTTAGTTGGAACTCTATTCAATAGATATATGGCTGTCTCCAGCGCATACCCCCAAAAGGAAATAGGTAACTCAGCTGTACTCATCATAGAGCGCACCATATCTAATAGGGTGCGATTTCTCCTCTCAGATACACCGTTGTGCTGTGGTGTATAAGGAGGAGTAAGCTGAGAGAGAATCCCATTCTCTTTTAGATAATCTAAAAACTCACCGCTTAAGTATTCACCTCCTCGATCAGATCGAAGAATCTTAATACTTTTGCCCGTTTGATTCTCTACTTCGTGCTTATATTCTCTGAATTTCTCAAAAGCTTCAGACTTGTGTTTCATCAGGAACACATGTCCGAATCTAGAGAGATCGTCAGTGAATGTAATGAAGTAGGAAGAACCGTTCCTGGCATGTGTAGACATGGGACCGCATACATCACTATGTATTAGTCCTAAGAGTTCAGTAACTCTTTCTCCGTGTCCACTAAACGGAGCTTTGGTCATTTTTCCTTTGAGACATGAATGGCAAGTATCATAAGATGATAATTCGAACGGATTCAAATAACCATCCTTATGTAACTTAGCCAGTCGTGTCGCATTGATATGACCAAGTTTACAATGCCACAAGTAGGATTCATTCATATCCGAACTTTTCCTCTTGTGTGTGTTTTGTATATTCAGGACTGTATTCTGATTTAGAATGAATATGCCATTATGTAACGAGCCTGATGCAATCAACTTTTGATCTAGGAATATGTTCATAACATTATCCTGTACTACAAAATTATATCCTTCTTTACTTAACAAGGAGACTGATATAATGTTGCACATCATGTTCGGTATATAATAGCACTCATTTAGAATCAGTGTATTACGACTTGGTAATACAAGGTGATATTCGCCAACTGCTTTGGCTACAATACTTGCACCGTTCCCTACTTGAACGGAATGATCACCTTTTCCCAGTTCTCTACCTTTACGTAGCCCATGTAACTGTTTACATATGTGGGATCCTGATCCGGTATCTAATACCCAGGACGTAGGGTGAACTGAGAAACAGTTCTCAATAACTAACACACCCGAAGAAGATGCATCAACATGCATGTTCTTTTGGGCTGCGTGAGAATCCAGATATTCTCCTGTTTCCTGTTCAGTCTTATAACTCTTATAAGAAAGAGCGGGTCCAACATTCCCTAGCTCAGTACAATAATTGGGTTCAGTCAATACATCCATATTATTATCTTGATTATGGCATGACATGGTCGCTACCTGGAGAGAGAGAGAAGAAAACACTTTAGCGTATGCTCTTGCAAGATTAGATTGGTTATTATCTTATCTAATCAGGATGTCTCCCACTGTTTTTATCAAATCTACCTTAAAACCCTAAAAGGTAAGATTAGCCGGGATTAATTACACCCTACAATTTCGTCAATCTTTCAGCCAGATCAGTGTCGGTACTTTAAGGGAGGTTCCCCGTGCTTTCGCACGGACCTAATTAAAGTAAACCTCGTTTTCCCAGAGGCGTAACCCCGTTAACACTTTTCTAGACACCTACTTGATCGGCTAATTGTCTTGTGTAAAACTCTCCCAGGAATAACTCTTACTCGCAGTGGGTATCGGGATCCAACTATCTCATAGGAGGTATGCAATCTCATTGCAAATTTCAACTCTTGAAATTCCCGATAATGCTTTTACCCCTAGCAACTTATGACCTTGGCTAAGGTCAACAAATCATAAGCGCTAGTCAAGTTTAACCCGTCATTTCTTGATTGAATTAAACCCACCCGTACGACCCTTGGCTAAGGTCAACAAAGTCGCACGACTACCCTAACTCAATCACATCTCATGTTTTAGGAGATAAATACTAATTAGCTACCGTACACCACGCCTTGGCTAAGGTCAACAAACGCAGCACGAATACTAACTAGTCTCTATCTGAAATGACGGAGGGCTACGCAGGTTTTTCAGAAAACCCTGAGCGTAATGAACTTGATATCGTTGTAGAATCGAGTGAAGTTTTGAAAAGGAGTGTTTTTGAGGCTTTTCTTAGTTTCGCTAAAGGGGTCACTCCCGGTGAAGGGATCGTCGGCCCTTTCCTCATCGAATAAGGTGCAGGATATATCATATATACCGCTGTGCAAAGCAAAACACTAAAAGCAATCAAAAGACAAACCGCGTTTTGTAGCGTCTGCCAGTTTTGCTAAAGGAGTCACTCCCGGTGAAGGGATCTCGGTCCTTTCCTCATCGAATAAGATGCAGGATATATCGTATATATCACTGTGCAAAGCAAAACTGTAGCTACCCCTTTTATAAAGTTTTGATTCTACAACATCTTTAGGTTTCTTTTCTTTTATTAATCTCATTAATAAAAATCCCATCAGCTTATGCTTCCTAAGCATCACAGAAGAAACGAAAGCAGTAATATTTATATATCAGCATATATATATAGTATAAGCATTCGTCTCAGGCAGTAATATGATCTCATCACAGAACATTGCAGCAGAAGAACATATATGAAATATTGGATATACTAGGACGTCCGTGTTTTCAATACGAGCCTGTATAAAACACGGATTCCACAGTCGCGACGAATAGCCAAACCCACATCCCAAGACCCCTACGAGAGCGGCAAGTAACACTGCCAATTCTAGGGTTAGGAGACCCGGTCTCGACTTCTCGAGATGGCCTCCCACTGGACCCTAGAACCCGGTTACTTGTGCTCTCCTCCTTGGGTCTACCTAATGCGGAAAAGTAAATAATATACACTGGTGACAACAACCGCAACCTGGAAGTGCCCCAAAAAAAAAAGAATATTACATTACAAATGAATTTTACATGAATGAAAATAAAAACCCTCATCTCACATAAAACCCCCGGCTATTCAGAACGCGACGATCCAATATAACATATCACAGCAACACATAATATCACATATCATCAATATAAGTAAATATGCGCATCCCAATTGTCGTTGACATATAGCAACGAAACCGGCGATATCACATATTACACTTACGGTCAAAGAAAAGAAAGTGTAAAACTACAACATTTGGAATCCACAATCACTTTAGACATCGTAAATCCGAAATATCACATACTTCGCATTTCATGTCTAACTCTATGAATTCCAAATATTGTATCACATTCCAGATAAATAGACAGTATTAAACTTTTCGAACAGATAATCAAACACCCAAAATTTCCTAAACTGCTCAACATTTGAGCGGAGTTCAAATAATCCCAGAATATGTCACAGTACCGGTGATCCAGCCGTAGAAGGGTCAAGCCAACGCCTCACATGTGGCACGCTGTACTGTCCCAAACCCGAAGGTTCAAAAGGCAGTTCAAGACGGTCACATAATCGAGTTAAGGTTTGTTGTCTTCTAGAGGGTCCACCGCTTAACTTGTACAATTTTTCCGAAAGATTTAAACCCGAAAAAATTTCAACACTTGAAAGTTTGTCGTACCGGGAAACAGTGAGTTAATGATATCCGTTCAAATAGTTTAACAATTTCTAAATATCCGGAAAGAAATACGAATTTAAAATTTCCGATCGAGTCTACTATTACAAAACAAACCCCAGAATTTTCAACACCTGAAACAGATTAAAAATACCCAGAAGCATCAACAAGCACCTACGGACATTACCATAAAAGCCACGTGTCACAATCCTATCAATCCGCCGCGGAACCGCCACGTAAGCATGCTTACGCCGCGGTTCCGTCGCCGTTTGATCGAATTGGGGGCTCGGGTTTTATGGTAATTCTTAGAATTCCCTGCTGATTTTTTTACATATTTTTAATTCAGAAAAATCCCAAAATTTAAAAAATTTCCAGAGAGGGGTCTAGTTTCGTCGTTTCGGGTTCGATCGGAGTTTTAACTTCGTAAACACATCGCCTAATGCTCTAGCTAGGCTCTGATACCACTGTAGGGTTCCTAGGCACTCTTGTGAAGGTTCATAAGGCATCAAACATGCCCGGATAAAAATTTAGACGTGCCGAACAACCCAAAGCCGGGATCTTTGCTAGATTATTAGGGTTTAACATGCAAGATGATAACTTTTATCTAAGTGTGAAGGATTACAACCTTTGTAGTCCGCTCCTTCACTTCACAAGCTCCGAGTAGAAGTCCCTTTGCCGCGATCCACGATCTCCCGGACTCATGAAAGGCTCCACGACTCGAACGATCCATGCTAGCTCGAAGTATTCCAAATCTCCGATGATCTACCTCGAAGTTGCAAAGACTCAAGCTTTCTCACTCAAAAGAGATGAACACACTAATCCCATGGGCTAGATGAGATGAGGATGAGCGAGTAGTAATTTTGCTTTCTTTTTATATCATTTTCTCATATTTATTTATCACTTACGGATTTTCTAGCAAGCTTTTCAAGAGAGAAGAAGATGATAATGGAAAATCAAAAATCATATTAATCCTTTTGTGATGAATAGAAAGAAGACTATATGATTGATTTGTTAACCATGGTCAAGGATGAGTGGCTAGGATTAAGTAGAGAAATAACTAGAGTTAGGGTTTGGTTGAGTTAAAGAAGTGTCATCCAAAAATATCCTAAGAATGACAAAAGAATAAAGCTTCTAGAAGGTGCATGAAGCATCCAACCCTAATCAAACCCTAACCTCAATTAATCATCCTTAAACATGTTTAACAATTAATCATATCATGTCACAATAATATATATCACATGTATATATTATATATTTGCAACAAAGTAAAATAATACAATTAACATATATCGCATATATATCAATGTATCATCCACTGAGAAAATGAAATAATAAAGCGAGCCAATATTAGATAATGTAATACAATATATCATATATATTATTATACATTAAATCATCGAATCAACACTTAATCCGACGATCCGGCTATATCGAATATTACCGACTAATATATCATGTACCGATTCATCGAATCAACACTTGATCCGATGACCCGGTTCATAACTTAATATCGCGAGAATATAATACGGTATCCCATATCGCATTATTCTCGGTCCTGCACATATCACATATGTGCCTCTACTCCGTTTCGCCTGAGCTAAGAAACCTCTGTGTAGGACTCTAAAGAATCGTCAATACGCCGGTAGCAGGTGATGATCATATCAAACACCCACAAGCTGCAAGCGGTCAGCTAAACGTAACAGCCACCCAGGTATTGAGCGATCAGAAGATCAACAAGCTAGCCTGTGCGTTCTCCTGTGAATCCAACCAGTAACACTCCCGTACAGTCCGGTCTGTTCGTCTGATATGTCGCATATCAAGTCTAGGGGTGGTATACGTCAGACCCCAGTAACCGATAAGTCGTGTCGATGTGTGGCTCATAACGGGTCGAGAAACTACTAGTAACACTTACCAGTAAATCTCTATATCAGCCCTGGCCAGGGACTTCCAGTTATAGCCAATCGAACACAGCACAACATCAACTCCCTATACCGGGAGAGACGAATCCCCTCCTATCGCTCATTGCCTCCATGTGATTCGGGACTGTACCCAAAAGCCACCGTTTTGCACGCCCTCTTGGACGTGGTAAGGTGGAAATCAAAGCACAGTGGGAATCACACAAGACTCTATGACGATCTCGGGTCTACAGACTACCCTGTACCAGTGTCACCGTAGAACTGCCATCTGACGTGTGGTATATCACCATCTGGGAGTTCTCGGCGACTCCGTCCAGTGTACCCAGTCTCCACTGAGCACCCGTACACCATCTCTGATGTCTAACACCGATGGATATGGGATCATCCATCGCCCATCATATGGGTCAAGATGCGTATACGCTAGTCTACTCTGGTGTATCGATGCCCTGTCTCGATATACCCTCGACTAGGAACAGTTATAGGATGTACTCATCGACTACCGCGGCCCCACTAGTATGATCTCATCATAGTCCCAGTAGTCGAGTACAGATCCTAAGGGCTTTATCAACATGTGAGAGTAAAACAGTAAACCAATACAAGTCAACATGTTAAGATAAAGTGAAACCAAATAGCATACTATCATGACGAGCAAGAAAGTCATCTCTATATATATCCAAGCATCCATCATAATATACATCATATGTACAACAATGGCCTCTAGGGCATATACATAACTAACAGTTTTCATTGTATATGGTATTTTACTGAAATATTGGAATTTGTATTGAACTATAATGGTAGTTTCATGAAATGGTGATTACTTTGATTTAGAAAACATGGAATATTCATATCTTATATTTGAAATAGATATTTTGATAATAATTATATATATATATATTTAATAAAAATAAAGTTTATTTATTTTATAGAAATCTCATTTTCTTAAAAATTGCATCAAAAATTCCATCAAGATTGAATGCTCCTTGCAGAGGTCTGCATCTCGCTCTACTAGGTCCAAGGACGTGCGATAATCCACACTATCCCAATCGGGGTTCCCCAAAATGGGTTGTAGAGGCGTATTTGCAAGGAATTAATTAACACTCTTTTTAAAGAAAACGGATTTTAATTGTTTAAGATATTTATTCATAAAAGCGTATTTTTCCATAGTCTAGAAACCCAAAATCCATCGCGCTATTTCAAAAATGTGTGTTGTGATGAGATAGGTCATTACCTAGTGAGTTTTCTAAAGGTTATACGGTTAAAAGTGGATAACAATATCGTTTGTAAATATGATAGTATTTTACTGTAAAAGTGAAATAAAAATTTCAACATGAATTATTTTGAGATGAAACTTGTTCTAAAATGTTTATTTATATTTGTTAAACGTTATGAGAGAATATGGTATTTTATTGTTTAATAAAAATGGAGTTTTTAAAGAAAAACGAATCGAAAGTTGGAATAACTCCACTTCCGACGAGTTTTGAAAAAGAGAAGTTTTAGAATGGAGATGGAGGAGGGAAGAGAGGACTTACAAGCTATTAAGAAAGAGGGGTGAAGTAGGAAGCTCTCGGAATCGTCGGGACGTCGTTTCGTCGCCGGATTCTTCTTGGAATGTCGCAGGAACTTCGCCTCTTGCTAACTCCACTTGCACAATTTGGGAATTGGAAAATTTATAGAGTTTTTGTAATGGAATTCTGAATGAAGAGGGGTGAAATGGAGTGTGGTGTTTATAGGGAAAATTAGGGTTTTGAGGGTTAAAGAATGCATTAAAAATATGCATTTAAATTAGAATTAAAGAGTGAAATTACACTCTCTGGATAATTGCAGAGTAATCAAACAATATGAGGGTAGTGGGTTAGGACAAGGGGTTCAGGGGTTGAAGTATGGGGAGCATCCCCTACGGGGGGCCCGTCGGTGCCGGTTGCCATGAAAGTCTCGCCGGTCGAGAATCGGTGGTGGGCGGTGAGATCTTCGCCACGTGTCCCTGTCGCTTGGTATAACCCAGTGCACGTGTTTATTTAATCTGTGACTCTTCATTTTACGTGTAGTGCACGTGTAAACCTTTAGATTTCTACAAGATTAAAAGAAAAATCAATTAAAAGTATATGTGGCCGGGGGAATTCGATCACAGGGGTTACGTCACATCAGAGCAAGGCTTTACCAATGAACTACAATTACTTTCTTGCTGTTCAAAAGCAAATCAAATTTATAATTTGTGCTCAGGCTTAGGTACTCCTTTCTGTATTTTGAAAAAAAAATTGTACAGAAAGTTTAGGGTTGTTACATAAAGAGTTAACCATGGGCTAAAGATAATGGTTGGGTCATAAAATATCTAGAGTAAAACAAAAATTAGAGGGATGAGTCATGGCTTCTACATGTTTCTACAAGTATCTTAAGCCATGCTCATTTCCACCTCATTTTTGTTTTTACTCTTAATAAATAATTACCCAATAATCTTTAGTCTTGGTGTGAGTCTCATACACACATGTTCTATGTATCATCCACCATGACACAATATTTAAATATATTTATTAATATATATCACACACACACACAAACACACACACACACACATTAAATGTATTTCAAAGAGAAGAAAATCTTTAGTGAGCACAATATTAGTTAATATATATTAATATATCAAATATAAAACTATATCTCAAATTATTAAATCAACACTTGATTCAATAATCCGGTCATATCATATATAACCGACTAATTTCACTTATATGTATATCATATTATCGAATCAATACTTGATTCAATAACCCGGTCATATCACATATAACCGACAACATTCAATATACTATATCAAATCAACACTTGATTCAATAATCCGGTTATATCACATATAACCGGCCAGTATCAAATATATATACATATAACAAATCATTGAATCGACACTTGATTCAATAATCCGGTTATATCACATATAACCTAACTAATATCACATATCGCGAGATTAAGATACGGTATCATATAATCGTATTTAATCAAGCTCCCGTACATATCACAATATGTGCCCTACTTCATTTCGCCTGAGCTAGGAAACCTCTGTGCGGGACTCTAAAGACTCGTCAATACGCCAGCAGTAGGTAATGATCACATCAGTCACCCACAAGCCGTCAGCCGTACTAGATGGACGTAACGGCTACCCAGGTATTGAGTGAATGGAAGATCAACAAGTTAGCTTGTCCAAACTCCCACAAAGCCTATAAGCAACACTTACCGTACAGTCTGGTCTTTTCGTCTGATATGTCGCATATCAAGTCTAGGGGTGGAATCGTCAGACCCCAGTAACTTGATAAGTCATGCCGATGTATGGCCTATAACCGTTCGAGAAACTACTGATAATGCTTACCAGTAAATCTCATCAGCCCTGGCCAGGGACTTGCTGTTATAGCCAATCGATCATTGTGCAACATCAACTCCCAATACTGAGAGAGACGAATTCCCTCATATCGCTCATTGCCTCAATGTGACTCGGGACTGTACCCAAAATCCACCTATTTGCATGATTCCTTTGAGCCGTGGTAGGGAGGAAATCAAAGCACAGTGGGAATCACATAAGACTCTATGACGATCTCGGGTCTACAGACTAACCTGTACAAGTGTCACCAGAGAACTGCTTCTGACGTTAGGTATAGTACCAACTAGGAGTTTTTGGTGAGTCCTGTTCGGTGTACCCATTCTCTAATGAGCACATGTGTACAATCTTTGATGGCAAACATCAACGGTTATGGGATCAACCATTGTCCCATACATGGTCAAGAAACATACACACTAGTCTACTCTGGAATATCGATGCCTTGTCTCCATATTCTCTCGACTAGGAACTATTAAAAGATGTGCTTGTGGACTACACAAGCCCCACTAGTATGATCAGCATCATAGTCCTAGTAGTAAAGCTAACATCCTAACGGCTTTATCAATATGTATCAGAGAGACAATATAATATAAGTGTACATGTTAAGATAAAGAGCAACCGGATATCATACTATCATGTCGAGCAAGAAAGTCCTATATATATATATGTCCAAGCATCCACTATAATATACAATAATGGTCTTTAGGTCATACATATGACTAACAATCTCTCACTTGCACTAAGGTCAGTTGTTGTAGTATCGCATACCCAACATCCCAAAAATTCTCTCAAATTGCGTCTGGAGGAGGGCCTTCATGAGTGGATCAGCTGTGTTATCCTTCGTGTTAACTCTCCTGACCTCGATCTCCCGGCGATCAACTATCTCCCGGATCAGGTGATACCGCCTAAGAATATGTCTAGATTGTTGATGTGACCGGGGTTCCTTGGCCAAAGCCACAGTTCTATTGTTATCATAATATAAGGGTATTGGATCCTCAATGGATGGAACAACACCAAGTTCAACAATTAACTTCTTCATCCGGCGATGTATTCAGCCTCCATCATTAAGTCTGCCACGGTATCTTGCTTGGAACTCTTCCAACATACCTGTCACGCCCCGCTTCCCAGTATAGGGCGAAGGAGACGCGACGAGGCCCGCTACGTATATACTCAGAAGTACATACGCTAAGCGTAACTAAGCAATATAAAGTAAATCACAAGAGACAAATGATGTAGAAATAACAGCAACTTTTATTAATAACACTCTTTGTACAATGCATGAAAAGAAAATACAACTGAAATGAAAAGCGATGCCTAAACAGTGGCATAACAGAAAATGAAAATACTGGAAAGAACAAGGTACAATATTTAGAGCTCGGGATCTTCGTGGAACTGCTCCAAATCTTCACCGGTGGGCTCGATCTCAGCTTGGTCCAACGCACCTGACGACATTCAAAGAAGAAAGAAACAGAATGTCGTCAGCGAACAGGTCGCTCGGTAAGTCCCAAGGATAAGGAAGAAATAGACAGAGAGTAAGAGAGAGAGATAGAGAGTGTAGCTTTTAATGTTGTATTGTATTGTCATATCATAGTAGTATGGTGTTAACGCTGTTGTTGTAGCTTGGTACAGAAGGATGCCAGTGTATACGAGAGGGGTCTCAGTATGCTAAAGACCAGGGCAAATGGAAGTACAAGGCTCCGTTATACAACCCGGAACAACGGCAATTGGATACAGGTTAGGTGTCTTAATCTTACCGTCTCGTGCCACCTTTAACACCTTCCGTACCAATCTACCCCTTAAACCTCGCGATGTCTTGTTTGTATTGTTATCTTGTAAAATTGTATTGATTGCATAATAGACTGACTGTCTGACCGAAACCATGATATCAGGAAACGGTTATAACCGTAGAGTCATGTAAATGGAATACTGTGAAACATGTAAAAGGAATATCCATGGTTCGGTTCAGTCAAGTTATATAGATTGTTAACTTGATTCAGGGATTCATGTATTCATATTGAGTTTGAATATAAAAGAATATAGATTGACTTGAATCATATTCAAGTCAGAAATAGTCAGACTCTAACCCGAGTCAGACTAAAAGAAAGATAATTTGAAGTTCTATATTTGTTAGTGGCCTTATTGTAATTTATAAAACTTGAGGGGTTTTTATGTAAAAAGTATTATTGTATAGTTTTCAAAATACCTCAAGTATTTATTATTCGTCTTTATAGTTATAATAAGCGTGAATTTTATTTGTGTTATTCTAGTGAATATATCCTAATTAAAGTATTAATTGATTTATTTGAAATTCATGATATTTTAATGTAACTTTTAATCTTGTAATTTTTTTTAGGAAAATGTGGAAACTTTATATTATAATAAAATAGGTGTCTAAATGATAATTAAATATATATTTTAATACAAGAATAATTTTTAAATAAATATTTTATTTTCCAAAATCACATTTTTCTTAAATGCCGTATTTTAACCCTTCGAGACCGAATGCTCCTTGCGGAGGTCTGAATCTCGCACTACTAGCCCGCGGGTGCACGATGAACCGTACTATCCCTAACGGGTTCCCTAAAGGTGGGTTGTAGCGGCGCTTTGCATAGGTTTAACAAATACTATTCATTTAGAAAAACAGTTTTATAAATATAAGGTGTTTATTTGTAAATAGATATAGTTTTCCGTATTTTAGTTTCTAGGGTTTTCCTAAGCCAACTAGCCTATTTCTAAGGTCTAAACGACAAGTCATTAGAAGCCTCAAATCGCCTCTTCACCGTCAATTGCGACCAGATAAGTGCAGGTAAGTGGGAAGGAACCACAGTCGTGGGCCTAATTAAAAACCACTAGCCTTAGACACACTTGCCTAGACACCACAAGACAGTTTAGATAAACGATCGATGTCCATGACCTATCGTGCTTTCATTTTAAAATATCTTATTTAGAATTGTATACAACTTAAAGCTTTCAAGAAAAGTTTATAAAGAATATGGTATTTTAGTGAAAAGTCCTGTATTTTCGTATTCTATGTTTTGACGTTTATCAATTAGGGTTATATTGTGTGTGTGTAGAGGTAGGTCATTACCTCGTGACTTATTTTAGGGTTTAATGAAGTTTTAGAGGTTAAATATGATGTATTAAACTTGAAGGTATTAAAGCGCAAGAATACGGTATTTGAAAACGTTATCATTTCATGTGTGAAAATTCATTCAAATTGATTTCTACAAGTTTAGTGATCAAGATAAACATATTTAAGAGTGAGGGACTTAATTAGAACAAGAAAAATAAACTTTATGTTATTTTTATGAAAAGAATACGGTTTTACAAGAAAGCTATCATTTCATGTGAGAAACTTTATTTAAATTGGTTTATGGGTGATTAATAGTCAACATAAATATAGGTAGGTATTATGGATTAGGTGACAAGTGGAAATTTGTAGAAAAACCGAATCGGAAATCGGTTTGTTCCGATTTCCGTCGGGTTCCAAAAAGTCGTATTTTCTATTAACAGAAAAGAGAGATAGAAGAAATGGGACTTACAAGTTTGGACAAGCTAGGGAGGCTAAGAAAGTGGTGGTTGTCGGTGCGTCGAAAACGTCGCGAAGGTTCTAGTATGATTGCCGGAATTCGTCGTCGGTTTCGGCAGCGCTTCGCTTCTCGCTCTTTTTCTAACGTACCGAGTTCTCTTGAGAATTTGGGAGAGTGGACTTAGAGTTGTAGGGTAAAATGGTAGAGGGTAGGGGTGTTTATATAGGGCTAGGCTAGGCTTAGGGTTTTAATTAAAAAAATATATAAAAATCATTAAACCTAGGAGTAAAAGGGATTTATTGGCCAAATTAAAACCGATCCAGGTATAATAAGTGTGCAAGAGGGTTGACCAAGTCAAGAGCCAACTTTTCTCAGTTGGTGACTCGGCCGTCCGGCCAAGTCCGGCCGACGGCGCCGAGTCGGGCCGAGTCGGGCTTCTAGTGGCCGGGGATTTTCTGGGGGTACAATTTGGTATATTTACTTTTTGTTGTCCAGTACATATTTTGGGAGTTATGGCCATTTTACCGTTGACTTCCAAAAAAAATTAAAACAAAATAAATACAAAAATAATGTGAGGCATGGAATTTGAACTCCGGTGGCTTGGTTCAGCAGTGCAAGGTATTACCAATGAGCTACAAGCTCCTTCTTGTAATTATTGTGGTTTTTAATTACTTAAACTGATAGCAGCAAGAATAAATACTCCTAGTATACATTAAATTTAAAGTAATTTCTTGTACACTAAAAATGGAGTTATTTCATTCTTGTAGCTTGTAATTAAAAACAAAAATAATTACCTAAATCTTGTGCTCAGGCTAAAATACCCCTTTGTGGATTTTAAAAATATTTTGAAAAAAAATTTGTATAGGAAAAAGTGTATAAGAAAATTAGGGTTGTTACAATACCACCCCTCCATTGAGGGTAAAGACAAAACTCGAGACCGACTTACTGTCGTCCTTATCACTCTGGAAGCTCGAATCGGTAAAGGACTCCACCTGGTGTTTTCCGTTACCATACACCAAGAACATTTCTTTAGTCCTTCTCAAGTACTTAAGAATGTTCTTCACAGTTGTCCAGTGCTTCTCCCCGGGATCTGATTGATACCTGCTTACCACACTAAGTGTATAAGCTACATCTGGTCTGGTACATAACATTGCGTACATGATTGACCCAACTGCAGAAGCATAGGGTATCTCTTTCATGCGCGCCCTCTCCAAATCAGTTTTGGGAGACATCTTTTTGGAGAGAGTGATTCCTGAGCAAGTGGGTAAATTACCACGCTTAGAATCTTCCATACTAAATCTCTTTAGTATGGGGTCAATGTACCTGGATTGGGACAATCCCAACATCCTTTTAGATCTATCTCTATAGATTTTAATCCCCAGGATGTAGGAGGCATCACCCATATCTTTCAAGGAGAACTTTTGTGATAAAAAGAGCTTGACCGAGTGTAGCACAAGAACATCATTTCCTATCAAGAGTATGTCATCCACGTACAATACGAGGAAGACAACCTTACTCTCTACAACCTTTTTGTATATATAAGGTTAATCTACGTGTTTGATGAAGTCAAACTCTTTGACTGTCACATCAAAACAGATGTTTCAGCTCTGTGATGCCTGCTTTAATCCGTAGATTGATTTAAGCAGCTTGCACACCTTTCCGCTGCTCCCACTATCTATGAAGTCCTCTGGCTGTGTCATGTACATGCTCTCTTCTAAATCACCATTTAGAAAAGCGGTCTTAACGTCCATCTGCCAGATTTCGTAGTCATGGTATGCAGCAATGGAAAGTAGGATCCTGATGGACTTAAGCTTAGCCACTGGAGGAAAGGTTTCATCATAATCGACACTTAGTCGTTAACGTAAACCTTTTTCTACAAATCTATCTTTGAAGGTCTCAACCTTTCCATATATACCAAGTTTCTTCTTAAAGATCCACTTGCTCCCGATGAGTTTTATTCCTTCAGGAGCAACTTCCAAAGTCTATACTTTATTGGTGTACATAGATTCCATCTCTGATCGCATAGCATCCAGTCATTCCATAGAGTCCCCACTTGTGATGGCCTATTCGAAATTAGTTGGGTCATCATCTTCCATGATACAATCCTCATTCCCACCATGTAACGGATCCGTTTTAATGTACAGAAAATTTGGTTAAAAGTTAATGTACAAATTGAGTATTTGCAATCCTGTGTATTCTATAAGTATTTGATTTGCTTTTGAACAGCAAGAAAGCACTTGTAGCTCATTGGTAAAGGCTTGCACTGCTGTGACGTAGCCCTTATGTTCGAATCCCATCAGCCACATATTATTTTTGCTGATTTTTGTTTTAAACTTTTTGGAAGACCATAAGTTTACACGTAAAAAACACGTAAAAATGTAAAGTCAGAATAATCAAACATGTGCACTGAGATATATGAAACGACACCAACACGTGGCATCAATCCCATACCCCGACCCCACCAAGTGGCCGACGAGATTCATCTCCGTGCCGGCGCCGTCGGGCCCCCCTTCCTAATGCTTCAATTTTTTAACCCTAGCACCCCTTGGCCTACTCCGCTACCCTCATACTGTTTGATTACTCTGCAATTATCCAGAAAGTGTAATTTCACTCTTTAATTCTAATTTTAATGCATTTTTAATTCTCTCTTCACTCATAAAACCCTAATTCTATCCTATAAATACCCCCTACACTTTAGCCCTCCTCATTCTGAAATCCATTGCCAAAACTCTCTAAATTTTCCAAGTCCAAAAGCTGTACAAGTGGAGTTAGCCAAGGTCAAAGTTCCGGTGATGATTCGGGACAAATCCGGTGACGATGTGACTCCACGACACCTTTGAAATATTCTTCTACCTCCCCCCTCTATAATCAATCAGTAAGTCCTCTCTCCCCTTCTCCATTTCTAATCTAAAACAATCTCTTTTCAAAACTCGTTAGAAGCGGAGTTATTCCGACTTCCGATTCACTTTTATTTAAAAATTCAACTTTTCTTAAACAACAAATTTACCATCTTTTCATATATTGTTTAACAAATATAAAAAAAAATTTGACCAAGATTTAATTCAAAATTTAATGTTAAACAAATTTTATTTCACTTTTTCGGTAAAATACCATTAAGTTTAAGTGTCTGACTCAGGCAGAGTCTCAGTCTAATCAGAATCAATCAATATATCTTTGAATATAATTCAAGTATAACTCCAATTCAATATGAATCCATTTATACCAGAATTCAATCTATATCAACATAAACATGATTTGACCGAACCATGGATATATGTTTGCCTGGTCTACATGACTATCCATCTATATCCTTTCCATTTACATGAACTACTGATATCATGGTTTCGACAAGTCATATATCTATTAAACAAAACAATATATATCAATACATAATACATTACGGGGTTTTAAAGGGGTAGACCGGTATGGAATGTGTTAGAAGTGGCACGAGACGGTCACTTTAATACACCTAACCTGAATATCCATTGCTGTTGTTCCGTGGCTTAACAGTTCTTTGTGCTCCGTATACCTTAGTCCACAAAATAATTGGACTCTTCTCGTATACATTAGCAT
This sequence comes from Agapanthus africanus, assembly GCA_030015575.1. Classification (NCBI taxonomy): domain Eukaryota; kingdom Viridiplantae; phylum Streptophyta; class Magnoliopsida; order Asparagales; family Amaryllidaceae; genus Agapanthus; species Agapanthus africanus. The sequence goes on from CM057341.1 coordinate 730,570,137, forward strand.
ATTCTGTACCAAACTACAAACAACTGCTTTAACATAAGCAATCAAATATTATACAGTTATATTCTTTCTTATCTATCTATTCTATTTATACTTTTCTTTAGGACTTACCGAGCGATTGTTCGCCGACGACATTCCTTCTCTCTTCTTTATTTGTAATATTGTCAGGTGGATCCGACTCACTAGAGATAGAGTCTAGTTCAGAGGACTTGAATCAGTTCAGCGAGTACCCCGAGCTCTAGACTCTTGTATATACTTAACTTTCATGTTCATGCCATTGTTTAGGCATTGCTTTCATCATTGTATTTACTTTACAATTGTATTGTAAAGAAATGTTTAATAAATAAAAGTTGCTGTTCATTTATTTTTCATGTCTTCTTATGTATATTTACATTATATTGCTTAGTTACACTTCGCGTGTTTACTTCTGAGTAAATACGTAGCGGGCCAGTCGCGTCTCCTTACCCGTACACTGGGAAGCGGGGTATGACAAGTTTTGTTGGCGGCCCATACAGGTCAGTTCTGTATAGAACCCTACCATGCAGGTCAGTTCTGCATGGACATGCAGGTCAATTCTGCATGAAGTCCTAAGCAATATAACACAAGAGTCATCAACTAAAAACATTCCTTACATTTCATATTCTTTGAATCTTACAATTTCATATTCTTTGAATATATTTTAACCTTATTTTTTCTTTCAAGATTATGGATTCTCCAAACAATACCGGCACAAACTTCAACAACATACCACCACCTCTTCCACTTACGCCTACCGTTATAGCTCCAATCAACGAGCAAACGGTGTTGCTTGAGGTAATCCGAAGCCTTCTAGAAGGACAACAGCAGCAGACTGCTATATTTTTGAACTGCTCAGATGCGGAAGCACCCGAAGTGAAGCAATTCCGGGCATTGCACCCGCAGCAATTTTCTAGGAAAGAAAGTCCTTTGAAGGTTGAAGAATGGGCTCAGAGTATTGAGGACAATCTGGCAGCAGCACAAATGCCAGAGATCGCTTAGGTATGGGTTGCAAAGATGCAACTCATCGACAACGCCCGATTATGGTGGAAGGCGAAAGAAAGCCGTCTTGCCCAGCTTATTGAATGGAAAACTTTTCGCGACATGTTCGACGTGAAGTATTTTCCCGAGACTGCTCAATTTGACATGGAGCAGCAATTCATCCACTTACAATAAGGCTCTATGTGGAGCAAATCGGTGGATGAGTATGATGCTGAGTTCACTATGTTGAGTAGGTAAAGATATATCTCAAATATTCGATTTTCTAATATCACATACTACACAGCTAACACAAGATCGTAACAGGTTCGCAGCACACCTCATTCCGACTGCTGAGATCAGGTCCAGACGATTTCAGCAAGGGTTAGATATGGAGATCCAAGCTGCCTTAGCTACAGAGGATTTCTCAACCTACGAACTGGCTCTGAAAGCTGCCTGTCGATATGAGGAAGTAGTAAAGATGAAGGGCAGACCCCAATCTGCCGGAGTGAAGCGCCCTGCCACTCAGATGGTAGGAGGAGCCTCTTCAAGGATACCTTTTGTTCCCAGGAGACCGAGAGTACCATTCAACCGGTCCAGTCCAGTCTTTTGAACCTACTGCAGGAGGGATGGACACCTGGCCAAGGATTATAGGCGTGCTAATCGCCTTTTCTTAGTCTGTGGTTCATCCACACATGATATTGGGTCTTGTCCTCATAGACTCAATCCAAATGCTACACTCAGACCAGAAATTACCTATCCGCAGCGGCCAGCTATCCAGGCACCTGCTCCACGTCTTGCTCTCCCAGCTCCACCTCCTTATAGACCGACTGCACCTCCTCCTCGTCAGTTCCAGCAAGCACAAAGGAACTTACCTAAAGTACAGAGGAACGGATAGAGAAATGCTCCTCCAGTAAGGAAGAATGTACCGAGACGACAGGCTTTCACAATGACTGTGGAAGAAGCTGAAGCCACTGGTCAAGTCATCACTGGTAACTCTTTTCTTTCAAGCTTTCTTTCAATCTTTATACATATCCATATATCTTTTTATTATACCTAAAACCTATCCCACATAACTTAGGTATGATCTTAGTAGCATCACTTCCTGCACCAGCACTCTTCGATACTGGAGTATCTCATTGCTTTATGTCGTAACGGTTCGTCCGAACTCATGCGATTCCAGTCAAACCACTTGTATCCAGCTGGAATGTCAGTTCAGAGAACGGTGTTCTAAAGGCAACAATGGGATACGACCTGTGTCTAGTAGTCGTCCGCAGCAGAGAATTCTATGCCGACTTCAAGGTACTGGACATACCAAATTTCGATGTCGTTTTAGGTATGGATTGGCTAGGAACATTCTATGCTACCATTGACTGTCATCAAAGGAGAGTAGTGTTTGAGATTTCAGAACATCCGGTCTTTTATTTCAAAAGTGGAGACCGTACCCTGGAGCCAAGCACATACAAAGAAAAACCAAAGAAGGCAGTGATTGCAACTCTACAGGCGGAAGAAGACAAAGCAGAGGTAGTTTGAGAGTTCGACGATGTATTTCCTGAAGACATATCTGGTTTGCCTCCCGATTGAGCTCTTGAATTTAGCATTGATTTAGTACCAGGAGCACAACCCGTAATCAAAGCTCCGTATCGCTTGAGTCTCGAAGGTTTGAAAGATATCTAAACTCAGTTGGACGAATAATTGAAGAAAGGATGGATTCGTCCCAACATTTCAAGTTAGGGATTGCCAGTTCTATTTGTGAAAAAGAAGGAAGGTTCATATCGATTGTGCATTGATTATGGAGCTCTGAATGAAGTAACTATAAAGAACAAGTATCCACTTTCGTGCATCGACGATCTGTTCGATTAGCTAAGTGGGTCTTGCGTTTTCTCCAAGTTAGATGTTCGTTCGGGATATCATCAGGTGAAGGTCAAAAGTCTGATATTCCGAAAACGGCATTCAGGACTCGCTATGATCATTATGAGTTCCTTGTGATGCCATTTGGAGTGACCAATGCACCAGCTATATTCATGAACCTAATGAATCATGTTTTCCGAGAGTACCTAGACAGGTTTGTTGTCATCTTCATCGACGACATTCTGGTGTATTCTAAGAGTCGGGAAGAATCTGCCGAGCACCTATGAATTGTCCTGGAAACTTTACGATAGTATCAACTCTATGTCAAGTACAGCAAGTGCGAGTTTTGGCTAGATCAAGTCCGTTTTCTCGGACATATTGTATCAGGCAATGGAATATCTGTAGATCCTGTTGGCTATTGTGCCCTCAAGTCAATTATTGGATCGCCGGTACGTGATTGCAATGATTGAGGGAGGACCTATACCGGTAGAACAGTCTTACTCGAGATGATAGTATGCTATATGGTTTGTCTTTATCATCGTGTACATATTTCAGGTGACATTACAGATCACTATTACATGTTGATAGAACCCATAGGATTCTTGCTTGACTACCAGCAGTATGATAGCGATCATATACGTAGGAGCTGGGTGGTCTATAAACATCCTTTAAATGTCCCTAGTTGAGCGAGTTTCGAGACTGGGCATTGATACTCCAGAGTAGACTAGTGTATACTGATCGAGACCCCGATAAGGGACGGTGGCCGGTCTCACAAACCATTGGTGTTAGTTTTTTCACCTAAGAAGTATACATGTGCTCATTGGGTTATGAGTACACAGGACGGACTCGCCGGGAATATGCTAGTTGGTATTATACCTATTGTCAGATAGCAGTTCCCTGGTGACATATATACAGGTTAGTCAATCGACCTGAGATCGTCATTTTTCTTGTGTGAGTTCCCACTGTGCTTTGATTACTACCCTACCACGGCTCAAAAGAGTCGTGCAAACAGGTTTTAGTTGGCTACAGTCCTGAGCCACATGGAGGCAGTGAGCGGATCGTCAGGGGATTCATCTCTCCCGGTATTGGTGGTTGATGTCGCGTTGTGCACGGGTGGCCATCACCAGAAATCCTTGGCCAAGGTAGTCGAGAATTACTGATCTAGGATCGATAGTTTCTCTGGTGGTGATGGGCTTCATACGGACACTAACTGTCGCGTTATTAGGAATCTGACTTTATCCACCCCCTAGACTCGATATGCGATACTCATAGACGAACGGACCGGACTGTACGGATATTGTCATTGTCAGGCTCAGTAGGGGTTTCAGGATGAGTTTGCTCGTCGACCTCCCTTTCTTTCAATACCTGGGTAGCCATTACGTACAGCTGGTGCCGCTGACGTGCTTGTGGTTAAACCCACTGCCAGCGTATTGACGAGTCTTTAGAGTCCCACACAGAGGGTTTCCCTGCTTCAGGAGAAACGATGTAGAGGCCGTATGGTTTTACGGCAGGGTTCGATCACATACGTGTACTTGTGCACGCATGATATTCGGACGGATAATACTAGTGGGCTTTGGTTTAAGCCGGATCCTAGTATTATATTTTTTGGATTATCTTCGTCTCTTTATATTCGTATTCTTCGGAATACGGATGCGGGTATGTATATACGGATGAGGAGTATTCTTGTAATTTATTACAAGATTACTTTTAGAAGATTACACCTCATCATGGTTTAGACCTTTTTGGATTAAAATGTTATTGAGGTGTAGGATGAGGTGTTTATTGCATTTTTGTGGTATGGCTAATTAGTGAACCATGGTTACTATTCTAGCATGCTTAGGGTTTTTGTTTGTTGTGAGATTATGTTGACTTGAGATATTTTTTGTTGACTAAGATATTTTGGAGAAATGGACATTTATATAATGGCTCCATTATTTCTTATCACACCACACAACAAAAAAAAACACACGCCATTAATCATTTCTTTTTCTCTTTCTTGAGTTGCTCTCAACACCTCATCCTCATGGCATCTTCTTCTTCCTCTAGCTCCACCCAAACCCTCTTATGAGTTGAGAATCCTTGGGTGTCTTGAGACAAATTAATCCTTCATCACTCTCTACTTCATCTACGGTATCTAGAGTAGCAATCTAGGTGCCTTAGTTGCCCCGGATATGAGGTTAGAACTCGTTGCATAGACTCTCGGGTGGATCATCTTCGATGGAGAGAGACCGGAGATCAAGCTTGATCAAGGAAGCCCCTAGGAGCTTGGGATGATGGTTGAAGACCGAAGGACACGGATCTATTCGGTATAACCATTCAACTCCTTTGCATGTTTTGTTATCTAGGGCTTATAGGTAGATCCGGGTAATTGGTTGTGGTAGCACCAAGTTTTATAAATTTTTGTTCCGCATTTGTTCACGGATTGATGGCCGGGGTGCTGCCGTAACCCAACATGGTATCATAGCCAACCCTTAAACCCTTAGCTAGCTTGTTTAGACGATGTTAAAGTGTCAAAATCGAAACAACTCCAAATCAATACCCTGAATATTCCAGTTGCTATCGAATTTTCATAGTCTTCAAAAAAAATTTTAAGCAACTGCAGAAGACTATTTTGATGACAACTACAATGCACCCCAAATACAAGCCCCTTTCACCTGTTTTCACCCGGCCACATGAGGCAAAAATCCAGCCTGGTCGGTCCTTTACATCATTTGGGACTTTGTATTTTGGGTGTGGTCTGGTCTCTAGAATATTGGATCAGTGGTATTGCTTGTTTAGCCCAGTTTGGATAAGGTTTTATCTATTAGTTTGGGGGCTATTCGAGGTGTTTCGAAGTCGATATTTCTAACACTGTTTAAAGTTTTACGGTACATACATTATTATCTGCGACCGTGAATATCATTAGAGCGGTACAACTTGTCTAATTGCTATAGTTCTTTTAGACGGGTTTGCGAACGTGACATTCACGTTGATGTTCTGTGTTGTGCTGTGTTTGTTGGCTGGTTCGTCGTGGTGGATAGCTTGGGTGCAATGGTAGTACAATTTAGTTTTATTATACATTTGATCTCGCAGGGCGAGCGTCCGACATGTGGACTGCCGTCACTGCCTGTTTATATATTATTTATTTAGGGCATGACCGGGTTGAGGTCGATGTCACCGTTGTACATATTTTTCTTTTCTGTACTAGGATTACCCCTCAATGGAGTGCATGGATAGCCGGGTTTTAGAGGGCAACGGGTCCGCATCTCATGGCCTTAAGACGGAGGGGGCCCTACTCTAGAATTGGCGGGCTATTCACCGCACTCGTAGGGGGTACAGGTTGAACCAAGAAGGGGTGCTCAAGTTACCGGATTCCATGAAGTGCTGGGTGGCCCATTCACTTTGATGAAGGGGGTTGCCTCACTTCTGGTTTTGGCGGGTTACTTGCCGCGCTCGTAGGGGTCTAGGTTTTCATTGCACAGGCTATCCACACGATCAGGGGAACGTCGGGTTTCACTTGCGGTTCAAAGGAAACCCGGGGCTCCCAGATTGTCAGTATTGTTTTGTGATGCTTATCGCTATTCTGTGATGTTGCATATATCATGCCTGGAATGATTATTATATATTGTTATACATATATACTAGTAGATGTTGTATATGTTTTGCACCCGCGCTAGTCTAGCCCCCGCTCTGTCGTTAGTTAAGTAACCTAACGGGTGATGACGGGGCCCAGTGGCGAATGCGGATGGCATATACGTACATTATATTTTCGTTCTTTTCTGGTGTGATTAATTGATGGGACTATGTTGATTCTAATCAATGCAAGGAAAACAAACCTATTTGATGTTTTTGGAACCAAGTTTTAAAAATAGACATTGCAGACATTTGCTTTTGTTTTGTACAGTGATATTCGGTTATGAATATCCAGCACCTCATACCATGAGGCAAGGGCCGAGATCCTTTTATCTGGAGTGACCCCTTAGGCAGAAGTTTGCGTCAACGTAATAACTTTTCTATAGTCGATTCTTTTGCTTTTCACAGTGATATTTAGTTTGGAATATCCTGCACCTCATTCTACGAGGAAAGAGCCGAGATCCCTTTACCGGGAGTGATCTCTTTAGCAAAAGTTTTCGCCACTATATATTTGTAAAACCATTCGGTTCCTTCAATGATATCAAGTTCATTACGTTAAAGGTTTTTCGCCAAAAACCAGTCGTAGCCCTCCGTCATTTCTCATAGGTATTACTTAGTATTCATGCTGTGTATGTTGACCTCTGTTCAGTTGATAAAACTGCAAATTTGTATTACATTTTTCCTACCATGTTCATATTAAAAAAGGACTTTATTATAATATATTATACATATGAGGGTTTATGTGTAAAAACACCATTTTCCATGTGTTAATATATTTTAATTAGTATTTGGTAGGAAAATGTATGCAAATAAATCTATTGACCAAATCCTAGTAGAACTAAGTCTACTAAATATTATTTGAGATTATTGTGCAGAATTTTCCAAGTTGTTATGCAGAATTTATCAAACAAATCAAGTTGTTGAAGAAAACTTGCCAAATTAAGAAGCAAAACTTGGAGACCAAGTCTGGGAGCAACCGAGAGAAGATTTCTGAATTCTGAAGGTGTCTAGGATTGCCACATGTCATAATCACAAAGCCCAAGAAAAATGATAAGGAGATCTCCTCCTTTGGCCGCGGAACCGCGGCCAAACCCTTCTGTTGGCCGCGAATCCGCGGCAATCTAGAGAGATCGTTGGCTAAAATTTTGGGGCATAAATCTATGATGAATTTTACCAAGTTTTCAACAAGAAGATTCTGGCTTTGCACTATAAAAGGGCACCGAGAGCCTCTTAGAAAAGTTATCAAGCCGAAGAGATCACGAAGCTCCCGACGCTCACGCATCTAGGCTGATCATCGACTGTTCGACTACCTCCTTAGGAAAGATCGAGAAGCAACTAGTTTTGTAATCATTTCCTACGGAATAAAAGTGTAGATTGTTCAAGTTGATTAATAAAGGTAGTTATTTTATTTAATTCTTTTTTGCATTTTACATTATGTTTCCCCTCTCTGTCTTTTCATCTTCTTCTCCCAACATGCGCGAGTAATTCTCCGCTTGTTAGGGTTCGTAAGATTAGGGTAGGCTAATGGACGATGAAAATAACTAAACCCTTTTTAAGTCCTATAAAGTTTAGGAACTTTATCAAAAGAATCATTAACATCCTAATCGGGCGCGCTAGCAATTCTTTGCTAGTTCCGACCGCGATTAGAGATTAGATTAATGATTGTTTTGGTAAAGGCTAGATATGAACGGAGTTCCGTGTCGAGATAAGGGTTAAGAGTGGGATTCCTTTTCCCTCTAGAAACCCTAATCTACACGCATCACCGTCGTTCTAGTTTTAAATCTATTAAAGGATAAAAAGGGTAACTTTTAATTAATCGTCCATAACTACTAAATCCTAACGAACCCTACAAGCCCTCTTATTATATTATCTACATCCCTAAAATAATCTAGATCTATATTTTTGCATTCTTGCTTAACGTAGATCTAGAAACTATTCTACAATATTCTTTATCTCTCTTCTCTTTTTCAACACATCTAAAGTAAGAGTAAAAGGTTCAACGTTTCCCTGAGGAAGACTCGTACTCACCTCAGTCTAGCTACGCGCGACACCTTTCTGATTGCGGTTACTACAAAACACACTTTTTCGAATCAATCAAATGGCGCCGTTGCCGGGGAAACGTGCGTAATTTTTTATTCTTGCTATTTGTGTTGAATTCTTAGACGATTCATATCATTATTAAAACAAAACTGCAAATTGCATATTTAACGATTTGTGTGTGAATTTTGCGAGGGAATCTGGAGTCACGGACTTGAGAAAACAAGAGATCTAGGGTTTCACACTTCTCTGGTATCTTTTTCAACTCCTTCTCTCTCCTCTCAAATCCAATAAAATATATCTTCTGCAGGATTCTTTGCAAAAATTGCGCCGCTAAAAAAATCTTTTTGCAAAAGTTTTATGGTTGGTTTTGTTTTGCATATTTAATACGGACTTTAAGGGGCAAAGACCAAATCAAGATTAGGTGGGGATTTCATCACCCTTCCTAAGCCCCACAAATCACAAACTGAGCATATAGATCAACCCTTCATTAATTTAAAAAAATATCTAGACCAGACTCTAAGGACTGTCGCGCTCAATAAGGACAGAGGAAGGTCGTGGGTAATCTATCGTTTATCCGCATTAATTTTGTAGTGCCTAGGCAAGTGTGTCAAAGGCTAGTGGTTTTTAATTAGGCCCACTACTGTGGTTCCTTCCCACTTACCTGGCTACAAGGGTAGTACGGAGGCGGTAGAGGATTGATCCTGCGACTTGTCCTTTGGAAGTCTAGGAGCGGTCTAGAGACTGGACCTAGGTGACCTTAGTTCTAGGGTTGCTTGTGCATCTTAGGGGTGATTTGTCTTGAGTTCCACTTTTTCAAAAACAAGCCAATTTTTAAATCACACACACGCTGCCACTTGCACTAAACCCGCTTAGTGCATGCTCGGCTGGACACGGGATCCTAGTGCCCGTCTTGTCCGCGTTCCTGCTATCGACGCCGAAGTCGGTACTTCTTCATCTTCTTTTTCCCCACCACACACCACATCAACCGTGATGGATGGCACTCTATCTAATTATAACACCACGCTGCCACCGCCCGTAGGTGAGCAGAATCCACCACCCATCTCTCTCCAAAAGAGATGCTATCTTATCTGTGGTCCCCTTCCTACTTGTCTATCTCTTCCACCACCTAACGGGGATAATTTCGAAATTAAACCCCACTACATCAATCTGCTGTCTAAATTTCACGGGCTTGAGTCGGAAGACGCGTACGTTTTCATCACCAAATTCGAAAACGTATGCGCAATGATGGGAACTTCACAATTGACTTTAGATGCTATGCGCTTACGTCTTCTCCTATTCACATTGTGCGACTTGGCAGAAAAATGGCTTTATAATACTGCCGCACACTCTATCACTAATTGGGATGAATTTGTCATAGCATTTCTTAAGAAGTTTTACCCAAACCATAAGACTGCCCGTGTTAGAAGCGAGATCAACCAGTTTACCCAGCTTCCCAATGAACCATTTTGGAAGTGCTTTGAACGTTTCAAGGATCTGCTTGTCCAATGTCCTCATCATGGAATCAATAAATGGGATTTATGCCGAATTATATATGAGGGCATTAATCCAGCGACAAAGCAGATACTTGAAACAATGTGTCAATGCAATTTCATGTCTAAAGATGACGGTGAAGCGTGGAAATATCTGGAAGACCTTGCTGAACACACGTTGTAGTGGGAAAGCGTAAGACCACCTTCAACTAAGGGAGGTATTCACCAGCTCGATGTTTCTATCACAGTAAAAGCCGAAATGCCAACCATACAAAAGAAACTCGACACTATTGAGAACAAATTCTCATCATTCTCCCTAAATCAGGTTACGCTTCCTAAGACCGTCTGTGGTTGCTGTTCGGATCCTTCACACTTAACGGAAGAATGTCCTATGAATGAATCGTTTCAAGCTAATGCTGCTTTTCAGCAGCGACCTAGAAACGACCCTTATTCTTCCACGTACAATCAAGGATGGAGGAATCATCCTAACTTTGCTTGGAATCAAAACCAACAAAGCAATTATCAAAGACCTCCTCCACAGCAACCACAGCCATAGAATCAGCCCCCCTTTCAGTCACAGAATTTTCAAAATCCGGCCAACATTTCTGCACCACAAGTGGCCGGTACAGACAACTCACTTGCACAAAGTTTGGATATGTTCATGAAACAATCCATGCAAATTTCGGCTGAGATGAGGTCTTCTATTGATACCCTAACGAAAAACTCCTCCTCCCATGGTGAGAGTATCAAATCAATAGAAAACCAAATCGTACAGTTAAACGCCGCAATGAGTGCGAAAGAGAAAGGGAAACTCCCATCTCAACCCCTACCGAATCCTGGCCATTCACAAAGTCATAATGTGAATGCCATTACTACGTTGAGATCGGGGAGAGTGCTGAATAACCGAGTGGGTGAGCAGTGTGATGATAGTGACACCAATGATACCCCAGCTTCTTCTTCTTCCCCTAATTCGTCTAATCTCCCACCTTCACCTGAGCTTATTCTCCGTTTTCCCCAAGGCTCAAACCCTTCGCCCATTTCGCCAAATCTATCTAAGTCGATTCCCACTCCAGTTTTGGGATCGAATCCGTCCCCACAATCCTCTCCAATGTTGGACCAAACCCTTATTGATAAAGCACCTTATCCAAACAGGTTAAAGGGCAACAGACCTAGTCCACAAATGGAGAAGAATGTGGAAATTTTTAAGTAAGTTAACATAAACATTCCTCTCCTAGATACTATTCAACAAGTTCCGTCATATGCGAAAATCCTAAAGGACTTGTGCACTAGGAAGAGAAAAGTTCAAGTACCTAAAAAAGTTTTCCTTGCAAGTAATGTGAGCACTGCTTTTACACAACAACTACCCAAGAAACGAAAGGACCCCGGAAGTCCTTCAATTTCTATTTCCATTGGGGGTAAAAATATCAATCGTGCTCTACTCGATCTAGGTGCTAGTGTAAACTTGCTTCCATATTCTGTTTATGAGCAATTAGGGATCGGAGAGTTAAAACCTGCGCATTGCACTCTTCAGATGGCCGATCGATTTATCACCCAACCTAGGGGTGAGCTAGAGGATGTGTTAATCAAAGTCGGGGAATTCATATTCCCTGTGGACTTTATCGTTATTGATACACAACCTGTGGCAAACCTACGCAATCAAATCCCGGTGATACTCGGTCGACCCTTTTTAGCCACTTCCAACGCAGTAATTAATTGTAGAAATGGCTCTATGACCCTATCCTTTGGAAAGAAGTCAATTGAGCTTAACATTTACAAGTTGGGAAGTGAACCCTCCGAACCCTATGCTCATGTGTGTTCTGTCGAATTAATGGATGTCGACAGCAGCGAATTTGATCAACCTCATGATACTGACTCTTTTCATATGTTGTTGCTTGACACGGACTCTTCCACCGAGTTGTCCGGGTCAACATCTAACGCTGATAAGGAACTTTTTATAGAGTATGACGATCACCCCATTTTTTATGATGACATTATTTTCCGGGGTATCGATGAAAGCTTTGAGGAAATTTTCGCTGATGAACTCGCATTTTTACAAGACACGGGTGTTGAGATGAATCAACTCCAAGATGAAGAAATTGGACCTCCACCCCTTCTTTTGGACAATCATGATAATGCGAGTAATCCATCATTACTATCACTGTGTCGTCTCTCCAAATTGAGACGCAATCATTTTCCATTACACCTCTTATCACCTCCCCACTTCTTCTTGTCGAAAGGTGACATGTTCTTCCACCAACCTTGGTACTTCATCGATAAAATTTTTGAATGGTTGGTGTTGACCTTCGGTCTTTGCAAAGCTTGGCATTGACCAATAACCTTGACCCCCTCTTGTGATTTTAAAAGATTAAAATTGTTTAACTCAAGTTTGGGGGGGGTATATTTTGGCTCTTGAAATAAAATGATTTTTACAAAATTGTGAGCCTAAAATAAGTTTAGGGGAGGATTTTCACTTTCATATATTCTTGCCCCCATTAATAATTTTCTCCCAAGTCTACAGGTTTTTGAGCTTAACGGATGACATCAGTGAGGACACTGCTGTAAACAGGTTTGGGGGAGGTTTGTGCTTATTTACACATCAATTTCATCATACTTTGCATAAGCACAACATTTTCAAAATTTTTTTTGATAATAAAAGAGTAGAAAGTGAAAAATTATATCCAAAAGATAGGAATAGTTTAAGGAAACCAAGAAAATTAGAAGTTTTCTTAAATGAACTGGTAATAAGTAGTTATGAGCTGTTGTCCCAAGGGTTAGTAAGATGAAGGAAGTCACCAATCTGAGGATAAAAATAAGTCTGAAAAATAGTTTCTATTCTGGAAGCCAAACATTTGAATGTTGGTACCCTACTATATGCACTCACACGTCTTGAAACTTGGGATAGTAGAGGATACCTTGAAATGCTCTTGTGTAAAAGCCAAAGTATGAAGGAAATGAAAAAAAAAAAGAAATGAAGAAAATATAAAAATGGTGAAAAGAAAAAAATGAACACTGGTTTTGTTATCGCCAAGGCAGCAATAAAAAAAATATAGCGAGGATGCCTCTTCACCTAGTGCCTTAAGGCCAACTGGTCTGGGAGTCACTGCTAAGCCTTACGTGGTGCAAGACGAGGAAAATATTATCACCTAATCAGCAGCACATGAATAATCGGTCTGTTAGTACCTTAAGAAGTATTAACGGTCGCATGAAAATGTGTGAGCAAATCTCAATATTCATCAAATTAAAAAGTACTAATGTAGATGGACAAGAGTATGATAGCTTGAATTGAATTCCCCGGGTGTAGGGATGTTCTTTACATACACGTGGGGTTATATGATCAATGTTTGGATGAAAGGTAGGAATGAAGAATAAAAACGATGTTTTATTGAGGGATGATGTGATTTCTAACATTTTTTCATGACTATTTAGATAGGACTCATGACAACTGAAAAGCTAGTATAGTTGGAAACTCTTCTTTTCAAGGCCTTTCTTTTATGGTTCTTATCTTTAAATGTAAATTTCACCATCTTTCTTTTGTTATTGGATTTTGTGGGTGTAATCCGCTGAAAACCCTCAGGAGACAACACTCCTCCTACTAGGGACACCTAGAGGTTTAACGGCTTGTTGCACGTGCTCAGTGCAATCGTGTCTGCCTACGAAAGTGTGCTTAGTTTTCTCCTTTCTTTTTCTCCTCTTAAATAAACTAGTTTGCTCGGGACGATCAAAAATAAGTTTGGGGGTATTTGTTCAGTTGATAAAACTGCACATTTGTATTACATTTTTCCTACCATTTTCATATTAAAAAAGGACTTTATTATAATATATTATACATATGAGGGTTTATGTGTAAAAATACCATTTTCCATGTGTTAATATATTTTAATTAGTATTTGGTAGGAAAATATATGCAAATAAATCTATTGACCAAATCCTAGTAGAACTAAGTCTACTAAATATTATTTGAGATTATTGTGCAGAATTTTCCAAGTTGTTATGCAGAATTTATCAAACAAATCAAGTTGTTGAAGAAAACTTGCCAAATTAAGAAGCAAAACTTGGAGACCAAGTCTGGGAGCAACCGAGAGAAGATTTCTGAATTCTGAAGGTGCCTAGGATTGCCACATGTCACAATCACAAAGCCCAAGAAAATGATAAGGAGATCTCCACCTTTGGCCGCGGAACCGCGGCCAAACCCCCCTGTTGGCCGCGGATCCGTAACAATCTAGAGAGATCGTTGGCTAAAATTTTGGGGCATAAATCTATGATGAATTTTACCAAGTTTTCAACAAGAAGATTCTGGCTTTGCACTATAAAAGGGCACCGAGAGCCTCTTAGAAAAGTTATCAAGCCGAAGAGATCATGAAGTACCCGACGCTCACGCATCCAGGCTGATCATCGACTGTTCGACTACCTCCTTAGGAAAGATCGAGAAGCAACTAGTTTTGTAATCATTTCCTACGGAATAAAAGTGTAGATTGTTCAAGTTGATTAATAAAGGTAGTTATTTTATTTAATTCTTTTTTGCATTTTACATTATGTTTCCCCTCTCTGTCTTTTCATCTTCTTCTCCCAACATGCGCGAGTAATTCTCCGCTTGTTAGGATTCGTAGGATTAGGGTAGGCTAATGGACGATGAAAATAACTAAACCCTTTTTAAGTCCTATAAAGTTTAGGAACTTTATCAAAAGAATCATTAACATCCTAATCGGGCGCGCTAGCAATTCTTTGCTAGTTCCGACCGCGATTAGAGATTAGATTAATGATTGTTTTGGTAAAGGCTAGATATGAACGGAGTTCCGTGTCGAGATAAGGGTTAAGAGTGGGATTCCTTTTCCCTCCAGAAACCCTAATCTACACGTATCACCGTCGTTCTAGTTTTAAATCTATTAAAGGATAAAAAGGGTAACTTTTAATTAATCGTCCATAACTACTAAATCCTAACGAACCCTACAAGCCCTCTTATTATATTATCTACATCCCTAAAATAATCTAGATCTATATTTTTGCATTCTTGCTTAACGTAGATCTAGAAACTATTCTACAATATTCTTTATTTCTTCTCTCTTTTTCAACACATCTAAAGTAAGAGTAAAAGGTTCAACGTTTCCCTGAGGACGACCCGTACTCACCTCGGTCTAGCTACGCGCGACACCGTTCTGATTGCGGTTACTACAAAACACACTTTTCCGAATCAATCAACCTCTGTCAAGGCACAGTGCTTGGTAGCTGGGTAATGCTTGTTTGTTGCATAGATATGCGATTATTTAAAACAGTCACACGGTCATGTTGACCTCTGTCAAGGGATCGTGCGTGTAGGTCTAAGTTAATCCAGGAAAATGTCGGGTTTAACTTGACTTGCGACTTATGATATGTTGACCTCTGTCAAGGTCATAAGCCGCTTAGGGCAAAAATCATATCGGGAGTTTCAAACATACATGAAACTTGCCTGGTATACACATATTTTCTGGAGTGTGGTGACTTGAGTGGATTCCATCAAGTTATAATGCGATGATTGTTGGATCCCGATTCCCACTGATGAGTTGGTTTACTCCTCGGGTGATTTTAGATGATCCCGACTAATTCTTCTTTCCTGATTAAATAAAGTGATTAACCATTCTGATCTAGGTTAGAGTGCACGCTGAGTGTTTCTTTTCTCTCTCTCTTTGGCAGCGACCATGGCCCGACCCTAGACTAGAACTCATGAACCAAGTTAACCGAACCTTCTTAAAACACACTGGCTTTTGGATTTTCAGAGTTGCATACTTCATTACCACTCCTACTTTTACCCTTTGCTTTTCTTCGGAACATTCCGTATCACTATGAAGATCCACATTTATTGGATATGGCCATCATATAATTACATACAAACTCGAAGAAACTTGTTTCAGATTTGAGAATGGTTTCCGGTTCTGGAGAAATTGAATAGGACTATTCAGTTGTCTTTTCCTTTTACCTTCTTTCAGGTTGTGGGGGCTCCTAGGATTAGGAGAGGGTACACCTATTGCGCTTATTAGATAGTCTTCTTCCAAACCATAGGCAGGTTCCGAAAGGTGGGGAATGAAGAAAACCAATTAACCTAAGTGTGGTGTACAGAAGGTAATAAATAAAGACAAATAAAGGGATTAGAAAGAGGGAAAAGTAAATTGCGACTGCTATCATTCATGATGAAACTGCGTATATCATCGCCACTCGTACTTCACCTTTGAATTTCTCTAGAACACCCCATATCACTACGAAGATCCGCATTTATTGGATAATCCGTCGTATAGTTATGTACGAACTCGAAGGAACTCGTTCCAGTTCGAGAATGGATTCTAGTTCAGGAGAAATAGAATAAGGATTATTCCGCTGCTTTTATCTTACCTTCTCTCACGTTGTGAGTGCTCCTAGGATTAAGAGAGTACACCTATTACGCTTGTTGGATAGTCTTCTTCCAAACCATAGGCTGGTGTCGAACGATAGGGAAGGAAGAAAACCAATTAGCCTAAGGGTGGTGTACAGAAGGTAATAAGTAAAGACAAATAAAGGGATTTGGAGAGATGACATGGAAATATACGGTTATAGCCACCCCTTCGAAACATTTTCATGTTTCAGTTTCATTATGCGTTGTTAATTGAAAACTGATTTCCCAATTAGATCCTTACTCCAGGGTATGTATTTACCAGGTTTGATTCTCACATCTGTATAATTTTACAGATGATGAGTGGGAGTAAGTTATTGCGAATTAGGTGATTATATCCTCATTATATCGGAATGCGTTGTAATTGGTGATATTTAAGGAAATCACCTGGGGTTTTGCCAGACGGCAAATATTTGGTTTTGAATATCCGTTGTTATGCACCAATTTCAAACTGATATATCTGTACGTTTATTTTATAAAGTGAGATATAACTTTTTGAAATTATGTCCATGCCATTTACCTATAGCAGTTGATGATTGGGTAAGAAGTATTAAACAGCGGTGTAATTCTTCTTAACCATAGTACAATTTTTCAACCTACGACGCACAGGGTTTGAGTTATTCAATCCAGGGGACAATATACAAAGTATTGTATATTGTCCAGTGTCCATTAGGACAAAGGGGTTGGTGCTCATACTATATTCTGTTTACTTGTGACTTCTCCAGTTTTAGACAAGTATTTTGTAGAAATACAAGGTCCAAGTTTTGAGAAGTTATAGGTACAAGAATAAAGTAGAGAACCATGTGTTGCAAGTATCAGGATTCTTCGAGGTGATCGAAGATGTAGATACTTGTGTTTCGTATTCAGTTGAAAGTAATGGTTTTAAGAATTTGCTTCTCTTTCAGGTTACTCATATCTGGATGCACTCCTAGTTGAGTAATGCTGATCGGCCTCTCTCCATTAAGTTGACATGCACTGGAGACAGCTGCATAATTTGAATCTGGTTCCAATTAAATCAATGCCTCTGTTTATATATTGTATATAGAATGATTCATATCTTAATGATGTTATGGTATATGGAGTTGTCCGGCTTTTGCTTAAAACCGGACTCTGGACATTCTCAAGGCACGTTTCTGTAATGGCAGTTTGTGGGTTATCCCGGGTTATGACAAGGGCTAACTTTCTACCATATGGAAGATCAATAGTGATATTGTTCTTAACTCGCCACAGTTTTAGTAAAATGAACTTTTTTAGAAAACAGTAGTGGGAGTATGGTAGAACTGGAAGTGATTCTAGAACCACAAACGATTACTGAAAATTTAATAGAACCTAAAGATTCAATCGGGTTTGACATTCCATTAGCCACTCCGCAGATATGGCGGGTAACCTCAGGCACCCGAGAGGTACTTTGGTATCCTCAAGGATGGTGACATGGAGGTTCTTGTTTACCCAGACTTGCCATTACTGTTGTTCTAGACTATGAGACCCGACAGGAGGATGAGTATAGCGTCGTTCTAAACTAGCTTTATAAGTGCACGTGTATATGACTCTACCAGAGGGTTGTTGTAGTTAGTGGGAGCTGCAGAAGCGTAATGGACAAGTAGCTTGTGTCTATTTATAGACTAAAGCAGGTATAGCGAATATAGATCATCTATTTTTGATGTGACAGTCATAGGCTTTGACTTCATCAGAATAGGAGATGAATCTGTTAAGAAGGTAGTAGGGTGTGATGTCCTGGTATTTGGATGACATGCACTTTATTGGAAGTGAAATTCTTATACTACGATCGTTTATACTGTGGTTGTCACACAGTGGTTTCTCCACATTGGATATGGATAATATATCAGGCATTCTGGTAAATAGATCTATGGTTTTAGATCTAGATTGGGTAGTTTCCCAATCTGGGTACATTGACACTATTCTAAAGGTGTTTTAGAATGGTTGACTCCTGACATGGTGGTGTACCTGTAGGTGATGGAGTCACCCTCTTTAAAGGTGTCTTACAGACTAAAGGGAAGAGGGATGTGCATGATTGGCATATCACTTGCTTAGGCAATTGAGTCAATCATGAGATGTCAAGTACCACGCCAGATCTTGTTTTTGCACTAATTGCAATAAGTTTATATATTAATGCAATCCTGGAGAAACGTTCGGAAGCAGTTTATGAACATAAGAGGATGTTCTAAGGATTTAGTAACGGCAGCCTCCTTCGGGAGACGATTATCATTCCAGGCTTCTAAGGTGACCTGGATGACAGAGTGACTGTCAGAGTTGTAGTTTTCCCTCTTGACGAGGGGCAGTAGTTTGGACAGGAAGTCCAAGCGGATACCGAGGGAGGCATGGCGCAGGATACTGAGTAAATTCAGTGGACGATATAGTCTAAGAAGTTTGCTGGATTTGGAGTTCATTTGTGAACTGGGTCCCATCAGATATCCAGACATATTCTAAGACAGGTATTGCTCATTTCGGTATATGGTTTTCTCCGCGAACTTGAGATGAAGAGATACATAGAAAGAAACATTGGAGCGGATCCACTCACTAAGGCTATTTCTCGAACGCGATAGTTTCACAATAGAGCTTTGTGAACCTGATTAGTAGAGGAGTTGGGTGTTCGGTATCATACGGGCTGTGAGAATACGACAATAATTAGCCTTAAGTGCAATTTGGAGATTGTTGGCTATAGTGCCCTCAAGTCAATTATTGGATCGCCGGCATATGATTGCAATGATTGAGGGAGATCTATACCGGTAGAACAGTCTTGCTCGAGATGATAGTATGATATCTGGTTTGTCTTTATCATCATATACATGTTTCAGGTGACATTGCAGATCACTATTACATGTTGATAGAGCCCATAGGATTCTTTCTTGACTACCAGCAGTATGATGGTGATCATATACGTAGGAGCTGGATGGTCTATAAGCACATCCTTTAAATGTCCCTAGTCGAGTGAGTTTCGAGACTGGGCATCGATACTCCAGAGTAGACTAGTGTATATTGATCGAGACCCCGACGAGGGGCGATGGCCATTCTCACAAGCCATTGGTGTTAGTTTGTTCACCTAAGATGTATACAGGTGCTCATTGGGTTATGAGTACACCGGACGGACTCGCCGGGAATATGCTAGTTGGTATTATATCTATTTTCAGATAGCAGTTCCCTGGTGACATGTGTACAGGTTAGTCTATCGACCTGAGATCGTCATTTGTCTCGTGTGAGTTCCTACTGTGCTTTGATTACTACTCTACCATGGCTCAAAGGAGTCGTGCAAATAGGTTTTAGTTGCGTACAGTCCCGAGCCACATGGAGGCAGTGAGCGGATCATCGGGGGATTCGTCTCTTCCGGTATTGGGGGTTGATGTCGCAGTTGTGCACGGGTGGCCATCACCAGAAATCCTTGGCTAAGATAGTCGAGAATTACTGATCTAGGATCGGTAGTTTCTCAGGTGGTGATGGGCTTCATACTGACAATAAATGTCGCGTTATTAGGGGTCTGACTTTATCCACCCCTTAGACTCGATATGCGACACTCATAGACGAATGGAACAGACTGTATGGATATTGTCACTGTCAGGCTCAGTAGGGATTTCAGGATGAGTTTGCTCGTCGGCCTCCCTTTTGCTCAATACCTGGGTAGCCGTTACGTACAGCTGGTGTCGCTGATGTGCTTGTGGTTAAACCCACCGCCAGCGTATTAACGAGTCTTTAGAGTCCCATAAAGAGGGTTTCCCTGCTTCGGACGAAATGATGTAGAGGCCGTATAGTTTTACTGCAGGATTTGATCACATACGTGTACTTGTGTATGCATGATGTTCGGACGGATAATACTAGTGGACTTTGGTTTAAGTCGGATCCGAGTATTATATTTGTTGGATTATCTTTGATTCTTTGTATTCGTATTCTTCAGAATACGGATGCGGGTATGTATATACGGATGATAGGTATTTTTGTAATTTATTACAAGATTACTTTTAGAAGATTACACCTCATCATGGTTTAGACCTTTTTGGATTAAAAGGTTATTGAGGTGTAGGATGAGGTGTTTATTGCATTTTTGTGGCATGGCTAATTAGTGACCCATGGTTACTATTCTAGCATGCTTAGGGGTTTTGTTTGTTGTGAGATTATGTTGACTTGAGATATTTTTTGTTGGCTAAGATATTTTGGAGACATGGAAATTTATGTGATGGCTCTATTATTTCTTATCACACTCACACAAAATATAAAAACACAAGCCATTATTCATTTCTTTTTCTCTTTCTTGAGTTTCTTTCAACACCTCATCCTTATGGCATCTTCTTCTTCCTCTAGCTCCATCCAAACCCTCTCATGAGTTGAGAATCCTTAGGTGTCTTGAGAAAAATTAATTCTTCATTACTCTCTACTTCATCTACGGTATCTAGAGTAGCGATCTAGGTGTCTTAGTTGCCTCGGATATGAGGTTGGAGCTCGTTACATAGACTCTCGGGTGGATCATCTTCGATGGAGGGTGACCAGAGATCAAGCTTGATCAAGGAAGCCCCTAGGAGCTTGGGATGATAGTTGAAGACCGAAGGACACGGATCTATTCGGTATAGCCATTTTAACTCCTTTGCATGTTTTGTTATCTATGGCTTATGGGTAGATACGGGTAATTGGTTGTGGTAGCGCCAAGTTTTATAAAAAAATTCCGTATTTGGTCACGGATTGATGGCCGGGGCGCTGCTGTAACCCAACAGATCCAACTAAGGTATCAGCAGTAAGCGAATGGCCGACACTGAAGTCAGTGAAGGACATTCAAAGTTTCTTAGGTTTACCAGGATATTACAGAAGATTCATTGAAGGATTTTCGAAGATTGCAACACCCCTGACCAAGCTCACGCATAAAGATGAAGAATTCGTGTGATCAGAAACATGACTCAAGTCAAGATTGACATCATCACCTATTCTCGTAATACCGGACCAATCCGGAGGTTTCGAAGTGCATTGCGATGCATCCGGTAAGGGATTAGGATGTATTCTTCATCAGCATGGTAAAGTTGTAGCTTATGCATCAAGACAGCTGAAAGTTCATGAGCGCAACTACCCGACACATGATTTTGAGTTGGCAGCCGTTAGCTTTGCTCTTAAAATCTAGCGCCATTATCTTCTTGGAGAACGAGTGGACATATACATAGACCATAAGAGTCTGAAATATGTGTTTACTCAGAAAGAGTTGAATATGCGGCAGAGAAGATGGTTGGAACTCATGGCGAACTTCGACATCAACCTACAATATCATCCAGGGAAGGTGAATGTAGTACCTGATGCACTTAGTCGCCAACCACTATCAATGAATCTCACCGCACAGTGGAAGCTTCAACAAGATTTGCATCAGATGGAGATAGAAGTGGTTATGCCAGGTAACGCTTCAAGTCCGATGAACTTACAAGTTTCATCTACCATTGTCAATCAGATCAAAGTAGCTCAAGTAAGTGATGCCAAGTTGCAAAAGATCAAAGAACAAGTAGAACGTGGAGTTAGAACAGACTTCATCATCCATGAAGACGGATCTTTGAGATACGGCAGTAGATTGTGTGTACTACAAGGTCCTGTTCAGGAAGAATTGATGAAAGAAGCTCATAGCTCCCCCTATTCAGTACACCCTGGTGGTACAAAGATGTACAAAGATCTGCGGAAACATTACTGGTGGTTTGGAATGAAGCGTGAAGTAGCCAGAAGCGTCGCTAAATGTTTGATGTATCAGCAAGTGAAAGCTAAACATCACAGAACTGATGTTTACTTCAACCGTTACCTATTCCAGAATGGAAGTGGCAACATATCACCATGGACTTCGAGACTTCTCTTCCTCGCAGCACGAAAGGTAACGATGCGGTATGGGTTATTGTGGATCGACTCACAAAGTCGGCTCACTTTATTCCCTTTCGAGTTGGCCAATCTACCGAGACATTAGCAAAGAAGTACATGGAGGTAAGTTTGAATCTAAGTAAAATTTAACTCTTCAATATGTACTATCTCTGATACCCATGAACTCATGTACGAGATCGTGAGATTACATGGAGTACCGGTTTGCATTGTCTCCGATCGTGACACCAGATTCCGATCGCAATTTTGGCAGAGTCTGCAAGCTAGCTTGGGAACAAGTCTGAACTTTAGCACAGCTTACCATCCACAAATAGATGGACAGTCTGAGTGAACGATTCAGATACTTGAAGATATGCTAAGAGCTTGTATGTTAGATTTCGGAGGACCATGGGAAGATCACCTACATCTTGTGGAGTTTTCATACAACAACAGCTACCAAGAAAGTATATGAATGGCACCCTTTGCAGCTCTATATGGAAGGAAGTATCATTCAACATTAAGTTGGGACGACATAGGAGATAGTGAACTCTTTGGACCTGAGATAATAGTAGCAACAGTGGATGTGGTTCGCACTATCAGGAAAAGAATGCGCATAGCCCAAGACCGATAGAAGCACCGGGTTGATGCATAGTGTCGTTACTTGGAGTTCCAACCGGGAGATCATGTCTTTATGAAGATCTCACCAAACCGTGGAGTGATTCTCTTTGAAAGGCGGGGTAAGCTAAGTCCGAGGTACATTAGACCATTCGACATACTAGAACGAGTCGGAGAAGTGGCTTATCGCTTGGCATTTCCACCCTTATTGGAAGGAGTGCACAATGTGTTCCACATATCCCAACTCAAAAGGTAGTAAGTGACCCAGTCACATTCTTGATCACTCCGAGCTCACTGTACATACAGATCTATCTTGTGAGCAACAACCCATTGAAATCCTGGACAGAAAGGTGAAGTCATTTCGGAAAAAGGAAGTAAATTTGGTTTGAGTGATGTGGAGAAAAGACACACCAGGAGAATCAATGTGGGAAAAAGAAGACGACATGCGTGCAAGATACCTTCACTTGTTTGTAAATTAGTCCTTAAAATAATTGTAAATTTCAAGGACGAAATTTTTGTAAGGAAGGTAGAATGTAACGACTCTGTTTTAATGTACAGAAAATTTGTTTAAAAGTTAATGTACAAATGGAGTATTTGCAATCCTTTGTATGCTATAAGTATTTGATTTGCTTTTGAACAGCAAGAAAGCACTTGTAGCTCATTGGTAAAGCCTTGCACTGCAGTGACGGAGCCCCTGTCTTCGAATCCCATCAGCCATATATTATTTTTGCTGATTTTTCTTTTAAACCTTTTGGAAGCCCATAAGTTTACATGTGCAAAACACGTAAAAATGAAAATTCAGATTAATCAAACATGTGCACTGAGATATATGAAATGACACCAACACGTGGCATCAATCCCATATCCCGAACCCACCAAGTGGCTGGTGAGATTCATCTCTGGGCCGGTGCCGCCGGCCCCCCCGTTCCTAATGCTTCAATTTTTTAACCCTGGCACCCCTTGACCTACCCCGCTACCCTCATGTTGTTTGATTACTCTGCAATTATCCAGAGAGTGTAATTTCACTATTTAATTCTAATTTTAATGCATTTTTAATTCTCTCTTCACTCACAAAACTCTAATTCTATCCTATAAATACACCCTACACTTTGACCCTCCTCATTCTGAAATCCATTGTCAAAACTCTCTAAATTTTCCAAGTCCAAAAGTTGTACAAGTGGAATTAGCCAAGGTCAAAGTTCCGGCAACGATTCGGGACAAATCCGGCGACGACGTGACTCCATGACACCTTCAAAATATTTCTCTACCTTCCCCCTCTATAATCAATCAGTAAGTCCTCTCTCCCCTTCTCCATTTCTAATCTAAAACAATCTTTTTTCAAAACTCGTCGGAAGCGGAGTTATTCCGAATTCCGATTCTTTTTTCTTTAAAAATTCAACTTTTCTTAAACAACAAATTTACCATATTTTCATATATTGTTTAACAAACATAAAACAACAATTTGACCAAGTTTCAATTCAAAATTTAATGTTAAACAAATTCTATTTCACTTTTTCAGTAAAATACCATCAAGTTTACATACGACATTACTTTATCGTTTTGCTCATATTACCTTTAGAAAACTCATGAGGTAATGATCTACATCATCACAACACTCATCTTGACATAGCACGTTGGCTTTTGTAACAATTTTTGTGGGACAAAACACAATTTACATTAAAATACCTTAAACAATCAAAACACGTATTCTTTAAATTGTTTTAATTAATTCCTTGCAAATAAGCCTCTACAACCCATTTTGGGGAACCCGATCGGGATGGTGCGGGTTATCGCACATCCTCAGGACTAGTAGAGCGAGATGCAGACCTCCTTACGGAGCATTCGATCTCAATAGAATTTTTTATTACAATTTCTAAGAAAACGTGACTTCTATTAATAAATAAATTCTATTTTTTTAATAATTATATATATATATATATATATATAAATATTATCAAAATATCTATTTTAAATATATAATACATTCCATGTTTTCTAATCAAAAGAAAAGAATCTCAAAAGATCATGAAAATACCATCACATTCAATATAAGTCAAATTACAAGAAAATACCATATACTATTCGAAGTTAGGTTTATATCCACTAGAATATTTCATTTTATAAAAATTACAACTATGAAAACCCTAAAGATGATAATTAAATACTTGAGTTGTGTTTTGAAAATATATCAAAACTATTTTTCATAAAACCCCCTCAAGTTATATTAATTTACAATAAGAACCCTAGTAAATATATGTTTAAGCGGGACCCATTCTCTTGAGCTTCAGAGAGCTGGAGAATATAGGTGCTTGCCTATCTAAGGTAGAAAACCTAAAAACGGTGTTATCAATACGGTAATTGTCTTGGAAAAAGACACAGATCCTGTCGTCCATGTGCAGCAGTTACCGATAACTCCAAAACTAATTCAGGGCGTCAGTTCTGTTTAAGTGTCTGACTCAGGCAGAGTCTCAATCTGTTTGGAATCAATCAATCTATCCTTGAATATGATTCAAGTATAACTCCAATTCGACATGAATCCATTTATACCAGAATTCAATCTATATCAACATGAACATGATTTGACCGAACCATGGATATACATTTGACTGGTCTACATGACTATCCGTCTATATCCTTTTCATTTACATGAACTACTGATATCATGGTTTCGACAAGTCGTACATCTATTAAAAAAAATAATATACATCAATACATAATACATTACGGGGTTTTAAAGGGGTAGACTGGTACGAAATGTGTTAGAAGTGGTATGAGACGGTCACTTTAATACACCTAACCTGAATATCCATTGTTATTGTTTCGTGGCTTAACGGTTCCTTGTGCTCCGTAGACGTTAGTCCAAAGAATAGTTGGAATCCTCTCGTATACACTGGCATATTCTGTACCAAGCTACAAACAACTGCGTTAACATAACAATCAAATATTATACAGTTATATTCTTTCTTATCTGTCTATTCTATTTCTACTTTTCTTTGGGACTTACCGAGCGATTGTTCGCTGACGGCATTTCTTCTCTCTTCTTTCTTTGGAATGTTGTCAAGTGGATCCGACTCATTGGAGATAGAGCCTAGTTCAGAGGACTTTGATCAGTTCAGCGAGTACCCCGAGCTCTAGACTCTTGTATATACTTTACTTTCATGTTCATGCCATTGTTTAGGCATTGCTTGCATCATTGTATTTACTTTTCAGTTGTATTGTAAAGAAATGTTTAATAAATAAAAGTTGCTGTTCATTTACATTTCATGTCTTCTTGTGTATATTTACATTATATTGCTTAGTTACGCTTAGCGTGTTTACTTCTAAGTAAATACGTAGCGGGCCAGTCGCGTCTCCTTACCCATATACTGGGAAGCGGGGCGTGACACACAGTCTGTGAGAAAAACATAGTATCTCTCAGATGGATGAGGAACCTAACTAGATCTGCGGAGTGGTTGAGGTTCGTCGGGACTATCGAATCCTCCGTCGGGACTATCGAATCCTCCGGTTCTACCAAATCATCAGCTGTAGTTTCTGTAGATGGAGCTTCTTCCAGTTTTACCTCATTGCCGCTAATTTCTTTCACAAGAAATTCCTTTACTAAAAAGGTGGCATGTTGAGCAACAAACACCTTTTGTTCCTCACTGTGGTAGAAGATATATCCATGTGAATTCTTTGGATATCCCACAAACTTGCAAAGAACTGATCGTGCCTCGAGTTTGTCCAGATTCTGTTTTTTAACATAGGCCGGACAACCCCATATCTTAACTCGTTTAAGATATGGTCTCTTTCCACTCCATATCTCATAAGGTGTTTTAGGCACTGATTTAGATGAAACATGATTCAATGGGTATGCAACCGTCTTAAGTGCATAAACCCAAAAAGAAATAGGTAACTCAGCATTACTCATTATAGAGCGCACCATATGGTGCGATTCCTCCGCTCCGATACTCCATTGTGCTATGGTGTATACGGAGGAGTAAGCTAAGAGAGAATCCAATTCTCTTTTAAATAGTCACGGAATTCCGTGCTTAAGTATTCTCCTCCCTGATCAGATCGAAGGATTTTAATACTTTTACCCGTCTGGTTCTCAACTTCGTACTTATATTCCTTGAATTTCTCAAAAGTTTTAGATTTGTGTTTCAACAAGAACACATGTTCGAATCTTGAGAGATCATCGGTGAATGTAATAAAGTACGGGGAACCATTCCTGGCATGTGTAGACATGGGACCGCATACATCACTATGTATCAGTCCCAAGAGTTCAGTAGCTCTTTCTCCGTGTCCAATAAACGGAGTTTTGGTCATCTTACCTTTGAGACATGACTCGCAAGTTTCATAAGATGTAAATTCAAACCGATTCAAATGTCCATCTTTATGCAACTTAGCTAGTCTTGTCGCATTGATATGACCAATTCTACAATGCTACAAGAAGGATTCGTTCATTTCTGAACTTTTCCTCTTGTGTGTGTTCTGTATATTTAGAACTGTAGTTTGATTTAGAACGTATATACCATTATACAACGTACCAAACCCAATCAACACTTGATTTAAGAAAATGTTCATAACATTTTTCTCTAGTACAATGTTATATCCTTCTTTATCCAATAAAGAAATTGATATTATATTGCACATAATTTTTGAAACGAAATAACAGTCGTTCAGAATCAATGTATTACCATTTGGTAATACAAGATGATATTCGCCAACTGCTTTGGCTGCAACAATTGCACCATTTCCTACTATGAGAGATTTATCACCCTTTCCCAGTTCTCTACTTGTTCTTAACCTATGTAACATATTACAAACGTGGGATTCTGATCCGGTATCCAATACCCAGGACGTAGAGGATAATGAGAAACAGTTCTCGGTAATGAACACACCCGAAGAAGATGCATTATCATGCTTTTTCTTCATTCGGGTTGCGTGGAATCCTGATATTCCCCTATTCCTTGCTCAAACTTATGACAATTATAAGATAGAGAGGAACCAATGTTCCCCAGTCCAGTATAATAAGCGGGTTCGGTCAATACATCCATATTATTATCTTGATTAAGGCGTGTCATGGTCGCTACCTAGAGAGAGAGAAGAAAACACTTTAGCGTGCGCTCTTGCAAGATTAGATTGGTTATTATCTTATCTAATCAGGATGACTCCCACTGGTTTTATCAAATCTTCCTTCAAACCCTAAAAGGTAAGATTAGCCGGGATTAATTACACCCTACAAGTTCGTCTATCGGTCAGCCAGGTAGGTATTGGTACTCCAAGGGAGTCTCCCCATGCTTTCGCATGGAACTAATTAAATAAGCTCGTTTCCGCAGGGGCGTAACCCCGTTAACACCTTTCTTAGACACATACTGGATTAGATAATTGTAAAGTGCAAAAATCTCCTAGGAGTAACTCTTACTCGCAGTGGGTATCGGGATCCAACTATCTCATAGAAGGTATGCAATCCATTGCAAATTTCAACACTTGAAATTCTCAATATCCATTTTTACCCCAAGCGATTTATGACCTTGACAAGGTCAACAAACCATAAACCGCAAGTCAAGTTCAACCCGTTCATTTCGTGATTGAATTAAACCCACTTGCATGACCCTTGACAAGGTCAATAAGACCGTACGACTACCCTAATTCAATCACATCATATGCGGCAGATAAGCACTAATCAGCAACCGCACACTATGCTTTAACAAGGCCAACAAACACAGCACGAATACCAAATATTATTTATCTGAAATGATGGAGGACTACGACTGGTTTTTAAGAAAACCTTTAGCGTAATGAACTTGATATCGTTGTAGAATCAAGTTATTTGAAAAGAAGTGGTTTAAGCTCCGCTTTTAAAATCTAGTTTTCAAAAAAAATCGAGTGGATTGTAGCATTTGCTAACTTTTGCTAAAGAGGTCATTCCCGGTGAAGGGATCTCGGCTCTTTCCTAATCGAATGAGGTGCTGGATATTCACAAAGGAATACCGCTATGCAAAGAAATAACTAAGCTATCTTTTTGAAAATTTGATTTTACAATATTTTTAGCTTTCTTTTTTTTTCATTAATCTCATTAATGAAGTCCCATCATTTATGTTTCCTAAACATCATAGAAGAAACGAAAATAGAACGTACGCTTATGCCATCCGCATTCGCCACGATGCCCCGTCATGCACCGTTAGGTTACCTAACTAACGGCAGAGCAGGGGCTGGACTAGGCAGGTGCAAAACATAAGCAACATTTATTATATATATCATATATATATATATAGCATTCGTCTCAGGCAGTTATATGATCACATCACAGAACTCAGGAAGCAGAAACAAACATATGAAATATTGGATATACTAGGAGGTCCGTGTTTTAAATTAAGTTAGTAATGAAAAACACGGATTCTACGGTCGTGATGAATAGCCAAACCCATATCTCTAGACCCCTACGAGAACGGCAAGTGATCTTTCCAATTCTAGAGTTAGGAGACCCGGTCTCGACTCCTCGAGATGGTCTTCCACTGGACTCTAGAATCTGGTCAGTTGTGCTCCCCGCTTTGGGTCTATCCTAAGGTGGAAAAGTAAATAATATACATCAATGGTGACAGCATCCTCAACCTGAAAGTGTCCCAAAAAAAGAATATTACATACAGTTTTTACATGAATGAAAATCGAAAAACTCCCATCTCACGCAAAAATCCCCGGCTATTCAATCACGACGATCCAATATAACATATCACATCAACACATAACATCGCATGTCATCAACGTAAATAAATATGCGTATCCCGAATGTTGTTGACGTATAGCAACGAGATCGGGGATACACCACATATTACACTTACGGTCACAGAAAAGAAATAAAAACTACAATAATTAGAATCCGCATATAAACCTTAGACATCATAAACCCAGAATATCTCATATTTCGGATTGCATGCCTAACACTTTAAATCTTGTATTTATGTCTTGAATTGAAAACACTTTTCAATATCATTCGGGTAATTCAACAAGATTCCCGATATAATGATTGAATGCTCGCCGGGAACTTTAGTAGATTGCCGCACCCCCGATGCCGTCAACAAAGTGCACTTGGGCGGAACACCGCGGCTGCGAGCACCCGAGTGGATGCTTTTGGCTACAGTGTTATCTTATAGTCACTTGGTCGACGCAATGGGGCGTGGCTATCCAGTAGTGTTTCCCGACCACTATCCGCGTACAATACAAGATTGCGACGGAGTTTTGTTCCGAATCGAAACTCCGTGACAACCAATCAAATGAGACTAAAATGCTAGATTTACAAAACAAACTAGCTTTCACAAAACTAATTAATGTGGATTCCAAATATTTTATCACATATCATATAAATCTAGACGATGTTAAATATTTCGATCGATATCTCAAACGCCCACAAATCACAGAGGCCTCAACAACTTGAGTCTCATTAAAAACACTCAGAAAGTGCCAAATCACATAATGGAGCAACACAAGAAGAATGAGTCCCTAACTCACCAATCATGCCGCGGAACCGCGGATAAACCCATGGTTATGCCGCGGTTACACGGCCAATTGGTTGAGTTGGGCCCTCGTATTTCTTGGGGCTCCATAAAAAAACCCTGTACAATTTTCTGAATATTTTTAATCTGTAAAAATTCAACTTTTGAAAATTTGGACAGAAACTATGTTTTTAGGGTTTCGAAAATACCGATCGAACACTTTAACGTCGTTTAGACCAAACCTAATGCTCTAGCTTAGTTCTGATACCATGAATGTGTGTCTTAGCACCTCTACTAGGATTCCACATGCATCAAGTATGCAATTTAAAAAAATCTAGAGGTCTAACCTACACTAACCTAGCATCGAACTAGAGAATTAGGGTTTGAATGCATGTAAACAAGTTTTACACTAAGTGAATAAAGAATACAACCTTTATAGACCGGTCCTTCACTTCTAAAGCTTCAAGTAGTAGTCCCTTAGCTCCACATAATGCTCCCTAGAACTCTTCTTAGGCTCCACATGGTGAAAGGAATGAGCTTGCTTTGTCGTCTTCGAGGCCAAAAATGATCCACCTTAAAGTTACTCTAACTCAAGCTACCTCTTCATTAATCAAGGAATTAGTGAAGCAAACAACCTAATCTTATGGGCTAGATGAGAGTAGGTAGGAATTTTGCTCACTTTAGAAATCACTTTCTCTTTTTCTTTTCTTACCTCATGAAAAGCTAGAGAGCAAGAAGATGAACTTGGATGAGGAAAAATATCTCAAGTGATAAATAGAGAGTTAATCATGGGCTAAAGATAATGGTTAGGTTATTAAATATCTAGAGTAAAACAAAAATTAGTGGGATGAGTCATGGCTTCTACATGCTTCTACAAGCATCTTAAGCCATGCTCATTTCCACCTCATTTTTGAATTTACTCTTAATAAATAATTACCCAATAATCTTTTGTCTTGGTGAGTCTCATACACCCATGTTCTATATATTATCCACCATGGCACAATATTTAAATACATTTATTAATATATATCAGACACACACACACACACATATTAAATGTATTTCAAAGAGAAGAAAATCTTCAGTGAGCACAATATTAGTTAATATATATTAATATATCAAATATAAAACTATATATCAAATTATTAAATCAACACTTGATTCAATAATCCGGTCATATCATATATAACCGACCAATATCACTTATATGTATATCATATTATCGAATCAACACTTGATTCAATAACCTGGTCATATCACATATAACCGACAATATTCAATATACTATATCAAATCAACACTTGATTCAATAGTCCGGTTATATTATATATAACCGGCCAGTATCAAATATATATATACATACAAATCATTGAATCAACACTTGATTCAATAATCCGGTTATATCACATATAACATAACTGATATCACATATCGCGAGATTAAGATACGGAATCACATACTCGTATTTAATCAAGTTTCCGCACATATCATCATATGTGCCCTACTTCGTTTCGCCTGAGCTAGGAAACCTCTATGTGGGACTCTAAAGACTCGTCAATATGCCAGCAGTAGGTAATGATCACATCAGTCACCCACAAGCCGTCAGCGGTACTAGCTGGACGTAACGACCACCCAGGTATTGAGCGAATATAAGATCAACAAGCAAGCTTGTCCAAACTCCCGCAAAGCCTATAAGCAACACTTACCGTACAGTCCGGTCTCTTCATCTGATATGTCGCATATAAGTCCGGTCTCTTCGTCTGATACGTAACGGCTACCCAGGTATTGAGCGATGTATGGCCTATAACCGTTCGAGAAACTACCGATAACACTTACTAGTAAATCTCATCAGCCCTGGCCAGGGACTTGCTATTATAACCAATCGAGCATTGCGCAACATCAATTCTTAATACCGGGAGAGATGAAACCCCTCTTATCGCTCATTGCCTCCATGTGACTCAGGACTGTACCCAAAATCCACATGTTTGCACGACTCTTTTGAGCCATGGTAGGGAGGAAATCAAAGCACAGTGGGAACCACACAAGACTCTATGACGATCTCGGGTCTACAGACTAACCTGTACAAGTGTCACCAAAGAACTGCTATCTGACGTTAGGTATAGTACCAACTAGGATTTCTTGGCGAGTCCTGTTCGGTGTACCCATTCTCTAATGAGCACCTGTGTACAATCTTTGATGTCAAACACCAACGGTTGTGGGATCAACCATTGCCCCATATAGGGTCAAGAAATGTACACACTAGTCTACTCTGAATTATCGATGCCCTGTCTCGATATTCTCTCGACTAGGAACTATTACAAGATGTGCTTGTGGACTACACAAGCCCCACTAGTATGATCTGCATCATAGTCCTGGTAGTCAAGCTAACATCGTAACGGCTTTATCAACATGTATCAGAAAGACAGTATAATATAAGCGTACATGTTAAGATAAAGAGCAACCAGATAGCATACTATCATGTCGAGCAAGAAAGTCCTATATATATATATATGTTCAAGCATCCACTATAATATGCAATAATGGCCTCTAGGGCATACATATGACTAACACTGATACCACTGCTGGGAACTTAAGCACACTAGCAAACTAATTTTAGAAGATGGAAATATGGATTCCAAAAATTTCTAGTTTGCTAAAATTCCAAAATCATGAATCGAACTAAAGAGCTAGAACTTGCTAATAAAACTAGTGAGCTATGCTAATATACTATGTTAGCAATACTCACATCCTCAAGTTTTCTTCAAGAGCGCCAGATTGCCCTTGCAAGCCGG
Source organism: Agapanthus africanus (assembly GCA_030015575.1). Taxonomy (NCBI): domain Eukaryota; kingdom Viridiplantae; phylum Streptophyta; class Magnoliopsida; order Asparagales; family Amaryllidaceae; genus Agapanthus; species Agapanthus africanus. Next base: position 730,603,219 of record CM057341.1, read on the forward strand.
TCCTCATTCACTGAAGATGATCCACCCAAGGGAACCGATCCAAGTTTCGGCTTCACTTAGTAAAGCAATCGACACTCCAAGCTCGCTAGGAATGGAGAGTGAGGATGTAGGAATTTTCCACTATCTTTTTCTCTCAATTTTAATGCTCAAGTGAGCAACTAAAAATGAAAGAGGAGGTAAGGAAAAATAGCCATGAGCAACTCAAGAAGACATGAGAGAACTGAAAGATGAATTAGAATAGAATGGCTTCACAATTATTTTGCAACCATACAAAATAAAATCTCACAACATGATGTAATAAAAAATTGAAGCCCATCCTTCTCTACATGTCTTCAACCATGCTCAAGGCCATCTCACCCTCCACCTCATTTCATGAATATTCATGAATGAATATTCACAAACGAGGTGTACATCTTTTAGAACAAATTCCGTATAAATACAGAATACAACCCGGTATATGTATCGAAATACATATACGCGTATCCGTATAAAAATACGAATAGCCAAAAGAGAAAATGAATAATGAACAATAATACTAGAATACATACATACATACATACATATATATATATAAATTCTTAAATCGAAACTTGATTTAATAATCTGGCTTAATCCTAAGCCGCTAGTATTATCAACTGTCCGATTAAAGTCTGTGTAGCCTGTATACATATTTAATCGGACACCTTTATGTACCAACGCAGGTCATCTACATCATATCGTCTGAACCGGGAAAATCCTCTGTATGGGATTCTAATACTCGTCAATACGCTGGCAGTGGGTTTAACCACAAGCATGTCAGCGGCACTAGCTGTACGTAACGGCTACCCAGGTATTGAGTGAAAGGAAGGCCGATGAGCAAACTCTTCCATACCCCTACTGATCCTTTCTGTGACAATCTCTGTATAGTCTGGTCTGTTTGTCTAAGAGTATTGCATACCGGGTCTAGGGGGTGGATAAAGTTAGACCCCTAATAACGCGATAAGTCATGTCGGTGTGAAGTCCATCATCCACTGAAAAACTACTGATCCAAATCAGTAAATCTTATCCACCTTGGCCAAGGATTTCTAGTGATGGCCACCTGTACACAGCATGACATCTACCCCCCAATAGAGGGAGAGACGAATCCCTGACAATCCGCTCACTGCCTCCATGTGGCTCGGGAATGTACCCAACTAAAAACTGTTTGCACGACTCTTTTGAGCCGTGGTAGTGTAGTAATCAAAGCACAGTAGGAACTCATACGAGACAAATGACGATCTCTGGTCGACAGACTAACCTGTACTCATGTCACCTGAGAACTGCTATCCGACAATAGATATAATATCATCTAACATGTTCCCGGCGAGTCCATCCAGTATACTCACCTCCAGTGAGCACCCGTATACTATCTTAGGTGACCAACTAACACCAATGGCTTATGAGACTGGCCACTGCCCCTTGTTAAGGTCTCAAAAAGTATACACTAGTTTACTCCGGAGTATCGATGCCCAGTCTCGATACTCCATCAACTAGGGATATTTAAGGATGTGCTTATAGACTGCCTAGCTTCCATATATATGATTGCCATCATAATGCTGGCAGTCAAGAAAAAATCCTATGGGCTCTATCAATATGTAATAGTGATCTGTAATACTATATAATGCATGTACATGATGATAAAGTCAAACCAGATAGCATACTATCATCTCGAGTAAGACTGTTCTACCTGTATAGGTCCTCCCTCAATCATAATCGCCCGCGATTACAATAATTGAGGGCACTATATCCAACACTTTTTAACCGCCTCCTTCATGACAGGATTATCTGTCTTTGTGGGTCCCTGGTTTTCTTTGCATCATCCATCAGATATATATATGATGTTCAACGATTAGGGGATAAATCCCCTTGATGTCAGCCATAGTCCAGCTGAAAACTTGCCGATTGGATCGCAAGACGGAAAGAAGGACTTTCTCTTGCTCTAAAGCTAGGGAAGCTGAGTTGATTACTGGAAGCATCTCGTTTTCATCCAAGTAAGCATACAAGTGAGTCGGCAAAGGCTTGAGTTCGAGCGTCTGTGGAGAAACAATTGAAGGTAAGGTAGAGGACCGATTTTCGAACTCAAAGGACTCTATAAGGGGTTTGTAGTGAGTGTAAGAAACAGAATCGGATGGTTTGATCAACTTATCCGCAAACTTAAAGGATTCAAACTTGGGTGACTCATCAAAATTATCTGCAAAGGTGAAGCACTCGTACTCTCTGTCGGTTTCGGAAGTGATTAGATCAAAGAGAAACACACTAGTGGCTTCGAGATCATCGGGATAAAAAAGAAACTCAAAATCGCAATTTTCGGGATCGATCTCCTGAACAGAACAAATGTCCAGCATATGAGCACTCGGTTCAGTGGGCTAATTTCTCAACCTAAAGATGTTGAGTTCAATTGTCATCTTACTGAATGATAGGCTTATGGAACCATTTCGACAATTGATCACAGCATTATAGGTTGCTAAGAATGGGCGACCGAGAATCACCGGAATTTGATTCCGGGGGTTAGCTACAGGCTGTATATCTAAGACTATGAAGTCCATGGGGAATATGAAGTCTCCGACTTTAATTAACACATCCTCTAACTCACCCCTAGGGTGGGTGATCGATCGGTCAGCCATCTGTAGAGTACAGTGTGTAGGTTTCAGCTCTCCTACACTGAGTTGTTCATATACCGAATAAGGAAGAAAATTAACACTAGCACCGAGATCTAGAAGAGCGTGGTTGATGTTTTTACCCCCAATGAAAATTGAAATCGTAGGACAACCTAGGTCCTTACGTTTTTTGGGAAATCTTGGGTAAGAGCATCACCCACGTTATTAGCAATGAAAACTTTCTTTGGTACTTAAGATTTTCTCTTCTTAGTGCATAGGTCCTTATGGATTTTCATGTAAGAAGGGACTTGTTGGATCGCATCTTATAAAGGTATGTTGATGTTAACTTGTTTGAATAACTCCACAACTTTCTCCTTTTGTGGTCTTGGTTTATTAGGCCTCAGCCAGTTTGGAAATGAAGCTTTGCTTAAAGAGGTTGGGTCCAATGTCAGTGGAGTAGGTTATGGATACAGAACAGATCCCAAAACAGGTGTTTGAGTAGTGTGAGATGTGGGTCCGTTTGAAGCAGTAGAATGGGAATTCAAGCCTGGTGGAGAATGGAGAACATGCTTAGAAGAGGAAGTTGGAACAGAGGAAGAAGAAGTTGCCGCCGGGGTGTCATCATCATTATCATTGGGTGCACCAACCTTGTTATCCAGTATCATCCTAGATCTCAACGTTGTTACCGCACTCACATTATAATTTTGTTGTTCAAAAACAACATGGGCATTATGTGGGTGGCCTGTATTTAGAAGTGGTTGAGATAAAAGCTCTTCCACTTTCTTGCTCTTCGCCGTATTCAGCTGTGCAATTTGGGCTTTGATGGATTTAATGCTTTGGTCATGGGAAGATGTATGTTGCACAAGGATCTGAATAGAAGATTGGATATTAGCGGTTGTCAAAGTGGACTACTTACCAAAAGCATCAATGCTTCTCTCAAGCGTTGAGATCTTATCATTACCGGGCGGGACAACTTTGTTGTTTGAGGAAAAGAATTGTTAAAAAGAGCGAATTTGTTCGCCGGTGTTTAGAATTGTTGCTATGGGAAAGGTTGCAGAAATTGGTGTTGTGGCTGTTGTTGTTGAGCAGGGGGAATCAGCCTTTGAAAGTTGTTTTGGCTTTGGAATTGATTTTGGTTCGGATTTGGGTTCTAGTTCCAAGCAAAGTTAGGATGCTTCCTCCATCCCGTATTATACGTAGAAGAGTAAGGGTCATTTCTGGGTCGTTGCTGAAATGCAGCAATGGTTTGTTCCTGACCCTGAAACGGATGATGCAAAGGACACTTTTCGGTCAAATGTGGATTGGAACAACAAGCACATATGTTTTTAGGAAGAGAAATTAAGGAGGCTGATGAAAATTTTCTTTCAATCGCTTCAAGTTTTTTCTGCATTGCCGCCATCTCATCTTTCATCACGATAGAAGCGTCAAGTTGATGAACTCCTGTCCTAGAAGAAGAAGAAGAAGATAATGAAGATGGTATTGTGCTCTCTTACTATACATTTGTTCGGCGAGATCTTCCAGGAATTATCAAGCTTCCTCATCGGATTTGGATAAGAAACGACATTGACAGATCGTTTCCAGCATCTGTTTAGTTGCTGGATTAATTCCCTCATAAACAATTTAGCAAAGTTGCCATTTTTCAAATCCGTGGTGAGGGCATTGGACAAGAAGTTCCTTGAATCGGTCAAAACATTTTCAGAAAGGTTCATTAGGAAGCTGGGTGAATTGATTGATTTCATTTCGGATGTGTGCAGTTTTATGGTTTGGATATAATTTCTTTAGGAAAGCTTTCAAAAACTTGTCCCAACTGGTGATGGAGTGTGAAGCGGTGCTATATAGCCGTTTCTTAGCACGATCACAAAGGGTGAACGGGAGAATACAAAGCCGAATAGCATCGCCAGATAATTGGGTTGTACGCATCGTGGAACAAACGTTTTAGAATTTGTTGATGAAAAGATAGGTGTCTTCGGATTCAAGCCCATGGAATTTGGGAAAAATGTTGATGAAGTGGGGATTAATTTCAAACTTGTCTCCATTGACCGATGGAAAGGACTGACATGTTGAAAGTGGTGTACGAGTTGGATAGCATCGGTCATGCAACGTGATGCGAGGCGGTGCTACGACGGAAGGTGGTGGATTATACGCACCAAGAGGTGGAGGCATCGTGATGTTAGGAATGGTGGGATTGTTTTGGTTGAAATTTGGCGGATTCTCCAACATTTCAAAAGATGAATAACGCGCGGTGGATGGTGAAATTGTGTGGACAGAATCATGGTCAATATCGGAGTTGATCGGCAACGCTATGTTTTGTGGAGTGGACGAACTATCGACGTCGGAGTCGATCGTATTGTCGGTAGTGATCAAAGTGACACGGGCTAAACGGTGTTAGTTATATGTATGCCCTAGAGGCCATTACTATACATAGGATGTATATTGTAGTGGATGCTGGGACATATATAGTGAGGACTTTCTTGCTCGACATGATAGTATGCTATCTGGTTGATCTTTACCTTAACGTGTACACTGATTGTCTCTCTATTACATGTTGGTAAAGCCCTTAGGATGTGTACTTAACTACCTGGACTATGATGCGGATCATACTAGTGGGGACATGGTAGTCCATAAGTACATCCTTCAAAGTCCCTAGTCGAGGGTGTATCGAGATGGGGCATCGATATACCAGAGTAAACTAGCGTGTACCTTCTCGACCCATACAGATGGGCGATGGATGATCCCATATCCATTGGTGTTTGACATCAGAGATGATATACGGGTGCTCAGTAGAGACTGGGTACACTGGACGGACTCGCCGAGAACTTCCAGATGGAATTATACCTTACGTCAGATGGCAGTTCTCTGGTGACACTGGTACAGAGTAGTCTGTTGACCCGAGATCGTCATAGAGTCTTGTGTGGTTCCCACTGTGCTTTGATTTCCATCTTACCACGTCCAAGAGGGCGTGCAAAACGGTGGTTTTTGGGTACAGTCCCGAGTCACATGGAGGCAATGAGCGATAGGAGGGGATTCGTCTCTCCCGGTATAGGGAGTTGATGTTGCGCTGTGTTCGATTGGCTATAACAGGATATCCCTGGCCAGGGTTGCTGAGATTTACTGGTAAGTGTTACCAGTAGTTTCTCGATTTGTTATAAACCTCATATCGACACGACTTATCAAGCTATTGGGGTCTGACGTTTACCACCCCTAGGCGAGATATGCGACATATCAGACGATCAGACCGGACTGTACGCTAGTGTTACTGGTTGGATTCACTGGAGTGTGAGCGGGCTTGCTCGTCGATCTTCTGATCGCTCAATACCCGGGTGGCCGTTACGTTTAGCAGACCGCTTGCGGCTTGTGGATGTTTGATATGATCATCATCCGCTGCCGGCGTATTGACGAGTCTTTAGAGTCCTACACAGAGGTTTCCTGGCTCAAGCGAAACGAAATAGGAGCGCATATGAGATATGTGCGGGACCGAGAATAATGCGTGTATGTGATACCGTATTTCATTCTCGCGATGAATGTATCGATTGGTTGTATGCGATATAACCTAGTTATCGATTCAAGGATTGATTCGATAAGCCGATACATTGGATACTAGTCGGTGATATGCGATATGACCGGATCGTTAAATCAAGTGTTGATTTAATGATTTAATGCATAATTATATATTTGATATATTACTTTGCATTAACTAGTATCGGTTCACTTTAAAAGGATTTTCTCACTTGGTTGTACAAGTTGTATATGTGATATACTTTTTGTGCAAATGATTGTATCATGTTTGATGATACATGTTAACTTGGTTAAGTGTAAAGATTAAACCATGGTTAAATTTATGATTAGGGTTTTCTTTTTCTTAATCATTTATTTATTTATTTATTTGGAAAAGATTAGAAATGAAATGGTTGCAAATTTTGTTTTTTTCTTTGAAGCTTCATGAAGCTTTGACTTTGTGACCATTTTGTCTCTTGCTTAACCCTAACCCTTGCAATTAACCATGGTCTATTCTCTACACCTAATCATGGTTATTATTATGATAAGTATCCTTTTTCTTTTCTTTTTAATTAACTTATCATAAGAATATTCTTCTTCTTCTTCATTTCTTCATGTGAAGAAAGCTTGCCTCCATCAATGGCAAGTGATGATAAAGAGTGAGAAATCCAATTCTAAAGTGAACCCACTTCCTATTTCTTCATCCTCTACCTCTTGCCAAGTAGTAGAGTGTGTTTCCTTCACAAGTTATCTTGACTTGGTGAAGTTGGAGCTTGATCTAGCGATGCTTCGACGTAGATCATCTTCGGCATGGACATCGACGACCTAGCTCGCCTATTCTCCGATGAAGCCGACGCTAGAGCCCGGAATTTGTTTTGGACAGCGAGAGGACTTCATTGCGGAGCTATGGAGGTGGAGCACCGGATCTACAAAGGTTGTATTTCCGTATTCTCTTAGTTAAGTGTTAACTAGTTTGTTTTTCGCCTAGAAATCTAGCCAACGATCCGTTCTAGGGTTTCTCGGCACCGTTTAAATTTGAAATTGGCATGGTTGATACCTTGTGAGACCTCATTAGGGTGCCTAGGATCCCTACAAACGAGCACTAGTGTCCCGAGCCCAACCGGACATACACTAAACAAGTTTAGTGTAGTCAAAGCGCGTTTTGGTAGAAGGTAAAGGTAAGAAAACGTCAATTGAGAATGCGGAAATGGGAAAATGGGTGGAAGTGGTGTTCATATCAGATTTTTGCATTTTTATACCGCCCATTCTGAATCACATTGCATATAAGTAGGTACTTTTGATCCATATCTGCTAAATAGTTGCAGGTTACAGGTTCTCAGCTCTTTACAGTGAAATTCATGAAAAGTCGCAACAAATGTGGGACTACAACCAACAAACAGAGAAATACGGGTTTCCGCACAATATACGTATAATGCTGCCTACCAGTTCAAGGAACAAATGGAAAATCATTAGATAGTTCAATTCACAAAGCACAAGGGCAGCACAAGATTCAAGACTTCAACATGAAGCTGAAGGCAAAAGTCCACATCATTCTGCACTGTTGGAAATCTGGAAGGAAATAGAAGAGATTCTGAGAAACCAAGTGAAGAAAACAGAAGATAAAAGCAACATGGAGTAATCCTGAAGAGATAAGCCCACGATTCCACCAATTGGCCGCGGAACCGCGGCAAAACAGGCTATTCCGCCACGGAACCGCGGCCCTGTGGTGCATGTGTCGGTGGAGGTGTCGGTGATTTGACCCGGTTTTCTTATGGTAGTTTGATAAATTCATGTATGGATCAGAATGTAAATCTAGGATTTTTCCTATCTATAAATAGGAGAGTTGAAAGCCAAATGATGTGTGCCTCTTTTAGGGTGCCTCTTTCTTAGGATGCTTCTTTTTAATTCTTAGATCTAAATTTTAATTCCAATTGTAATACATTGTTGAGAGGTCATCAATAAAGTAAGTTTTATATTTTTATTTCGCATTCTTTTTATCTGAATTTTAATTCCTGCAATTTTTATCTGTTCTTTTATTATCTGCAATTTAGTTCATCTATTAAAATAAAAAAAATGAATTTTATTGTTATCTTCCTAATGAGTGAGTAATTCCTCACTTGTTAGGGATAGGAGAGGAAGGTTTGAGAGAAGGAATCTCTCTCATTCATTTCTTTGCCCAAATAATTTTAATTAAGGACTCCCTTTAAATTAACTATAATCCGCTCACTACGGCACCCTATCCTACATGATAGCGGTGATTCCCTAGTTAGACCGGTTGTGGTTGAATTAATCGGAGGTTAGGAATAAGAGCTAAGAACGGACGGATAAGGACCAAAAGGAAGAAACTAAGTTTCTTCCTAGTCGTGCTAATCCCCGTTGTTGACTGTTACCCTAACACCTATATTCTTAACTAGGGCATTGAAAGAAATAAGAAGAATCCCTATTTCGAACTAACCTAATCCTAACCCTAGCAAGCCTTTATATCAATTTATTCTCATTCTTAGATCTTAAAACCAAACATACCAAAGTTAGGACTTAACTCGTTAGAACTTAAAGAAAAGGACACCATTTCCCTGTGGATCGACTCGTACTCAACCGGCTAGCTACCAAGCCACACCGTCTTGATTGCAGTAAATTTAAACACAGAAAAACTCTACCAATCAAATGGCGCCGTTGCCGGGGAGACGGTAGTCTCTTTCTTTGTGTAATTTCGGGTTAATAAAAAAAAATTTAAAAATTTAAAACAAAAATAAAAAAAATCATCTAGTTATTTTTGAAAGGTTTTTGTGCAAGTGTGCAGGTTTGGAGCAAACTCTGTTTCAGATCTGGAGCAAACTCAGGGAACAAATCCAGAAACAGGAGATCTGAACAGGTAGAGGAAAACCAACTTAGCACAGAGACAAAGTCAGAAGATCCAAACTCACCGATCCGTCGCGAAACCACGGCAGAAGCTAGGGTTTGACTGCGGAACCGCGGTCAACTGGTGACGTCGGCATCCAATTTTCTCTGTAAGTATTTCTTTTCTCCTCTCCTCTGCACTCCACCGAAAAAAAATTTCCTGCAGGTTTCTTTGCACAGATTCTCTTTCTTCTATCCAATAAATTATTTTTGTACAGGATTCTTTGCGCTGCCAAATAAATTTTTTTTTCGCAAGTGTTTTAGATTTTCGGTGTGTTAACTGCTTTGCATAATTAATACGGAATCTAAAGGGCTATAATACCAACTCAGATTGGGTGGGGATTTCATTACCCTTCCTAAGACCCCAAAAATCACTGAAAAGCATATGCATCACCCTTGAGCTAAATTAAAAAATACCTAGACTCAGCTAACTAAGCACTGTCGTGCTCATCAGGACAGAGGAAGGTTGTGGGCATTCAATCGTTTATCTAAACTTGACTTTGTGGTGTCTAGGCTAGACAAGTGAGAAATGTAACTTTAAAAGGCCCGTCTCACGGTGATTCGTGAGCGGAACCCTCCTTTCTTCATTTGTGCTTATCTGGCCACAATTGGCAGTAAAGAGACGATTTGAGGGATATCTCACAACTTGTCACTTTGGAACAGTTAGGAGCAGTCTAGTGGACTTAGAAGATCATAGCTCTAGGTTTGATTGTGTATGTTTTAACTGTGATTGTTTGAAGTAAGTCCGTATACATTCTTGCAAAAACTCTTTCAAAAATTTCAAAACTCAAAAAACAAACAATTTTTTTATAAAAATAAAAAGAAATTTAAAAATAAAAAAAAACATTCTTTTTCTTCTCCTTTCTCTCATCACATCATGAGTACCCCACCTCGAAAAACTCTTGCCGAACTTTGGTACCCACAACCAGACATTACTTCCTACGGTTCTTGTTTTGGTCGAATTTCGAACGACCCCTCCATGCCCAAAATTTCTTTGAAAGATCGAATAGACGCGTCTAGGACAACCAATTGGACTCCGCAATCCACCTTGTATCAACCATTTCAACCTTCACCACCTTCTTACGTTGATACTCCTTTTTCGAGTCCTGTTGTAACTCCGAAATCCATGTTTATTGCTGAACATATTGAACAATCTCGTAACCGATCTTTCACTCTTTTCACCACTGCGAATTCTTTGGATCAACAATTCCATTCACCTTCTTATCCAAATGTTGATCCTACTTCTGTCCAACCATTCTATTCCTATCCATCCTACCCAACTTTTGCACCTTCCCTGGACATTGCTTCTACACAGCCATTTGGGAGTTTTCTGTGTCTAAACAAATTTGAATCTTTTACTGAAACTCCTTCATAACCCATGTCTAGTTTGGAACAGGCGTTGGAAGCCTGTAGGGTAGCATCATACCAACAGATGATGGATTTGAATGCATCCATGGCCGCCCTCATACAACTTAGTGACCCGGTAGTTAGTTTTCAACTAGCTCCAAATTTTCCAATGTATGATGAGGCGGTTGGACAGATTGAGAATTTGAGTGGAGAGAGTGAGCTGTGCACCCTTCTAAATTAAACCTACCCATCCCTAATTGAATCCCACAACTCCGGTTATGAATGTCTATCAAGTGCCCCAAATGATTCACCAGTTGAAGATAGAACGATTAATGAGTTGTGCGACTTTGTAGTGTTTGATTTACCTAATTGTGAAGGGTCCCTTTTGAGTGAAACCATCACCAATCCTTTTGACCTCTACACCTCCACTCTAGAACCTGAATTGATTAATATCCATGCTTTTGATGAGGTATCTAAGAAAATTAATTTTCACTTGATTGAGGATATCGACGCTGGGAATATTTTGGATGATGAACCCGCAGATTTGACCGAATTTTTCTCTCCAATTCATCATCCCGAGTCATTAAATGTTTCTCCCGAACTTCATATGCGTCTTGATTTTGATGAGAATTGCATGGAGAGTATTGAGGAAATTATTGAGGATGAAGCATTTTTACTTGAGTAGTCGGATTTTCCAATTCATTCTATCCCTTTCATTAACTGCGCACACCCTCCTGAATCTTTAACTGATACCCTTCCTCACTCACTTCCCTCCATCCTCGCTCCGACCTTGCAAGAAACCGTTACACTTTCATTTTCAATGTCTGGTTTACCAAGTTCGACGTACCCATATTTTATCACGACTCTTGAGGGATTTGACCTCATTTCTCAGTGGGTTGATAGATTAGCACAATCGCTTTTTACACATCGGTCATTACAAATTGTGCTAATTTATACACTCCATCTCCACCCTCAAGTTCGTATTCAACTTTTTTCTCCCACTTTCTCTAGTTCTTCTTCTAATCTTCCTTTAATGATAGCGAGTGTTAATGAATCACAATCCGATATTTTGAGTTCGATAATTCTAGAAAAACAACTTAATTTAGACTCTTTTGAGAATAAGGTAGATGAGCATTACGAGTCTCCTACCTCCATAACTTTTGAAAAATCAAGTGTATTGAATTCTGGCGCGACACTTATTGACATTGAAACGTTCAATCGGACCATCGATGAAAGTTTCGAAGATATTTTCGCCGACGAACTCACATTCCTAAATGACACGGATTTTATGATTAATCAACCTCCACCTGAAGAAGTCGAACCACCACCATTTCTTCTTATCCCATACGAGAATGTGACCATTCTTCCCATTCCTAATCATCCACATTCTCGTTTCTGTTCACCATTATTGTTTCGTCTCTACAAATCGAGACGTAAACCTTTTCCATTACACCACTTATCTTTACCCCATTTCTTCCTGAATCTATACAACATGTTCTTCCACCAACCGGTGCGCTTCACTGATAAATTCTTTGAATGGTTGGTGCTAACCTTTGGCCTGTGTAATGCCTTGTATTGCTTGATACTGTGTTTTTCTCCTCCCTAACTCTGAACTTTAACGCTTAAACAGTAGAAACACTGTTTCACTTAAGTTTGGGGGGGGGGACCTTTTTGTGTATAAATATTTTGTTTTCTTTTTCTGTTAATAATAAAAACAGGGGAGTGCCGACAATTTTGACCCTCTTGGTGTAGCCTGACAGTAAGGGCACTGTCAAGTTTAAGTTTGGGGGTGTGCTCGGTAAGCTTTCTTCCTTCGCATTCATGTGTATATTTTTTGCATTTGCATACTTATTTTAAAATTCATAAAAATAATAAAATTTAAAATTTTTAAAAATTGAAAAGTTCAATTTTGGCCATATTTGACTTAAGTTCAACATGACGGTTGACTAGTTAGGAAAAACTAGATCCGAAACTTAGTAAATTAAAAACCCTAAAAATAACCTTTCTTAAAGTTTAACTGTAGAAAATATATGTCCTTGTAATTTATTTAGAAATAGGCAAATTTTGAGTTCAGTTCTTGGGTTAAGTCGAAATAAGAGAAGAGTATTAAAATCTCTATTTGAAGTATAAGTCTGAAAAATAATTCTGAACCTTAAGTCCAAATTCTGAAAATATATACCCTACTTTACGCACTCACACACATCTTGAAACTTGGGATAGTAGAGGATACCTTGAAATGCTCTTGTCTAAAATCCATAGTATGAAGGAAAATAAATTAAAAGTATAAGTGGTGAATAAAGAGATAAAAAAATGAACACTGGTTTTATAATTGCTTAAGGCAACATAAATAAAAAAATATAGTGAGGGTGCTTTATCACCTAGTGCCTTAGACCAACTGGTTTGGGAGTCACTGCTAAGCCTTAGGTATTGCAAGACGAGGAATTACGTCTAAATGCGCAAGAACATTTTATAATCGGCCGTTTAGTACCTCAAGAAATATTAACGGTCGCATGAATGATGTGTGAGCAATTTCATCTAAAATTCACCAACTAAAAGTATTTTGGAAGATGGACAAGAGTATGATAGCTTGAATTGAATTTCCAAGTGTAGGGGTGATAATTACACACACGTAGGGGTATATAATTGGAGTTTGGGGGAGAGATAGGAATAAAAGATAGGGTTTATACCTTCAGTAGAGATGATAAAAATTCTTAAGTTAAGATTGCGCCTTAGAAAGAAAACTTAGGAGATATTGAAAGCTTTATAAACTGGCAAAATGTATATGATCTTAAGTTAAATGAAAAAGAAGCGTGAAAATACGGGTTGATGGTTTCTAACTTGAAGATAATAGAAATTCTTGCTAGAATACTGAAATGAGGAATTAGAGTCAATGGACAAATTGATCGGATTTTGTGGGTAGTATCCGCTAAAAACCCTCAGGAGACAACACTCCTCCTACTAGGGACACCTAGAGGTTTAACGGCTTGTTGCACGAGCTCAGTGTAATAACGTTCTCTGCGAAAGTGAGGCTAGGATTTTTCGAGAATAAAATTGGTTTTGCTCGGGACGAGCAAAAGATAAGTTTGGAGGTATTTGTTCATATCAGATTTTTGCAGTTTTATACCGCCCATTCTTAATCACATTGCATATAAGTAGGTACTTTTGATCCATGTCTATTAAATAGTTGCAGGTTACAGGTTCTCAGCTCTTTACAGTGAAATTCATGAAAAGTCGCAACAAATGTGAGACTACGACCAACAAACAGAGAAATACGGGTTTCCGCACACTATACGTATAATGCCGCCTACCAGTTCAAGGAACAAATGGAAAATCATTAGACAGTTCAATGCACAAAGAACAAGGGCAGCACAAGATTCAAGACTTTAATGCGAAGCTCAAGGCAAAAATCCATATCATTCTGCACTGTTGAAAATCTGGAAGGAAATAGAAGTGATTCTGAGAAACCAAGTGAAGAAAACAGAAGATAAAAGCAACATGAAGCAACCCTGAAGAGATAAGCCCACGATTCCACCAATTGGCCGCGGAACCGCAGCCAAACAGGCTATTCTGCCGCGGAACCGCGGCCGTGTGGTGCACGTGTCGGTGGAGGTGTTGGTGCTTTGACCCGGTTTTCTTAGGGTAGTTTGGTAAATTCATGTATGGATCAGAATGTAAACCAAGGGTTTTTCCTATCTATAAATAGGAGAGTTGAAAGCCAAATAATGTGTGCCTCTTTTAGGGTGCCTCTTTCTTAGGATGCCTCTTTTTAATTCTTAGATCTAAATTTTAATTCCAATTGTAATGCATTGTTGAGAGGTCATCAATAGAGTAAATTATATTTTTTTTATCTCGCATTCTTTTAATCTGAATTTTAATTCCTGCAATTTTTTATCTGTTCTTTTATTATCTGCAATTTGGTTCATCTATTAAAATAAAAAAATGAATTTTATTGTTATCTTCCTAATGAGTGAGTAATTCTTCACTTGTTAGGGATAGGAGAGGGAAGGTTTGAGAGAAGGAAATCTCTCTCACTCCTTTCTTTGCTCAAATAATTTTAATTAAGGACTCCCTTTAAATCAACCATAATCCGCTCACTACGGCACCCTATCATACATGATAGCGGTGATTCCCTAGTTAGACCGGTTGTGGTTGAATTAACCGGAGGTTAGGGCTAAGAGCCAAGAACGGACGGACAAGAACCAAAAGGAAGAAACTAAGTTTCTTTCTAGTCGTGCTAATCCCCGTTGTTGACTATTATCCTAATACCTATATTCTTAACTAGGGCATTGAAAGAAGTGAGAAGAACCCCTATTTCAAACTAACCTAATCCTAACCCTAGCAAGCCTTTATATCAATTTATTCTCATTCTTAGATCTTAAAACCAAAACTACCAAAGTTAGGACTTAACTCGTTAGAACTTAAAGAAAAGGACACCATTTCTCTGTGGATCGACTCGTACTCAACCGGCTAGCTACCAAGCGACACCGTCTTGGTTGCGGTAAATTTAAACACAGAAAAACTCTACCAATCAAGTGGACAAGTTTTTATAAATTCTTAGATTTTTTTTATGAAAATTTTGTTTTGGTTTTGAAAAGAATGTGAAATACGGACTCAGCTCAACCAATCATGATAAAAAATGTATAGGCAATTCCTAAAATTAGAGTCACCTAAGTCCGATACTAGACCCGCTCCTAAACTTTTAGGGGACAAGTTGTAGGGTAAATCCTCTACCGTCTCTTTATTAACCAAGTGGCCAGGTAAGTGCAAGTGAGGAAGGGAGGTTTTATAAGGCTTTCACCAAATTCCTTAATTACAAAGAACCTTTTCACTTTGCGAGACTCTCGTCTCTAAGACTTTCCTAGACACCATAAGATTAATACGGATAAACGATAGATTGCCTACAACCTTCTCTTGTCCTAATTGAGAGTGATATGTCCTTAGGGGCTTTAGTCTAGATCTTTTTATTTAATGTAAGGTGAATGCTTATGCCCGGTTTATGATTTTTGGGGCTAAGATGGGTAATGAACTCCCCACCTAATGCTGTTTTGGGTTTCTTGCTCCTTAAAGTCCTTATTATTTATGCAAAGCGAAAAACACGAAAAATCTAAAGCAAAAAACTTTTATTTTTGGCAGTGCAATTTTGCAAAGAATCCTGCAGGAAAAAAAGTTTATTGGAACTTCAAAGAGGGGTTAATAAAGAAAGGAAACTCACCAAAACAATTGGGGGTACGAATCCCAAATTCCACCGTGGTTCCTCCGCCGACCTAGTTCACTTTGCCGCGGTTCCGCCGCAGAAAGTGGGCAAATCTTCCCAAGACTTTAGCACTGTATTCCTTGTCTTCTGTACATCTATTTGAAGGCCCTGAGTCTTTGTTTGGTCACTCCAGAAGTTCCAAAATTCTCTGCACACTTGCACAAAACTTATTAGAAATAACAAGATGAGTTTTTCGATTTATTTTTATGGATTTTTGTTTTAAAATATACACAAATTAACTCAAATAACAAAAAAGAAAACATGTTACTGTCTCCCAAGTAATGGCGCCATTTGATTAGTGTGGAAATTGTGTTCTACTTACCACAATCAAGATGGATTCGCTAGTAGCTAGCCGCGATGAGTACGGGTCGTCCGCGAAGAGTGGCATGTTTTTCTGTTCTTGTTTTAGAGGAGTTAAGTCCAAATGTCCAAGGAGTTCAAGGTTATCCTATATGAAAACAGCCTTAGAGGGGGGTGATAAGGATTTATGGCAAATACAAAGTAATTTTGCGAATATAGAAATTATGCAGCGGAATATAAAAATACAAAACTATCACAATCACAGAAACAATCACAGAAGTGCAAAAAAAGTAAATGGACACAGAGGATTGTTTGGGTTTGGGAATTGAAATAGAAAAATTTGATTCTAACCATTTGAGATCGACTTGACACTAGACTCAAATAAAGTGGAAAAGTCTTGAATGTATTCGATGTGTGACTACTCCGTTTATAGCCTTTAAATGCATATTGAGTGCGTTTGAGTCTTGAATGTCTTCAGATGTTAGTTGCGATATTGAGTCTTTATACTTGAATAACACCAGTTGTGTAGCACTTTTACTAATCTGATATGGTTAGTAATCATATAAAATATTTGAAATATGGTTTTGTAAAATAGTCAAAACACAAAGAGATTCATATACTAACAATCTCTCCCTTTTTTGATATTTTACAAAACACATATAAAATAATTTGAAAATATATTCATATGCTCCCCTTTAATATATGCTCATTGTTTCTCTTCCATTTTGGAAATATCAAAAAGTTGTAAGCATGAAGAAGAAATATGAAAAATAAGGAAGCATAGGAACGGTTTTTTTATTTATTTATTTAAATGTTATAATAATAAAGTTATAAAGCTGCATAATAAAAACTTAGATTTAAGCATACAAATGACATAACTTCAAATACTTAATAAGTTTCTAATACAGACCACACATATACATAGACAAGTGCAAATACAAGCAAATGCATAATCCTAATACATAAAATCCAAGAAATAAAAGAACTATGCATTATTGTCTAGTTGTGGAGGCTGATCAACATTCATGTGAGGGTGATACTGAAATAGAGGCGGTAGAGGATATGAAGTATGAGCATACTGATAATCGAAGAGGTAATGGAGATAAGCTTGTGTTTCATCTAGGAGAGTGTTAAGATTGTTGAAACTATTGTTGATATTGAGATTCAAATCAGCAAATCGTTGGAAAAAACTGTTTTCAAATTCTTGAAAATTGTAAGGAAGTGGTTGTTGTAGTTCGGGTGCCGGAGGAGAGTGTGGTGGAGATTGACGAGGAGGAGATGGAGCATGCATGTCATAATCCGCTAATCCTATGAGATGGACATTATATAAACCAAAATGTTTGTCGATGGACCGAATAGAGGAGTCAGTAGTAGGATTGATACCGACATCTTCAATGATCTTTCTGATTACTTTGCCGTAATAAAGATTGGATTTGGGATTCAGAAAACTCCACATCGAATTGATGATAAAAAAGGAATATTAACTTTGATTCAAGCTAAAATAGTAGGTGATGAGTTTTTGGGTTAGTGTGATTCTATCTATACAACCGGATTTAGGATGCACAATAAAGAAATGCTAAGTGTAATACCCGGTTTCTTTTGTACGCCAATATCCATATTTAACTGAAGTGTTGTCTACAAAATTTATTCATTTATATTTTTATTTATCTTATTTATTTTCAAAACCATAATCTATATTTTTACACAAATAGTTTTCACTAAACAAATCTACCCAAAAACCCTAGCCCAAGCTACATATGCTCACTCTCTCTGTCTCATTCTTTCTTCTTTCTATTTTTCCTAACCCTAAACCTCACTCATGCCCAGCCCAGCCCAATCTCTCTCTTTTCCACCTTCTCACTCTTTTCTTACCCAGGTCCACATGGCCCAAACTCTATAACCCAAATCCCTCCCACATAGTCGGTTCCCCCTTTTCTCTTCTCCCAACAATTACTTTTCTTTTTTCAAATTCCTTCACAATCAAACCATATATCACATCAAAACAATATTAATTTCCCTTTAATATTCTTTAACCCCAAAATTAAACTCTCATCATCCCTCCCTTAACAGCCACTTTCGTTTTTGAATTCCAAAAATCAAAAACCGACATCTCCTCATTTAAACCAAATCAAATCTCTATATTAAACCCACTTTAATTCCCTTCAATTCTAATTAATCCCATTAACCCCACTAAATTCCCCCCCCACGTTCTCTCTCCTCTCTCCCCATGTCTCTCTCTCTGACTTCTCGATCACTCACTCTCTCCTCCCATTCTCACTCTCTCTTCTCCATCGCGTCACCCTCGTCTCCCAAGCAAAAACCCATGCCCGCCATGCCTTCGCTTCCACCTCAAAGCTTCATCCACCACGATCACCAAGCCTCCCCTACCTTTACCGATGCCCACTGCTCCAACCTTCATCACCGACGTCGGTGACCCTTCCACTTTCGCCCGAGCAACCCCGCTACCTTCGAACCTATGCTCGTCACCACCTTCCCTTCGTACGAAGCCGTTGCTGTCTCCACCATCGTCGCCGTCGCGTCGACTTCGCCTCCTCCCTTCCTCGATCATCACCACACTTCCTTCTCTCTCCTCCCCGCTACAGACCTCGCGACGAACCCAAGAACCCGCACCTCCCATCGCCGTCGCCACACGCCGCCAACCACCCTCGTCGGCTTCCTCTCGTTACCATCACCGTCTCTCCCTATCCTCCTTCTCTCCGAAGCCAACCCACTCTTCATAGAACCCATCGCCTGCAAACCCAAGAAACCTCGCTGCAACCCTAGCCTCGCCTGCAAACCCCGCCTCGCATCAGCTCCGATCCTGTCGGTCTCATCCTCGCCACCATCTTCTCCCCCCTCTCCTTCTCCCTAAAGAACCCGAGCTTCAAACACTCACCTTCCCTGAGCACCCTTGCCTGCACATCCCCTCGCTTGAGCTCGCCTTGCCATCAACCGCAAAACCCAACACCTCCCTCTAGCGCCTGCCACAAGCTCCCCTCGCCTTCACCTCCTGCGCTCGTCTCACTACCGAGCTCAACCCCGACTCCACCAATGCTGACCGCAGCCGCCTCGCCCAGCAACCCGGCATAGCCCTACTTTCGCCTGAGCTCCCCACCTCGTTGGAACTGTCATCTGGACCGCCGATGACCTTGCCAGCGGCACACTATACTCATCGTCGCCGCCACTGTTGCATCGCCAAACTCTAGCCGCTGCCGAGCCGTCGAACCCAAGTTCGAGCCGAGATCGAGTTTGCCGTGTTATGCCTAGCCACTCTTGCGTCATGATCGCGCCGTGCCGCTGCCGTAGCCGTAGGTCACCACTCTACCGCGTTGCTGCCGTATCGTCATCGATACGTCGTCAGGCAAGTTTAAATACTTGCTACATGCTATTATATATTCATTTCGATTGCGTTTCAAACGTTATTATAAGTGTTCGATGCAAACCATAATCTGAAAACCCTCTTAAAATGACAAAAATTAAGCACAACAGATTTCCCTAGTGATAAAGAATATTGTGTTAAGAGTTGGCTTGAAAATACGGACTTTAACATCGTGAAATGTCATCCCCATTTAGATCCGTCGAACCTGAAAATTTCCGTACCTGGATTTTGTGAAAATCATAGTTAATTGGTTACACACTGAAATGTTACGTTCGAGGGCTCATATCGAAGTCGACTCGACTACCTAGACCCCATATGATTTATAATATGTTCCTATTCTAAAAAGGTGATGGAAACTGGTTAGGAGTGCGGCTCTGGACTGCAGTCTAGAGCAGCACTGCTTGTCGATACTTGATTTGAAAGGCTTTTACATCTCCGTGTGAAATTGTTATTATGCGGAAACCTATACCGTAGCGAAGATAAGTCTGTTAGATAACTTTTGGTAGTGATTTAATTCAGTTTTACCATCGTTTACTATTTTAATCACATTTTAAATCATCAGTATATACGGCAGTCCCAAGCAGGGACAGAACGTATACCACAATATTATATAATGCATAACTTCCAGTACACTATGTATATTATCGATCCGTGTAGTGCGTAGGAAACCTAACTGATAAATCTAAATATTATACAACTGTAGCATTGCCTAATTATGCTCCCAACTGTGAGTAAAACGTGTTACGAAACGGACATCCGGTTCAGAAATTGGATTTCCTGCAGTAAACACTTAAAATGAAATGACCATAACTAGTAAACCTGAAACCCGATTGACACGAAACCAATTTTTCTGTATAGATGATTAATATACTGCCTACTCCTTTTATATCATTTTGCTTAATTATGCACGTGTGATTTTATATGAAATTTTCTAGTCCAACCGACACCGGTTGCTCATATGTTTTAGTAGTGCATTTACTATATCCCCATCATGTGCATGAATGTCATACTCTTACAAATAGTGTTCATTTTGCATGAATAACCTAGTGACCATATTACATTACCAAGTGATAAGTATTAGTGATTGGATTGTGGCAAACACGTTAGTGTAAAAGCGTGATTGAATAAGTGAAGTGACACGTACTTGTACACAATCAGCGGAACCAATTAATTATTGCATTGTCGACGCCTATGGGACATATGTAAGTGTAAATATAACCAGAATGAGACGGTTATGGAAGCACTTGCATTAGTTTCATAGGTAAGACGTCGAACACTATCCATTTATCTTGGATACCAGTCGAGACATGCTTGATGGAGATCCTGTCTCCAGTTCTCGCGTAGACTTGTCATGGAGCAACTAGTATTTGGGTTCATGGTCCGTGTTTGATGTAGACCGCGGGTGTTGGGTAGTTTGAGTGTGAGTTCGATCAACGGAATCTCGGGAGTCCCACTGCCGGCATATACAACAATTTCGGAAGTCATGTGGATGATATTACTGATTATTAGCGAGCGTGATTCGGGCCCATGTTCCCTTGCCCCTGGGGCCTACCCTTGGGTTGGGGATACTTCTGCAGTGGTTGACACTCACACTTGGACTGACGATAGATTTAGTGGCCTGGACATTGAGACTTAGAGACTGATAGGTTTAGTGACATGAACATTGCATTGGCTACTGATATGATACACTTTCTTTATCGTTACCCGTACCGATTACTTCATACTCATGTCATCACTCCATGTTTACTGTTTCATGTTCATCATTATTGCACGTGTTTACATATGTATTTATATATATACTGCTATTGTGTCGCTCTGACGACCTGAGTATGCATGCTCAGAGTGAGAAGTGGACTTAGCTCGGATCAGGATCTGTCGCACCTCGAGGATATTGCGGATATCTAGATCAACCACATCAGCGCTGTCTTTTCCTTGATTTCTATCTGGTTAGTTCTTGTATTTGTTTTGGTAGTATCTAGAGACTGCATTTCTCATTACCTGTGCTATGATTACTGATTACCACGTAATGCTAGAAGCCGAAGTGTGACTATGGCAGGATATTTCCTTGACCGTAGGAGTATGGCTGGCCTTGTCACCCCTCGTATTCCGTATTTTGGGAAGCAGGGCGTGACATGGTTTTGTTGGTATCAGAGCCAGGTTTGGATTAGATTGGGATTTTAGTTTCCGAGTAGGGCTTGACGATTTAAGTCGCCCATTCGGTCCAGATTGTAAACTTGTTATCCTTAAGTAGGATCGCTATAGTTCATCAAGCTATATTTTTTACTCCATCCGCTAGAGTTTTGGGTGACCTAGTAGAGTTATGTGATTTTAACTATGAACTGCGACATAGTTACAATGCAACTCTACTTGAGTGACTTAGAGTTCTACATTCGATTTCCATTCGATTGAGTTTCACCTCACCACATATTCTTGTTTCATTCTATATCTTATTCTGATTCTTATACCTTGTACCTTATGTCGTCCTAAAATTTGTTGTTTTAGGACCATGGCTCCCAACGACTCTTCTTCTATCTTCAATCCTCAGAGCCAGAATGTTGAGATTTTGGATGCACTGCAAGGCTTGACAGAAGCCCCGGAGCGAATGAACGATCTCTTAGCTGAAGGACTAAGAAGGAAAATGGATCAAGCACCAGGAGGAGCCCCCAATCGTAGGGTAATCCCTATTGAACAAAAAGGTGGCGTGCAGATGAAGCGCTCATTTGTTACTAACCAACCGAAGCAGCGGAGAGCTCAACGTTGTGGTTATTGCAAGAGGCCAGGACACTTTTAGAGGGACTGTCGGCAGGCCAAAAGGCAGTGCTTGATTTGTTGATCCGAAGAACATCTGGTCAATGGTTGCCCTAGAAGGAAGGAGTTGCAAGGTGGAGATTCGACAACGCCCTCCAAATCTGCTTGAGCGACTTGGTTGTTTTCGTACTTAAATTTCGAAGACGGCACAGACCCAGCACAAGATTCAGACTTGTCTTACGAGATTGCAGAGATTTAGATATCGACGCAGAGTTATCACCTTTCCAGCTTTCAATAAAGATATTGTTACTCCATTTTTTAGTAGTTGTTTCCTTCTATTTAAATCTTGTATCTGTTAAAGTTCTAGTTTGAAAACAATAAAGTTGTGGATTGTGACTAACTACTTTTGTTTAACTCAATATCTCTAGACCCTAAACTTAGTTGACACCATGGTTCATTACCGCACCCCCTGATCTTTCCCAATTAGGTTGTATCTTGCTGCATACTCCTGTCCGAAACTGGCAAACCCTATCCGCATTGTAAATTTATAACTTTTCCATATTTTGAATCCGAATTTCACCCTTTTATCTTTGTGTTATTCTGGACAATCCAATTCCTATTTACGTTTGTTTCATTCGAGTGCTTGCTCGCGGCGTCGACCTTTGAAGTATATACCGCAATACTCACTCTAGCTAGTCTACCGTATATTACTAGTGTTATTTTCCTGTTAACATAGTTATAACTAGTAGTGCTTACTATATTAAATTTAGAGTTTTATCTATTTATAGTTATTTAGATTCCCATAATGTGTTAGTAAGTATTTTAGTTTTACTCCCTGTCTTGAAATGCTCTACTACTCTATTTATCTTCTTAATAGTTCAAACTTAAACCGTATATTCTATTTCTAGTAAATTATCCTTATTTATACTTTTCATACTATCGTCCTTTATTATGAAGTTCCAAACTTTATGCCTTTTGTCTTAAAATCTTTTTCATTTATCTGCTTTAATTATATGATGTCATTTTGAGTTATTTTCTACTCTATATTTCCTTTAATGTTTTATTGTTTATCATACTGTTATCATTCATATCCATTTCGTTTGATGGCGTTCTTCTGATTTAATTTCAAAATTATATTATTAGCAGTTTGAGTTTTCTTTAAAATGAGTTTCATATGGATTTTCTGTATAGTATTTCCTTTTCCTTGTTCATAGTTATGCCAACTATCTTTTGTTTTCTTATGTACATTTACTTACGTATTCTTGTGCTTCCATCGATTTAAATTTTCTGTTCACGGTAATATGAATTATGGTTATCTTTTATTTACTTGTACATATATCATTATCTCGGTATTATCTTAGTTTCTTTTGTATAGTATTATCTCTGTATTTTTGCAAATATGGTTTAGTCCTGGTCTTTACGTAAATTCTTGAGATCTCGTTTGTTTACTAGCCACCTATGTGTTCATTTTATTTTCTCTATATTTTACCGTATGAGTATTCTTAAACTATTTTATAATTGCCTGATTTGTAATCTTACTAATATAATTTCGCCATTGTTATTTGTTGTCATACTTCCTTGTATGGTGTATATAGTTTACTAATATAAATGGTTATGCCTTGTGCTTACTTATTACTATTTTTTAGCTACGCTATTTCTTATATGTATATAATCTTTAATTTTCATCTAGTTGCTTTTGCAAAAATCTCTATATAATAATATTTGATTTTTGTTGCTTTCGTATTGCATTTTTAGCATATCGTATTTTAAATTTCGTTAGCGTACTACTATACTCGACCGTAAGGAGAAGGTGCTGAAGAATAAAGTTATTCCGTTAGTCCGAGAGTCTTGGGGAGGTCTTTCACATGGGAAATCTACCTGGGAACATGAGCAGGATATCCATTTGCAGTTCCCCCATCATTTCGAGCAGCCATTTGTATCGTTACCTTCTTGTTTTCGTTCTTTAAATTTCGAGGGCGAAATTTTTGTAAGGGTGGTATGATGTAATACCCAGTTTCTTTTGTCCACCAATATCCATATTTAACTGAAGTGTTGTCTACAAAATTTATTCATTTATATTTTTATTTATCTTATTTATTTTCAAAACCCTAATCTATATTTTTACACAAATAGTTTTCACTAAACAAATCTACCCAAAAACCCTAGCCCAAGCTACCCATGCTCACACTCTCTGTCTCATTCTTTCTTCTTTCTATTTTTCCTAACCCTAAACCACACTCATGCCTAGCCCAACCCAATCTCTCTCTTTTCCACCTTCTCACTCTTTTCTTACCCAGGCCCACATAGCCCAAACTCTATAACCCAAATCCCCCCCATATAGCCAGTTCCCCCTTTTCTCTTCTTCCAACAATTACTTTTCTTTTTTCAAATTCCTTCACAATCAAACCATATATCCCATCAAAACAATATTAATTTTCCATTAATATTCTTTAACCCCAAAATTAAACTCTCATCATCCCTCCCTTAACAGCCACTTTCTTTTTTGAATTCCAAAAATCAAAAACCGACATCTCCTCATTTAAACCAAATCAAATCTCTACATTAAACCTACATTAATTCCCTTCAATTCTAATTAATCCCATTAACCCTTTTAAATTCCCCCTACCTTCTCTCTCCTCTTTCCCCATGTCTCTCTCCCCTCCCATTCTTACTCTCTTTTCTCCCTTGCGTCACCCTCCTCTCCCATGCGAGAACCCACGCCCGCCACCCCCTCGCCTCCACCTCCAAGCTTCGTCCACCGCGATCACCAAGCCTCCCCTACCTCCACCGATGCCCACTGCTCCGACTTCATCACCGCCGTTGGTGACCCTTCCACTTTCGCCCGAGAAACCCCGCTACCTTCGAACCCACGCTCGTCGCCACCTTCCTTCCGGGCGACGCCGTCGCCGTCTCCACCCTCGTCGCCGTCGCGTCGACTTCTCCTCCTCCCCTCCTCGACCATCACCTCACTTCCTTCTCTCTCCTCGCCGCTACAGACCTCGCGACGAACCCAAGAACCCACACCCCCCATCGTCGTCGCCCCATGTCCCAACCATCCTCGTCGGTTTCCTCTCGTTACCATCACCGTCTCTCCCTATCCTCCTTCTTCCCAAAGCCAACCTACTCCTCACAGAACCCATCGCCTACAAACCTAAGAAACCTCGCTGGAACCCGAGCCTCGCCTGCAAACACCGCCTCGCATGAGCTCTGATCCCGTCGGTCTCGTCCTCGCCACCATCTTCTCCCCCACTCTCCTTCTCCCCAAAGAACCCAAGCTTCATACCCTCACCTTCCCCGAGCACCCTCGCCTGCACATCCCCTCACCCGAGCTTGCCTTGCCATCAACCGCACAACCTAACACCTCCCTCCATCGCCTGCCACAAGCTCCCCTCGCTTTCACCTCCTGCACTCATCTCACCACCAAGCTCAACCCCGACTCCACCAACACCGACCGTAGCCGCCTCGCCTAGCAACCCGGCACAGCCCCACTTTCGCCCGAGCACCCCACCTTGTCGGAACCGTCTCTGGACCGCCGAAGACCTTGTTGGTGGCACATCGTGCTCATCGTCGCCGCCACCGTTGCATCGCCAAACCCTAGCCGCTGCCGAGCCGTCGAACCCAAGTTCGAGCTGAGATCGAGTTTTCCGTGTCGTACCTAGCCACTCTTGCATCGTGATTGCGCCGTGCCGCTTCCATAGCCGTAGGTCACCACTGTGCCGCGTCGCTGCCGTATCGTCATCGATACTTCATCAGGCAAGTTTAAATACGTGCTACATGCTATTATATATTCATTTCGATTGCGTTTCAAACGTTATTATAAGTGTTCGATGCAAACTATAATCTGAAAACCCTCTTAAAATGACGAAAATTAAGCACAACAGATTTCCCTAGTGATAAAGAATACTGTGTTAAGAGTTGGCTTGAAAATACGGATTTTAACACCGTGAAATGTCATCCCCATCTAGATCCGTCGAACCTGAAAATTTCCGTACCTGGATTTTGTGAAAATCATAGTTAATTGGTTACACACCGGAATGTTCCGTTCGATGGCTCATATCGAAGTCAACTCGACGACCTAGACCCCATATGATTTATAATCTATTCCTATTCTAAAAAGGTATCGGAAACTGGTTAGGAGTGCGGCTCTGGACTGCAGTCCAGAGCAGCACTGCTTGTCGATACTTGATTTGAAAGGCTTTTACATCTCTGTGTGAAATTGGTATTATGCGGAACCCTATACCGTAAAGAAGATAATTATGTTAGCTAACTTTTGGAAGTGATTTCATTCGTTTTTACCATTGTTTACTATTTTAATCACATTTCAAACCATCAGTATATACGGCAGTCCCAAGCAGGGACAGAACGTGTACCCCAATATTATATAATGTATAACTTCCAGTACACTATGGATATTATAAATCCGTTTGGTGCGTTGAAAACCTAACTAATAAATATAAATATTATCCAACTGTATCATCGCCTAATTATGCTGTCAACTGTGAGTAAAACGTGTTACGAAACGGACTTCCAGTTCAGAAATTGGATTTCCCGCCGTAAACACTTAAAATGAAATGACCATAACTAGTAAACCTGAAACCCGATTGACATGAAACTAATTTTTCTGTATATATGATTAAATATACTGCCTACTCCTTTTATATCGTTTTGCTTAATTATGCATGTGTGATTTTATATAAAATTTTCTAGCCTAACCGATACCGGTTGCTCATATGTTTTAGCAGTGCATTTACTATATCCCCATCATGTGCATTAATATCATACTCTTACAAATAGTGTTCATTTTGTATGAATAACCTAGTGACCGTGTTACATTACCAAGTAATAATTATTAGTGATTAGATTATGGCAAGCATGTTAGTGTAAAAGCGTGATTGAATAAGTGAAGTGACACGTATTTGTACACAATCAGAGGAACCAATTGATTATTGCATTGTCGATGCCTATGGGACATATGCAAGTGTAAGTATAACTGGAATGGAACGGTTATGGAAGCACTTGTATTAGTGTCATAGGTAAGATGTCGAACACCATCCATTTATCTTGGAATACCAGTCGAGACATACTTGATGGAGATCCTGTCTCCAGTTCTCGCGTAGACTTGTCATGGAGCAACTAGTATTTGGGTTCATGGTCCGTGTTTGATGTAGATCGCGGGTGTTGGGTAGTTTGAGTGTGAGTTCTATCAACGGAATCTCGGGAGTCCCACTGCCGGCATATACAGCGATTTCGGGAGTCATATGGATGATATTACTGATTATTAGCGAGCGTGATTCAGGCCCGTGTTCCCTTGCCCCTGGGGCCTACCCTTGGGTTGGGGATACTCCTGCGGTGGTTGACACTCACACTTGGACTGACGATAGATTTAGTGGCCTGGATATTGAGACTTAGAGACTGATAGGTTTAGTGACATGAACATTGCATTGGCTACTGATCTGATACACTTGCTTTATCGTTAGCTGTACCGATTACTTCATACTCATGTCATCACTCTATCTTTACTGTTTTATGTTCATCATTATTGCACGTGTTTACATATGTATTTATATATATACTGCAATTGTGTCGCTCTGACGACCTGAGTATGCATGCTCAGAGTGAGAAGTGGACTTAGCTCAGATCAGGATTTGTCGTACTTCGAGGATATTGCGGACATCTAGATCAGCCACGCCAGTGCTGTCTTTTCCTTGATTTCTATCTGGTTAGTTCTTGTATCTGTTTTGGTAATACCTAGTGACTACATTTCTCATTACCTATGCTATGATTACTGATTACCACGTAATGCTAGAAGCCGAAGTGTGATTACGGCAGGATATTTCCTTGACCGTAGGAGCATGGCTGGCCTTGTCACCCCTCATATTCTGTATTTTGGGAAGCGGGGCATGACAGGTGCTCAGTGGGTTATGAGTACACTGGACAGACTCGCCGGGAACATGCTATTTAGTATTATACCTATTGTCAGATAGCAGTTCCCAGGTGACATGTGTATAGATTAGTCTGTCGACCTGAGATCGTCATTTGCCTCGTATGAGTTCCCACTGTGCTTTGATTACTACCCTACCACGGCTCAAAGGAGTCGTGCAAACAGGTTTTAGTTAGGTACAGTCCCGAGCCATATGGAGGCAGTGAGCTGATCGTCGGGGATTCGTCTCTCCCGGTATTGGGGGGATGATATCGCGATGTGCACGGGTGGCCATCACCAAAAATCCTTGATCAAGATAGTCGAGAATTACTGATTTGGATCAGTAGTTTCTCAGTTTTTGATGAGCTATACCGACACGAAATGTCGCGTTATTAGGGGTCTGACTTTATCCACCCCCCTAGACTCGATATGCGATACTCTTAGACAAACAAACTGTACTGTTCGGATATTGTCACAGACATGCTCATTAGGGGTCAAGATGAGTTTGCTTGTCGGCCTTCCTTTCGCTCAATACCTGTGTAGCCGTTACGTACAACTAGTGCCGCTGACGTGTTTGTGGTTAAACCCACTGCCGGTGTATTGACGACTCTTTAGTGTCCCACACAGAGGGTTTCCCTGCTTCGGGCGAAACGATGCAGAGGCTGTATGGTTTTACGGTAGGGTTCGATCATATATGTGCACTTGTGCACGTATCATGATTCGGACGGATAATACTAGTGGGCTTTGGTTTAAGCCGGATCCTACTATTATATTGTTGGATTATTTTCGTCTCATTGTATTCATATTTTTCGGAATACGGATACGGGTATGCATATACGGATGATGGGCATTCTTGTAATTTATTACAAGATTGTTTTCTAGAAGATTACACCTCATTTTGTTTTAACCATTTAGTTTAATGGTTAATGAGGTGGAGGGATAAGTATGATATGCATTGATTGAATCATAGTTCAAGGCATGACTCATGGTGGTGACTCATGGAACACTATTGAGTTATGCTTGATATTTATCGAGAATGTTGTGAGATATTTTCTACACACTTGATATTTCTTGTAAGATATTTTCCTTGGACTTGAGATATTTTTTCTTGAGTTGCATGTTTTTCTCACAAGCTCACAACACTTAGCATTCTTCATGAGTTGAGCTCAAGCTTCACATTCTCATCTCTCATGGCTTCTTCTTCTTCCTCCACCCTAATCCTCTCATGTGTTGAGAAACGTAGGGTGTTTAGAGATAAATTAATCCTTCATTAGGCTCTACATCTTCTAGGCTATCAAGTTTAGCAAACTAGATACCCTAGTTACTTCGGTTATGAAGTAGGAGATCGATTCATAGATTCTCAGGTGGATCATCTTCGATGAAGGGTGACCGGTGACCAAACTTGATCATGGTGGCCATTAGGAGCTTGAGAAGAGGTTAAAAACCGAAGTACACGAATCATTCGGTATAACATTCCAAACTCTTTCAGATAGCTTGCTAGATTTAGGGTTAATGGTCAATCCGTATTCGGGGGTCGTGGTAGCGCCAGTTTGATAAATTTTTGTTCCAATTTCAGCCATGGTTTGATGGCCAGGGCGCTACCACAACCCAACATGGTATCAGAGCCAACTCTTTAACCCTAATCTAGCTTGTTCTTACGTGGTTAAAAGATCGATCAAGCAAAATTCCCGAAATCACGATTTCATTTTACCTAGTTTCTACCGATTTTTCAATGTGGTCAAAAAATTATTTCCAGAGTCTCAAAAATTCGTGCAGGATATTTTAGAAGCCTACAAGAAAATTGAGCACATGATCTTATTAAACCGCCACGGAACTGCCTCATTTGGTGCCTATTTGCGGCGGTTCTGCAGTCGTTTGTTGGCAAGTGTGCACCAAATTTCTACTGGTATTCTATCCCATGGAATTTTGATTTTTGGTATATTTTGTTTTTGGCCCAGATATGTTTGAGTACTGGATTTCACTTGGGGCCAATACGGAAAGATTTTTGTCGATCGAAATTTTAAATACGTAAGTTTATAGTAAATGCATTACCATTTGCGACCGTGAATGTCATTGAGCAGTACAACTCGTCTAATTGCTATATGTATTTTAGACGGGTTTGCGAACATGACATTCACGTTGATGTTCTATGGTTGTGGCTGGATTCTCATGGTGGATAACCAGTGGTGCAATGGTAGTACAGTTTAGATTCATTTGTACATTTGATATTACAGGGCAAAGGTCCGACTTGTGGACTGCCGTCACTGCCATTTTGTATATTATTTGTTTAAGGCATGACCGGGTTGAGGTCGATGTCACCCTTATACATATTTTCTTTTCTGTACTAGGATTACCCCGCGGTGGGGTGCACGGATAGCCGGGTCTAGAGGGCAACGGGCCCGCATCTCATGGATTTGAGACGGAGGGAGCCTCACTCTAAAATTGCAGGCTATTCACCGCACACGTAGGGGGTATAATTTGACGCAAGGTGGGGTGCTCAAGTTACCCGGATTCCGTGATACATTGGGTGGCCCATTCACTTTGTTGATTGGGGTTGCCTCACTTCTGGGATTGGCGGATAACTTGCGCACTTGTAGGGGTCCAGGTTTTCATTGTGCAGGCTATCCACATGACAGGGAACATCGGGTTTCATTTGCGGCTCAAGTGAAACTTGGGACTCCAGGATTATCCACCACTCTGTGTTGCTTGGCTGGGATTCTATGTTGCTTCTGTGATGTTGCTTATATCATGCCTAGGACCATTGTTACACACACACACACACACACTAGTAGATATTATATATGTTTTGCACCTGTGCTAGTCCAGTCCCCGCTCTGCCGTTAGTTAAGTAACCTAACGGGTGATGACGGGACCCAGTGCAGAATGCGGATGGCATATATATACATTTTATTTTGTTCTTTTATCTGGTACGATATGTTTAATTGATGGGATTGTGTTGATTTTGATCAATGCAAGGATAAAAACAAACCTATTTGATATTGTTGGAACCAAGTTTTTGAAAACAGACATTACAGATGTTTTCTTTTTCTTTGCACAGTGGTATTCGGTTATGAATATCCAGCACCTCATTCGACGAGGCAAGAGCCGAGATCCCTTCAAAGGGAGTGACCTCTTGGGCAGAAGTTTGCGTCAACGTAATAACCTTACTATAGTCGATTCTTTTGCTTTACATCGTGGTATTCAATTTGGAATATTCTGCACCTCATTCGATGAGGAAGAGCCGAGATCCCTTCACCGGGAGTGACCTCTTTAGCAAAAGCTTTCGCCACTATATATTTGTAAAACCACTCGTTTCCTTCAACAAGGTCAAGTTCATTACGTTAAAGTTTTTTCGCCAAAAACCAGCCGTAGCCCTCCGTCATTTCCTACGAGTAGTACTTAGTATTCGTGCTGCGTTTGTTGACTGTGTCAAGGTGTAGTGTGCGTAGCTAAGTGGTGCTTGTTTGTAGTACTTGGATATGTGGATTGGTTAGGACAGTCGTGCGGCCTTGTTGACTGTGTCAAGGGCTCATGCGGGTAGGTTTAATGCAATCATGATAATGACAGGTTGAACTTGATTAGGACTCTTTGATTTGTTGACT
Organism: Agapanthus africanus; assembly: GCA_030015575.1. Classification (NCBI taxonomy): domain Eukaryota; kingdom Viridiplantae; phylum Streptophyta; class Magnoliopsida; order Asparagales; family Amaryllidaceae; genus Agapanthus; species Agapanthus africanus. The sequence continues at coordinate 730,634,777 of CM057341.1, forward strand.
GTGTCAAGGTCACTTGGGTCCTAGGGGTAAAAATCACATCGGGAGTTTCAAACATACAAGAAACTTACCAGGCATGCACATATCTTCTGGAGTGTGGTGAATTGAGTGGATTCCATCAAGTTATCACACGATGATAGTTGGATCCCGATTCCCACTGATGAGTAGGTTTACTCCTATGGGTGATTTTAGATGATCCCGACTAATAATCCTTTTGGGTTTGGATGGAGAACTCGAGGAAACAGTGGGAGACATCCTGATTAGATAAAGTGATTAACTATTCTGATCTAGATTAGAGTGCACGCTAAGTGTTTCTTTTCTCTCTCTCTTTGCCAGCGGCCATTACTTGACCCTAAACTAAAACTCATGAACCAAGTTAACTGAACCTTCTTAAAATACTTTGGCTTTTGGATTGTCAGAGTCGCATATATCATTGCCGCTCCCACTTTTACCCTTTGCATTTCTCCAGGACACTCTGTATCATTACGAAGATCCATATTTATTGGATATGACCATCGTACAGTTACATACGAACTCTAAGAAACTTGTTTCAGATTCGAAGATGGTTTTCGGTTTTGGAGAAATTGAATAGGACTATTCAGTTGTCTTTTCTCTTTACCTTCTCTCAGGTTGTGAGGTCTCCTGGTATTTAGGAGAGTACATCTATTGTGCTTATTGGATAGTCTTCTTCTAATCCATAGGCTGGTGCCGAAAGGTATGGAAAGAAGAAAACTAATTACCTAGGTGTGGTGTACAAAAGGTAATAAGTAAAGACATATAAAGGGATTAGAAAGAGGGTAAGAGAAATTGCGACTGCTATCATTCACGACGAAACCGCGTATATCATCACCACTCCTACTTCACCTTTGCATTTCTCCGAAACACTCCATATCACTACGAAGATCCACATTTATTGGATACGCCATTGTATAGTTACATACGAACTCGAAGGAACTTGTTCCAGTTCGAGAATGGTTTCTGGTTCAGGAGAAATCGAATAAGATTATTCGAGTTGTCTTTAATCTTTACATTCTCTCATGTTGCGAGGGCTCTTAGTATTAGGAGTGTACACCTGTCACGCCCCACTTCCCGGTGTATGGTAAGGAGACGCGACGGGTCACGCGACGTATTTACTCCGAAGTAAATACGCTAAGCGTATTTGAGCAATATAAAGTAAAAATGTACACTAAAGACAGAAATATAAATTAACAACTTTTATTTTTTTAACAATTCTCTACAAGTACAACTTGAAATGTAAATACATGAATAGAAAGCAATGCATAAATAATGGCATAACTGAAATGAAAAGTATGTACAAGTGCCTACAGCTCTATGTCGATAGCATACTGCTCCAAGTCCTCAGTACTGGGCTCCATCTCCAGTGAGTTCGATCTACCTGACAACATTCTAAACAAAGAAGAAATAAATGTTGTCAGCGAATAATCGCTCGGTAAGCCCCAAAGATGAGAAGAGATAGAATAGACAGAAAGAGAGTATAACTAGTAATGTTTGATTATAATGTTAACGCAGTTGTTTGTAGTTTGGTACAAAATATGCCAGTGTATATGAGAGGAGTCCCAATATTCTGGAGACTAAGGTATACGGAGTATAAGGAACCATTCAGCCATAGTACAACGACAATGGATATTCAGGTTAAGTGTATTATGGTGACTGTCTCGTGCCACTTCTAACACATTCCGTCACAGTCTACTCCTTTAAAACTCCGTAATGTATTTTGTATTGATTTGTATTGTTTGATGTAATAGATTGTACGACTTGCCGAAACCATGATATCAGGTAAATGGAATGGATATAATGGATAAACATATAAACAGAGTATAACCATGGTTCGGTTCAGTCGAGACAGATTATTATAGATTGAATTCTGGTATAGACAGATTCATGTTGAATTGCAGTTTATACTTGAATCATATTCAAGTCAGATTAATTTCATATTTTACCGTGACTCGAACTGAGTCAGACTTTTAAAAGAAATTGAAGTCCTGAATTAGTTTTGATGTTATCGGTAATTGCTGCATATGGATGGTAAGATTTGTGTCTTTTTCCAAGACAATTACCGTATTGATAACACCGTTGTTAGATTGTCTACCTTAGATAGGCAAGCGCCCATATTCTCTGGCTTCCTGAGGCTCAAAAGAACTGGTCCCGCTTAAACCTATATTTACTAGGGTCCTTATTGTAATTTAATATAACTTGAGGGGGTTTTACGTAAAAATAGTTTTGATATAATTTCAAAATACACGTAAAGTATTTAATTATCGTCTTTAGGGTTTTCATAGATGTATATTTTAGAAAAGTGAAATTTTCTAGTGAGTAGAACCTAGTTTTCATTATATATGGTAATTTAATGAAATATTGGAATTTGTATTGGATTGTAAAGGTAGTTTTATGAAATGGTGATTCCTTTGATTTAGAAAACAAGGAATATTTGTATAATATATTTAAAATAGATCTTTTGATAATATTCATATATATATATTTATATATTTAATAAAAATAAATTTATTTATTTTGTAGAAATCTCATTTTCTTAAAAATTGCATTAAAAATTTTATCGAGATCGAATGCTCCTTGCGGAGGTTTGCATCTTGCTCTACTAGGCCTGAGGACGTGCGATAACCCGCACCATCCCGATCGGGGTTCCCCAAAATGGGTTGTAGAGGCACAATTGCAAGGAATCAGATAACACACTTTTTAAAGAAAACGGTTTTGTAAGTTTAGGGTATTTAAATATAATGTCGTATTTTCCCATAAACTAAAGTCCCAAAATTTATTGTGCTATGTGAAAGATGTGTGTTGTGATGAGGTAGGTCATTACCTCGTGAGTTATCTAAATGTAATATAAGGAAATATGTTGAATTATGTCGAATGTAAAGTATATGGTATTTTACCGTAAAAATACGATAAAAGTTGCATAATACATTATTTTGAGATGAAAGTTATTCTAATGTGTTTTTTAATGATTACTAAGCAATATACTAAAAATTGGTAGGTTTATTATTAAGAAAACTTAGATTTTTAAAGAAAAGAGAATCGGAAGTCGGAATAACTCCGCTTCCGACGAGTTTTGAAAAGTGAAAGTGTTAGACTAGAGATTGAGAAGGGAAGAAGGAACTTACAGTATACAAAGAAAGAGGGGAGGTAGGGAAAGATTTTGGAACCGTCGGAGCGTCTTTTCGTCGCCGGATTCTTCTTGGAATGTCATCGGAATCTTGCTCTTTGCTAACTCTTCTTGCACAACTTAGGACTTCGAAATTTTAGAGAGTTTTTGTAATAAAATTCTGAGTGAGGAGAGGTGAAATGGGGTGTGGTATTTATAGGGAAAATTATGGTTTAGGATAATGAATTGGAGAATTAAAAATGCATTTAAAATTTGGTGTTTGACATCAAAGATGGTGTACGGGTGCTCAGTGGAGACTGGGTACACTTAACGGACTCGCCGAGAACTCCTAAATGGTATTATACCTATCGTCAGATAGTAGTTCTCCGATGACACTGGTACATGTTAGTTTGTAGACCCTAGATCGTCATAGAGTCTTGTGTGATTCCCACTGTGCTTTGATTTCCACTTTACCACGTCCTAGAGGGCGTGCAAAACGGTGGCTTTTGGGTACAGTCCCGAATTGCATGGAGGTAATGAGCGATAGGAGGGGTTTCGTCTCTCTCGGTATAGAGAGTTGATGTTGTGCTGTGTTCGATTGGCGATAACTGGAAGTCCTTGGCCAGGGCTGATATGGAGTGCTACTGGTAAGAGTTATCAGTAGTTTCTCGACCTGTTATGAGCCTCACATCGACACGACTTATCGGTTACTTGGGTCTGACATTTACCACCCCTAGACTTGATATGTGACATATGAGACGAAGAGACCGGACTGTACGGTAGTGTTACTGATTGGATTCACAGGAGAATGTACAGGCTTGCATGTTGATCTTCTGATCGCTCAATACCTGGGTGGCTGTTACGTTTAGCTGACCGCTTGCAGCTTGTCGGTGTTTGATATGATCATCGCCTACTGCCGGCGTATTGATGATTCTTTAGAGTCATACACAAAGGTTTCCTGGCTCAGGCAAAATGGAGTAGGAGTACATATGTGATATGCGCGGCACCGAGAATAATACGATATGAGATACCGTATTCTATTCTCGCGATATAAGATATCGGCCGGGTATATGTGATATAGCCGGGTCATCGGATCAAGTGTTGATTCGATGAATTGGTACATGTTATATTAGTCGGTTATATGCTATATAACGGAATTGTCGGATCAAGTGTTGGTTCGATAATTTAATGTATAATTATATATGTGATATATTACATTACGTCAACTAATATAAGCTCGCTTTATTGATTTATTTTCTCACTGGATAATACATTGATGTATATTCGATATATGTTAATTGTATTATTTTCTTTTGTTACAAAATATATTGTATATGTGATATATAATATTGTAACATGTTAGGGTTACAAATGCAACATGGTTTTAGAGTTTAAACCTAGTTAAGGTTTGGATTAGGGTTAAGTTTTGGATGAGCTTTCATGAAGCTTCATGAAGGTTTGACTTTTGTCTTCATCCTTTGATATGTTGTGAAGATATTTGTTAACCCAACCCAAACCCTTAACCTATGGTTTATTATCTACAAGGCTTAAGCCTTTCATTCTTAACCCATGGTTGCAATTGTAACCACAACAATAATTCATTATTCATCACAAAAGGTTTAGCTTCTTCTTCTTCTTCTTGCTCTTGAAAAAGCTTCACTAGGTTTTATGTTTGTGATGATTAAGTGTGAGAAATTGAAAACAAAAGAGAGAAAAATTCCTACTTCATCATCCTCATCTATTCTAGCCACTTAGATTAGGGTGTTCACTTCTCTAATAAGTTCATTAGTGAAGTGTAAGCTTGGGTTAGAGATTCTTCAAGGTAGATCATCTTAGATTAAGAAGACTTCAAGCAAGATGCATCATCCACCTCTTGGAGCCTCACGAGAGTCGGAGTTCTTGATGATCGCAGCGAAGGGATCTCAACACGGAGCTTATGAAGCGAAGGAACGGACTATAAAGGTTGTAATCCTAATCTCTTTAGTTCTTTGTATGTGATACAAACTTGTTACCCTAGTTTTTCTAGTAAAGATTCATGGTTTGCTTGCTTTGCACCTCTTTAATTTAAAGTGGCATGAGTGATGCTACCAAACCCTAGACTAGGTGCAAGGGAAGCCCAACAGATCTCGCCGGTCGAATACCGGTGAGGGGTGTGTGGGATTTGACCACGTGTCCCTGTCGCTTGGTATAACTCAGTGCACGTGTTTATTTTCTGTGTGACTTTTCGTTTTACGTGTAGTGCACGTGCAAACTTTTGGGCTTATAAAAGATTAACAGAAAAATCAACAAAAAAGATAATGTGGCTTGGGAGATTCGATCACAGGGGCTACGTCACTGCAGTGCAAGGCTTTACCAATGAGCTCTTTATTGCTGTTCAAAAGCAATTCAAATACTTATAGTGTACACAGGATTGCAAATACTCTATTTGTAAATTAACTTTTAAATAAATTTTCTGTACATTGAAATTGGAATTGTTACATTCTACCCTCTTTACAAAAATTCAGTCTTCGAAATTTACAATTATTTTAAGAACTAGTTTACAAACAAATGATGGTATCTTGCATGCATGTCGTCCTCACGTTCCCATGTTGATTCTCCTGGTGAATCTTTTATCTACATCACTCGAACCAACTTTACTTCCTTGTTCCGAAGTGACTTTACATTTCTATCCAGGATTTCAATAGGTTGCTGCTCACAGGATAAATCTGGCTGTACAATAAGCTCGGAGTGATCAAGAATATGACTGGGGTCACTCACGTACCTTCTGAATTGAGATATATGGAACACATTGTGCACTCCTTTCAATGAAGGTGGAAGTGCCAAGCGATAAGCTACTTCTCCGACTCGTTCGAGTATGTCGAGCGGTCCAATATACCTCGGACTGAGCTTACCCCGTCTTCCAAAGCGAATCACTCCACGGTTTGGAGATCTCTTCAAAAATACGTGATCTCCCGGTTTGAACTCCAAGTGACGGTGCTTTGCATCGGCCCAGTGCTTCTGTCGATCTTGGGCTATGAGCATTCTTTCCCTGATAGTGCGAACTATATCGACTGTTGCTACTATCATCCCAGGTCCAAGGAGTTCTCTATCTCCGATGTTATCCCAACTTAATGGCGATCGACATTTCCTTCCATATAAAGCTGCAAATGGTGCCATTTCTATACTTGCTTGGTAGTTGTTGTTGTATAAAAACTCCACAAGATGTAGGTGATCTGCCCACGATCCTCCGAAGTCTAGCATACACGCTCTTAGCATATCTTCTAAGATCTGAATCGTTTGCTCAGACTGACCATCTGTTTGTGGATGATAAGCTGTGCTGAAGTTTAGACTTGTTCCCAAGCCAGCTTGCAGACTTTGCCAAAATTGCGATCGGAATCTGGTGTCACGATCGGAGACAATGCAAACCGGTACTCCATGTAATCTCACGATTTTCTGTATGAGTTCATAGGTATCAGAAATAGTACATATTGAAGATTTTAAATCTTACTTAGACTCTTACCTTCATGTACTTCTTTGCTAATGTCTCAGTAGATTGGCCAACTCGAGAAAGGATGAAGTGAGCCGACTTTATGAGTCGATCCACAATAACCCATACCACATCGTTACCTTTCGTGCTGCGAGGAAGTGCAGTAAAGAAATCTATTGTGATGTGTTGCCACTTCCATTCTGGGATAGGTAACAGTTGAAATAAACCAGCAGTTCTGTGATGTCAGCCTTTACTTGCTGACACACCAAGCATTTAGCGACAGTTCTGGCTACTTCACGCTTCATTCTATGCCACCAGTAATTTTGACGCAGATCTTTGTACATCTTTGTCTTTCCAGGGTGTACTGAATAAGGAGAGCTGTGAGCTTCTTTCATTAACTCTTCTCGCACAGTACCTTTTGGTACACACAATCTACTGTCGTATCTCAAAGATTCGTCTTCATATATGATGAAGTCTGTTCGTAGTCCACTTTTTACTTGTTCTCTGATCTTTTGCAACTTAGCATCACTTACTTGAGCTGCTTTGATCTGATTGACAATGGTAGATTGAACTTGTAAGTTTATCAAACTTGAAGCGTTACCTGGTATGACCACTTCAATCTCTATTTGATATAAGTCTTGTTGATGCTTCTACTGTGCGGTGAGATTCGATGCTAATGGTTGGCGAATAAGTGCATCAGGTACTACATTCACCTTCCCTGGATGATATTGTAGGTTGATGTCGAAGTCCGCCATGAGTTCTAACCATCTTCTCTGTCGCATATTCCACTCTTTATGAGTAAACACATATTTTAGACTTTTGTGGTCCGTGTATATGTCCACTCGTTCACCAAGAAGATAATGGCGCCAAATCTTGAGTGCGAAGATAACGGCCGCTAAGTCTAAATCATGCGTTGGATAATTATGCTCATGAATCTTTAGCTGTCTTGAAGCATAAGCTACAACTTTACCGTGCTGATGTAGAACGCATCCTAATCCCTTACCGGATGCATCTCAATGCACTTCAAAACTTCCATATTGGTCCGGTATAACAAGAATAGGTGCTGATGTCAATCTTGACTTGAGTTCTTCGAAAACTCGTTCGCATGTTTCTGACCACACGAATTCTTCATCTTTACGTATGAGCTTGGTCAGGGGTGTTGCAATTTTCGAAAATCCTTCAATAAAACTTCTGTAATATCCTGCTAATCCTAAGAAACTTTGAATGTACTTCACTGACTTCGGTGTCGGCCATTCTTTTACTACTGATACTTTAGCCGGATCTACAGAGATTCCATCGCCTGATACAATAGGTCCGAGAAAACCGACTTCATCTAGCCAAAACTTGCACTTGCTGTACTTGGCATAGAGTTGATGATGTCGTAAAGTCTCCAGGACAATTCATAGGTGTTCGGTGTGTTCTTCCCGAATCTTAGAACACACCAGGATGCCGTCGATGAAAATGATAACAAACATGTCTAAGTACTCTCGGAAAACTTGATTCATTAGGTTCATGAATATAGTTGGTGCGTTGGTCACTCCAACTGGCATCACAAGAAATTCGTAATGACCATAGCGAGTTCTGAATACCGTTTTATGGATATCAGATTCTTTGACCTTCACCTGATGATAACCCGAACGAAGATCTAACTTGGAGAAAACACAAGACCCACTTAGCTGATCGAACGGGTCGTCGATGCGCGGAAGTGGATACTTGTTCTTTATAGTTACTTCGTTCAGAGCTCTATAATCAATGCACATTCGATATGAACCTTCTTTCTTCTTTACAAGCAGAATTGGTGATCCCCAACTTGAAGTGCTGAGACGAATCCATCCTTTCGTCAATACTTCATCCAACTGAGTACGGACCTCCTTCAAACCTTCAGGGCTTAACCGATACGGTGCTTTGATCACCAGTTGTGCTCCAGGTACTAAATCAATGTTGAATTCAAGAGCTCAATCGGGAGACAAACCTGATATGTCTTCAGAAAATACATCGTCGAACTCTCGAACTATTTCTGGCTTCGATCCTTCCTCCGCTTGAAGTGTTGCAATCACTGCTTTCTTCAGTTTTGCTTTGTATGTGGTTGGCTCTAAGGTACGGTCTCCACTTTTGAAATAAAAGACCGGATGGTCTGGAATCTCGAACACTATCCTCCTTTGACAACAGTCGATGGTAGCGTAAAAAGTTCCAAGGCAATCCATACCCAAAACGACATCAAAATTCGGTATGTCCAGCACCTTGAAGTCAGCATAGAATTCTCTGCTGAAGACGACCACTGGACACAAGTCGTATCCCATTATTTCCTTTAGAACGCCGTTCTCTGAACTGACATTCCAGCTGAATACGAGAGATTTGACTGGAATCGCATGAGTTTGGACGAACCGTTGAGACATAAAGTAATGAGATACTCCAGTATCGAAGAGTGCTAGTGCAGGAAGTGAAGCTACTAAGATCGTACCTAAGTTATGTGGGATAGGTTTTAGGTATAAGGAAAAGATATATAGGTATGTATATAGACTGGAAGAAAGTTTGAAAGGAAATTGTTACCAGTGATGACTTGGCCGGTGGCTTCAGCTTCTTCCACAGTCATTATGAAAGTCTGTCGCCTCGGCACATTCCTCCTTGCTAGAGGAGCATTCCTCTGTCCGTTCCATTGTACTTGAGGTACGTTCCGTTGAGCTTGATAGAACCGACGAGGAGGAGGTGCAGTTGATCCACGAGGTGGTGGAGCAGGGAGAGCTAGTCATGGAGCAGGTGCTTAGATGGCTGGGCGCTGCTGATAAGTAATTATTGGTCTGGGTGCAGCAATTAGGTTATGTCTATGAGGACAAGACCTAATGTCATGAGTGGCTGAGCCGCAGACTAAGCAAAGGCGATTTGCACGCCGACAGTATTTCGCCATGTATACATCTCTCATGCAGTAGGTACAAAAGGCTGGGTTAGGCCGATTGTTCGGTACTCCCGGTCTCCTGGGCACAAATTGTGGCCTCAAAGAGGCTTCTCCTGCCATCTGAGTGGCATGGCGCTTCATTCCGGCAGATTGGGGTCTGCCCTTCATCTTTACCACCACCTCGTATCGGCGGGCAGCTTTCAGGGCCAGTTCGTGGGGGAAATCTCCTGTAGCTAAGGCAGCTTGGATTTTCAGATCTAACCCTTGCTGAAATCGTCTGGACCTGATCTCAGCAGTTGGTATTAAGTGTGCTGCGAACATGTTAAGGTCTTTTATTAGCCGTGTAGTATGTGATATTAGAAAATATAAATGTTAAGACATATCTTACCTACTGAGCATGGTAAACTCAGTATCATATTCATCCACGGATTTGGTCCACATCAAACCCTGTTGTAGATGGATAAATTGCTACTCCATGTCAAATCAGGCAGTTTTTGGGAAGTACTTCGCGTCGAACATGTCGCAAAAAGTCCTCCATTTGATAAGTTGGGCAAGACGGCTTTCTTCCGTCTTCTACCAAACTCGAGTGTTGTCGGTGAGTTGTAGCTTCGCAACTCGAACCCAAGCGATATCTGGCACTTGTGCAACTGCCAGGTCATCCTCAATACTTTGAGCCCATTTTTCAGCTTCCAGAGGGCTCACTTTTCCCGAAAATTGTTTTGGGTGCAATGCCCGGAATTGCTTCACTCCGGGCGCTTCCGTTTCTGGACGGTTAGAATAGCAGTCTGCTGCTGCTGTCCTTCCAGGAGGCTCCGGATCGCCTCAAGCAGTACCGTATGCTCATTGATAGGAGCAGTGACGGTAGGAGTAAGCGGTAGAGGTGGTGGTGTGTTGTTGAAGTTGGTGCTGGTGTTGTTTGGAGAATCCATAACCTTGAAAGAAAAATAGGGTTAGGATATATTCAAAGCTTATGAAATTGTAAGATTCAAGAAATATGAATTGTAAAGAATGTTTTTAATTGCTGATTCTTATGTTATATTTCTTAAGACTTCATGCAGAACTGACCCGCATGTCTATGCAGAACTGACCTGCATGGACCGCCAACAAAAGCTATCACGCCCCGCTTCCCGGTGTACGGTAAGGAGACGCGACGGGTCACGCGACGTATTTACTCCAAAATAAATACGCTAAGCGTATCTAAGAAATATAAAGTAAAAATGTACACAAGAGACAGGAATATAAATTAACAGCAACTTTTATTTATTTAACAATTCTTTACAAGTACAACTAAAAATGTAAATACATGAATAGAAAGAAATGCCTAAACAATGGCATAACTGAAATGAAAAGTATGTACAAGTGCTACAGCTCTGGGTCGATAGCAAACTGCTCCAAGTCCTCAGTACCGGGCTCGATCTCCAGTGAGTCTGATCCATCTGACAACATTCCAAAGAAAGAAGAAAGGAATGTTTTCAGCGAACAATCGCTCGGTAAGTCCCAAAGATGAGAAGATATAGAATAGACAGAAAGAGAGTATAACTAGTAATGTTTGATAATAATGTTAATGCAGTTGTTTGTAGCTTGGTACAGAATATATCAGTGTATACGAAAGGAGTCCCACTATTCCGGAGACTAAGGTATAAGGAGCATAAGGAACCATTCAGCCACGGTACAACGACAATGGATATTCAGGTTAGGTGTATTAAGGTGACCGTCTTGTGCCACTTCTAACACATTCCGTACCAGTCTACCCCTTTTAAACTCCGTAATGTATTTTGTATTGATTTGTATTGTTTGATGTAATAGATTGTACGACTTGCCGAAACCATGATATCAGGTAAATAGAATGGATATAATGGATAGACATGTAAACAGAGTATATCCATGGTTCGGTTCAGTCGAGACGGATTGTTATAGATTGAATTCTGGTATAGACAGATTCATGTTGAATTGCAGTTTATACTTGAATCATATTCAAGTCAGATTGATTTCATATTTGACCGTGACTCGAACTGAGTCAGACTTTTAGAAGAAATTGAAGTCCTGAATTAGTTTTGATGTTATCGGTAACTGCTGCATATGGACGGCACGATTTGTGTGTTTTTTCAAGACAATTACCGTATTAATAACACCGTTATTAGATTGTCTACCTTAGATAGGTAAGCACCCATATTCTCCGGCTTCCTAAACTTCAAGAGAACTGGTACCGCTCAAACCTATATTTACTAGGGTCCTTATTGTAATTAAATATAACTTGAGGGGTTTTTATGTAAAAATAGTTTTGATATAATTTCAAAATACACCTAAAGTATTTAATTATCGTTTTTAGGGTTTTCATTGATGTATATTTTATAAAAGTGAAATTTTCTAGTGAGTAGAACCTAGTTTTCATTGTATATGGTATTTTAATGAAATATTGGAATTTGTATTGGATTGTAATGGTAGTTTCATAAAATGGTGATTCTTTTGATTTAGAAAATATGGAATATTTGTATAATATATTTAAAATAGATCTTTTGATAATATTCATATATATATTTAATAAAAATAAATTTATTTATTTTGTAGAAATCTCATTTTCTTAAAAATTGCATTAAAAATTCCATCGAGATCGAATGCTCCTTGTGGAGATCTACATCTCGCTCTACTAGGCCCGAGGAAATCACTTGGGTTTTTTCCTGACGACAAATAATTGGTTTTGAATATCCCTTGTTATGCACCAATTTCAAACTGATATATCTGTACATTTATTTTATAAAGTGAGATATACCTTTTTGAAATTATGTCTATAACATTTACCTATATCAGTTGGTGATCAGGTAACGTGCATTCAACAGCGGTGTAATTCTTCTTAACCATAGTAAAGTTTTAATCCTACGACGCACAGGGTTTGAGTTATTAAACTCAGGGGACTTATACAAAGTATTGTATGTTTTCCAATGTCTATTAGGACAAAGGGGTTAGTATTCGTACTATATTCTATATACTTGTGACTTCTCTATTTTTAGACAAGTATTTCATTGAAATACAAGGTCCGAGTTTTGAGAAGTTATAGGTATAAGAATAAAGTAGAGAATCATATGCGGCAAGTATCAGGATTCTTCGAAGTGATAAAAAATGTAGATACTTATGCTAGGTATTCTGTTGATAGTAATGGTTTTGAGAACTTTCTTCTCTTTCAGGTTACTCATATGTGGATGTACTCCTAGATGAGTAATGCTGATTGGCCTCTTTCTATTTGGTTGATATGCACTGGAAATTGCTGCATGATTTTGAATCTGGTTCCAATTAAATTATTGCCTCTTGTTTCTATATGGATATAGAATGGATCATATCATTGCGATGTTAAGGTATATGGAGTTGTCCTGCTAATGCATAAAACCAGAATTCGGATAAACTCAAGGCATGTTTCAGTAATGGCAGTTTGTGGGTTATCTCAGGCTTTGACGAGGGTTAACTTTTTACCATCTGGAAGATCAATAGTTATATTGTTCTTAACTCGCCACCAGTTTTAGTAAATTGGATTCTTTTCGGAAAACATTAGTGAGAGTATGGTAGAACAGGAAGTTATTCCAGAACCATAAACGATTACTGAAAATTTAGCAGGTCCTAAAGATTCAATTGGGTTCGACATTCCATTAGCGACTCCGCAGATTTGGTGGGTAACCTCAGGCACCCGAGAGGTACTTCAGTCTTCTTAGAGACGGTGACGGGGAGGTTTTTGTTTACTTAAACTTGCCACCACTACTGTTCTAGACTATAAGGCCTGGAAGGAGGATGAGTATAACATCGTTCTAAACCAGCTTTAGAAGTGCACGTCTATATGACTCTGCAAGAGGGTTGTTGTAGTCAGTGGGAGCAGCGGAAGCATAGTGGACAAGTAGCTTATGTCTATTTATAGACTAAATCAGGTATAGCAAATATAAATTATCTTTTTTTTATGTGACAGGCATAGAGTTTGACATCATCATAATAAGAGATGGATTTGGTAAGAAGGTAGTAGGGAGTGATGTCCTGGTATTTGGATAACATGCACTTGATAGAAAGTGAAATTCCTATACTATGATCAGTTATATACTATGGTTGTCACAAGGTGTTTCTCCACATTGGATCTGGATAAAATATTAGGATTCTGGTCACTAGATCTGTGGTTTTAGATCTAGATTTAGGAAGTGTCCCAATTTGGGTATTTTGACATTATTCTAAAGGCGTTTTAGAATGGTTGACTCCCGGCATGATGGTGTACTTGCAGGTGATGGAGTCACCCTCTCTAAAAGATGTCTTTCAGACTAAAAAGGAGAGGGATTTGCATGATTGGCATATCACTTGCTTAGGAAATTGAGTCAATCATGTGATGTCAAGTACCACACCAGATATTGTTTTTGAACTTGTTGCAATAAGTATATATATTAATCCAATATTGTAGAAATGGTAGGAAGCAGTTATGAACATAAGTGGATGTTCTTTGGTAATTGGTAACGGCAGCTTCTTTCGGGAAGCGGTTATCAGTTCAGGCTTCCAAGATGACTAGGATGACAGAGAGACTGTCTGAGTTATAGTTTCCCCTCTTTTGAGGGGCAGTAGTTTGGACAAGTGGTCCATGTAGATACTGAGAAAGGCTTGGTGCAGAATACTGATTAAATTCAGTAGTCGCTACAGTCTAAGAAGTTTGTTGGATTTGGAGTTCACTTGTGAACTAGGTCCCATCAGATATCCAGACAAATTCTAAGATAGGTATTGCTCATTTCGGGAGATAGTTGTTCTCCGTGAAGTTGAGATATAGAGAGATATCGAATGAATCATTGGAGTGGATCCACTCACTGAGGCCATTTCTCGAACGCAATAGTTTCACAAACGAGCTTTGCAAAATTGATTAGTAGAGAAGTTGGGTGTTCGGTATCATACGGGCTGTGAGTATGCGACACTACAATAATTAGCCTTAAGTGCAAGTGGGAGATTGTTGGCTATAGTGCCCTCAAGTCAATTATTGAATCGCAGGAACGTGATTGCGATGATTGAGGGAGGACCTATACGGATAGAACAGTCTTACTCAAAGTGATAGTATGCTATCTGATTTATCTTTATCATTATGTACATGCTTCAGGTGGTATTACAGATCACTATTACATGTTGATAGAGCCCATAGGATTCTTTCTTGACTACCAGTATTATGATGGTGATCATATACGTGGGAGCTGGGTGGTCTATAAGTACATCCTTAAATGTCCTTAGTCGTGGGAGTATCGAGACCGGGTATCGATACACCAGAGTAGACTAGTGTATACTGATTGAAACCCTTAAGAGGGGCGGTGGCCGGTCTCACAAGCCATTTGTGTTAGTTTGTTCATCTAAGATAGTATGTAGGTGCTCATTGGGTTATGAGTACACTGGACGAACTCGCTGGGAACATGCTAGTTGGTATTATACCTATTGTCAGATAGCAGTTCCTAGGTGACATGTGTACAGATTAGTCTGTCGACCTAGGATCGTCATTTGTCTTGTATGCGTTCCCACTGTGCTTTGATTACTACCCTACCTTAGCTCAAAGGAGTCGTGCAAACAGATTTTAGTTGGGTACAGTCCTGAGCCACATGGGGGCAGTGAGCGGATCGTCGGGGATTCGTCTCTCCCAGTATTAGGGGGTTGATGTCGCGATGTGCATGGGTGGCCATCACCAGAAATCCTTGATCAAGGTAGTCAAGAATTACTAATTTGGATCAGTAGTTTCTCAGTTTGTGATGAGCTTCATACCGACACGAAATGTCGCGTTGTTAGGGTTCTGAATTTATCCACCCTCTAGACTCGATATGCGATACTCTTAGGTGAACAGACCATACTATATGGATATTGTCATAGACAGACTCAGTAGGGGTCAGGATTAGTTTGCTCGTCGGCCTTCCTTTCGCTCAATACCTGGGTAGCCGTTACGTACAGCTAGTGCCGCTGACATGCTTGTGGTTAAACCCACTTCCAGTGTATTGATGAGTCTTTAGAGTCCCACACAGAGGGTTTCCTTACTTCGGGCGAAACAATATAGAGGCCGTATGGTTTTACGGCAAGGGTCGATCATATACGTGCACTTATGCACGTATCATGATTCGGACGGATAATACTAGTGGGCTTTGGTTTAAGCCGGATCCTACTATTATATTGTTGGATTATTTTTATCTCATTGTATTCGTATTTTTCGGAATACGGATACGGGTATATATATACGGATGATGGGCATTCTTGTAATTTATTACAAGATTGTTTTCTAGAAGATTACACCTCATTTTGTTTTAACCATTTAGTTTAATGGTTAATGAGGTGGAGGGGTTAGTGTGATATGCATTGATTGGAGCATGATTCAAGGCATGACTCATGGTGGTGACTCATGGAACACTATTGAGTTATGTTTGATATTTATTGTGAGTGTTGTGAGATATTTTCTACACACTTGATATTTGTTGTGAGATATTTTCCTTGGAATTGGGATATTTTTTCTTGAGTTGCGTGCTTTTCTCATAAGCTCACAACACTTTGCATTTTTTATGAGTTGAGCTCAAGCTTCACACTCTCATCTCTCATGGCTTCTTCTTCTTCCTCCACCCTCATGTGTTGAGAAACCTAGGGTGTTTAGAGACAAATTAATCCTTCATTAGACTCTACATTTTCTAGGATATCAAGTTTAGCAAACTAGATACCCTAGTTACTTCGGTTATGAAGTAGGAGCTCGATTCATAAACTTTCGGGTGGATCATCTTCGATGGATGGAGACCGGCGACCAAACTTGATCATGGTGGCCACTAGGAGCTTGGGAAGAGGTTAAAGACTGAAGGACACGGATCATTCGGTATAACATTCCAAACTCTTTTAGATAGCTTGCTAGATTTAGGGTTAATGGTCGATCCGTATTTGGGGGTCATGGTAGCGCCCGTTTGATAAATTTTTGTTCCGCATTCGGCCACGGTTTGATGGCCAGGGCACTGCCACAACCCAACATGGTATCAGTGCCAACCCTTTAATCCTAATCTAGCTTGTTCTTACGTGGTTAAAAGATCACTACTACAAAAAGGGGTGTCCTACGGCTTGCTCCGTAGGGGCAAAGCACCGCCTCTACGGATATACGCGTAGGGGCTCGAAAATACACCGTAGGTGCAATGACCGCAGGTGCAAGTCTTCTCCCTAAACATGCCCCTACAAATAAAAAATTGCCCCTACGGTTTAATCTGTAGGTACTCATATCCCTACGGTGTATTCTGTAGGGACAAAATATTTATTTAATTTAGTGGTTTATAAAATAAAATACTTGTCCCTCCGGTGTTATCCGTTGGGGCAACTTCCTGCCCCTACGGAGTTAGCCGTAAGTCCAGAAATAAGCTGTAATATTTCAGAAAAATAAAATATTATTTTTGGGAATTTTTATTATTTAATAATATTATATTGAATATTTTAATAAGGCGGTAAAATTAAATACTGATAAATTGGAAAAAATTGGGAAAATTATAGAAATTACTAAAATGAGGGTGTTTTATTGGATTTAAGCAAATTATGAAATTTTATGATTTATTATATTCACTTTTAGTGCTAATCGCGATTAAATATCGCTAATCGCGTATTAAGCGTGTTTTGTGCACATGATATGCACAATATCATTTTTACACTTGTTACATTTTATCATGGTCTTTTCTTCATTTATCATGCATGGTTGTTGACTTTAGAAGAGAAAAGAAAAGTAAATAGAAAAAAAAGGTCAAAAGGGGACACAATGATGACAAGAGGGATGTGCATGAGAGAGAGAGGGTGAGGGGTCAACCAAGTATGGCTCACTTTGTTTTCATTCATCTTTCATCCCCTTCATCTTTTCCTCTCCTCCCTCATTCCCATGGCAGCACCTCCTCCCTCCCCCATCTTCAACCCTCATAACATTATCAAAAACAACCTAAAACCCCATCTTCACTTCAATAAAAACATGCATAAGCCTCCTAGCTACACTTTGGACAAAGAAAAATGGGATTTTAACGCTGTAGGAGGATTCATGACTGTCAAATGAGGTAATCTCTTCACAATTAGTGTAGTATTTCATTTGCTTATGCATCTATTCAAGTTTAAAATCGATTTGGCGAAGTTTAGTGGACTTTGGATATCCCTAGAGAGGGTTAGGGTTAATTTGAGTCGTGTTAGTGTAATAAAGTCCTAGTAGTGACCTTGAACCCCCCAATTTGTCCAAATCCCAGACCTAACCAAACCTGAAAACCAAAATATGAAAAAACAGAACTTTTCATGTCGGTTTGTGAGAACTTAGAGGGTGCAGGGAAATCTGGGATGACCTGGGACAGATACGAGATAAGCAAACAACCCCTGTAGACTCGAATTGACCGTAGGAACCCCCTATAGCAAGACGAACCCCATGGGAGCACCCATGGCCGGCGAGCTTAGATTTAATAGGATAGGGCTCGGCCACTTGGTGGGGGTAGGTGCTCATGTTTCCTCCATAGCTCATATACACCCCTATATATCCCTAGTATTGTTTGTGCGCCTTGTTTTCATCTTATACAAAATCTGGGATCACTTCCTTGAGTTGCTGTTTTGATTCGAGTTATGGTTTTGCGTATTTTAAATTCTGGATTTTAGTGTTTGTGTTTTATCTCGATCACTTGACGTTTTGCGAGAGCAAACCATAAGTTTTGACCTATGTGAGTTTCGTGCGTCGTTTTGGTTTTGAATTGGATTTTAATGCGGCACGATACGTTATAATGTGTAGGTACCCTCACGAAGACTTCGAGACGACAAGCAAGCGTGTGGCGACATCGGCATCGGCAAGCGAAGGTCAAGGTGAGTAGATTTATATCTACGGGGGAAGTCGGGTGGATGGCGTATAGCACCCCCGCAAAGTTGTAAGAAATGTTGTGATGTGATATAGATATACTTTTATATGTTGTTGAAGGATTTTAACACTTAGCAAGAAAAGCTTTAGGAGATCATGGGTTGGTGTTAGCGAGAATTGAAGGAAGGATTTAGTTGGTTTCTTAGTCGTGAAACCTAGAGTAAGGTTGTACACATACATATATACACACGGGATTTGGTTTTGGGTGTATACGTCATATGTATATATATATATATATAGGTTTATGTGGATGTTTTGGTGTTTATATATACATATATACATACACGTATACACGGATGTTGAGGATAGTATATGATATTGGAGGCGAGTCGATATGATCGGGCATGATGCCGTGAGTTGTGATATGTATTTGGGGTCATGATATGAGATGCGGCAGGACATTATAATGGATCGTTGGGTGATGTGATTTTATCCATACGAGGACATATGTAGGATGATATTGGTATCAGTTTGTGCTAGATTTTAGATCAGTAACCCCCCAGTTCATAATATGTGATGATGATACCACAGGGATGTTAGGTTATATGTGATAGTTCATGATATGTGATGATGATACATGTTCACACCATAATATTGTATTATTATATTCCCCATTCTTATTCGTTTTACAAATAAACAGGTACTTTTGATGCATGTCTGCTACATATTACAGGATACAGGTTCTTAGAGAGAAAACAGTGAAAAAGACAAAAGATGATACAAAAAAGGGACTTTTGACCAACAAGTAGAAGGATCCTAGTCAAGCCTAGACGAAGAACAGTCACAAAGGTACAAGGCAACGCAAGGTCCAAAAATGTCAAAATGAACGGTTAAAAGACCATTACTAGTTCACTGAAGATCTGGAGAAGACCCAGAGGCCAAATGAAAGAAAGAACTACAAAAATAAAAAGCCCAATCAGCATAGAAGAAGCCCACAAAATTTGATGAGATGATCTCACCAAAGGGCCGCGGAACCGCGGCCCCACCCCCACCCATGCCGCGGTTCCGCGGCCATCTGATGTACGTGTCGGTGCAGAAATTTGGTGGCGGTGCGTCGGTGACTTTGTTGGGATTTTTCGGGGATATATCTGTAATAGCACATGCGCGAGAATTTGTAACCCTAATTTTCCTATTTCCTATAAGTATGTATTCTAAAGATTGTATTAAGGATGCCTCTTTTTGATAAATAAAATTCAGATTCTTTTGAAGATTTAAGAGCATCATTTCTGTAAGTTCTTTTAATTTCTGCCTTAAGTCTTATAATTAAATTCTTGCCCTAGATAAAGTAATCTTCTGCCTTAGTTTAATCTAGTGTAAAATCTTTTAAACTGCAGTAGGTAAGTAATCTATTAGATCTAAAAAATACATACAATAAAATAATGTTTTTAACAATTCCCCTAATGAGTGAGTAATTTCCTCGCTTGTTAGGGTTAGGAATAGGGGAGGGATTGAGAGATGAATATCTCTCATCTCTTTCATGCCCAATCATTTTCAATATCTAGAACTTCATGCATGCATGCATGATCCGCTCCCTACGGCACCTTACCCACGAGGTAACGGTGAAACCGTAGTATAAAGGACCGGACATGCATGTCTTCCATGAAGGTTAGAGCAGTTATTAAGAAAAGACGGACAAGGATCTAGAGGAAGAAACTTCGTTCCTTCCCAATCATCCTAATCCCCTTTACTAATAATTGCTATAACTTCTAAAAGACTTAACTTAGGGCATTGAAAGAGGTGTGAAATTTAATCTTATCAAACTCCACCTTAGACCTAATCCTAGCAAGCTTCTTAATCATCATACAACTAGTTTTTAGATTCAATTAAAGGACCAAACAACCATTGGAATTAGCTCGTAAGAAAACTTAGGAAAATTACACATCCATGTGGATCGACCCGTACTCACCGGCTAGCTGCAAAGCGACGCCGTTCTTGATTGCGGTAAAATATTTTTGATCGTAAAAACTTACACTAATCAAATGGCGCCGTTGCCGGGGATGGCGTAAAGATTTCCTTTTTGTAATTTCTGGTTGATATAAATTTTAAAAATCATAAAAATCTAAAAATATAAAAAGTACAAATTTTTTTCAAGTTTTGTTATTGTTTGAAGGGTTTATTGTTTGAATCTTGCAGGAACAGCGAAGAATCTCGGATCTGGAAATTTACAGAAGGAGAAACAGAAAAGAGTACATCAAAACAGAGGGATAAATCAACAGCAGAATAGAATAAATTTCCTCGGGAGGTGATCCTTCCAACCGCGGAACCGCGGCTCAGGAGCGCCCCAAACCGCGGAACCGCGGTGCGATTGCCACGTCAGCTCCTCAAATTTTGTCGGTTTGTTTTCTTTCCTTCCCCTTTGTCAACTGTTCACACCATAATATTGCATTATTATATTCCCCATTCTTATTCTTTTTATAACTAAACATGTACTTTTGACGTATGTCTGCTACATGCTACATGTTACAGGTTCTTGGACAGGAAACAGTGAAAACGATGAAAAGACGATGCAAAAGTGGACTTTGACCAACAAATAGAAGGATCTTAGTCAAGCCTACATCAAAAGACAGTTCACAATTAACAAGGTAACGCAAGGTCTAAGAATACAAAGCGAACGGTTAAAAATCCATTGCAAATTGTTCACTGAAGATCTGGAACCAATGTAGAAGCCCAAATGAAGAAAATACTAAATAAATGAAAATCCCAAAGAACCCTGAAGCAGTCCAGGAAAAATATTCATCTGATCTTACCAAAGGGCCGCGGAACCGCGGCCTAAGCCCTCCATTGCCGCGGTTCCGCGGCCGTATAAAGCCCGTGCTTGGATTAAATTTTACCATAATATTGTGGCGGCTCTGAAAAGATTTCCTGGGGGTATATTTGTAATTGTAGACATGCGGATCAAAATGTAACATAGGGTTTCCTATTCTCTATAAATAGGAACTCTAAAGATTGTAATTTCTTATGCCTTCTTTTAATAAAAATTCAGAAATTCTTTATGGAGAGCATCGGTGCTTCTCTTCAATTCAGAAATTCAGATCTGACAACCCTGCATTGATGATTGAAGAAATGCATCTGTAAGTAGATTTAATTCTTTGCCCTAGTTTAGATTTCAATTCTTTGCCCTAGGTAGATTTAATTCCTCGCAGTAGAAACTTGTTTAGGGTTTATCTTTGGGGAAGGCTTTTGAGAGATGAGATCTCTCATCCCTTTCTTACCCATCAAATATTTACAATAGGACTCCATGCATACACGCACACACCGCGCCCTACGGCATCCTACCCCTCGAGGTAACGATGACACCGTAGTGTAAAAGCCCGGTTGCGCGCGTTTTCCATAGAGGTTAGGGTAAGGATCTCTAAAGGAAGGACAAGAACTTAGAGAAAGGTACACCTTCCCGAATGGATCTAATCCCCTTTATTGATAATTACCATAACTCCTCATAGATCTTCATTCGGGTATAGAAAGTGTTGAGATTTACCTGCATTTCCAAACCATCTCTAAACCTAATCTTAGCAAGACTAGATCTAGATAATCGTAGTATAGAATAATTAGGTTTTCAGATTTAATAATCAATCCGAACACCAATCGGAATTAACTTGTTAGCGCGAATCGGAGATTCACAAAATCCCTGTGGACCGACCCGTACTCACCGGCTAGCTTCATGCGATGCCGTTCTTGATTGCGGTAATAGATAGTTTTTGAGATCAATCAAATGGCACCGTTGCCGGGGAACGAACCCGGGTCACCCGCGTGACAGGCGGGAAAAAAAATCAGAAAAATCAAATGGCGCCGTTGCCGGGGATGGCGTAGAAATTTCCTTTTTGCAATTTCGGGTTAATCTTAAAATTTAAAAAAATCAGAAAAATCAAAAAATATAAAAATAATCTGTTATTTTTGGAAGGGATACTTTGTTGTTTTAATTTTGCAGGATATACAAAGACGATCTGGAAATTTCCAGAAGGCGAAACAGAAATCAGAAGATCTAAACAGCAGGGGATTAATTCAACAGAACACCAGAGAAAATTTGGAGATCTGAATCGTCCAAAATACCGCGGATCCGCCGCATTTCTCTGCTCCCACCGCGAAAGCGCCGCCATTTGGTGACGTCAGCAAAATCTGAACACGTGTCTCGCACGTATAACCGTGGAACCGCCGCGGTAGGCCCCCTTTGACCGCGGAAACGCGCCTTTTTGGTGACATCATCCTCTGCAATTTGCACTGTAAGCTCCTCTGTTATTTCTCCTCTGCAAATTTTAAGATATTTTCTGAAAAATGCCTGCAGGATTTGGTGCGCTTTAAAAATATTTCCCCTTCCAAATAACAATCTTGTGCAGGACTTTTGGATCCCGCTTGAAATAAAATAGATTGCAAGTAATATTTTGCTGTTGCGTATCTTTTCTCTAAAATCTTTTTGCAACAAAATTTTCCAAATAAAGAGAAAAAGAATAAAAATAAAAAGGACAAATCTTTTATAGAAACTTACAAAATTTTTGGCCGCAAATAGATCCTTGCACCACAAACTTTCTTTCTTTTCACCCTTTCTTATAACATGGGTACCCCACATAATAAACCACTTGCCGAACTTTGGTATCCCGAACCTAATTTTGTGTCGTACGTCAATTTGTTCGGTCAATTTAAAGACGATCCTTCCTTGCCAAAAAAATCTTTGAAAGATCACATAGAGGTGTTTAGGAGAAACAGTTTGACTTTTCAACCCAGTTTGTGTCAACCAAGTCAATCTTTACCACCTCCATATGTTGACACCACTTTTTCGAGTCCTTCTGTCACTCCTAAGCCGATGTCCATTGCTGAGCATATTGCTCAATCTCGCAGCCGATCTTTCACCCCTCTCCACTCATCTAGTTCTAGGGATCCACACGACTATTCACCTTTATATCCATATGTTGACCCTACCCCTGTCCAATCACCCACTTCCTATCAGTCCTACCCGACTTTCCCACCTTCACTAGACATTGATTCTACACAGCCTGTTGGGAGTTTTGCATATCCACACCATTTTGGAACTTTTACTGAAACCCCCTCACCACCTAAGTCTAGTTTGGAAGAGTCGTTGGAGGTGTATATCGCAGCAACAAATAAAATGACTAGGAATGTGGAAGCGTCCGTGGCCGCCCTTATGCAACCTGCTGAACCGGCAGCTAGTTTTCAACTAGCTTCAAATTTTTCAATGTATAAGGAGGCGGTTGGACAGAGTGAGAATGAGAGAGGATTTCCAAATCAAACCTACCTATTCCCAATTGAATCCAACAACTCCAATTTTCAAACATGTGTCCAAAATGATGAGTTGTGCGACTGTGTAGTGTTTGATTTGCCAAATTGTGAAGAACCCCTTTTGAGTGAAACCGCACCTAATCCGTTTGACCTTTATACCTCCACTCTAGAACCTAAATCGATAAATATCCATGCTTTGGATGAGGTGTCTAAAGAAATTAATTTTCACTTGATTGAGGATATAGACGCCGGGAATATTTCGGATGATGAACCTATCGATTTAATTGAAATTTTATGTGCAAATCATCATCCCGAGTTATTAAATGTTTCTCCCGAATCTCATATGCGTCTTGATTTTGATGATAATGGCATGGATGAGTTAAATATTGAGGATAGTATTGAGGAGGGTTTTGAGAACCATATTGAGGTTGAACCATTTTTATTTGATGTGTCTGATTTTCCAATTCATCCTCCTGAACCTTTGACTGTTATATCACCCTCCCTCCTTTCCATCATTTCGACCACGCTTGACGACTGTGAGCTCGAAAACTTTTCCTTTGAATCTGACACAGTTCTCACAGACGATAACACTTACGAGTGTTTCACTTTTTCGGACGATATTGATGACTCACCGCTCGAGTTTGAGTCCTTTACATTTTCAGATGAGTTAGTTGAACCATCAGACTCGGTTGCTTACAGTTGTTTCGAACCATTAATGGAATCTTTCAAGTTCGAGACAGTTTACTACGGTGAGAATGAGACTATCCCTAATTCATTTCCTTTCGTCCTTCCTATTGTTCCGACCGTACAAGTGACCGTTACGCTTTCATCTCCTATACTAAGTTCGGCGTACCCATGTTTTCTTGCGAATCTTGAGAGATTTGATCCCATTTCTCGACGGGTTGATAGGTTAGCTCAATCGCTTTTAACATATCGGTCATCACAAATTGTGCTAATTTATTCACTCGATTTACACCCTCAAGATCGCGCGACCCTTCTTTCTCCTTTCCGCCATTCTTCTCCCCCACCGAGACCATATTCTACCATTCTTTTTTCCACAGGGTCTCGCGTGTTTCTCATTTCTTTCTTCTACACCCCATTATTGCACCAACTATATCATTACCACGACAAGATTTTTGAATGGTTGGTGCTAACCTTTGGCTTGTGTAAGGCCAAGCTTAAGTTTGGGGGGGGACCTTGTTGTATATATGTATATATATTTTTGTTTTCTTTTTCTATAAAAAAACAATAAAAAAATTTCAAAACAATAAAATTATAAATAAATAAACAGGGGTGTGCCGACATTTTAACCCTCTTGGTGTAGCATGACAGTGAGGACACTGTCAAGTTTAAGTTTGGGGGTATGCTCGGTACGTTTTCTTCCTTCGCATTCATTTGTACATATTTTGTATTTGCATCCTTAATTGAAAACCCATAAAAATTAAAAATTTTTGAAAAATTATAAAAATTATTGTATTCAATTTTGGCTTATTTGACTAAAGTTTGACAGATAGGTTAACTGGTTAGGAACAACTGGATCTTAGACTTAGTAAATTAAAAACCCTAAAAATAACCTTCCTTAAAGTTTAACGGTAGAAAGTATATGTCTTTGTAGTTTATTTAGAAATAGGCAAATTTTGAGTTCACTTCTTGGGCTAAGTCGAAACGAAGGAAAAATATTGAAGCTTTTATTAGAGTATAAGTTTGAAAAATAATTCCTAGCTTAAGTCTAGACTCTGAAAATGTATACCCTACAATTTGCACAATCACGCACCTTGAAACTTGGAATAGTAGAAGAGACCTTGAAATGCTCTTGTCTAAAGTTCTTAGTACAATGAAAATAAAAATATATATAAGTGTGAATAAAGAATAAAAAAATGGACACTGGTTTTTGTGATTACTTAAGGCTGTAAAAATAGAAAAATATTTAGCGAGGGTGCTTCATCACCTAGTGCCTTAGACCAACTGGTTTGGGAGTCACTGCTAAAGCCTTGGGTGTTGCAAAACTAGGAAGTACGCTTTAATGTGCAAACACATCTTGTAATCGGTTGTTGGTACCTCAAGAAATATTAACGGTCGCATGAAGGATGTGTAAGCAAAATTCAATTAAAAATTCACCTACTAATAAGTACTTTGGACAACGGACAAAGGTATGATTGCTTGATTTGAATTTCCAAGTGTAGGGGTGATTTATACACACACGTAGGGATATGTGATTGGAGTTTAGATGAGAGAAAGGAGTGAAGAATAGAACTTGTATCTTTAATAGAGTTGATAAAAATTCCTAAATGGAGATGGAACCCTAGAAGGAAGACTTAAGAGATGCCGAAAGCTAAGTAAGTCTACAGGATATGTATAATCTTAAGTTAAATGATGAGAAAGTGTGAAGAATATGGGTGGATAATTTGCGGGTCGATGATAATAGAATTCTTAGTTAGAAAACCTAATTGGAGAATAAAAGGAATTGATAGGATTTTGTGGGTAGTATCCGCTGAAAACCCTCAGGAGACAACACTCCTCCTAGTAGGGACACCTAGAGGTTTAACGGCTTGTTGCACGAGCTCAGTGCAATTGTGTTTCCCTGCGAAAGTGTGGTTAGGATTTTAGTGAATAAAAATAAGTTTGCTCGAGGACGAGCAAAAGATAAGTTTGGGGGTATT
The DNA here is from genome assembly GCA_030015575.1 of Agapanthus africanus. Taxonomy (NCBI): domain Eukaryota; kingdom Viridiplantae; phylum Streptophyta; class Magnoliopsida; order Asparagales; family Amaryllidaceae; genus Agapanthus; species Agapanthus africanus. Next base: position 730,661,012 of record CM057341.1, read on the forward strand.
TGTTCACACCATAATATTGCATTATTATATTCCCCATTCTTATTCTTTTTATAAATAAACAGGTACTTTTGACGTATGTCTGCTACATGTTACAGGTTACAGGTTCTTGGACAGGAAACAGTGAAAACGATGAAAAGACGATGCAAAAATGGACTTTGACCAACAAATAGGAGGATCTTAGTCAAGCCTATATCGAAAGACAGTTCACAATTAACAAGGCAACGCAAGGTCTAAGAATACAAAGCGGACGGTTAAAAATCCATTGCAAATTGTTCACTGAAGATCTGGAACCAATGTAGAAGCCTAAATGGAGAAAATACTAAATAAATGGAAATCCCAAAGAACCCTGAAGCAGTCCAGGAAAAATATTCATCTGATCTTACCAAAGGGCCGCGGAACCGCGGCCTAAGCCCTCCATTGCCGTGGTTCCGCGGCCGTATAAAGCCCGTGCTTGGATTAAATTTTACCATAATATTGTGGCGGCTCTGAAAAGATTTCCTGGGGGTATATTTGTAATTGTAGACATGCGGATCAAAATGTAACCTAGGGTTTCCTATTCTCTAGAAATAGGAACTCTAAATATTGTAATTTCTTATACCTCCTTTTAATAAAAATTCAGAAATTCTTTATGGAGAGCATCGGTGCCTCTCTTCAATTCAGAAATTCAGATCTGACAACCCTGCATTGATGATTGGAGAAATGCATCAGTAAGTAGATTTAATTCCTTGCCCTAGTTTAGATTTCAATTCTTTGCCCTTGGTAGATTTAATTCCTCGCAGTAGAAACTTGTTTAGGGTTTAGCTTTGGGGAAGGATTTTGAGAGATGAGATCTCTCATCCCTTTCTTACCCATCAAATATTTACAATAGGACTCCATGCATACACGCACACACCGCACCCTACGGCATCCTACCCCTCGAGGTAACGATGACACCGTAGTGTAAAAGCCGGGTTGCGTGCGTTTTCCATAGAGGTTAGGGTAAGGATCTCTAAAGGAAGGACAAGAACCTAGAGGAAGGAACACCTTCCCGAATGGATCTAATCCCCTTTATTGATAATTACCATAACTCCTCATAGATCTTCATTCGGGTATAGAAAGCGTTGAGATTTACCTGCATTTCCAAACCATCCCTAAACCTAATCCTAGCAAGACTAGATCTAGATAATCGTAGTATAGAATAATTAGGTTTTTAGATTTAATAATCAATCCGAACACCTTTCGGAATTAACTCGTTTGAGCGATTAGGAGATTCACAAAATCCCTGTGGACCGACCCGTACTCACCGGCTAGCTTCATGCGACGTCGTTCTTGATTGCGGTAATAGATAGTTTTTGAGATCAATCATCAACCTACATATATCTTTTTGCAAAATTTTCTGCAGGATTTCTTTGCGCTAAAATTCTTCTTCCCCCTTCTAAATAACAGATTTTCTGCAGGTTTCTTTACGCCGCGCTTAAAAATAATTAATTGCAAGTGAATTTACTGTTTTGCATAATTTAATCGGACATTTAAGGGGCTATTGACCAAACTCAGATTGGGTGGGGATTTCATCACCCTTCCCAGGACCCCAGAAAGCACTTAAGGCATTTGCATTAACCACTATTAATTAAAAAAATACTAGACTCAGCCCTAAGGACTTCGAGCTCAATAGGACAAAGGACTAGTCATAGACATCGACCGTTTATCGTAACCTGACTTTGCGGTGTCTAGGCAAGTGTGTCAAGGCAAGTGGTTGCTTAATTAGGACCGCTACTTGTAGCGGGGAGCCTCCTACTTACCTGGCACTTACCTGGCCGCAATTGGCGGTGAAGAGACGGTTTGAGGTCCTATTTCTAATCCTAGTTAGGAGCTGTCTAGCTGACTTAGGTGACCCTAGATCTAGGCCTGATTGTGCATGAGTGGTTGATCGCATTTGTGTCACAAGTCTCTTTTCAAAAATCTTTTGCAAAAATTTCACATAAAAAAAGAATAAAAAAAAAACTTTTCAAGACTTGCAACTTGTCGCTAAAGAAATCTTGCAACTTACTTACACCACTTCCTCTCATTGACGTTATCTTACCTCCACATTCTTTCTTTCATTTTTCTGACTACAATACCCCTTTAGTGTATGTCACTTTGGACTAGGGACACTAACGCCCGATTAGTCCGTGTTTCGTTGGTACCGACCGACGAACCTTTCGACACTGAAGTCGAAATTCCGTCCACTTTCTTACCTCCACCTTCAAATTCTTCTTCCGAAGGCATGTCGGGATTCAACCCCAATAATACCTTACCGACGGGAATGATTCCGCCTCCGTTAGGTGCGAATAACCCGAATCAACCGCCTGTTGAAACGCCCACACGAGTTGCGCTCCAGGATCTTTTCTACCCTGTCCGCACTTCTTTACCTACCTGTCTTTCACCCCCACCGGCAAATGGGGACAATTTTGAAATAAAACCACATTTCATCAATATGCTGCCAAAATTTCACGGTTTGGAATCAGAAGATGCGTATATTTTTATTAATAAATTCCAAAACGTTTGCGCTATGATGAAAACGACCCAATTATGTGATGACGCTATAAGGCTAAAGGTCATTCCTTTCACCTTATGTGACCTAGCCGAGAAGTGGCTATACAGCACCGCATCACATTCAATTAGAAATTGGGACGAGTTTGTGAAAGCTTTTCTTAAAAAGTTCTATCCTCACCATAAAACTGCTAGAATCCGTAATGAGATTATACAATTTTCCCAGCTTCCTCACGAACCATTTTGGAAGTGTTTTGAGAGATTTAAAGACCTACTCGTTCAATGCCCTCATCATGGGATCGAAAGTTGGCAACTTTGCCAAACATTATACGAGGGATTGAACTCGGCAACGAAGCAGTTGCTAGAAACCATCTGTCAAGATCACTTTCTCTCCAAATCTAGTGAGGAAGCGTGGCAGTTTCTTGAGGATCTTAGTGAACAAACAATTCAATGGGAGAGCACCAAGACCACATCATCTTCTTCTAGTGGTCAATCTGGGGCAGGCATACATCAAGTAGAGATGTCGATTGCTATGAAGGCCGAGATGGCCGCTCTTACGAAAAGCTAGAAGCGATTGAGACCAAAATCTCATCGTCTTCTCCTGCCCCTGTTATGCCTCCACGAACTGTTTGTAATTGTTGTGCGGATCCATCACATCTCACCGAAGAGTGTCCTTACAATGCATCTACTCATGGACAGGATCAAGTCAATGCTGTCTTTCAGCAACGACAAAGAAACGATCCATACTCTTCGACATACAATCTGGGTTGGAGGAGTCACCTAAATTTCGCTTGGAACCAAAATCAACAATTCTAAGGAAATAACAATTTTCAAAGGCCTCCTCCTCCACAACAACAACAAGCACCCCCACAAACTCAATTTCAACAACCTTTCCAACAGCAACCTTACCCTAATCAAGTGAACAATTTTGTGCCTAACAATTCTTACACGCCAAACAATTTTGTTCAACCTAATAATGACATGGTTACTTCGCTCGAAAGAAGTCTATATGCGTTCCTAAAGCAATCTACACAATCTACAGCAAGATTAGAGACTTCTATTCAATCTTTGGTGCAAAATAGTGCCTCACACGATCAAAGCATCAAATCTATTGAGGCACAAATTGCACAACTTAATGCAACATTGAGCGAGCGAGAAGTGTTTTGAGAGATTTAAAGACCTACTCGTTCAATGCCCTCATCATGGGATCGAAAGTTGGCAACTTTGCCAAACATTATACGAGGGATTGAACTCGGCAACGAAGCAGTTGCTAGAAACCATCTGTCAAGATCACTTTCTCTCCAAATCTAGTGAGGAAGCGTGGCAGTTTCTTGAGGATCTTAGTGAACAAACAATTCAATGGGAGAGCACCAAGACCACATCATCTTCTTCTAGTGGTCAATCTGGGGCAGGCATACATCAAGTAGAGATGTCGATTGCTATGAAGGCCGAGATGGCCGCTCTTACGAAAAGCTAGAAGCGATTGAGACCAAAATCTCATCGTCTTCTCCTGCCCCTGTTATGCCTCCACGAACTGTTTGTAATTGTTGTGCGGATCCATCACATCTCACCGAAGAGTGTCCTTACAATGCATCTACTCATGGACAGGATCAAGTCAATGCTGTCTTTCAGTAACGACAAAGAAACGATCCATACTCTTCGACATACAATCTGGGTTGGAGGAGTCACCTAAATTTCGCTTGGAACCAAAATCAACAATTCTAAGGAAATAACAATTTTCAAAGGCCTCCTCCTCCACAACAACAACAAGCACCCCCACAAACTCAATTTCAACAACCTTTCCAACAGCAACCTTACCCTAATCAAGTGAACAATTTTGTGCCTAACAATTCTTACACGCCAAACAATTTTTTTCAACCTAATAATGACAAGGTTACTTCGCTCGAAAGAAGTCTAGATGCGTTCCTAAAGCAATCTACACAATCTACAGCAAGATTAGAGACTTCTATTCAATCTTTGGTGCAAAATAGTGCCTCACACGATCAAAGCATCAAATCTATTGAGGCACAAATTGCACAACTTAATGCAACATTGAGCGAGCGAGAAAAAGGAAAGCTCCCATCTCAACCACTGCCAAATCCCGGTCACGCACATGCTGCATATCAACAGCAGAATCATAACGTAAATGCTGTGACCACGTTGAGATCGGGAAAAGTGTTGCAAAACAATATGGGTATTAACAATGACACCCCTGCCAGTGGCCCTTCTTCATCTTCTTCACCTTCTTCTTCTTCTTTAGAGACTATTCTCCATCATTCACACGGCTCTACTACTTCTAGCTCGAACGGACCCAATTCTCACAACACGAACACATCTACACGGGGTTCCGTTCCAACTCAACAATCTGATCCGCAAAAATTGGACTCAACAACTTTTCAAAACATTCCTTTTCCAAACCGGTTGAGATCCAATAAACCAACTCCACAAATGGAGAAGATTGTTGAGTTGTTCAAAAAGGTTAGCATAAATATCCCTCTTTTGGATGCAATCCAACAAGTTCCTTCATATGCAAAAATCTTAAAGGACTTATGCACCAAAAAGAGGAAGTCACAAGTACCAAAGAAAGTTTTCATGGCTAGTGCTGTTAGTAATGCTATTATAAATTCTTTACCCCCAAAGCAAAAGGACCCCGGTTGTCCTACTATTTCGATAACAATTGGGGACAAGAACATCAATAGAGCACTATTAGATCTTGGTGCGAGTGTCAATTTGCTACCTTATTCTGTGTACGAGCAATTAGGCATTGGAGAGCTTAAGCCCACTCACTGCACTCTCCAAATGGCCGACCGATCAATCACCCATCCTAGAGGAGAGTTGGAGGATGTGTTAATTAGAGTTGGGGATTTCATTTTCCCCGTAGACTTTATTGTTATGGATACACAACCTGTCGCTAACCCCCGGAGTCAAATTCCGGTGATACTTGGTCGACCATTCCTGGCGACTTCTAACACAGTGATTAATTGTCGTAACGGTTCAATGAATCTATCTTTTGGCAATATGACAATTGAACTCAACATCTTTAAGTTGGGAAATCAGCCAACCGAGCCTAATGCTAGCGTACTTGATGTTTGCTCGATCAATGAGATCGCGGAGGAGGACTGTGAGTTCGAAATTTTTTTGTTCGATCACAGCAATGTTAACGCCACTAGTGCGTTCTTCCTAGAATCCGACACAGCTTTCACAGCGGATAACAATTATAAGTGTTTCACCTTTGTAGACGATTTTGAAGACTCTCCACCCGAGTTGGAGTCTTTTGCTTTTTCGGATGAGTTAGTTGAACCATCCGACTCGGTTGCGTACACTCGATTTGAACCTTTGATGGAATCCTTCGAGTTTGAAACAATTACTCCATTGTTACCATCTATTGTTTCACCTCCTAAACTCGAATTAAAGCTTTTGCCGTCGCACCTAAAATATGCTTATCTAGGTGATAATGAGACCTTACCCGTTATCATATCGACCTCTCTAGCTCTTGAGCAAGAGAAGGCCCTTTTAATGGTCTTAGAAAATAATCGGCAAGCTTTTGGTTGGTCTATGGCGGACATCAAGGGGATTAGTCCCCTCATAGTCGAACATCATATACACTTGATGGATGATGCCAAGACAGCAAGGGATCCACAAAGACGCCTCAACCCCATTATGAAAGAGGCTGTTAAGAAGGAGATTGTTAAATGTCTTGATAGTGGTATCATTTACCCTATCTCGGATAGCCAATGGGTTAGCCCCATTCATGTCAGGCCAAAGAAATCGGGCATCACGGTCATTACCAATGAGGCAAATGAGTTAATTCCTACTCGCACCCAAACGGGGTGGCGAGTTGGCATCGACTACAGAAAACTCAATGCCGCGACAAGGAAAAACCACTTTCCTTTAACTTTCATTGACCAAATGCTAGAATGATTGGCGGGGCACGAGTTCTACTGCTTTTTAGATGGCTATTCCGGTTATAACCAAGTCCCCATAGCCAAAGAGGATCAAGACAAGACCACATTTACTTGTCCCTTTGGCACCTTTGCTTATCGTCGCATGCCCTTTGGGTTATGCAATGCACCCGCTACATTTCAGCGGTGTATGATGGGGATCTTTTCAGATATGGTTGAAAAGTTCTTGGAGATCTTTATGGATGATTTCTCCATTTTTGGTGACTCCTTCGACGAGTGTTTACGACATCTTGACGCTGTTCTTACCCGCTGTAGGGATAAGAACCTAACTTTGAATTGGGAGAAGTGCCATTTTATGGTACGAGAGAGCATTGTCTTAGGACATGTCATCTCCCAAATCGGCATAGAGGTTGATAGAGCCAAACTTGAAGTCATCTCTAATCTTCCTCCTCCTAAATGCGTCAAAGACATCCGAGCGTTCCTTGGCCATGTCGGATTTTATAGACTGTTCATCAAGGATTTTAGCAAGATTGCTAAACCCTTGACTCTCTTATTGGCCAAGGACACAACATTTGATTTCGACTTAACTTGCATGGAAGCATTCGAGTCTTTGAAACACTCTCTCATTTCTGCGCCCATTCTTTCATCTCCAGACTGGACGCAACCTTTCGAAATTATGTGCGACGCATCAGATTTTGCCATTGGTGCTGTCCTTGGACAGCACATTAACAAGATACCGCATGTGATTTATTATGCTAGCCATACATTAAATGAGGCCAAACTAAACTACACAACAACAGAAAAAGAGTTTTTAGCAGTTGTATTTGCACTTGAAAAATTTCGTCCTTATTTGATCGGCTCTCCAGTTATTGTGTATACGGATCATTCAGCTCTTCGCCACCTTTTTGCGAAGAAGGATGCTAAATCGAGGCTAATACGTTGGATCATCCTGCTACAAGAGTTTGACCTTGTCATAAGGGACAAAAAAGGATGTGAAAACGTAGTAGCCGATCACCTGTCACGACTTCCTTCTTCGCCAACACTTGAACTTCCTATCACTGATGCTTTTCCCGATGAGCAACTCTTAACCGTTTCTTGCGAACTATGGTTCGCTGATATAGTAAACTACTTAGCCACTGGCTTGATACCTAAAGATTGGTCGAAACAGGATAAACTTCGATTCTTGTCCTAAGCAAAGCATTTTTACTGGGATGAACCTTATCTTTTTAAATACTGTACCGACCAAATCATTCGTCGGTGTGTACCGGAAAACGAGTTTAAGAGTGTGCTATCTTATTGCCACGATTAAGCATGTGGCAGGCACTTTGGCCCAAAGAAGACAGCCGAAAAAATCTTGCAGTGTGGTTTCTATTGGCCACGACTCTTTAAGGATGCATATGAATACTGCAAGACTTGCTCCCGGTGCCAACACTTGGGCCGGATATCGCGGAGAAACGAAATGCTGCTCCAACCAATTTTGGTTGTAGATGTTTTTGATGTTTGGGGAATAGACTTCATGGGACCATTTCCCAATTCTTTTGGGAATGTTTATATTCTTTTGGCTGTTGACTACGTTTCAAAGTGGGTTGAGGCTGTGCCTAGCCGAACAAATGACAATAAGGTTGTCGTTCGATTTCTTAAAGAACACATCTTTTCTCGATTTGGGCACCCTCGAGCGATCATAAGTGATAATGGTTCTCATTTTTGCAATAGGACTTTTGAGTCCTTAATGCGCAAATATTCTATTACCCACAAGTTTTCAACGCCATACCATCCCCAAACATGTGGGCAAGCCGAGGTTTCAAATCGGCAAATCAAGCAAATCTTGGAGAAAACGGTGTCCAAAAACCGTAAAGATTGGTCACTCAAAATGATCGATGCACTATGGGCTTTCCGTATTGCATACAAGACCGATCTTGGTATGTCTCCATACCGGCTTGTTTACGGGAAGGCTTGCCACCTCCCGGTAGAAATTGTGCACAAGGCATTTTGGGCTATCAAAGAGTTGAATTTATCTTTAGGAGATGCGGGCAGCAACCGAAAGCTGCAATTAAATGAACTAGAAGAGTCGCGGGACGACGCGTATGATAATGCTGTAATTGTTAAGAACCGAACTAAGGTGTTCCATGATAAACACCTTTTGTGAAAAACTTTTGAACCTGGTCAACAGGTTTTACTCTATGACACTCGGTTACATTATCACCCCGGAAAGCTCCGTTATAGATGGAAAGGGCCATATGTTGTTTGCACCGTTTATCCGCACGGTGCAGTCGATCTTGAAAATTTTGAGGACGGTACTTTATTCAAAATTAATGGACATCGATTGAAACCGTTCCTCACAGCGGACCATTCGGAGGAGCTCCTGTTTTTGCAGGAGCCGATTTACACTGATTAATTTTCCTCCACTTTCACCCCCGAATTTCCAATCAATTTTCCAAAACTTTAATGCAAATAAGTTTGGGGGTGTGTATCATTGGTAAATATGTTAATAAGCAGGACATTGCCGACATTATCGACCCTCTTGGTGCAGCATGACAGTGAGGACACTGTCCAGTTTAAGTTTGGGGGTATGTATATTTTTGCATTCGGAGGAGCTCCTGTTCCTTCGCATTCATATGTATATTTTTGCATTTGCATATTTATTTGAAAACCCATAAAAATTGAAAAATTTCAAAAATTATAAAAAGTATTGTATTCAATTTTGGCCATATTTAACTTGAGTTTAACAATTAGGTTAACTGGCTACGAACAACTAGATCTTAGACTTAGTAAATTGAAAACCCTAAAAATAACCTTCTTTAAATATTAACGGTAGAAAGTATATGTCTTTGTAGTTTATTTAGAACTAGGCAAATTTTGAGTTCACTTTTTAGGCTAAGTTGAAATAAAGGAAAAATATTGATATTCTTATTAGAGTATAAGTTTGAAAAATAATTCCTAGCTTAAGTTTAGATTCTGAAAATATATACCCTACAAATTGCACAATCACGCACCTTGAAACTTGGAATAGTAAAAGAGACCTTGAAATGCTCTTGTCTAAAGTCCTTAGTACGAAGAAAATAAAAAAATGTGAATAAAGGAAAAAATGAACACTGGTCTTTATGATTACTTAAGGCTGCAAAAATAGAAAAAATATTTAGCGAGGGTGCTTCATCACCTAGTACCTTAGACCAACTGGTTTGGGAGTCACTGCTAAAAGCCTTGGGTGTTGAAAGATTAGGAATTACGCTTTAAAGTGCAAACATATCTTGTAATCGGTTGTTGGTACCTCAAGAAGTATTAACAGTCGCATGAAGGATGTGCAAGCAAAATTCATTAAGAATTCACCAGTTAATTTGTGCTTTAGACAACGAACAAGGGTATGATTGCTTGATTTGAATTTCCAAGTGTAGGGGTATTTATACACACACGTGGGGATATATGATTATGTTGGAGATAGTGCCCTCAGAGTCAATTATTGGATCACAGGCACGTGATTGCAATGATTGAGGGAGGACCTATCCCGGTACGACAGTCTTACTCGAGATGATAGTATGCTATCTGGTTTACCTTTATCATCGTGTACTGCTTTAGGTGACCTGACATGTCACTATTGCACGTTGATAGAGCCCCTAGGATTCTTGCTTGACTGCCGGCAGTATGAGGGCGATTATATAAGTGAGAGCTGGAGTCTATAAGCACATCCTTAAAAGGTCCCTAGTCGTGGGAGTTTCGAGACAGGGCATCGATTCTCCAGAGTAGACTAGTGTATACAGTCGAGACCCCGACGAGGGGCGGTGGCCGGTCTCACAAGCCACTGGTGTCAGTTGGTTCACCTAAGATGTATACAGGTGCTCATTGGGTTATGAGTACACCGGACAGGACTCGCCGGGAACATGCTAGTTGGTCTTATACCTGACGTCAGATAGCAGTTCCCAGGTGACATGTGTACAGGTTAGTTCATCGACCTGGGGATCGTCATTTGTCTCGTGTGAGTTCCCGCTGTGCTTTGATTACTACCCTACCACAGCTCAAAGGAGTCGTGCAAACAGGTTTTAGTTGGGTACAGTCCCGAGCCACATGGAGGCAGTGAGCGGATCTTCGGGGGTTCGTCTCTCCCGGTATTGGGGGTGAGGTCGCGCTGTGTCTAGGAGAGCCATTACACGAAGTCCTTGGCCAAGGCAGGAGATTTACTGGTAAGTATTCCAGTAGTATCTCAGGGTGTTCTGGGCTACACTCCGACACGACTTGTACCGCTTTTGGGGGTCTGACTTTTACCCACCCCCTAGGCCCGACATGCGATGCTCATAGACGAACGGACCGGACTGTACGGATATTGTCACTGACAGGCTCAGTAGGGTGTCAGGATGAGTTCGCTCATCGACGTCCCTTTTGGTCAATAGCTGGTGGCCCGTCACGTATTGGCTTATACCTCTGACGTGCTAGTGGTTAAATCCACAACCATAGTATTGACGAGTTTTTAGAGTCCACCACAGATTCAGTTACTCAGCTTTCGGGCGAAACGTTGTAGAGGCCGTATGGAGATATGGCAGGGTCCGATCAGATACGTGCGGTATTGCACGGATCAGGATCGGACGGTTTGTACTAGAGGCCGTATAGATATATGGCAGGGTTCGATCAGATACGTGCGGTATTGCACGGATCAGGATCGGACGAACATTACTAGCCGGCTTTGTTTTAAGCCGGATCCTAGTTTAGTACAGTGTAGATTTTGTCTCTTTGTATTTGTATCCGGACGGAATACAGATGCGGGTGTGTATGCACAGTATCGGGGTTTTCCTGTAATTTATTACGGGACCAGTTTTCTGGAGTTGCCAGTTTGCATTCCGTTCCGGTCGGTTTTTCTTTGTTCTTTCCCGGCCGGACTTTTCCGATGGAGGGGGTAATTTGCAGTTTTGCAAATTACATTTGTGGAGGGGGTTTCTTGCAAATGTATTCATTATGATAGGATTAGAATCCTTCATCCATACTTTTGCATTAATGAGGTTAAGGTGTGAATAGAAGTGAAGTATGGTTGATGTTTTTGGATGTGGTCACCACTTGCTTTCTACTACACTCACCTCCCTCTTTGATATAGTTGGTTTTCCTCCACCATTCTCTTACTAGCATGGCCGGCCACAATTTGTTAGAGGGAGAGAATTTCTTTTGTGAGCTTGTGGCAAATTTCATTCATCTCATTTTGATACAAGGAAAAATGAAAGCACCATTTTTCATACCTTCATTCCTCCATCTTCTAAAAGCAACCAATAACACCAAAGTGAGACATAGCCTCTACACTACACTTTCTACAGCATATCTTGGGCATGTCGACTTGCCAGCTTCATGCCCGAGTTGCCTCGGTATTGAGGTGGGAGCCCGTAAAAGAAACAGGTGATGTGGTGCCCTTCCGGCGAGGAGGCGACGACCGGGTTTTCCGCAGGAGATCGGGACGACGACGAGAAGACCGGAGGACTCGGATCACTCGGTATATCTCTAACCCGTCTTGTTGTTAGCTAGATCTAGTTTAATGGCCCGATCCGGGGTTTAGTGCGCGGTGGTGCCGGTTTGCTAAGTTCGCAAAATTAAAGTTTATCACCGTTTCCGCATTTTGCCGTCGGTTTGACGGCCGGGGCGCCGCCGTGAACTTACATTGGTATCAGAGCCTCGCCATTAACTTCGTCTAGCTTCGTTTGATGTGTTTTTCAGCTCCGATCGACCAAAATTCCAAAAACCCAATTTTAGTTCACGACAGTTTTCTGTTGAAATTTTTTGGTCTCCAAAATTTTTTCAGGTTGTATAAAACTAATATACTGGAGACTATAAGACTACTGGAAAAATTCGATACATTCAGTCGACGATTGGAGCGCGGAACCGCGGCCAAACCCCCACTGGGGCCGCGGTTCCGCCGCACATTGGAGTCGTCAATGCATCATTTTTTTCCAGTAGGCTTCTGGGCTATTTTTAGGGGTTTTGGAATATTAAAATTGGGCCCAGGTTTTCTGTGAGTGCTACAGTTTTGATTGTGGGCCCACTTGTTAATTTTTGATCGATCGGATATTTTAAACACATCTTTCACAGTATTTACATTATATCTGCGACCGTGAATGTCACTCGATCGGTAAATCCGGTCTAACTGCTATAGCCCGGTTGGACGGATTTGCAAACGTGACTTTCACGTTGATGTTCTGTGTATTTGCTGTGATGTTGCGGATCGGTCGGTGGGGATAGCCTGGATGCAATGCTAGTACAGTTTTGTTGTATTATGTACATTTGATATTGCGGGGCGAGCGTCCGACATGTGGACTGCCGTCACTGCCTGTTTGTATTATTCTTTTGGGGCACGACCTGGTTGCGGTCGATCTACCCGTTGTATGTATATTTTACTTTCTGTACTAGGATTACCCCGCGGAGGGGTGCACGGATAGCCGGGTTCTAGAGGGCAACGGGCCCGCATCTCAGGGCATTGAGACGGAGGGGGCTTCAGTCTGGAATTGGCGGGCTATTCGCCGCACTCGTAGGGGGTACAGGTTGACCCAGGAGGGGTGCCCAGTTGCCGGATTCCGTGAAGTGCTGGGTGGTCCATTCACGGCACTGAAGGGGGCTGCCTCGCTTCAGGTTTTGGCGGGTGACTTGCTGCGCCCGTAGGGGTCTAGGATTTCATTGCACAGGCTATCCACACGACCAGGGGAACGTCGGGTTTCAGTAGTGGCTCTATGAAACCCGGGGATCCCAGATATCTGTATTGTTCTGTGATGCTGTACATTTCTGTGCTGTTGCATTTTATTCACGCCTTGAGCGAAATACTATATATTGGTATATATATTAGTAGATGTTGTATATGTTTTTCATCCGCGCTAGTCCAGTCCCCGCTCTGCCGTTAGTTAGCTAACCTAACGGGTGATGACGGGACCCAGTGACGAATGCGGATGGCATATACGTACGTCAGTATATTTTCGTTCTTTGTGGTGTGATCAATTGATGGGACTGCGTTGATTCGGATCAATGCATGTTAAAACAAACCTATTCTGATGTTGTTGGAACACTTTTCAAAAAGCTGTTATTGCAAAGACGTTCACTTTTGTTTTGCATCGTGGTATTCATTTGGAATATCCTGCTCCTCAGTCGACGAGGCAAGGGCCGAGATCCCTTCACCGGGAGTGACCCCTTGGACAGAAGTTTGCGTCGGGGCATTAACTTCACTATAGCCGATTACTTTTGCTTTGCACCGTGGTATTCAGTTGGAATATCCTGCACCCCATTCTACGGGGAAAGAGCCGAGATCCCTTCACCGGGAGTGACCTCTTTAGTAAAGGTTTTCGTCACTATATTTTCTAAAAAGCTATCCGTTCCTTCAACGATATCAAGTTCATTACGTTAAAGGTTTTCGCCAGAAACCATTCGTAGCCCTCCGTCGTTTCATATGGATAGTCAATAGTATTCAAGCTGTGTATGTTGGCCAAAGTCAAGGCACAGTGATTGGTAGCTATTGGGTATTCATATGCAGCATAGATAGATGCGTTGGTTTGGGACAGCCGTACTGCCATTTTGGCCAAAGTCAAGGGTAGGTACGGGTGGATTCAAATTAACCTGGAGAATGACGGGTTGAACTTGACATGTGACTTATGATATTTTGGCCAAAGTCAAGGTTATAAGAGCATGGGGTAGAAATCACATCGGGAGTTTCAAAAGAACTGAAACTTGCCAGATATGCGCATACCTTCTGGAGTGTTATAGCGTGAGCGGATTCCGTCACGTTATCATGCGATGATAGTTGGATCCCGATTCCCACTGATGAGTTGGTTTACTCCTCGGGTGACCCCGACTAATTCTTCTTTCAGGTTTGGAGGAGGATTTGAGGTACAGTGGGAGGTTTCCAGATTAGATAAATTGGTAACCATTCTGATCTTGGTTTGAGTGCACGCTGAGTGTTTCTTTTCTCTCTCTCTTGGCAGCGACCATTGACCCGACCCTAAGACTACGACTCAGTGACCAAGTTGACCGAACCTTCTTAACACTGGCTTTTGGATTATCAGAGTTGCAGACCTCATTGCCACTCCTACTTTTACCCTTTTCTCCAGGACACCCCGTATTACTACGAACGTCCACTTCCATTGGACAAAACCATCGTATGGTTAGATACGAACTCGAAGGGATTCGAGGATGGTTTCCAGTTCTGGAGAAAACGGATAGGATTATTCAGTTGTCTTTTCCTTTTTACCTTTTCTCAAGTTGTGAGTACTCCTTGGTTTAGGAGATAGTACACCTATTACGCAAATTGGATAGTCTTCTTCCAAACCTTAGGCTGGTGCCGACCGGTAGGGAATGAAGAAAACCAATTAGTCTAAACGGTGTGCAGAAGGTATTAAGATTAAGACAATGCAAGGGATTAGTAAGAGGGCAAAGTAAATTGCAACTGATATTCACGACCAAACCAAGTATTTCTTCGCCAATCCTAAATCACCTTTGTATTTCTCCAGGACACTCCGTATCACTATGAAGATCCACAGTTTACTGGATACTCCATCGTATGGTTATATACGAACTCGAAAGGAACTTGTTCCAGTTCGGGGATGGATTCTGGTCCAGGAGAAATAGGAATAAGGTTTATTCGGTTGTCTTTTATCCTCACCTTCTCTCGCATTGCGAGTGCTCCTAGGATTAGGACAGTACACCCATTATGCTTATTGGATAGTCTTCTTCCAAACCATAGGCTGGTGCCGAACGGTAGGGAAGGAAGAAAACCAATTGGCCTAAAGGGGTGTGCAGAAGGTAATGACTAAAGACATATAAAGGGATTTGGAGAGGTGGCAAAGAATTATACGGTTATAGTTGTGAATCTGGATAATGGTAGAGGCATTACTAGGAATACCAGGATACCCCATCGAAACATTTCAATGTTTCAGTTCTACTGTGTACTGTTAAAAGAAAACTGATTTCCCGATTAGACACTTGCTCCAGGGTATGTATTTACCAGTTTTGATTCTCACATCTGTATGGTTTTACAGATGATGAGTGGGAGTAAGTTATTGGGAATTGGGTGATCATCCTCATTATATCGGGATTCGTTGTAATCGGTGATATTTGAGGAGATCATCTGAGCTATTTGCCGGTCGGCAAATATTTGGTTTTGAATATCTGCTGTTGTGCACCAATTTCAAATTGATGTATCTGTACGTCTATTTTAATAGAGTGAGATATACCTTTTGATATTATGTCGATGACATTTACCTATATCAGTGGATGGTTAGGTAAGGAGCATCAAACAGCAGTGTAATTCTTCTTAACCATAAGTACAGTTTTCAACCTACGACACACAGTGAAAGAGTTGTTAGACTCGGCGGACTTATACAGAGTATTGTATGTTGTCCAGTGTCCATTAGGACAGAGGGGTTGGTCCTCATACTATATTCTGTTTACTTTTAACTTCTCTAGTTCTTAGACATGTGTCTCGTAGAAACACAGGGTCTAAGTTTTGAGGAGTTATAGGTATTTGAATAGAGTAGAGAACCAGGTGTAGCAAGTATCGGGATTCTTCATGGTGATCGAAGATGTAGATACTTGTGTATGGTATTCAGTTGATAGTAATGATAAAGAGAAATTACTTCTCTTTCAGGTTACTCATAATTGGAAGCATTCCTAAGTTGAGTAACGCTGATCGGCCTCTCTCCATTTTGTTGACATGCACTGGAGACAGCTGCATGATTTGAATCTGGTTCAATTAAATCTGTGCCTCTGGTTCTATATTGGATATAGAACAG
This sequence comes from Agapanthus africanus, assembly GCA_030015575.1. NCBI lineage: Eukaryota > Viridiplantae > Streptophyta > Magnoliopsida > Asparagales > Amaryllidaceae > Agapanthus > Agapanthus africanus. The sequence continues at coordinate 730,677,159 of CM057341.1, forward strand.
TTCATATCTTAACGTTGTTAAGGTACGGGGAGTTGTCCGGCTTATGATTAAAACCAGACTCTGGACAGCTCAAGGCGCGTTTCTGTAATGGCTGTTTGTGGGTTGACCCAGGCTATGACGAGGGTTGACTTTCTACCATCTGGAAGATCAATAGTGATATTGTTCTTAACTCACCACATTTTAAAAGAAATGGTTATTTTTCAAAAACAGTAGTGGGAGTATGGTAGAACTGGAAGTGATTCCAGAACCGCAAACGATTACTGAAGATTTGATAAGGAACCTAAAGATTCAATCTGTTTTGACATTCCATTAGCCACTCCGCAGATAAGGTGGGTAACTTCAGGCACCCGAGAGGTACTCCGGTAGCCTCAAGGACGGTGACAGGGAAGTTCTTGTTTACCCACACTTGCCATTGTTTTTGTTCCAGGCTGTGAGACCCGGAAGGAGGATAAGTATAGCGTCGTTCTAAACTAGCTTTAGAAGTGCACGTCTATATGACTCTGCCAGAGGGTTGTCGTAGTCAGTGGGAGCAGCGGAAGCATTGGTGGACATCAGGCTTATGTCTATTTATAGACTAAAGCAGATATAGCGGAGATAGATCATCTATTTCTGATGTGACAGTCATGGGTTTGACGTCATCAGAATAGGGGACGGATCTGTTGAGAAGGTAGTAGGGTGTGATATCCGGGTTTTGGATGACATATACAGAGTAGGAAAGGAAACTCCTATACTACGATCGGTTATACTTTGGTCGTCACACAGTGGTTTCTCCACAAAGGACTTGGACACAATATCAGACATACTGGTTACTAGATCTATGGTTTTTAGATCTAGATTTGGGTGGTTTCCCAATCAGGGTACTTTGACAGCATTCTAAGAGTATTAAGAATGGACGACTCCTGGCACGGTAGTGTACCTGCAGGTGATGGAGTCACCCTCTCTAAAGGTGTCTTATAGAATAAAGGGGAGAGGGATGCGCATGATTGGCAGATCACTTGCTTAGGCAATTGAGTCAATCATGAGATGTCAAGTACCACACCAGATGTTGTTCTTGCACGAGATGCAATAAATTGACATTGATCCAATCCTGTAGAAGCAGTCGGAAGCAGTTTTAGAACATATGTGGATGTTCTAGGGATATGATAACGACAGCCTCATTTGGGAGACAGTTATCATTCCAGGCTTCCAAGGTGACATGGACGACAAGGAGGTTGTCAGAGTTATAGTTTTCCTTCTGACGAGGGGCAGTATTCTGGACAGGTGATCCAAGGCAATACTGAGGGAGGCATGGCGCAGGATACTGATTAAGTTCAGTTGACGATACAGTCTAAGAAGTTTGGATTTGGAGTTCATTTATGAGCTCGGTCCCATCAGACATCCAGACATTCTAAGACAGGTATTGCTCATTTCGGGAGATGGCTTTCTCCGCGATCTTGAGATATAGAGAGACATAGAAAGATACATCAGAGCGGATCCACTCGCTGGGGCTATTCCTCGAACGCAATAGTCTCGCAAACGAGCTTTATGAGACTGACTAGTAGAGGAGTTGGGTGTTCGGTATCACACGGGCTGTGAGTATGCGACATCGCAATAATTAGCCTTGAGTGCAAGTGGGAGATTGTTGGAGATAGTGCCCTCAGAGTCAATTATTGGATCACAGGCACGTGATTGCAATGATTGAGGGAGGACCTATCCCGGTACGACAGTCTTACTCGAGATGATAGTATGCTATCTGGTTTACCTTTATCATCGTGTACTGCTTTAGGTGACCTGACATGTCACTATTGCACGTTGATAGAGCCCCTAGGATTCTTGCTTGACTGCCGGCAGTATGAGGGCGATCATATAAGTGAGAGCTGGAGTCTATAAGCACATCCTTAAAAGGTCCCTAGTCGTGGGAGTTTCGAGACAGGGCATCGATTCTCCAGAGTAGACTAGTGTATACAGTCGAGACCCCGACGAGGGGCGGTGGCCGGTCTCACAAGCCACTGGTGTCAGTTGGTTCACCTAAGATGTATACAGGTGCTCATTGGGTTATGAGTACACCGGACAGGACTCGCCGGGAACATGCTAGTTGGTCTTATACCTGACGTCAGATAGCAGTTCCCAGGTGACATGTGTACAGGTTAGTTCATCGACCTGGGGATCGTCATTTGTCTCGTGTGAGTTCCCACTGTGCTTTGATTACTACCCTACCACGGCTCAAAGGAGTCGTGCAAACAGGTTTTAGTTGGGTACAGTCCCGAGCCACATGGAGGCAGTGAGCGGATCTTCGGGGGTTCGTCTCTCCCGGTATTGGGGGTGAGGTCGCGCTGTGTCTAGGAGAGCCATTACACGAAGTCCTTGGCCAAGGCAGGAGATTTACTGGTAAGTATTCCAGTAGTATCTCAGGGTGTTCTGGGCTACACTCCGACACGACTTGTACCGCTTTTGGGGGTCTGACTTTTACCCACCCCCTAGGCCCGACATGCGATGCTCATAGACGAACGGACCGGACTGTACGGATATTGTCACTGACAGGCTCAGTAGGGTGTCAGGATGAGTTCGCTCATCGACGTCCCTTTTGGTCAATAGCTGGTGGCCCGTCACGTATTGGCTTATACCTCTGACGTGCTAGTGGTTAAATCCACAACCATAGTATTGACGAGTTTTTAGAGTCCACCACAGATTCAGTTACTCAGCTTTCGGGCGAAACGTTGTAGAGGCCGTATGGAGATATGGCAGGGTCCGATCAGATACGTGCGGTATTGCACGGATCAGGATCGGACGGTTTGTACTAGAGGCCGTATAGATATATGGCAGGGTTCGATCAGATACGTGCGGTATTGCACGGATCAGGATCGGACGAACATTACTAGCCGGCTTTGTTTTAAGCCGGATCCTAGTTTAGTACAGTGTAGATTTTGTCTCTTTGCATTTGTATCCGGACGGAATACAGATGCGGGTGTGTATGCACAGTATCGGGGTTTTCCTGTAATTTATTACGGGACCAGTTTTCTGGAGTTGCCAGTTTGCATTCCGTTCCGGTCGGTTTTTCTTTGTTCTTTCCCGGCCGGACTTTTCCGATGGAGGGGGTAATTTGCAGTTTTGCAAATTACATTTGTGGAGGGGGTTTCTTGCAAATGTATTCATTATGATAGGATTAGAATCCTTCATCCATACTTTTGCATTAATGAGGTTAAGGTGTGAATAGAAGTGAAGTATGGTTGATGTTTTTGGATGTGGTCACCACTTGCTTTCTACTACACTCACCTCCCTCTTTGATATAGTTGGTTTTCCTCCACCATTCTCTTACTAGCATGGCCGGCCACAATTTGTTAGAGGGAGAGAATTTCTTTTGTGAGCTTGTGGCAAATTTCATTCATCTCATTTTGATACAAGGAAAAATGAAAGCACCATTTTTCATACCTTCATTCCTCCATCTTCTAAAAGCAACCAATAACCCCAAAGTGAGACATAGCCTCTACACTACACTTTCTACAGCACATCTTGGGCATGTCGACTTGCCAGCTTCATGCCCGAGTTGCCTCGGTATTAAGGTGGGAGCCCGTAAAAGAAACAGGCGATGTGGTGCCCTTCCGGCGAGGAGGCGACGACCGGGTTTTCCGCAGGAGATCGGGACGACGACGAGAAGACCAGAGGACTCGGATCACTCGGTATATCTCTAACCCATCTTGTTGTTAGCTAGATCTAGTTTAATGGCCCGATCCGGGGTTTAGTGCGCGGTGGTGCCGGTTTGCTAAGTTCGCAAAATTAAAGTTTATCACCGTTTCCGCATTTGGCCGTCGGTTTGACGGCCGGGGCGCCGCCGTGCACTTACAGATTAGAGTTGAGATAAGAGAAAGGAATGAAGAATAGAACTTGTATCTTTAGTAGAGTTGATAGAAAAATTCCTAAGTGGAGATGGAACCTTAGAAGGAAAACTTAAGAAATGCCGAAGGCTGAGTGAGTCTATCGAACATATATAATCTTAAGTTAAATGATGAGAAAGTGTGAAGAATACGGGTGGATAGTTTACGAGTCGACGATAATAGAATTCCTCGTTAGAAAACCTAATTGGAGAATTAAAAATTAATAAGCCAAATTGATAGGATTTTGTGGGTAGTATCTGCTGAAAACTCTCAGGAGACGACACTCCTCCTACTAGGGACACCTAGAGGTTTAACGGCTTGTTGCACGAGCTCAGTGCAATCGCGATTCCCTGCGAAAATGCGGTTAGGTTTTTGTCGTGAATAAAAATAAGTTTGCTCGAGGACGAGCAAAAGATAAGTTTGGGGGTATTTGTTCACACCATAATATTGTATTATTATATTCCCCATTCTTATTCGTTTTACAAATAAACAGGTACTTTTGACGCATGTCTGCTACATATTACAGGATACAGGTTCTTGGAGCGAAAACAGTGAAAAAGACAAAAGATGATACAAAAAAGGGACTTTTGATCAACAAGTAGAAGGATCCTAGTCAAGCCTAGACGAAGAACAGTCACAAAGGTACAAGACAACGCAAGGTCCAAAAATGTCAAAATGAACGGTTAAAAGACCATTACTAGTTCACTGAAGATCTGGAGAAGACCCAGAGGCCAAATGAAAGAAAGAACTGCAAAAATAAAAAGCCTAATCAGCATAGAAGAAGCCCACAAAATTTGATGAGATGATCTCACCAAAGGGCCGCGGAACCGCGGCCCCACCCCCACACATGCCGCGGTTCCGCGGCCATCTGATGCACGTGTCGGTGCAGAAATTTGGTGGCGGTGCGTCGGTGACTTTGTTGGGATTTTTCGGGGGTATATCTGTAATAGCACATGTGTGAGAATTTGTAACCCTAATTTTCCTATTTCCTATAAGTATGTATTCTAAAGATTGTATTAAGGATGCTTCTTTTTGATAAATAAAATTCAGATTCTTTTGAAGATTTAAGAGCATCATTTCTGTAAGTTCTTCTTTTAATTTTTGCCTTAATTCTTATAATTAAATTCTTGCCCTAGATAAAGTAATCTTTTGCCTTAGTTTAATCTAGTGTAGAATCTTTTAAACTGCAGTAGGTAAGTAATCTATTAGATCTAAAAAATACATACAATAAAATAATGTTTTTAACAATTCCCCTAATGAGCGAGTAATTTCCTCGCTTGTTAGGGTTAGAAATAGGGGAGGGATTCAGAGATGAATATCTCTCGTCTCTTTCATGCCCAATCATTTTCAATAACTAGAACTTCATGCATGCATGCATGATCCGCTCCCTACGGCACCTTACCCATGAGGTAACGGTGAAACCGTAGTATAAAGGACCGGACATGCATGTCTTCCATGAAGGTTAAAGCAGTTATTAGGAAAGGACGGACAAGGATCTAGAGGAAGAAACTTCGTTCCTTCCCAATCATCCTAATCCCCTTTACTAATAATTGCTATAACTTCTAAAAGACTTAACTTAGGGCATTGAAAGAGGTGTGAAATTTAATCTTATCAAACTCCACCTTAGACCTAATCCTAGCAAGCTTCTTAATCATCGTACAACTAGTTTTTAGATTCAATTAAAGGACCAAACAACCATTGGAATTAGCTCGTAAGAACACTTAGGAAAATTACACATCCCTGTGGACCGACCCGTACTCACCGGCTAGCTGCAAAGCGATGCCGTTCTTGATTACGGTAAAATATTTTTGATCGTAAAAACTTACACTAATCAATACCATATGGATGTTGTGTTATATGTGATATTTGACCCGTACCCAGATTTGGGATGTCGTACGATAGATTTACCGTACGAGATATGATTATGATGTTAGATCCGCACTCTTGACTCGAGGATGTCATAATGCATATATATTGTATCGTATGTGATACTATGGAAGCGAGATCACCGACTACTAGAAATATATAGATCGACTCAGACTTAGGTGGATTTCCTTACCCTTTTGACTGGGCTCGAGTTACACTAGTTTTCAAAAGTGGAGGATTGTGAGTATTTTAAATACCAAATTGTATGACTCGTACATTAGGTAGGTTTATTCTTCAGTGTTGCTGTTATCATATCGCTTTCTGTATATTCATGATGTTTCATCGCATTGCATGCTTATACATATGTTATCTGTAATTATTATGGAACCCTGCTGTCAGGACACTATTCATATCAGATTTTTGCATTTTTATACCGCCCATTCTTAATCACATTACATATAAATAGGAGCTTTTGATCCATGTCTGCTAAATAGTTGCAGGTTATAGGTTCTCAGAACAATACAGTGAAATTCATGAAAAGACGTACAAAAGTGAGACCACGACCAACAAAAGATGAATCCGTATGATGCCGTCTAACAGTTCAAGGAACAAATGAAGATCAGCAAACATTTCCATGCACAAGACAGTTCAAGGGCAACACAAGATACAAGACTTCAAAGCGAAGCTAACGGTAAAAGTCAGCAACATTCTGCACTATGGAAATCTGAAAGAAAATAGAAGATATTCTGAGAAACCAAGTGAAGAAACCAGAAGTAAAATGCAACATGAAGCAGCCCTAAAGAAATGAGCCCAATAGCCCATCAAACGGCCGCAGAACCGCGGCGAAATAAGGCTTCTGGCCGCGGATCCGCGGCCGTGCAGAGCACTTGTCGGTGCGTGTCGGTGCATTGACCCGGTTTTCTTAGGGTAGTCTTTTAATTTCAGATGTGGATCAGATGTAAATCCTAAGGTTTCTCCTATCTATAAATAGGAAAGCCTACAGCCTCTTTTGGGTGTGCCTCTTTTGGGTGCCTCTTTTGAGATGCCTCTTTTTTTCTAGGTGCATCAATAAAGAAAGGTATTTTTATTTTTATCTTGCATTCCTTTTCTGAATTTAATTCTTGCATTTTTTTTCTGTTCCTTTAATATTTGCAATTTAGTTTTCTAATATAAAAATTTATTAAAAAATGAATTCCATTGTTAATACCCTAATGAGTGAGTAATTTCTCACTTGCTAGGGTTAGGAGAGGGAAGGTTTGAGAGAAGGAAATCTCTCTCACTCCTTTCTTTGTCCATATAATTTTTAATTAGGACTCTATTTAATTCAACCACACACCGCTCACTACGGCACCCTTTCCTACGAGATAGTGGTGATTCCCTAGATAGACCGGTTGTGGTTGATTTACATAGAGTTTAGGGCTAAGAGTTAAGAAAGGACGGACAAGGACCAAAGCGAAGAAACGAAGTTTCTTCCTAATCGTGCTAATCTCCTTTGTTGACTATTACCGTAACACCTAAATTCTTAACTAAGACAAAGAAAGTAGTGGGTAGAACCCTTTTCCGAATTAACCTAATTCTAACCCTAGCAAGACTTTTAATCAATTTAATCTCATTCTTAGATCGTAAAAAAAAACCCAAAATCTTTTGGATTTAACTTGTTAAAACATAAAGAAAATGAATCAATCTCCCTGTGGACCGACCCGTACGCAACCGGCTAGCCACCAAGAGACACCGTTATTGATTGCGGTATATTCTTAACTTTGATTTTAAAGCGCACACACGCAAAAGCTCATATCACTCAAATGACGCCATTGCCGAGGAGACGGTAGTCTCTTTCTTTATGTAATTTCGGGTTATAAAAATTATAAAAATTGAAAAATTTTGAAACAAAAAATAAAAATAAAAAAAATAAAAAAAATAAAAATCTTTTTGAGAGGTATTGTATGAATTGCGCAGGAAAAGAAGATGGACTAATTCAGATCTGAAAAAAGCCAGTGAACAAATCAACAAACATAAGATCTGAACAGACGGGAGAATCACAACAGACAACAGAAAAATTTTGGAGATCCAAACCAACTTAACCATCGTGGAACCGCGGCGGATTCAAGCGTTTGACCGCAGAACCGCGGTCAACCAGTGACGTCAGCATCCCAAAATTCTCTGTAAGTATTTTTGTCCTCTTTTCTACCTCCTGAACTCCACTGAAAAATTTTCCTGCAGGGTTCTTTGCGCAAAATTTTCTCCCTCTCCAATAAATTGTTTTTGTGCAGGATTCTTTGCGCTGCCAAATAAAAAATTTTGCAAGTGTTTTTGGTGTGTTAACTGCTTTGCATAATTAATACGGACTTTTAAGGGGCCATAACACCAATCCAGATTGGGTGGGGATTTCATTACCCTTCCTAGGACCCTAAAAATCACAAAAAGCATATGCATCAACTCTCGAGTTAAATAAAAAATATTTAGACTTAGCCAATAAGGACTGTCGCGCCCATTAGGACAAAGGAAAGCTATGGGCAATCGGTCTTTTATCTAAGCCTGACTTTGTGGTGCCTAGGCTAGACAAGTGGGAAAGGTAATTTTAAAAGGCCCGTCTCACGGTGACTCGTGAGCGGATCCTTCCTTTCTTCATTTGTGCTTACCTAGCCACAATTGGCGGTGAAGAAGCGATTTGAGGTATATCTCACAACTTGCCCTTTGGAACAGTTAGGAGCAGTCTAGTTGACTTAGGAGACCCTAGCTCTAGGCTTGATTGTGCATGTATAAATTGTGATTGTTTGAAATTGTGGCATAGTTCCGTACAAATTTTTGCAAAACTTTTTGTAAAAAAACACTTTCAAAAATTTCAAAACTCCAAAAACAAACAAATTTTTTTAAATAAAAAAAATTTAAAAATAAAAAAAATCATAAAAAATCATCACATTCTTCTCTTTTCTCACATCATGGGTACCCCACATCGTAAAACTCTTGCCGAACTCTGGTACCCTCAACCAGACATTACTTCCTACGCGCATTGTTTTGGTCGAATTTCGGACGACCCTTCTATGCCCAAAATTTCTTTGAAAAATCGAATAGATGAGTCTAGGAGAAACAGTTGGACTCCGCAATCCACCTTATATCAACCATTTCAACTTTCACCACCTTCTTACGTTGATACCCCTTTTGAGAGTCCGGCGGTAACTCCGAAACCCATGTCTATTGCTGAACATATTGAACAATCTCGTAGCCGATCTTTCACTCATTTCAACACTTCCAGTTCTTGGGATCAACAATTCCATTCACCTTTTTATCCAAATGTTGATCCTAATACTGTCCAAACATTCAATTCCTATCCATCTTACCCACCTGTTGCACCTTCCCTAGACATTGCTTCTACACAGCCATTTGGGAGTTTCCAGAATCCAAATAACTTTGAATCTTTTATTGAAACCCCTTCACGACCCATGTCTAGTCTGGAACAGTCGTTGGAAGATTTTATGGTAGCGTCAAGACAACAGATGATGGATCTGAATGCGTCCATGGCCGTCCTTATACAACCTAGTGACCCGGTAGCTAGTTTCCAACTAGCTCCAAATTTTCCAATGTATGATGAGGCGGTTGGACAGATTGAGAATTTGAGTGAAGAGAGTGAGCTGTGCACCCTTCCAAATCAAACCTACCCATCCCCAATTGAATCCTACAACTCCGGTTTTGAATGTCTATCAAGTGTTCCAAATAATTCACCAGTTGAAGATAAAACGTTTAATGAGTTGTGCGGCTTTATAGTGTTTAATTTACCTTATTGTGAAGGGTCCCTTTCGAGTGAAACCATCACCAATCCTTTTGATCTCTACACCTCCACTCTAGAACCTGAATTGAATATTATCCAGGCTTTTGATGAGGTGTCTGAAAAAAATTAATTTTCACTTGATCGAGGATATTGACGCCGGGAATATTTTGGATGATGAACCCACAAATTTGGATGAGTTTTTCTTTCCAATTCATCATCCCAAGACATTTAATGTTTCTCCTGAACTTCATATGCGTCTTGAATTTGATGAGAATTGCATGGATAAGCTAAATTTTGAGGATAGTATTGAGGATGAACCAGTTTTGTTTAATGAGTCCGATTTTCCAGTTCATCCTCCTGAACCTTTAACTGTTATACTTCCTAAATCAATCGCCTTCATCCTTTTTGTCGTTCCGACCGCGCAAGAAACCGTATCCCTTTCATTTTTAATGTCTGCTTTCCCAAGTTCGACGTACCCATGTTTTCTCATGAATCTTGAGGGATTTGACCTCATTTTTCAGTGGGTTGATAGATTAGCACAATCGCTTTTTACACATCGGTCATTACAAATCGTGCTAATTTATACACTCCATCTCCCCCCTCAAGTCCGTATTCAACTTCTTTCTCCCACTTTCTCTGGTTCTTCGTCTAATCTTCCTTTAATGATACCGAGTGTTAATGAATCACAATCCAATATTTTGAGTTCGATAATTCTAGAAAAACAACTTGATTTAGACTCTTTTGAGAATAAGGTAGATGAGCCTTACGAGTATCCTAGCTCCGTAATTTTTGAAAATTCAAGGTTGTTGAATTCTGGCGTGACACTTATTGACATTGAAACGTTCAATCGGACCTTCGATGAATGTTTCGAAGATATTTTCGCCGACGAACTCGTATTCTTAAATGACACGGATTTTGTGATTAATCAACCTCCACCCGAAGAAGTCGAACCACCACCACCATTTCTTTTTCCCTTCCGCCATTCTTCGCCTCCACGGAGACTGTATACTGCTTCTATCTTCACATGGTCTCGTGTGTTTCTCATTTCTTTTCTCTACACTCCATTTTTTCACCAACCACACCATTATAGCGATAAAATTTTTGAATGGTTGGTGCTAACCTTTGGCCTGTGTAAGGCTTTGTATAGCTTAATACTGTGTTTTTTCTCCTCTCTAACTCTGAACTTTAATGCTTCAACAGTGGAAACACTGTTTCACTTAAGTTTGGGGGGGGGGGAGACCTTTTGTGTATATATATTTTGTTTTTTTGTTAATAATAAAATTAAAATTAAAAAAAAAATAAAAAATAAACAGGGGAGTGGCGATAATTTTGACCCTCTTGGTGTAGCCTGACAGTGAGGACATTGTCAAGTTTAAGTTTGGGGGTATGCTCGGTAAGCTTTCTTCCTTCGCATTCATATTTTTGCATTTACATACTTATTTTAAAACCCATAAAAATTGAAAAAAAATTTAAAAAAAATTCAATTTTGGCCATATTTGACTTACGTTTGACAAGACGGTTAACTAGCTAGGAAAAACTAGATCCTAAACTTAGTAAATTAAAAACCTAAAAATAACCTTTCTTAAAGTTTAATTATAGAAAATATATGTCCTTGTAATTTATTTAGAAAGAGGCAAATTTTGAGTTCCGTTTTTGGGCAAAGTCAAAATAAGGGAAGAGTATTGAAATTTTTATTGAAGTGTAAGTCTGAAAAACAACTCCGAACCTTTAGTCTAAATTCTGAAAATATATACCCTACAACTCGCACATACACGCAGCTTGAAACTTGGGATAGTAGAGGATACCTTAAAATGCTCTTGTCTAAAATCCTTAGTATGAAGGAAAATAAAAGTACAAGTGTGAATAAAGAAATAAAAAAATGAACACTGGTTTTGTAATTACTTAAGGCTGCATAAATAAAATATATAGCGATGGTGCTTTATCACCTAGTGTGTAGACCAACTGGTTTGGGAGTCACTGCTAAGCCTTAGGTATTGCAAGATGAGGAATTGCGCCTAAATACGCAAGCACATTTTGTAATCGGTCATTTAGTACCTCAAGAAGTATTAATGGTCGCATGAAGGATATGTGAGCAATTTCATTTAAAATTCACCAACTAAAAGTACTTTGGAAGATGGACTAGAGTATGATAGTTTGAATTGAATTTCCAAGTGCAGGGGTGATACATACACACACGTAGGGGTATATGATTGGGGTATGGATGAGAGATAGGGCTTACACCTTCAGTAGAGATGATAAAAATTCCTAAGTTGAGATGGAAACTTAGAAGGAAAATTCAAATGATGCTGAAAGCTTAATAAATTTGTAGAACATATACGATCTTAAGTTAAATGATAAGTAAGTGTGAAAAATACGGGTTGATGATTTCTAAGTTGAAGATAATAGAATTTCTTGCTAGAACATCGAATTGAAGAATGAAAGTCAACATGCTAACTTGATCGGATTTTGTGGGTAGTATCCGCTGAAAACCCTCAGGAGACAACACTCCTCCTACTAGGGACACCTAGAGGTTTAACGGCTTGTTGCACGAGCTCAGTGTAATCGCGTTTCCCTGCGAAAATGAGATTAGGATTTTTTGAGAATAAAATTGGTTTTGCTCGGAACGAGCAAAAGATAAGTTTGGTGGTATTTGTTCATATCAGATTTTTGCATTTTTATACCACCCATTCTTAATCACATTACATATAAATAGATGCTTTTGATCCATGTCTGCTAAATAGTTGCAGGTTACAGGTTCTCAGAATAATACAGTGAAATTCATGAAAAGACGTACAAAAGTGATACTACGACCAACAAAAGATGAATCCGTATGATGCCGCCTAACAGTTCAAGGAACAAATGAAGATCAGTAAACAGTTCCATGCATAAAACAGTTCAAGGGCAGCACAAGATACAAGACTTCAAAGCGAAGCTAACGGTAAAAGTGCACAACATTCTGCACTGTGGAAATCTGGAAGAAAATAGAAGATATTCTGAGAAACCAAGTGAAGAAACCAGAAGTAAAATGTAACATGAAGCAGCCCTAAAGAAATGAGCCCAATAGCCCATCAAACGGCCGCGGAACCGCGGCCAAACAAGGCTTCGGGCCACGGATCCGCGGCCGTGCAGAGCACGTGTCGGTGCGTGTCGGTGCGTGTCGGTAGGAGTCGGTGCATTGACCCGGTTTTCTTAGGGTAGTCTTGTAATTTCAGATGTGGATCAGATGTAAACCCTAGGATTTCTCCTATCTATAAAAAGGAAAGCCTACAGCCTCTTTTGGGTGCCTCTTTTGAGATGCCTTTTTTTTCTAGTCAAAATTTTAATTTCATTGTAATCGTTCAAGAGTGCATCAATAAAAAAAGGTATTTTTATTTTTATCTCGCATTCCTTTTCTGAATTTAATTCTTGCATTTTTTCTGTTCCTTTAATATTTGCAATTTAGTTTTCTAATATAAAAATTTATAAAAAAATGAATTCCGTTGTTAATACCCTAATGAGTGAGTAATTCCTCACTTGTTAGGGTTAGAAGAGGGAAGGTTTGAGAGAAAGAAATCTCTCTCACTCCTTTCTTTTCCTATATAATTTTTAATTAGGACTCTATTTAATTCAACCACACACCGCTCACTACGGCACCCTATCTTACGAGATAGCGGTGATTCCCTAGATAGACCGGTTGTGGTTGATTTTCATAAAGGTTAGGGCTAAGAGTTAAGAAAGGACAGACAAGGACCAAAGGGAAGAAACAAAGTTTCTTCCTACTCGTGCTAATCCCTTTTGTTGATTATTACTTTAACACCTAAATTCTTAACTAAGGCAAAGAAAGCAGTGGGTAGAATCCCTTTTCCGAACTAACCTAATCCTAATCTTAGCAAGACTTTTAATCAATTTAATCTCATTCTTAGATCGTAAAACAAAACCCAAAATCTTTTGGATTTAACTCGTTAAAACATAAAGAAAAGGAATCCATCTCCCTGTGGACCGACCTGTACTCAACCGGCTAGCTATCAAACGACACGGTTATTGATTGCGGTATATTCTTAACTTTGATTTTAAAGAGCACGCAAGCAAAAGCTCATATCAATCAGACACCAGCACCATTACCGATGATGCGTATGCTCTACATACACTTGCTTGCCGGCTCACACACATCTTTATCGGTAATTGCCATGTCACGTACACTTTAGAAAATACTATTTTATTGACATAGCTTGCTAGCTGGTAGTTGCTACATGTTATAGCTCTCATATGCTAGTTTAATTATTGCATGATATCAGATGCATCCATATATTCATTGGTTATGCAGTATTATGGAGATTTATGCCGGTTTTCGTTGTTATTGACATGGTGGCTTGATGTCTACGGATTCTTCTTGGTATTTTCTGGATTTGGAAACCGCATGTGAAAGTTTTGTAAACTGCTAAATTATTTTAAAGAGAAAAATGCGATTTTCCTTGATATGTTGAGTATTATCCACCATGGTGTTTTCTCGGTTCTGAGATGTTTTTGAGACCCGATTCGAGGAGTTGGATGAACCGTCTCGGGTACATGGTGGACCCGGTATGGTACCTCGGGGCAAGAAGCTTGAGTTGTAGACGATGAGCCCGGCAGGGGCAGACTGCCTACTGGTGATTTACCTGGTGTGTTGGATATCCGGAGGATACCGTTCGTGGTCGTGTGAATTATGATACGGGTCGATCCGGACTGACGGAGTCCGAGGTATTGAGATTTGAGACATTGAGATATTGAGATGTGGTGATACAGGCCAGTCCGGATAGCCGGAGCCTGAGATATTGAGATATTGAGATTTATGTTTTGTGACGATGTTTGACACGGATTTTATGTTGATTTCATTGATGATATCTCGATTTATATACATGCAGAAATCTCATTAAATAAAGAAAAACAATTCTTTGATTCATGATGTACTTTGTTCTCATTATATGCATCTACACATCATTTTAGTGATATATTGCTACCTGACATTTGTACATCATATTAGTGACATGTTGTTACCTGAGGCACTGACACGAGTTCTTGGTATTACACTATATGGATAGATGTTTACCCTTACCATTATTTTATGCTTCAGGCCTTATTATTATTATTTGAGGATATTACTGATCGTATGACCTAGGATAGCGTCATAAATGCGATTTCTGCTCGTAGATGTTTTCTACTCACGACTTGGCAACTCACCCCCGTTGTGCCACAGTTTCTTGCAGGTTTTGCCGTACAGGTTTCGTTGCGGTTTTGCTGGCACACTGTTCCTTCCAGGTGATTGCTTTGGTAGGTGGGTTCTTTTGCATCAGGACCACCATTGTATATTTGTTATTTCAGTTGTATCTACTAAAACTCCATCAACCAGACTTGTATATTTGAGAGAGAGAGATGACCAGTATATATTCTTTCGACCTTAGAGTCGCGCGCCGTATTAATATGGTTTTCCTCTGTTTTCTTGATGATGTTGGATTTTATCCTGAGTTTGATCCTCGCCCTTCGGCGTTGTATATTATATTGCATTGTGTGGTTTTGTCCGTCGATTGACGAAGAGCTAGCTCCTGCTTGGGGATGCCTTTATTCATTATATATGCTTTATCAGGTGCGTACCCGTTTGGGGTCAGTTTTTACAAAGAAAACTCCGCCGAAATTTTCAGAAAAGACGTTAGATTTTAAAAATGCATATTTCGGCTTATGTTGTTAAACTTCTTGCTTTAAAATTGGTTTTTCCTTCACTCTACTGCTCTACTTGGTTTGGATTTCTGGGTTTTGGCTTACTTAGATTACGTATGCCTCGAGACGTTTCGTAGTCTAAGTGCTGGTCATGTTCCGTACTTTTCGGATCGTGACATAAGTCCCTACGGATATAGTCGTAGGGGCAAGTGTAACGCATGTTACTGAGTCCATAGGGGCAAATTGTCAGATATCCTGATATTTTGTCCCTATGGATAAATATGTAGGGGCAAAATATAGACCTACGGATTACTCCGTTGGGGCAATATATGGACCTACGGATTAATCCGTAGGGACAAAATATCGTTTTTTTAAAAAAAAGGGCTTCCTGTTTTTTCCTTGCCCTGTGCATAATAATATATACATCATATAACCAAATACCGCAGTATTCATAATCAACATCTCACGCATATTATATAAAAGAAATCAACAAACAGAATACGATATCAATCTAAATCATCGTGAACACGCAGACACCACCAATATCGTCCAAAATATATACAATATGTATCATATAAGTACATACATGCTTAAAATATAAAAAAAGCTACCCTAGCTTGGTCCAGCTCCTCCACCTCTGATAATCGCCGTAATCTGGCGCATCTGCTCCTTGGTGCAGCCCCGAGTCGTCAAAAACTCGACCAATGAAGGAGCGGACTGTATGGGATTCTGAGCGGGCTGTGGAGCTGCAGGAGTGGTCTGCGCAACCGCAGCCGAGGTAGTGGCTTGCGAAGCCGCAGCTGAAGGAGATGCATGTGGAGCCACAGCCAAACTACCCTGTCGCATCTGTTCAATTTTGTGTGTAATAAATGAGTAAGAACTGTGTATTAGTCGAATTAGTTTCATTATCAGGTTATTGCGAAACCCCAATCTAAGATTAATCAAAGTTAAGTCTACAACCAAATAAGCTCAGGCTACTAATATTGGATATGTTACTATCTATAATATGATATAATATTTTACTATTAAGTAGTATACATACCATCATCTCCTTCAACTTCTGGACGGTGGTCTTCAAGGTGGCAACATCTTGCTCTAGACGTCGCTCACGGGGGTAGGGGAAGTAACCGCCGGGGTAGAGTCCAACCTCATATGGGCCCTGCTAGGACCCAGTCCCCTGCCTCTCTCCTAACCTCCGTGGTGCCCTCCATGTGTGGCGTCTAGGACTGGGGTCAGCAGCATCGGATCATTCTGTCCAGTAAAATCGATCCCCGATGCCTCCGCCTGCTCCACCACCCGCTCCTACACCCATATTAACCAGTAAAATATAAGTATATCATTTAAATTTGAATTTTTCAAAACTAAAATTTCAAACCTGTTAGAATAAATATTAACACTTACGCAATACTCCTGGGCAGCGGTGTCGGGGAATCGAAGCTCGCCCGTCACGGGATCTATCGAGGTTGTTGGAGATAGTGCCCTCATAGTCAATTATTGGATCGCAGGTACGTGATTGCAATGATTGCGGAGGACCTATACCGGTAGGACAGTCTTACTCAAGATGATAGTATGCTATCTGGTTTGCCTTTATCAGTCGTGTACATGATCAGGTGACTGATTACATGTTACACTTTGATAGAGCCCTTAGGATCTTGCTTTACTACCAACAGTATGATGGCGATCATATACGTGAGAGTTGGGTAGTTTATATGCATATCCTTAATTGTGGTCCCTAGTCGTGGGAGTTTCGAGACAGGGCATCGATACTCCGGAGTAGACTAGTGTGTACAGTCGAGACCCCGACGAGGGGCGGTGGCCGGTCTCACAAGCCACTGGTGTCAGTTGGATCACCTAAGATGTATACAGGTGCTCATTGGGTTATGAGTACACCGGACAGGACTCGCCGGGAATCTGCTAGTTAGTACTATACCTATCGTCAGATAGCAGTTCCCTGGTGACATGTGTACAGGTTAGTTCATCGACCTGAGGTCGTCATTTGTCTCGTGTGAGTTCCTACCGTGCTTTGATTTCTACCCTACCACGGCTCAAAGGAGTCGTGCAAACAGGTAGCTTTTGGGTACAGTCCCGAGCCATATGGAGGCACGTGAGCGGATCGGCAGGGGATTCGTCTCTCCCGGTATTGGGGGCGAGGTCGTGCTGTGTCTAGGAGAGCCATTACACTAAGTCCATGGCCATGGCAGGAGATTTACTGGTAGGTACTCCAGTAGTATCTCAGGGTGTTATTAGGCTGTACTCCGACACGACTTATACTGCTATTGGGGGTCTGACGTTTCTAGCCCCCTAGGCAGATATGCGATACTCATAGACGAACGGACCGGACTGTATATACATTGTCACTGTTAGGCTCAGTAGGGTTTCTGGATGAGTTCGCTCATCAGCCTCCCTTGAGGTCAGTCCATGTGCAGCCGTTACGCATAGCTAGTGCCGCTGACGGTTTGTGGTTAAACCCACTGCCAGGGTACTGACGAGTCATTAGAGTCCCCCACAGACAGTTTCCCAAGTTCGGGCGAAACGTTGTAGAGGCCGTATGGTTTTATGGCAGGGTTCGGAAAATGCACGTGCGTTTACGCACGTGTTATTTTTTCGGGCAGATGATACTGGTCGGCTTTGGTTTAAGCCGGATCCGAGTATTATATTGAGTAGGTATAATATCTTTGTCTCAGTTGCATTTGTATTCGGTCGTAATACAAATGCGGGTATACTTATACAGTTACGGGGTTATCCTGAAAGTCGTTTCAGGATCACTTTTGGAAGTTGCGAGTTTCCAGTTTTCTATCAGCCGTCTTTTAACATTCGGTTAAAGACGGATTTATCTTTTCTTGGGATGAGGTGAGTCAGTGTTCTAGAAGATTCTAGAGAGGGTGACTTGGCTTGGTGAGTCATTAGTGCATTAATGGTGCCATTAATGCTTGATGACTAAGGTTGTTAAGATTCATTGTTTCTTTATGACTCATGCTTTCATGAAAGGTTATGATAAGCTTTAGGTTTATTATCACCTTCCTTCTTTGCTCCTACACTCACCCTCCTCCTTCTCTTTATATGGCCGGCCCCTCCCCTCTCTCTCCTTCACTTGGTTGATTTCATTTTTGATATAAGACTAAAGTTTTGGATGCATGGAAATTTGATAGTTCATTTCTTGTTCCATTTCATTTCCATCGGCAACTTCATTTACCGATCGTCCACGGACTTGGACGAAGTGAGACAAAGTCATCTACTCATTCTCTACATCATTCTTGGTCGTCTCTTTTAGCAAACTTGACGACCGAGTTGCCTCAAGTCAGAGGCGGGAGCCCGTTTAAAGAATCGTTGATGTGGTGCCACCTGGACGAGCAGATCGGAGCAGCCGCAATGGAGCGTGGGATGATAGTTAAAGAACGAAGGACTCGGATCGTTCGGTATAACCTTTCTACACTCTTTACAGTTTGTTAGTTTAGCAATAATGGCAGATCCGGGTTAAAGTATACGATAGAGCCAGTTAAAAGTTTTTTGTTCCGCATTTGGCGTCTGTAGACGGCCGGGGCGCTAGCGTAGACTTACAGTGTCGTGGATAGGAAGATACGCGGTCAGCACGCTCGGTATACCACCCTGCGCCAGGGTCTGAGCTCTCTGCAATTCGTAAAAAATTTACATATATTATAAAATAACTCATAATATTACATTATATCACAGTAGGTCTATTGTAATTTACCGATGCCTCCATGGCATGAATAATATTCCTCGAGCCACCTGTATAAGTAGGGCGACCCCTCTTCGCTGACTTTCCATTCTCTTTATTTTGATCGGCATGTTTCTGCACAACACATTC
The DNA here is from genome assembly GCA_030015575.1 of Agapanthus africanus. Classification (NCBI taxonomy): domain Eukaryota; kingdom Viridiplantae; phylum Streptophyta; class Magnoliopsida; order Asparagales; family Amaryllidaceae; genus Agapanthus; species Agapanthus africanus. Next base: position 730,696,138 of record CM057341.1, read on the forward strand.
AGATTTAGTTTTCTAATTAAGCAACACAAAAAAATAAATTATATAATAAACAATGAATTACACTTAAAATACAAACCCGTTTCCGCTGAGAGTCAAAATATTGGCACAAGAGAGGCTATGTATCTACGTCGGCTCTCTCAAAGGCCGGAGTATGTAGGAGAGCCGCTCTCTCTGCCTCGGGGGTTACCATCCACATAGAATAGCAGTCGATCTTCATCTCGTTCCTATTGTATCGGACCTTTGATTGCATGTTCTTTATCAGGCCATGGTACAGAGCGTGAAGATCGAGCACTCTCTCAAGATGATCAGGGTTGAGTATAGGCTGAAAGTCGTAAACCAACTGCAAATACAAAAAAAATGTTATTAAATTGGAAGTGTTAAATAATAATAAATATATTGGGTAAGTCAAATGAAAATATATATTAATACCCGAGCTTGATCCCAGAAGAGAGCAAATGAACGTCGGTGCTGGCCGCCTCACTCAACGTGAAGTGGATACTTCTTCATGAGGTGGCTTTCATCCCCTATATACCGGCCGAACCTCTCGGCATAATCGCCGGTATAGCGATAATCAGGGATAAAGAAGAGGGGGAATGCTGCCTACCTCTAGCTCTGTCGAGCCTCAGCCTGTGGGACTGATTCGGGCCTCGAGTCCCCTTCTCGGGATGGGGATGCCCTGCATCTACAAGAAATTTCAAGATAATCAATATTAAGACAAAGTGGTATTAAGAAATCAAGGTTTACTGAAAATTGAAGTGTGATATATACCTCCGTCAACAAAAGCACGAGCCTGGGCCCGGACAGCAGCACGAGCGGGACGATAGTTCCTCCACTGAGGAACAGCCGGTGACTCGGACGTGGACGCATCTCCAACTAAAAAATAAACATTGATAAAATTACATGAATTTCATATTTATTCTTAAAGGATATGTAAAATGAAAAAATATTTTATATTTATTCATACAAGCCTGCAGACTGAGCGGAGGGTATAGAAGTGACGGGAGTGGCCTCTGCACCAGACGTGGACGCATCACCTATAATTAGACAATCAAACATTGACTATATAATTAATTGCAAAAAGAATGTGTATATCAATAATATAACATTCTAAATCAACATGTATACACTATAGGATATATAAACATACCCGCAGGTGCGGTGGTGGCTTCTACCCGAGATGTAAGTACGTAAGAGCAAAAAGAATATATGTATATTTATGATATACCATTCTAAATCAATATGCATGTACTATATGATATATAAACATACCTGGAGATGCGGGAGTGGCCTCTGTCCCTGATGTGGACGCACCACCAACAGCTAGACAATCAAACATTGACTATATAAGTAATTTTGACATAAATATGCATGTATATCTATAATATTACATTTAAAATGAATATGCATGCAATATACCTGGAAGTGTGGCAAAGTCCACACGGAAGGAGGCATCTGAAGGGGTCTCCGATCGTGGTGCAAGAACGGCCCTCTGAAGCTCCCTACACAGCTCTCCGGGCGGCAGAACCACTCTGCCTCTGCCTCTGCCGGTGCCGCGGCTGGAGCTCCTGCCGCCCCTCGCTGCTCCCATCATCGTCATCAAATCTAGATAAAATGGTTCGTGGACGTATTAGACAATCATTATATATGCATGCTATATATGTATAGATCGTAAAATGTGAAGTAATAATATAACATTACTGATAACCTTTTTCGTTTCGTGGACACATTAGACATATCTACTTGGATTTCATCATCGATATCATTTCTAACCCACGTAACTTCATTATCAGCCGAAGACAACCTGTCTTTTGAAACAGACGGTCGGAGCACTCAAAGTATTCTCTCTTCTTCATGCTCATCGCTGTCCTCGAATTCTGGGACATCGTATACATCCTTGGGTTTCCAATGGCATATGACACTCCATCCCGGATGCTTCAAACACTGTGAGTAGTATACTTGGAACGCTTGGTTCGGAAAGATAAACGGATCGTCCTGACCGTAAAATCGAAGTGTGTTCACACTGGTCAATCCATATTCATCTTTCCAAGTCCCGAGATTGTTTCTCCACTTATCTGTATTGGTTGTGTATCGTACCAAGTACACTGAAATATATAAAACTGTTCTGATCGTCCGGGATATTGGATGCCAAGTATACAATTTAAGTATCCATAATAAATCACACCATCCGATCCTACCATCGCAATCCCACTATTCTGAGTAGTTCTAGATGTTTCTATGTCCTTAACTTCGAATTTGTATCCAAGGACACCGAATCCTTTATAATATACAACCTCCATACTAGGAAACTGAGCTAAACATCTTGAATCACTCTCTAATGATGCAGACAAGTTCGGATCGTTGATCTAATAAATTTTTTTTACGACAAATACATAACAATATAAGTTTAGATTAAAACTGGTAGCAATAACATGTTATTCGAATAACTTATATGATCTGCAACCCAATCGCAAAAATTATCCTGATGATATTTTTCCAATCGTTCATCGTTCCAATCAGGATGCCCCTCACATATCTCGTTAAAATGAATTCTGTTCTCAAAAATAAATTGACATTAATATTATATCATTTCATACACACACAAACACAAATATAACAATTAATCCAAAAAAACTTACTCTCTAATTTTTTCAAGACATGCGCTATTGAGGAGGATAAACCGGTATATCTTGTTGATAAATATAGTGTCTACCCTCTTATAATCAGCTTTACCATATAGCCCATCCTGAATTCTTCGAGGCCGGTTAAGGCCCGTCTCAATGTTCTCGTCTAGATAACGGGAACAAAACATGGTTGCTTCATCTAGAAGATATCCTTTGATGATAGAACCCTCTGGTCGATTTCTATTGCGTATATACTTTTTTAGAGTGTAGAGGTACCTAAAGAAAAATATGTTAAATAAATAAATACGGGCATACAGAACAACAATAATTTTACAAATTGCGCGAAATGAAAAATTCCACGTACCTCTCGACGGGATACATCCATCGATATTGTACCGGTCCGGCTAATTTAGCCTCAGTTGCAAGATGAACCGTCAGATGTATTATGATATCAAATAATGACGGCGGGAAAATACGCTCAAACTTGCAAAGTATCAACGAAATAGAATTTTCTAGTTTCTCCAGTGTCACAACATCCAGTGTTTTAGCGCATAATTCTCTGAGAAAACAAAATAGGTCATTGATTACTAGAACAACCGATTTGGGAAGGGAAGTCCTGAGGGCTAATGGGAGAAGGTGCTCCATAATAACATGGTGATCATGACTTTTCAGCCCATCGATCTTGCCTTTCACAATTTTTATCTTCTCGCTAAATGATACTAAGAAACCTATGGGAACTTTCAAATCATGCAACACCTGCAAGAATCTTTTCTTCTCTGGTTGTGACATATAATATGCGGCATTAGGAAGTACAGGCTTGCTTGGTTTACCCATTATCGATTTAGGATGTAATTCACTTCTAATTTCCCAGTCCTGTAGATCCATCCGAGCATGGAGGTTGTCTTTCGATTTCCCGTCTTTACAAAGAAGCAAGTTGAGTACGTGCTCGGATACTCCCTTCTCTATGTGCATGATGTCCAGACAATGACGCACTAAATTTGTTGACCAGTACGGAAGCTCGAAGAAAATGCTTAACTTGTTCCAGAATGGTGGTTTGACCTATTTTTTCGGATCTATCCCGAAGGTCACATTATTGTAACCATCCCACTGAGCAGTCACGTCCTCTCCGGACAATGGGGCTGGAGGTCTAAGAAGCTCCTGACGACTATCAAAGTGAACAACGTCTAACCTGTAAGGGTGGTCTAGAGGCAGGAAATATCGATGGCCGCAATAACAAACTTTCCTGCTAAAATTCAAGAATTTTGATGTTGTATATTGATGGCAATAAGGATATACTTTGTGACCATGTATGGACCAACCTGATAGCATTCCATACACAGAAAAGTCATTAATTGTCCATATTAAAGCCGCACGCAGTATGAAGGTTGTATTTGTGTTTGCATCGTAAGTCTCTACACCATCAATGAATAAAGATTTTAACTCATCGATCAGAGGTCAGAGAAAGACGTCGATATTGTTTCTCGGTGAGTTTGGTCCGTCGATAAGAAGAGGTATCATAAAGTATGATTGGTCCATAGCCAACCAAGGCGACAGATTATAAATTATCATTACAATGGGCCATGTGCTGTGGCTTCCAGCCATATAGTTGAATGGGCAGAAGCCATTACTAGAGATTCCGAGCCTGACATTGCGAGGATCGCTACTGAATATTTCGTGCCTCCTATCGAAATCCTTCCATGCCGGTGAATCTCTTGGAGAACTCATTTTTCTATCTTCACTTGTAGGAGCACGGTGATGCCAAATCATTGCCTCGGCTGTTTTCTTGCACTTGAATAGCCTCTGCAGGCTCTGTGTTATGGGAAAGTATCGTGCTATCTTGACAGGTATATCCGACTTCTTATCGGAATCTTTCGGCATATACCTGGCCTCTCCGCATGTTGGACACTCTTTCAAATTTGAATTCTCTTTTCGGTACAACACACAATTTTTAGGACATGCTTGAATCTTCTCACACTTCAGATCCAAATCAGACATCATCTTCTGGGCTCCGTACCAGCTGCCGGGAACGTTATTTTCCGGGGGCATAGAATCTTTCAAGAACGAAAGAAGCATTATGAATGACTTGTTGCTCTATCCATTTAGGCACTTAATCTGAAAAAGTTGGACGAACCATGAGAGGGTGGAATACTTTGCATTCTCATAAATTGGTTTTCTAGCATCATTCATGAAATTTTCATACTTATTCACACGTGGCCCTTGACCGAAAAGAATGTCATCATCGGTACGAATAGATTCACCTACGGCAGCCTCTACCATATCCTCCGTTTCTTCTCCTAGAAAGAAATTACCATCTTCTTCTTCTGACGCATTACCGTCTTCTCCTTCTTCTTCTGACGCATTACCGCCTTCTCCTTCTTCTTCTGCCGCATTACCGTTTTCTTCTCATTCCCCATGATATAGCCAAGTTGTATAAAGTCTAGTAAAACCATGTTTAACGATATGAAGCATTGCAAATTCTACCTTCTGCCAGTACTTATTCACATATCTATCGCATGGGTAGAGAATCTTTTCTAGCACGATCTTATTATGTGCGCGTGCAAATTCAATAAAAGGAGCAATTTCTGCGACAAATTTAGGTTGCATACGTTGTTGTCAATCCACATATATCCAGTCCTCAACTCTGATGTACTCATAGGCCATGTTAAACTGTATAACATATAAATTGTAGCTTATGATGACTATATTGAGAAATCTAAGAACGTGATGGTTACCGACAAAGGAGAAAATCCGTGCATGTGTTTTGTGTATGCGTTTGTCGTTGAAAAGAATAAATAATCGATAATCAAAGTTAGATTTGAGGATTCCCATATATGAGTTGTATTCTATATATGTGTGTTTCAATTTATGATTTCGCTTAAGTGTATGGTTGCTAGTGTGTATGTTGTGTGTCCGTTTGTTGTGTATTCGTGTTGTATGTGTGTGTTTCGGCTATCGGGGGTAAGGCTTCTATCCCATTAAGAATGTATAGAGCAGACACCCATTCACTTGTGCTTTCAACCGTTTCGAGTAAATTTCGGCAATACCTCCCCGCTGTTCTCCGAGTACATTGTAATAGAATAGATAATCATTTCAAAGCTGTGAAACAACGTTGAAATGAACATCTAATCTATCTTTGTATATGGAGAACCAGCGGAAAAGTACCGACGAAATAACTTATAATGGATGAAAACACAAGTGAATGCAGGTGTTTTCTTTATACATTCCTAACTTGTCCACACTGGATAAATCTATCGGTTATCATACGATTGAATCTTCTCGTCACACAGACTATACGACGGCTGTTAGTACCGAACTATACCGTCCGATTTTTAACAACCTTCGTATAGTTCTATGTCACGACGAACACCGTGTAGGGGTTCCTAGGCACACTAGTGAGGTCTCACAAGGCATCGAACATGCCAATTTCAAAAAATCTAGATGCCGAGAGACCCGACTACGGATCGTTGGCTAGAAAACTAGGCGAAAAGTAAACTAGTTAACAATTAACTAATGGGATATCGGAAATACAACCTTTGTAGATCCGGTGCTCCACTTCCATAGCTCCGCAACGAAGTCGTCTCCGCTGTCCAAAAGGAATCCGGACTCTAGAGTCGGCTTCGTCGGAGAAAAAGCGAGCTAGGTCGTCGATGTCCATGCCGAAGATGATCTACGTCGAGGCATCGCTAAATCAAGCTCCACCTTCACCAAGCCCTAAAGACTTGTGAAGGAAACACACTCTACTACTTGGCAAGAGGTAGAGGATGAAAAAATAGGAAGTGGGTAGACTTTAGAATTGGATTTCTCACTCATATGCTCAATATGCCATTGATGAAGACAAGCTTCTTCATGAAGAAGAAGAAGAGCAAGAAGAAGATAAATATTATGATAAGAATTAAAATAAAAGGAAAAATCCATTCTTATCATAATTCTCACCATGGTTAGGTGTAGAGAATTAACTTGAGTTAATAGAAGTGGTTAGGGTTAAGCATGAGACAAAATGGTCAAAGTCTTCATGAAGATTCATGAATGGTCAAAAGAAAGCAACCGTTTTCCTCATTATCTTTTCATTTATTCATTTATCAAAAATAAATAGATAATTAAATAAGATAAATGAATAACAAATAATAAACCCTAACCATTCCTTTAACCAAGGTTTAATTCTTTATACTTAACCACTTTTGCATGCACCATCAAATATGATACAAGCAAGTGCACAAATCATATCGCATATGCAATGCGCACATCTGAGCGAGAAAATCCATTTAAAGTGAACCGATACTAGTTAATGCACAGTAATATATCAAATATATTATTATGCATTAAATCATTAAATCAACACTTGATTTAACGATCCGGTCATATCGCATATAACCGACTAGTATCCAATGTATCGGCTTATCGAATCAACGCTTGAATCGATAACTAGGTTATATCGCATACAACCATTCGACGCATTGATCGCGAGAATGAAATACGGTATCACATACACGCATTATTCTCGGTCCCGCACATATCTCATATGCGCTCCTATTTCGTTTCGCTTGAGCCAGGAAACCTCTGTGTAGGACTCTAAAGACTCGTCAATACGCCGGCAGCAGGTGATGATCATATCAAACACCCACAAGCCGCAAGCGGTCTGCTAAACGTAACGGCCACCCGGGTATTGAGCGATCTGAAGATCGACGAGCAAGCCCGCTCACACTCCAGTGAATCCAACCAGTAACACTACCGTACAGTCCGGTCTGATCGTCTGATATGTCGCATATCTCGCCTAGGGGTGGTAAACGTCAGACCCCAATAGCTCAATAAGTCGTGTCGATATGAGGTCTATAACAATTCGAGAAACTACTGGTAACACTTACCAGTAAATCTCAGCAACCCTAGCCAGGGATTTCCGGTTATAGCCAATCGAACACAGCGCAACATCAACTCCCTATACCGGGAGAGACGAATCCCCTCCTATCGCTCATTGCCTCCATGTGACTCGGGACTGTACCCAAAAACCACCGTTTTGCACGCCCTCTTGGACGTGGTAAGATGGAAATCAAAGCACAGTGGGAACCACACAAGACTCTATGACGATCTCGGGTCAACAGACTACTCTGTACCAGTGTCACCTGAGAACTGCCATCTGACGTGAGGTATAATACCATCTGGGAGTTCTCGGTGAGTCCGTCCAGTGTACCCAGTCTCCACTGAGCACCCGTACATCATCTCTGATGTCAAACACCAATGGATATGGGATCATCCATCGCCCATCTGTATGGGTCGAGAAGGTATACGCTAGTCTACTCTGGTATATCGATGCCCCGTCTCGATACACCCACGACTAGGGACTTTGAAGGATGTACTTATGGACTACCATGTCCCCACTAGTATGATCCGCATCATAGTCCAGGTAGTCAAGTACAGATCCTAAGGGCCTTACCAACATGTAACAGAGAGACAGTCAGTATACACGTTAAGGTAAAGTTCAACCAGATAGCATACTATCATGTCGAGCAAGAAAGTCCTCCCTATATACGTCCTAGCATCCACTACAATATACATCATATGTACAGTAATGGTCTCTAGGGCATACATATAACTAACAATCTCCCACTTGCACTAGGGCCATCTGTAGCAGTGGTTGTAGTATCTCATACTCAACCATCCCATAAAAGTGTCTCTCTCTGGGAACAGGCCTTTGTTAGTGGATCCGCTGTGTTGTCCTCTGAGTCTACTCTCCAAACCTCGATCCCTTGGAGATCAAGCATCTCCATGATCAGGTGACACTGCCTTAGAATATGTCTGGATCAACTGATGGGACAGACGTTCCTTGGCATAAGCCACAACTCCTTTGTCACACAATAGGAGGAACATGGTTCATCTTATGAACCAATATATACCCAAACAGCCTCTTTGGTAGCATCTTAAATAGCGATGTATCAAGCCTTTATCGTCTAGTATGTCACGGTATCTAGCTTGGAACTCTTCCAACATACCGTCCCTTTACTGAGGGTAAAGACAATGCTTGCGACTGACACTCAGTCGTCATTATCACCCTGGAACCCTTCCAGTGATTCTCCCTAGGATCGGTTGATACCGTCTCACTACAACTAGTGAGAGTCCTAACATCCAATTAGATCTATCTCATAAATCTAAAAACCCAGGATTTAGGAGGTATCATTTTGATCCTATATGGAGAATCATCATGATAAGCGGAGATTGATCGAGCGTAGCATAGGAAACTCCTTCCCCATCAAGAGTATGTCATCCACGTACTCTACAAGGATCGTCACCATACTCCCTACTACCTTTTTGTTTATACAAGGTTCATCTACCATTTTGATGATGTCAAACTCTTTGACTAATTCATCAAAACAGATGTTCCAACTCCGCGATGCCTACTTTATCCTATAAAGCATCTTGCATACGTTTCCGCTGCTCCCACTGTCTACGAAGCCCTCTGGCTGTGTACTTATAGACGCTCTCTTCCAAAATATCATTTAGAAAAGCAGTCATGACACCCAACCACCAGATATCGTAGTCATGGTATGTAGCCGTGGTAAGTAGGATCTGGATGGACTTAAGCGTAGATACTGGAAAAGGTTTCATCATTATCCACGCCTGGTCGATGACGGAAACCTTTATCAAGTCTAGCTTTGAAAATCTCAACTTTTCCATCTACACCAAGTAATCTTCTCAAGATATACTTGCTCCTGATGGGGATTTAACCCTTCAAATCTAGCAACCAAAGTCCATACTTTGTTGGTGTATAAGGATTCCATCTCAGATCACTAAGCATCCAGCCATTCTTACAGAGTCCCACTCCTGATGGCCAGCTCGAAACTAGTTGGGTCATCATCTCATGATGCATTCCTCGCTCCCACTGTCATAGAGAAACTGAAGTATCTCTCAGGTGGGTGAGGAACCCTACTAGATCGGCGGAGAGGCTGAGGTTCATTGGTTTCTACTGAATCCTTTGGTTGTACCAAATCATCTGCTGTAGTTTGTATAGCTGGAACACTTCCAGTTCCACATAACAGACCTTGCCTCGAGCTTGTCCGGATTTTGCCTTTAGACATAGGCCGGACAACCCCAAATCTTAACTAACTTAAGACATGGGTTCTTCCCATTCCATATCACATATGAAGCGGTAGGCAATTGATTTGATTCGAACCCTATTCAATAGGTATGCAGCTACTCAAGTGCATAACTCCCTAAAAGGAAATAGGTAACTCAGTAGTACTCATCATAGAGCACACCTTATCATATAGGGTGTGATTGCTCCACCCCGATATACCATCGTGCTATGGTGTATACGGAGGAGTAATGCTGAGAGAGAATCTCATTCTCCTTTAGAAAAGTCCAGGATTTCCGTGCTCAAGTATTCTCCTCCTCGATCTCATCAAAGGACATAATACTTATACCCTCATTTTGGTTCTCTACTTCTAACTTATATTCTGTGAATATCTCAGAAGGTTCGGACTTATGTTTCAACAGGAACATATGTCTGAATCTTGAGAGATCATCAGAGAACGTAATGAAGTATAAAGAACCAGTCTTGGCATGTGTAGACAGGGGACCTACATACATCAACATGTATCATCCCAAGAGTTCACTAACTCTTTCTCTGTTTCCAATAAACAGAGCTGTGGTCATTATATCTTTGTGACATGACTGGCGAGTTTCATAAGATATAAATTCAAACTAATTTAAATATGCATCTTTATGTAACTCTAGCGAGTCGGGTCATATTGATATGACCTAGTCTACAATACCTCAAGAAGGATTCGTTCATTTCTGAACTCTTCCTCTTGTGTGTGTTCCGTATACTTAAGAACTGTAGTTTGATTTAGAACACCAATGCTTTTAGATAACGTGCCTGAACCGATCAACTTTTGATATAGGAAATGTTCAAAACATTATCCAGCTATACAAAATTTTATCATTTCTTTACTAATAAAGAGACTGATATGATTTTGTATATCAGGTTCGGTATCTAACAACATTCATTCAGAATCAATGTATTGGTAATACAGGGTGACAGTGACCGACAGACTTGGCTGCAACACTTGCCCCGTTTTCTGCCTCATGAAACTTATCACCCGTTCTCAGTTCTCTACCTTTCTGTAGCCCTATGTAACAGATTACATATCTGGGATCCTGATCTGGTATCACATACCCAGGACGTAAAGTGTTAGTGTTTATGCCCTAGAAGGCCATTACTGTATCATACTAGTTTGTATATTACTTAATGGAAGCTTGGGATATTCACATGTATATAACAGTCTTGCTAAACATGGTAGTATGCTACTTGGTTTTTCTATCTTAATATGTGAGTGTACGTATTGATAGAGCTCTTAGGATCTTGCTTGTCTACCAGCGTTGTGATGGCAGTCACACTAGTGGGGGCTGGGTAGTCTACAAGCACATCCTTATTCAGGTCCCTGGTCGTTGGATTATCGAGACAGAGCATCGATACTCCGGAGTAGACTGGTGTGTACGCTTCTCATCCCAGTTGGGGAGATGGTCTGTCCCACAGCCGTCAGTACGTCGTACTGGAGATAGTATGCAGGTGCTCGTTAGGTTACGGGTACACCGGACAGGACTCACAGGGAACTGTTGGTTGGTTTGATACCAGTCGTCAGTGAGCAGTTCCCAGGTGACATGAGTACAACATAGTCCGCAGACTTGACACTGCTGCTTCACCTCGAGTGTGTCCCACTGTTCTTAGATTGCTACCCTACCACGGCTCAAATGAGTCGTGCAAACAGGTAGCAGTTGGGTGCAGTCCCGAGCACTTGGAGGCAGTAGCGGTTAGACAGGATTCGTCCCTCCCGGTATTGGGAGTAGATATCGTGCTGTGTCAGAGAGCCATTACGCAAAGTCCCTGGCCAGGGCAAGCGAGATTTGCTGGTAGGTTCCAGTAGTTTCTCAGGGTGTAATGGGCTTCCCTCCGACACGACTTATACCGCTATTAGGGGACTGACGCTTGCCGCCCCCTAGGCCCGATATGCGATAGTCTTGGACGAACGGACCGGACTGTATGGAGATTGTCACATCAGACTCAGTAGGAGTTCGGATGGGTTTACTCATCGGCCTTCTTATCGACAACTACCTGGGGACCGTTACGTACAGCTAGTGCCGCTTGCGGTCTGTGGTTAAACCCACTGCCAGCGTAGTAGTCGAGTCTCTAGAGTCCCACACAGAGAGTTTCCTACTCCAGGCGAAACGATATAGAGGTCACATGGTTTTGCGACATAGGGTTCGGACGCATACGTGCGTTTACGCGCGTACGACTTTCGGACAGTTTTTACCAGTCGGCTTTGGTTTAAGCCAGTTACTGGTATCCGGTTATTGGATTTTTACAGTCTAAAGTTTTTCCGTATTTTTACGGATCGGAGGGGCGTTCTCGTAATTACTCGAGAAGCTTCTAGAAGATGGTGACTAAAGAGGGTTATGTGTCATTTGCATTAAATGAGTTTAGTGAGTCATGAGGGTGATTCATGCATATCATTAATGCATGATAAATGCTTAGTGAGTCATGACAATGAATCACCATTAGATATTTGTGAAGCATGCTTATTCATTATGTATTATTCTTTTTCTCATAAATAAGAATGCTTCATATTTATTATGATACATTACTATTCTCATCATAATTTCATTCTCGCCTTCTCTCTCCTCAAGCTCTCCCTCTTCAAAGACTAATCCTCCCTTCTCATGAGTTGAGTACAAGGGTTAGTAAGACTAATCAATCCATAACCATCACTCTATTTCATCCTAGCTTCTTTGATTAGCAATCCAAGAAGGTTAGTTGCCTCAAGTTTAGAAGTTTAGCTTGGAGTTTTGCTCTCGGGTGGATCGTCTACTACCTAGAGAAGGCCGAGGAGGACAAGGAGATCGTAAAGACGAAGGAGTTGGTTCATTAGGTATAATCCCTAAACACAGTAGTTAAGAAACACTTTGTGTTTGGTTATTTATAGTTTAGCTTCGATTCAAGCGGTTAGTCGATGTTCGTTCACTAAACAAGATCGTTTTTGATATTTCCGCCTCCCCACAAGCACTGGGGTGTAGTACATCGACTTACATAAAGGATACTGAGAAACAGTTCTGTATAATGAACACACCCGAAGATGACGCATCAGCATGCACTCTCTTCGTTTGGGCGGCACGGGAATTCTGGTAATCCCCAATTTCCTGCTCTGTCTTATAACATTTATAAGTTAGAGCGGGACCAACGTTCCCCAGCTCAGTATAACAAGCGGGTTCGGTTAATATTCCGTATTATTATCTTGATTAAGGCGTGATATGGTCGCTACCTGGAGAGAGAGAGAAGAAAACACTCAGCGTGCGCTCTTTCAAGAATAGATTGGTTTTTATTTTATCTAATCAGGATGGCTCCCACTGCTTTTTATCAAATCTTCCTTCAAACCCTAAAAGGAAAGACTAGCCGGGATTAATTACACACTACAAGTTCGCCAATCTTTCAGCCAGGCCAGTGTCGGTACTTTGAGTGAGGTCCCCCGTGCTTTCGCACGAACCTAATTAATGTAAACCTCGTTTTCCCAGAGGCGTAACCCCGTTGACACCTTTCCAGACACCTACTTGATCGGCTAATTGTAATGTATAAAACTCTCCCAGGAGTAACTCTTACTCGCAGCGGGTATCGGGATCCAACTATCTCATAGAAGGTATGCAATCTCATTGCAAATTTCAACACTTGAAATTCCCGATAATGTTTTGCCCCTAGCGTCCTATGACCTTGACGAATGCCAAACAACCCATAGTCCACTAGTCAAGTTCAACCCGTATATTTCTTGATCGAATTAAACCTACCCGCACGACCCTTGACGAATGCCAAACAACGCCGTACGAATACCCTAATCCAATCGCATCATATGCTCAAGCAGATAAATACTAGTTAGCTACCGTACACTACGCCTTGACGAATGCCAAACTACCGCAGCACGAATACTAACTAGTACATATCTGAAATGACGGAGGGCTACGACAGGTTTTTCTGAAAACCTATTGCGTAATGAACTTGATATCGTTGTAGGATCAAATGAATTTTGAAATGGAGTGTTTTTGAGGCTTTTCTAGTTTTGCTAAAGGAGTTACTCCCGGTGAAGGGATCGTCGGTCCTTTCCTCGTCGAATGAGGTGCGGGATATATCATATATATCACTGTGCAAAGCAAAAACACTTAAAAGCAATCAAAAGACAAACCGAGTGTGTAGCATCTGCCAGTTATTGCTAAAGGAGTCACTCCCGGTGAAGGGATCTCGGTCCTTTCCTCATCGAATAAGGTGCAGGATATATCACATATACCGCTGTGCAAAGCAAGAACTGTAGCTACCTGTTTTAATTTTGAAATTCGATTCTACAACATCTTAGGTTTCTTTTATTTCATTAATCACATTAATGAAGTCCCATCATTTAAGTACCTAAACATCACAGATAAATACGACGTACACTTATGCCATCCGCATTCGCCTCGATGTCCCCTCGTGCACCGTTAGGTTAGTTAACTAACGGCAGAGCGGGGCAGGGCTAGCGCGGGTGTAAAGCATAAGTAACGCCTATATAATATATCATATATACTATATATTGTATCTATCACAGAACATCAAATGATCACATCACAGATATCGCAGCAGAACAATCATATGAAATATTGGATATACTAGGACGTCCGTGTTTTCAATACGAGCCAGTATAAAACACGGATTCCACGATCGTGATGAATAGCCAAACCCACACCCCTAGACCCCTACGAGAGCGGCAAGCAACTCTACCAATTCTAGAGTTAGGAGACCCGGACTCGACTCCTCGAGTTGGTCTCCCACTGGACTCCAGAACCCGGTTACTTGTGCTCCCCTCCTTGGGTCTATCCTAGTGCGGAAAAGTAAATAATATACAACAGGTGACAACTCCCGCAACCTGGAAGCGCCCCAATAAAAGAATATTACATACAAGTTTTTACATGAATGAAAATGAAAAACACTCATCTCACATAAAAAAAAACCCCGGCTATTCAATCACGACGATCCAATATAACATATCCAGCAACACATAACATCACATGTCATCAACGTAAGTAAATATGCGCATCCCAATTGTCGTTGACATATAGCAACGAAACCGGCGATATCACATATTACACTTACGGTCACAGAAAAGAAAGTGTAAAACTACAACAGTTGGAATCCGCAACCACCTCAGACATCGCATGTCTGACCAAATGAATTACTTAGACATCGTATGCCTAACAATTATAAACCCCGCATTTTAGTCTCTATATCGAAAACTCTTTTCAATATCAAGTCGGGCAATTCAACAAGATTCCCGAAATACTGATCGAATACTCGTCGCAAACTTCAGTAGACGGCCGCACCCCTAATACCGTCGACGAAGTGCACCAAGGCGGAACACCGCTACCGCGAGCACCCGAACGGATGCTTTCGGCGACGGGGTTCTCCTACAGTCACTTGGTCGGGGCTATGGAGCGAGGCTGTCTATTAAGTTTACCCGGCGAGTATCCGCGTACGCTACGTGATTGCGACGGACTTTTGATCACATCAAAATTCCGTGGCAACCGATCAAGTGAGACTAAACTGCTATGTTTATAACATTCAATCAGTTATCTCATAACTTTTTGTGAATTCCAATTATTGTATCCCATTCCGGATAATTAGAAAATGTTAAACTTTCCGATTGAACATTCGAACACCCAAGTTTTCCCGATACAGATCAACACATGAAATATGAGTCTAACAACATTCAGTTCGTGCCTCAGTACCAACGGTCCAGCCGTAGAAGGGTCAAGCCAACGCCTCACATGTGGCACGCCGTACTGCCCCAAACCCGAAGGTTCAAAGGGCAGTTCAAGACGGTCACATAATCGAGTTAAGGTTTGTTGTCTTCTAGAGGGACCATCGCGTTACTTGCACTACTTAGAACGTCGTTAAACTACGGAAAAATCCAACACTTGGAAATTTCCCGACAGGGGAAAAATTGGGTATTTATATCCGGTCGAACTTTTTAACATATTCTAAAATTTATCCGGAAAGCCACACAGACAAAATTTGATAATCCGATCGAACATTCGAATCCCCAAAACAACCCAGAACATTCAACTCTGGAATAAATTTTAAATATTCCCAGAAAATCCAGAATAATTAAATAGGAATTACTGTGCAGAAAAGATGTGATGACGTCACCAGGGGACCGCGGAACCGCCGCATAAGCAGGGCTTATGCCGCGGTTCCGCCGCCGTTTAGATGAATCATTCGCCTGAGTTTGCACAGTAATTCTTATAATTATTTATTGAATTTTTTAGGCATTTTTAATACACAAAAATCCGCATTTTCGGAAAAAGTCCATAGAGCAATTTGTAATAGGGTTTCGGGTTCGTTCGGAATTCAAAATCCGTCTAGACTTCGCCTAAGGCTCTAGCTAGGCTCTGATACCACTGTAGGGGTTCCTAGGCACACTAGTGAGGTCTCACAAGGCATCGAACATGCCAATTTCAATGAATCTAGGTGCCGAGAGACCCGACTACGGATCGTTGGCTAGAAAACTAGGCGAAAAGTAAACTAGTTAACAATTAACTAATGGGATATCGGAAATACAACCTTTGTAGATCCGGTGCTCCACCTCCATAGCTCCACAACGAAGTCGTCTCCGCTGTCCAAAAGGAATCCGGACTCTAGAGTCGGCTTCGTCGGAGAAAAAGCGATCTAGGTCGTCGATGTCCGTGCCGAAGATGATCTACGTCGAGGCATCGCTAAATCAAGCTCCACCTTCACCAAGCCCTAAAAACTTGTGAAGGAAACACACTCTACTACTTGGCAAGAGGTAGAGGATGAAGAAATAGGAAGTGGGTAGACTTTAGAATTGGATTTCTCACTCATATGCTCAATATGCCATTGATGAAGACAAGCTTCTTCATGAAGAAGAAGAAGAGCAAGAAGAAGATAAATATTATGATAAGAATTAAAATAAAAGGAAAAATCTATTCTTATCATAATTCTCACCATGGTTAGGTGTAGAGAATTAACTTGAGTTAATAGAAGTGGTTAGGGTTAAGCATGAGACAAAATGGTCAAAGTCTTCATGAAGATTCATGAATGGTCAAAAGAAAGCAACCGTTTTCCTCATTATCTTTTCATTTATTCATTTATCAAAAATAAATAGATAATTAAATAAGATAAATGAATAACAAATAATAAACCCTAACCATTCCTTTAACCAAGGTTTAATTCTTTATACTTAACCACTTTTGCATGCACCATCAAATATGATACAAGCAAGTGCACAAATCATATCGCATATGCAATGCGCACATCTGAGCGAGAAAATCCATTTAAAGTGAACCGATACTAGTTAATGCAAAATAATATATCAAATATATTATTATGCATTAAATCATTAAATCAACACTTGATTTAACGATCCGGTCATATCGCATATAACCGACTAGTATCCAATGTATCGGCTTATCGAATCAACGCTTGAATCGATAACTAGGTTATATCGCATACAACCATTCGACGCATTGATCGCGAGAATGAAATACGGTATCACATACACGCATTATTCTCGGTCCCGCACATATCTCATATGCGCTCCTATTTCGTTTCGCTTGAGCCAGGAAACCTCTGTGTAGGACTCTAAAGACTCGTCAATACGCCGGCAGCAGGTGATGATCATATCAAACACCCACAAGCCGCAAGCGGTCTGCTAAACGTAACGGCCACCCGGGTATTGAGCGATCTGAAGATCGACGAGCAAGCCCGCTCACACTCCAGTGAATCCAACCAGTAACACTACCGTACAGTCCGGTCTGATCGTCTGATATGTCGCATATCTCGCCTAGGGGTGGTAAACGTCAGACCCCAATAGCTCAATAAGTCGTGTCGATATGAGGTCTATAACAATTCGAGAAACTACTGGTAACACTTACCAGTAAATCTCAGCAACCCTAGCCAGGGATTTCCGGTTATAGCCAATCGAACACAGCGCAACATCAACTCCCTATACCGGGAGAGACGAATCCCCTCCTATCGCTCATTGCCTCCATGTGACTCGGGACTGTACCCAAAAACCACCGTTTTGCACGCCCTCTTGGACGTGGTAAGATGGAAATCAAAGCACAGTGGGAACCACACAAGACTCTATGACGATCTCGGGTCAACAGACTACTCTGTACCAGTGTCACCTGAGAACTGCCATCTGACGTGAGGTATAATACCATCTGGGAGTTCTCGGTGAGTCCGTCCAGTGTACCCAGTCTCCACTGAGCACCCGTACATCATCTCTGATGTCAAACACCAATGGATATGGGATCATCCATCGCCCATCTGTATGGGTCGAGAAGGTATACGCTAGTCTACTCTGGTATATCGATGCCCCGTCTCGATACACCCACGACTAGGGACTTTGAAGGATGTACTTATGGACTACCATGTCCCCACTAGTATGATCCGCATCATAGTCCAGGTAGTCAAGTACAGATCCTAAGGGCTTTACCAACATGTAACAGAGAGACAGTCAGTATACACATTAAGGTAAAGTTCAACCAGATAGCATACTATCATGTCGAGCAAGAAATTCCTCCCTATATACGTCCTAGCATCCACTACAATATACATCATATGTACAGTAATGGCCTCTAGGGCATACATATAACTAACACACCGAACGTATGTTAACCGATAGATGGGGACTAAGTCACGCTTTGATTTTCATATATGAGTATCGATGAGAATATGAAAGTTTCATATTATCATCGAGTATCATATATTGGTTTTAACTTGAACATTTAACTTGAATAGGTTTTACGTTTATATTTCGTTATTAAAGGTTCGAAGTTTTTAGTTTAGGGTAAATTTTTCTTGCGTTTACGGTAAAATTGTACGTTTACATTATCATCGAGTATCCTACTGAATGAACTAGTGTACCCTAAACCCTAACCCTAAATAACCCAAATTAACCTAATTAACCACAATTAACCATAATCGTTACCCTAACACAAATTATCCCTAATTAACCCAAACTTAACCCAATTTACCCAAATTAACCTAATTAACCGTAATCAACACTCTAACCCTTTCAAATTATCAGTAATTAACCCAAATTAACCCTAGCCTCTAATTAACCCAAATTAACCCTAGCCTCTAACCCTAAACCTGAACCAAACCCTAACCCTAAACCCTAATCCTAACCATACACTGAACCCTAACCCTAACCCTAGCCCAAGTCTTACCCTACCCCTAACCCCAACTAATTAACCCTAACCCTAACTGAACCGAACCCTAACCCTACCCGTAGCCCTAAACTGAACCCTAACCCTAACCCTCATCCTAACCGAACCCTGAACCCTAACCCTAGCCCAAGTAGCAACCCAATAATCAACAAAAACAGAAATAAAAGCATAATTAGAAGTAAAAATATGAAATTTACTAACCTGTAGCTAGGCCGGCGATGGAGGAGACCGGAGATGGTCGACGACGAGTCGCGAGCGGTGGCGATGAGGAAGTTGACGGTGATGTCAGGGATGACGAGGCGCACGCGGGAGGGCGGTGGTGACTAGGTGCGGGCGGTGGCGACAAGAGGCGCACGCGGGAGAGTGAGGAATTTTTGGGAACGGGGACTTTTCTGTGCTTTATTTATTTTTATTAATAACCCATATATATACCCTTACGGATTAAAACGTAGGTCCTTCTTTTGCGGCTCCGTAGGGCCAAATAACAAATTACGTTTTAATATTTTTAAATTAATTCGTATGGCAGCGTAGGTGCAACCATGTAGACCTACGGATTAATCCGTAGGGGCAATATTTTATTTCCCTTACAGATACCTTTATCCGTAAGGGCAACCCCTTATTGTAGCAGTGGATCGATCGAGCAAAATTCCTAAAATCACGATTTCATTTTACCTGGTTTCTGCCGATTTTTCAATGTGGTCAAAAAATTATTTCCAGAGTCTTAAAAATTCATGCAGGGTATTTTATAAGCCCACAAGAAAATTAAACACATGATCTTATTATACCACCACGGAACCGCCGCATTTGGTGCTTATTTGCGGCGGTTCTGCGATCGTTTGTTGGCAAGTGTGCACCAAATTTCTACTGGTATTCCATTACATGGAATTGTGATTTTTGGTATATTTTGTTTTTGGCCCAGATATGTTTGAGTACTGGATTGCACTTGGGGCCAATACAAAAAGTTTTTTGTCGATCGAAATTTTAATACATAAGTTTATAGTAATACATTACTATCTGCGACCGTGAATGTCATTAGAGCGGTACAACTCGTCTAATTGCTATATGTCTTTTAGACGGGTTTGCAAACATGACATTCATGTTGATGTTCTATGTTGTGCTGTGGTTGTGGCTGGATTGTCGTAGTGGATAGCCAGTGGTGCAATGGTAGTACAGTTTAGATTCATTTGTACATTTAATATTGCAGGGCGAGCGTCCGACTTGTGGACTGCCGTCACTGCCAGTTTGTATATTATTTATTTGGGACACGACCGGGTTGAGGTCGATGTCACCCTTATATATATTTTATTTTATGTACTATGATTACCCCGCGATGGGGTGCACAGATAGCCGGGTTCTACCCGCATCTCATGGCTTTGAGACGGAGGGAGCCTCAGTCTAGAATTGGCGGGCTATTCGACGCACTCGTACGGGGTATAATTTGACCCAAGGTGGGGTGCTCAAGTTACCGGATTCCGTGGAACGTTGGGTGGCCCATTCATTTTGTTGATTGGGGTTGCCTCACTTCTGGGATTGGCTGGTAACTTGCTGCACTCGTAGGGGTCCAAGTTTTCGTTGCACAGGCTATCCACACGACAGAGAACATCGGGTTTCATTTGCGGCTCAAGTGAAACCCGGGGCTCCAGGATTATCCACTACTCTGTGTTGCTTGGCTGAGATTCTGTGTTGCTTCTGTGATGTTGCTTTATATCATGACTGGGACGATTGTTATATATATTTATATATATATACTAGTAGATGCTGTATATGTTTTGCACCTGCGCTAGTCCAGTCCCCGCTCTGCGTTAGTTAAGTAACCTAACGGGTAATAATGGAACCCAGTGGCAAATGCGGATGGCATATACGTACATTTTATTTTCATTCCTTTATCTGGTATGATATGTTTAATTGATGGGACTGCGTTGATTCTGATCAATGCAACGATAAAAACAAACCTATTTGATATTATTGGAACCAACTTTTTGAAAACAGACATTATAGATGTTTTCTTTTGCTTTGCACAGTGGTATTCAATTATAAATATCCAGCACCTCATTCAAAGAGGCAAGAGCCGAGATCCCTTCACAGGGAGTGACCTCTTGGGCAGAAGTTTGCGTCAACGTAATAACCTTACTATAGTTTATTCTTTTGCTTTGCATCGTGGTATTCAATTTGGAATATCCTGCACCTCATTCAATGAGGAAAGAGCCGAGATCTCTTCACCAGGAGTGACCTCTTTAGCAAAATCTTTCGCTACTATATATTTGTAAAACCACTCGGTTCCTTCAACGAGATCAAGTTCATTACGTAAAAGGTTTTTCGCCAAAAACCAGCCGTAGCCCTTCGTCATTTTCTACGAGTAGTACTTAGTATTCGTGCTGTGTTTGTTGACTGTGTCAAGGCGTAGTGTGCGGTAGCTAAGTGGTGCTTGTTTGTAGCACATGGATATGTGGATTGGTTAGGACAGTCGTGCGGCCTTGTTGACTGTGTCAAGGGCTCGTGTGGATGGGTTTAATACAATCAAGATAATGACGGGTTGAACTTGACTAGGACTCTTTAATTTGTTGACTGTGTCAAGGTCACTTGGGTCCTAGGGGTAAAAATCACATCGGGAGTTTCAAACATACAGGAAACTTGTCAGGCATGCGCATACCTTCTGGAGTGTGGTGACTTGAGTGTATTCCATCAAGTTATCATGCGATGATAGTTGGATCCTGATTCCCACTGATGAGTAGGTTTACTTCTTAGGTGATTTTAGATGATCCCGACTAATTCTCCTTTTGGGTTTGGATGGAGAATTCGAGGAAACAGTAGGAGACATCCTGATTAGATAAAGTGATTCTGATCTAGGTTAGAGTGTACGCTGAGTATTTCTCTCTCTCTCTCTCTCTTTAGCAGTGACCATTACCTGAACCTAAACTAAAACTCGTGAACCAAGTTAACCGAACCTTTTTAAAACACTTTGTCTTTTTGATTGTCAGAGTCACATATATCATTGTCGCTCTTACTTTTACCCTTTGCATTTCTCTAGGACACTCCGTATCACTACGAAGATCCATATTTGTTGGATATGACCATCGTATAGTTACATACGAATTCTAAAAAACTTGTTTCAGATTCGAGGATGGTTTTCGGTTCTGGAGAAATTGAATACGACTATTCAGTTGTCTTTTCTCTTTACATTCTCTCAGGTTGCGAGGGCTCCTGGTATTTAGGAGAGCACATCTATTGTGCTTATTAGATAGTCTTCTTCCAAACCATAGGCTGGTGCCGAAAGGTAGGGATGGAAGAAAACCAATTAGCCTAAGTATGGTGTACAGAAGGTAATTAAGTAAATACATATAAAGGGATTAGAAAGAGGGTAAAGGAAATTGCGACTGGTATCATTCACGACGAAACCGCATATATCATCGCCACTCATATTTCACCTTTACATTTCTCCGGAACACTCCGTATCACTATGAAGATCCACATTTATTTAATACGCCATTGTATAGTTACATACGAACTCGAAGGAACTTGTTCCAGTTCGAGGATGGTTTCCAGTTCAGGAGAAATCGAATAGGATTATTCGGGTTGTCTTTTATCTTTACCTTCTCTCAGGTTGCGAGAGCTCCTCGTATTAGGAAAGTACACCTATTATGCTTAATGGATAGTCTTCTTCCAAACTATAGGCCGGTGCTGAAAGGTTTGGAAGGAAGAAAACCAATTAGCCTAAGTGTGGTATACAGAAGGTAAGAAGTAAAGACATATAAAGGGATTGGAGTGAGGGCAAAAAAATATACGGTTATAGTCATGAATCTGGATAGTGGAAGAGGCATTACTAGGAATACCCAGATACCACTTCGAAACATTTTCATGTTTCAATTTCACCGTGTAGGTGTTAATTGAAAACTGTTTTTCCCATTTAGATTCTGACTCCAGGGTATGTATTACCAGATTTGATTCTCACATTTGTATACTATTACAGATGATGTGTGGGAGTAGAATATTGGGAATTAGGTGATTATATCCTCAACATATTAGAATTCTTTGTAATTGGTGATATTTGAGGAAATCACTTGGGTTTTTTACTGACGGCAAATAATTGGTTTTGAATATCCCTTGTTATGCACCAATTTCAAATTGATATATCTGTACATTTATTTTATATTGTGAGATATACCTTTTCGAAATTATGTCTATGACATTTACCTATATCAGTTGGTGATCAGGTAATGTGCATTCAACAGCGGTGTAATTCTTCTTAACCATAGTACAGTTTTAAACCTACAACGCACAGGGTTTAAGTTATTAAACTTAGGGGACTTATACAAAGTATTGTATGTTTTTCAGTGTCCATCAGGACAAAGGGGTTTGTACTCGTACTATATTCCATATACTTGTGACTTCTCTATTATTAGACAAGTATTTCATTGAAATACAATGTCCGAGTTTTGAGAAGTTATAGGTATAAGAATAAAATAGAGAATCATATGCGGCAAGTATCAGGATTCTTCGAAGTGATCAAAGATGTAGATACTTGTGCTAGGTATTCCGTTGATAGTAATGGTTTTGAGAACTTGCTTCTCTTTCAGGTTACTCATATGTGGATGTACTCCTAGATGAGTAATGTTGATTGGCCTCTTTCCATTTGGTTGATATGCACTGGAAATAGCTGCATGATTTTGAATCTGGTTCCAATTAAATTAGTGCATCTTGTTTCTATATGGATATAGAATGGATCATATCTTAACGATGTTAAGGTATATGGAGTTGTCCGGCTGATGCATAAAACCAGAATTCGGATAAACTCAAGGCACGTTTCAGTAATGGCAGTTTGTGGGTTATCTCGGGCTTTGACGAGGGTTAACTTTTTACCATCTGGAAGATCAATAGTTATATTGTTCATAACTTGCCACCATTTTTAGTAAAATGGATTCTTTTCGGAAAACATTAGTGAGAGTATGGTAGAACTAGAAGTTATTCCAAAATCACAAACGATTACTGAAAATTTAGCAGGTCCTAAAGATTCAATTGGATTCGACATTCCATTAGCCACCCCGCAGATTTGGTGGGTAATCTCAGGCACCCGAGAGGTACTTCGGTCTTCTCAGAGACGGTGACGAGGAGGTTCTTGTTTACTTAAACTTGCCACTACTACTGTTCTAGACTATAAGGCCTGGTAGGAGGATGAGTATAACATCGTTCTAAACCAGCTTTAGAAGTGCACGTCTATATGACTTTGCAAGAGGGTTGTTGTAGTCAGTGGGAGCAGCGGAAACATAGTGGGCATGTAGCTTATGTCTATTTATAGATTAAATCAGGTATAGCGGATATAAATTATCTATTTTTGATGTGACAGGCATAGAGTTTGACATCATCATAATAAGAGATGGATCTGGTAAGAAGGTAGTGGGGAGTGATGTCCTGGTATTTGGATGACATGCACTTGATAGAAAGTGAAATTCCTATACTATGATCAGTTATATACTATGGTTGTCACAAGGTGTTTCTCCACATAGAATCTGGATAAAATATCAGGATTCTGGTCACTAGATCTGTGGATTTAGATCTAGATTTGGGAAGTGTCCCAATTTGGGTACTTTGACATTATTTTAAAGGTGTTTTAGAATGGTTGACTCCCGGCATGATGGTGTACTTGCAGGTGATGGAGTCACCCTCTCTAAAAGATGTTTTTCAGACTAAAAGGGAGAGGGATTTGCATGATTGGCATATCACTTGCTTAGGAAATTGAGTCTATCATATGATGTCAATTACCACACCAGATAATGTTTTTGCACTAGTTGCAATAAGTATATATATTAATCCAATACTGGAGAAATGGTAGGAAGCAGTTATGAACATAAGTGGATGTTCTTTGGTAATTGGTAACGGCAGCCTCTTTCGGGAAGCGGTTATCAGTTCAGGCTTCCAAGATGACCTGGATGACAGAGAGACTGTCTGAGTTATAGTTTTTCCTCTTTTGAGGGGCAGTAGTTTGGACAAGTGGTCCATGCGGATACTGAGGAAGGCTTGGCGCAGGATACTGATTAAATTCAGTAGTCGATACAGTCTAAGAAGTTTGTTGGATTTGGAGTTCACTTGTGAACTAGGTCCCATCAGATATCCAGACAAATTCTAAGACAGGTATTGCTCATTTCGGGAGATAGTTGTTCTCCGTGAAGTTGAGATATAGAGAGATATAGAAAGAAACATTGGAGCGGATCCACTCACTGAGGCCATTTCTCAAACGCAATAGTTTCACAAACGAGCTTTGCAAAATTGATTAGTAGAGAAGTTGGGTGTTCGGTATCACACGGGCTGTGAGTATGCGACACCATAATAATTAGCCTTAAGTGCAAGTGGGAGATTGTTGGCTATAGTGCCCTCAAGTCAATTACTGAATCGCAGGCATGCGATTACGATGATTGAGGGAGGACCTATATGGATAGAACAGTTTTACTCAAAATGATAGTATACTATCTGGTTTATCTTTATCATCATGTACATGCTTCAGATGGTATTACAGATAACTATTACATGTTGATAGAGCCTATAGGATTCTTGCTTGACTACCAACATTATGATGGCGATCATATACGTGGGAGCTGGGTGGTCTATAAGAACATCCTTAAATGTCCCTAGTTGTGGGAGTATCGAGACCGGGCATCGATACTCCAGAGTAGACTAGTGTATACTGATCAAGACCCCTACGAGGGGCGGTGGCCAGTCTCACAAGCCATTGGTGTTAGTTTGTTCATCTAAGATAGTATGCAGGTGCTCATTAGGTTATGAGTACACTGGACGGATTCGCCGGGAACATACTAGTTGGTATTATACCTATTGTCAGATAGCAGTTCCCAGGTTATGAGTACACTGGACGGATTCGCCGGGAACATACTAGTTGGTATTCTACCATGGCTCAAAGGAGTTGTGCAAACAGGTTTTAGTTGGGTACAGTCCCGAGCCACATAGAGGCAGTGAGCAGATCGTCGGTGATCCGTCTCTCCCGATATTGGGGGGTTGATGTCACGATATGCACGGGTGGCCATCACCAGAAATCCTTGATTAAGGTAGTCGAGAATTACTGATTTGGATCAATAGTTTCTCAGTTTGTGATGAGCTTCATACTGACACGAAATGTCGCGTTATTAGGGGTCTGACTTTATCCTCCCCTTAGACTCGATATGCGATACTCTTAGATGAACAGACCGTACTGTACGGATATTGTCATAGACATGCTCAGTAGGGGTCAGGATGAGTTTGCTCGTCGGCCTTCCTTTCGCTCAATACCTGGGTAGTCGTTACGTACAGCTAGTGCCGATGACGTACTTGTGGTTAAACCCACTGCCAGTGTATTGACGAGTCTTTAGAATCCCACACAGAGGGTTTCCCTGCTTCGGGCGAAACGATGTTGAGGCCGTATGGTTTTACGGCAGGGTTCGATCATATACATGCACCTATGCACGCATCATGATTCAAACGGATAATACTAGTGGGCATTGGTTTAAACCGGATCCTACTATTATATTGTTGGATTATTTTCGTCTCATTGTATTCGTATTTTTCGAAATACGGATACGGGTATGTATATACGGATGAGGGGTATTCTTGTAATTTATTACAAGATTGTTTTCTAGAAGATTACACCTCATTTTGTTTTAACCATTTAGTTTAATGGTTAATGAGGTGGAGGGATGAGTGTGATATGTATTTATTGGAGCATGGTTCAAGGCATGACTCATGGTGGTGACTTATGGAACACTATTGAGTTATGCTTGATATTTATTGTGAGTGTTGTGAGATATTTTCTACACACTTGAAATTTGTTGTGAGATATTTTCCTTGGAATTGTGATATTTTTTCTTGAGTTGCATGCTTTTCTCACAAGCTCACAACACTTAGCATTTTTCATGAGTTGAGCTCAAGCTTCAGACTCTCATGGCTTCTTCTTCTTCCTCCACCCTAATCCTCTCATGTGTTAAGAAACCTAGGGTGTTTAGAGACAAATTAATCCTTCATTAGACTCTATATCTTCTAGGCTATCAAGTTTAGAAAACTAGATACCCTAATTACTTCGGTTATGAAGTAGGAGCTCGATTTATAGACTCTCGGGTGGATCATCTTCGATGGAGGGAGATCGACGACTAAACTTGATCATGGTGGCTACTAGGAGCCTGGGAAGAGGTTAAAGACCGAAGGACACGGATCATTCGGTATAACATTCCAAACTCTTTTAGATAGCTTGCTAGATTTAGGGTTAATGGTCGATTCGTATTCGGGGGTCGTGGTAGCGCCAGTTTGATAAATTTTTGTTCTGTATTCGGCCACGGTTGATGGCCAGGGCACTGCTATAACCCAATAAGATCTACTTGCTTCTTATGGGTTATACCCTTTTAGGAGCACCCAACAAAGTCTACACTTTGTTACAGTGCATGGAGTCCAACTAGGATAACTCGGTATTCATCCATCAGACGGAAGTCACTACTTTCCATAGCCTGTTGATTACTAGTATAGTCGTCATCACATGATACAAGCTTCCCTGTCACCGTTTACGAGGGAACCAAAGTATCTCACAGGTGGCTGAGGTCACTTACCAAATCTGTGGTGTAGGCTAAGGTTTGTTAGGGTCAATTAAATCTCCAGGTTGTACTAAATCTCCAGTAACCGTTTGTGGTTCTGGAATTACTTCAAGTTCTACCATACTCCCACTAATTTCTTTTGCAAGAAATTCTTTTTCGTAAAATGTGGCGTGTCAAGAACAAAACCACTTTTGATCCCAAAAATATTAGAAAGTTAATCCCTCATCAATGCGTGGGATAACCCACAAACTTCCATTACTGAAACGTGCCTTGAGTTTATCCTGATTCTGGTTTTAAGCATAAGCCGGACAACTTAACATCTTAACAATCTTAAGATGATAACCCATTCTATATCACATAGAGAACTTGAGGCACTGATTTAGATAGAACCAGTATCAACTGATATGCATCTATTTCTAGTGCATCCCTTAATTAAAAAAGGCGATTTAACATTACTCATCAAGAAGCGCACCCACGGATGAATAATCTGAGAGAGAATCAAATTCTTGATTATTTAACTACGGAAAACCTAGTATAAATATCCACATCTTTGAACATTTCAAAAAATCTTGATACTTCCAACGTTTGGTTCTTTACTTTATTCTTATATCCTATGAACTTCTCAAAATCTTTGGACTTTGCATTTCAACAAGAATATGTGTCTAAAATGAAAGAACTCATAGTAAAATCGAACAAAGTATGAGTACCAATCCCTTGTCTAGGTGGACACTGGACAATATACAGCATATGTATAAGCCCTATGAGTTCACTAACTCATACACTGTATGTTATAATTTGAAAACCGTATTTTTGTTAAGAATGTATATCACGTTGTTCAATGTACCTCACCCAATCATCAAATGATAAAGACAAATGTTCATAACATAATTTTTTGAAAATTTATATCCCACTTTATCAAATAAAGAGACGGATATATCAGTTTTTAAAAGTTGGTGCATAATAACAGATATTCAAAACCAAAAGTTTGCCGAAAGGCAAAACCATGTGACTTCTCCAATAGCAACAATTGCTCCGATATCCGACATTGAGAATCAAACAACCTTTTCAATAATCTAATTCTTCTCAGCATCTATAACAACTTACAGATGTAGGATCTATATACCCAGGAGTCAGAATTAATTGGAAAACAGTTTTCGATTACTATCATATAGAAAACATGAAATATCAAAATGTTTCAAGGGGTGACCGGATATTCCAAGTAATGCCTCTTTCATTGTCCATGATCATAACAGTAGCGTATTTTCCTTTCCCCTGACTTCGTCCCTTATTGGTGTTTCTCTTTCTTACCTTATTTATACCGAACTTATACTCGTTGGTTTTCTTCTTTCACTTCTTTTCAGCTTCAGCATTGAGATTGGAAGAAAATTATCCAACAAGTGTAACTGGTATATTCTCTTTATTTAAGGAGCTCTCAAATTTGAGATAAGGTGGAGAGGAGAGACAAATGAATTGTATCATATACAATTCACTTTCTCCAGAATCTGCGGCCATCCTCGACTGAAACAATTTCTTCGAGTTCGTATCTAACTATACGATGGCCTTCCAAGCAATATGGATCTCTGTATCAGATACGGAGTGTTCTGAAGGAAGCAAAAGGAGAAGTGGGAGGGGTAAGGACATATGTGACTAGGTCATGAAATAAGGCAGTCATGACATTCCAAAGCCATTGATTGTAAAAAGTTTTTATTAACTTGGTTTACGAGTTTTTAGTTTAAGGTCAGTCTTAGGTCGCGGCCAGAGAGAGGGAGAAGAAACATTCGTCGTGCACTCTATCAAGAATATATTAGTTTATTTATCTAATTAGGATGGCTCCCACTGTACCGTCGAATTCTCCTTCAAACCCTAAAAGGAGAATTAGCCGAGGTCGTTTGAAAATCTCCCGGGGTAACAATTACTCACAGTAGAAATCGGTATCTAAACTATAATGGCGTGGTAATCTTGACGGAGCTCAACAAGTCACCCCACTCCATACCCCACTCCATAGAAAGTATGCAATCTCATTGCAAGTTTCAATATTTGAAACTCCCGATATTGGTTTTTACCTTTAAAGACCTATGACCTTCATGGAGGTCAACAAACCATAGACCACTAGTTAAGTTCTATCTATTATTTCACGATTAACTCGAATCCACTCGCATCAGCCCTTGACGGAGGTCAACAAGGCTATGCGACTGTCCCGGCTAATCGCATCACTATACTAACATGAAGACACCACTTAGCTACCGTACACTACGTCTTGACGGAGGTCAACAAACGCAGCACGAATACTAAGTACTCTACTTCCTGAAATGACAGAAGGCTACGGCTTGTAACGACCCCAATATTACTATACCTTCGTATTTTCTTTTTTAGTAAAATATTGTATATATTTATTCTTAGTATTTTTCGTATATTTTGTTTTCTATTAAATATATTATTTTATTATTCCATCAATTTTTCCCAAACACATTTCTTTAAAACTAAATCTTAAGTTTTTTCAAATTAAACACAAGACTTAACCCAGCCCATAACCCAAATCCAATCTCATTTTCATTTTCTTTTATAAAACTATGAGCCAAAAACCCACTTTATTTTCAAGCAACAACATGTATTTAATTTTTGTTAAATTTGTGCATGAACAATCTTGTAGCTCATTGGTTAAGTCCTTACATTACTATTGCATAGGCTACATGTTCGAATTTTGGGTCTTGCAATATTTTTATCTATTTTTTTTACTCTCTCATAATCTACAAATGAGACCTTTCATTTTCTTTAACTTCCAAATGATTGAACACCCTTTCAATTTCTCTTTAACTCCTATTATGAATTCATATTAATTTGAATTAATATGGCATAATTCGTTTATATACTCATCTTACCTTTTTATTTTTCTTTCTCTTAAAAAAAATTAGAAAGGAGATCAACTCCACTCCTTTCTTTCTTCCTCACAAAATATTATTCATCTTCTTCTCCCTCTTCATCTAAAGTCCTTTAAGAACAACATGAAGAAGCTATCATAAAGTCTCGCTAGTAACACGAGACTATCGTCGGATAGACAAACCCGGTGACGATACCGGTTTGTGGATATAAGTTCCTTCCATCTCCCTCCCCCTCTTTCTTTTCTCCTTCTTACTCTCTTTATCTTGTTTCCTCCCTTCGTCTAAACTTGTATGATCATCCGTAAGCTTTGTTTGATTTTTAGTAAAAGAAATTAACTATGAAAGATATGTGCATGAATAATTATCTATATATTCTATATGCTATGTTTAGATACTTGTAGTATTTATGCGTAGTCTATAGTAATTGTCTCATGCTAATATCATTCGTTTAAATGAAAGCAATGTTGTAAGTAGTATCTTATTGGGATTTAAAAATGATATATGTGAAAAGTTTTTATGGAGTTTCATGAAAAGTCGTATGTATTTCTTTTATAACCCGATCACGTGATTGAAATATCGATGATATCCTATAATTTGTGACATGATTTTTATAAAATCATTGGTATATTTTCTCATGTATATTCTCAATTAGAATGTTAGCAAGTATAAAGAAAACAAAGTTGCAGATTAATACTATGGTTTTATTGTTTTTAAATACGATCCCAAATACCTTTATCTTTGAAATAATTTTTTAGAATTAATTTCCACTTCTGGAAATTCTTGGAATATTAGGATAAAATAATAAATAGAATACCAAATCTATAGTAAAAATGTCATATCAAATCGAATAACGGTTTACGTAGTTTTTTATTCACTGTTTTAAAAACCAGAAAACTGCTATTAAGGGTTTTCTTCAAGAGACCATAACTCTATAATCGTTAATCCAAATTAAGTGTTTTTAGATGTTTTAAATATCTAGATTAAAAGATATAGATTTTATTAGTTTTATGTTTTTACTGAAAACCAACGTAAAATATATAAAACCGTGTTACAATATTAAGCGACGAATCTGGATAGAATCCGTCCTGATTCGCACATTGTTTTTAAATAGGACATAATTTGAACTCCCAATGTCCGTTCATGAAAAAATTTAGATGTTTAGATACAAAATTGATAGAGCTATAATTTCCTATATATTAGATTACATAGAAACGTATGTAACAATCCGATATAGGTTTTGCAATATAACATATAGTTGTTGTCCAGAAATATGAATTTCTATTTTAAACCCTGATATTAAAATGACCATAACTAGAGCTTCAAAAATCCAAATCGTGCGAATCTTAGTGTTTTGGATAACTACATCGAAAGACCTACAATTTTCTTATAATTTTTGTAACCTGAAACCCAATGGAAATTAATTTAAACTGCATTTTAAAAATATATAACGGTGCTGAACAGATTCTGATCTATTTTGCTCGACGATACAAAAACGGGTATATATCCCAAACCTATATTCATATTTAGGCAAGACTGGAACTCACGCGTGCACAACCCTTAGATCTATATTTCTGTTTATATTTCAAAATTGATTGACTTGATTGATTAGTCATACACAATACTTCTTTACAGTATTTCTTGTGGTCGTTACTTGAATAATATACTTGACTCATTTCATACTATTTGAACATGTATACCTTGTTTATCTTGATCTTTAAATTGTTTCATGTACATGAAGACATAATTAGATATTATATGTTTGATATAATTCAATTAAATACTAAACTTGATTTGACCTGAACCAAGAATACAATATGGCATGAATACTTGAATTTGACATGAATACTTGAAATATGATATGAATACTTGATCTTGACATGAACTCAACCTTGAAAATTTGATGTATTCATGGATTCGAGCAAGACTTGTAATTATAACTATAGACTAATATACGCGAGGTGTTGAGGTAGTTTGAGTTGTGAGTCCAATGAAATCTCAAGATTCCCATACCAACAATCATAAACACAAGCAATCACGAATACTAACAATCATGAGGGCATGTGTTTCCTTGCTCCTGCATTATAGCCTGTTGAATTTGGAATTCTTCGACGACGGTCGAAGTCCCGTTACTAACTATCATGAAGGTCCGTGGTTCCTTACCTCTGGATTATAGCCTGTTAGGTTCGAGAACACTCTTAAGATTTGGTTGATACTCACACCTTGAACTCATGTTAGTTACTTTTACCCTTTTAGAGATCTTTTAGGACACTTACATTCACTTCATGTTCACTATACCTATACTCCACGGCCATGTTATACTTGTTTACCAGGCTGATATGGTTGACAAACACATTACCATGCACGCTATTATACTTGTTTACATGATCATGATTCATATCCATGCTATACCATATACCACATCACCCCTTGCATTTCATTTATATACATCACACTATCCTTTTGGGAACTTACCGAGCGTTAGTTTGCTGACGGGCATTCTACTCATATTTCTTTCTTTTTTGGAATGTTCGTCAGGTGATATTGAGACGGAGAAGATAGAAGCGGTCGAAAAGGAGTACAATCAGTTCGCATCACAACCGGATGTCTATTTCCATTCGGCTTTTCATTCAGCTTATTTATGAATGCCTCCTTGTTAAGGCTTATCATGTTATCGTATCTTGATTCAGATATTTTGTCAATTGTGAATCTAGAATATAATAAATCGAAGTTGGATTTTATTTTTTTGTTTATTCTTGTTATTTTATGTTGCTTATAGACGCTTAGTGTATTTATTTCGAGAAATGACCTTCTCAGAATAAATACGTCGTGGGCCTCATCACATGCCGTTACCACTTTTTTAGGAAGCGGGACGTGACATGGCTGGTTTTGAAGAAAAATTTTAACGTGATGAACTTGACCACATCATAGGAATCAAGTGGTTTTGCATATTTATAGTTACGTAGACAATTGCTTAAGTACGGATTCCCCGTGAAGGGATCAGGGTTTTTATCTCATTGAATGAGGTGCAAGATATTCCTAACCGAATATCTCGATGCAAAGAAAAAGGCTACGGCTATTCAATTTGCAAATTTATAGTAACACAATTTTTTGCCAAAGAAGTCACTCCCTATGAAGGGTGTAGGCTTTTTCCTCGTCAAATGAGGTGCAGGATATTTCTAACCGAATACCTTTGTGCAAAGTAAAAGATTCGACTGTAACACCATAATATCTGATATTTGGTTTCTACAACGTGTTTTAGGTTTATTATCTTTGCATTAATTCGAATCAATGCAATCCCATCAAATAAATAATCACATTACCTAGTATCTTCTCATACAATCACAGAAAAATATAAAAAGAAAATAGAATATACATATACGCCATCCGCATTCGTCTCGGGGCCCCGGGTCTTCAACGTAAGGTTACTTAACTTACGGAAGGACGGGGGAAAGGCTAGCACGAGTGCAAAACGTATATAGCATTTATTTATATATCATATATATCACTATATATATTATCATAGGCGGATAATCAACATTACAGGCAAGTGATAAATATCATCACGGGCAGGTAATCACATCACAAGAAAGTTATGAATAATGCAGAGATGGAATGGTCGGATTACCTAGGAATCCCGCGTTTCGTTCAAGCTATCAAACGAAACGTGACATTCTCCGGTCGCATGAATAGCCGGTGCACAGCCAAAAGCAGACCCCTATGAGTGTGGCAAGCTACCAAGCAACCCAAGAAACGAGGCAACCCAATATCATCATCATGGGGGGACCACCCGATACTTTCTCAAATCCGGTGACTTGAGCACTCCTCTGCGGGTCTATCCTATACTCCTTACAAGTGTGGAAAACAACCTGCCAATTCTAGACTCAAGTGACCCAATCTCAACTCCTTGAGATGGCCACCCGCTGCAATCTAGAACCCGGTCGCTCGTACGCTTCTCCACGGGGTAATACTAAACCTGTATTATACAACAGCGACAACGATTGCAACCTAATTGTGTCCCGACAAATAATAATACATCAAGCGGTGACTACGGCCACATATGAACCGCTAAGTCCCGAAACAAAGAATATACATATAGCGGATACGGCAGCCACAAGTTGGAGCTCGCCTCGATCAAATGAATATATAAGATGGATACAAGCATGAATGGAAATAACACTTATCTCAATATCACACTTCCGCACGGGGGCTATTCATTTCGTGACAATCCAAACACATTCTATCCACACCAATATCTCAATAACAAATGTGCAATCCCGTCTAATTGATCATATAGCAATTAGGAGACGTTTACTAATGCATATCTATATTTTATCTGTGTTCGAACCGACTAAATCAAACACTTTGATTTAGTTGATTCGAACCATGACATTAAAATTCATAAACCGTGAGACCGCAAACTTGAAATTCCAAAAACTGAATTTCAAGTTCATCTCGGCTACGAAAATCCCCTCATTTTTGCGCGAAATCGAACCCCAACAACCCCATAAGACCCTATACTATACGGGCCTTGATTCGGCCCCAAAACGGGGCCAAATCAGGGACGGGATTAGCCCTGCATCAGGGCTGAATCAGCCTTAGAACAACCCCAAATCGGGGCTAATCCAGTGGCTGATTCAGCCCCCATGCGGGACTGAATCGGCCTTAGTTCGGCCCCGAATTGGGGCCGAATCGAGCTCAAATTGGGTGGGTTTGGGTTATCGTGAGCCTACTCTAAACTCTATATTCGAACCAAGAATCCGGTGGCTCCGGCACAAGCAAAAATGAGAGCTATTCATGTAAAATTTTAAATCCAGTTTTGAAAATAATTGGGTTTCATGAATTCCAATGTCACAATGATAAGTTGTAATCTTTACACCGGCTCTGATACCACTACAGACAAGATTTGAAATCAAGACATGATTTTAAAAGGAGCGGAAGTAATGAATTTCAAAAATCAAGAGAGTAAAATCATGCACACATAGAATAAAGAATAAAACTTGATACAAACTAGAAAGCTAAAACAAGAATTGGTGGACTACAACTTTTGTAGCGCGTTAGTCACTTCTCCTTGGACTCTGGTGAGTCTTCACGAAGCTCAGGACAAGCTTGCTCGATGATCTCTTTACCGAAGGTGATCCATCTTGAGATAACTCCAATACAAGATTTAGTTTCAAATTGATTTCATCAAAATGAAGCAACCCACTAATTAAACTTGCTAAGAATGATTAGTAGGAGATATAGAATAATTAGCTCACTAATTTCTTCTCTTCTCTTTTCTTTTATCACTTGAGATAAAACTCAAGAGGAGGTAGCCATGGAGATGAGAGAATTAAGAGATAAGGTTTAAGATGAGAACAAATACAAAAAACAAATGAGTCATCAAAGAAAAACACCTCAAGCATTTTACAAGCCTACATTTTCCATGACTCATTCTCTTTTGTTTGAAATTAAATAAAAGAATAAATATGTTCTCATTTAATCCATCAAGTCTTATACACCCATCTAAAATGTATCAATATATATGTCACAATATTTACATCAAATATACATATTAATAAAAAGAAGAAAATAATAAAGTGAGCATGATATTGGTTAATATATAAATATATCGATATATAAATAAATATTTAATTATTAAATCAACACTTGATTTAATAATCTATCTATATCATATATATACCGGCTAGTATCAATAAACACCCGACTAAAATACGTGTATCAAATTCACGTATTTAATTGAACTCCTGCACGTATCCCTATACATGCCCTACATCGTTTCACGTGTGTTGGGAAATCTCTGTATGGGACTCTAAAAACTCGACAATACGCTGGTAGTAGGTTAGGATCATATCCATAGCCCATAAGCACGTCAGCGGTACTAGCTGCATGTAACGGCTACCCAGGTATTGATCGAAAGAAGGTCAACGAGCAAGCTCATCTGAACCCTGCAAAGTCTATCAGTGACATTACCGTACAGTCTGGTCTCTTCGTCTAAGAGTATCGCATATTGGGTCTAGGGTTTGGAATCTGTCAGATCCCAATAACTCGATAAGTCGTGCGACAAAAGACTCATAACCAACCGGAGATACAACTTATTACACTTATCAGTTTATCTCCATTGCGATGGCCATCGACTTGTGGTTGTCATCATGTCTTGCACAGTACAACATCAACTTCCTATACCGAGAGAGGTGAATCCCCTCGACTGCTCACTGCCTCCATTGCTTCGGGACTAAATCCAACAAAAACCCATTTGCACGACTCCTTTGAGCCGTGGCAGGGTAGAAGTCTAAGTAACACACATGAGACACTATGGCGATCTCAGGTACTAGGGACTGTCCTATACTCATATCACCAGAGAACTGCTGTCTGACATTGGTATATTACCAACTAGGAGTTCTCGGTGAGTCCGTCCAGTGTAACTCATCCAATGAGTACATGTATACAATACTCGATGTCAAACACCAATAGCTGCAGGATGAGCTATAACCCTCCAACCGGGTCAGGAAACACACACACTAGTCTAAACTGGAGTACCGATGCCCAGTCTCGATACTCCTACAAGTTGGGACATTTAAGGATGTACTTATCGACTACCCAGGCCCCATTAGTATGATCTCGATCATCGTCCTGATAGTTAAGAAAAATCCTAGGGATTTATCTCATGTCTAAATAATACATAATAATGAATAAAACGCATCAAATGAAAGATAAAGATAAACCAGATAGCATACTATTATCTCGAGTAAAATTGTTCTCTCGTATAGGTCCTCCTTCAATTTCAATAATTGCCTTGAGGGCACCTATATCCAATACTACATAGATGTCCATACCCAAATGAACGTTATCATGGACGTCCATTGAGGCGTCCCTGCACATGATTTTCTGAAAAACAGTGCATGGTGAATTTGGTTTGTTTTGAGGATTTGGTTGGAATCTAAACTTGGTGGTTAGCGCGCGCGCGCGCGCGCATCTAATATACAGATAAAAAGCAATATTAACGAAAAAAACTATTGTTATGTCATTAACATAAATGATACATAACAAATACATAAATACACGAAAAAGGAAAATCTATCCTAATACAACGACGGACTTATACATCAATACAGAAAAACAATACAAACAAACATTAACGTGAAATAAAATACATAAAGCTTTGAGAAAATAACGAAATTTAGAAGTGAGAGAGATGCTTCCAAAATTCGGTCGTTTTCGTCACCTTTTCTTTGATAAACTCTCCCTTCACTTTGTTGAATGCTTGAATTTGAGTTTCATGCGTTTCGACTCGAGCAGTGAACATTATACGCTCATTTATACCCGGATGAACGTAGAATGGATTATTTTGTCCAGTCTCAAAACCATTAGGGGCATGGTAGTGACTATTCACAATGGGACAGTTTGGTGGTGGTCCTTGTGTTGGCAGATCGACTGGAGCGGGGTCTTCACCGGTTGGAGGAGTAGGGAATATAAATTTCTTGACCGGTTCAGAAGGGTCCTCTTTAGAAGAAGGCAGCAAAGGGAATTGTGGTAAGGTGAAAGGAAGAATCCTTGATGGATTAGGAGACGAACGAACAGGAGAGATTCGTTCCTTTTTTATTCTCTTTGATGATGGTGAGCCCTTCTCTGTAAGAGGGATTGTCTCAGTAGCCATCATTCGTTTAGACATGATTTAGTGTAGGTTTTGTGTATGTTTGAGAAAAAATAGAGTGAACACAAGATGATATAAATCAAAGTGTTCAATTCTATTTATAGAAAGGATTAGGGATAGTTTCAAAACTGATAAACAGTTTTAAAGACGTTTAAAATTTGAATTTTGAAAAATTCTAATGTTTAAACCCTAAATATTCATTAAACTGTTGTGCAGTTTGTATGAACAGATTCATCAATGGACGTTTATCATCTATGATAGACGTCCTAGGGACGTCTATTATGGACATCTGTTTCTATGAAAGTTTTCTAAGTGTAAGAGATTCAAACTGTTGTATATTATTTGGTTTCTAGTTCACCTGTAATCTTTGTAAAACGAGTTCTATCTAAGGGTTTTGTGAATATATCGGCCAATTATGAGTCGGTCGGTATATATTCAAGAATAATATCATTCTTGTGATAGTGATCTCGTAGGAAGTGATATCTAACATATATGTGTTTGGTTCGACTATATTGGTCAGCGTTTTTGGTCATTTGGGTTGTGCAAGTGTTGTGACAAAGTATTGATATTTTAGAGACTAATTCCTTATAGTCTTCAAGGGTATATTTAATCCAAAGACTTTGTCCGCAACATGCACCAGCGGCAATGTACTCTGCTTTAGCAGTGGACAATGCTACTGATACTTGTTTCTTGGAATTCCAAGTCACCAAGTAGTTTCCTAGGAAATGACATATACCGCTACTACTTTTGATCAATTTGACTTCCAGCATGATCTGCATCCAAATAACTTATTAAGTGAAATACGTTATTTTTCAGATACCATAACCCTAAATTGATAGTGCTTTTGAGATATCTAAAGATTCTCTTGACCGCTACCAAGTGTGATTCTCTAGGATCAACTTGGAACCGTGCACAAAGATAGATGTTGTATATTATATAAGGTTTTCTTGCAGTTAAATATAATAAACTTCCAATCATATCTCGGTAGAGTTGTATATTTACATCCTTACCGGTTTCATCCTTGGTGAGTTTTCTTGTCATTACTATAGGTGTCTCACAAGTCTTTGCAATCTTCTAAGCCAAACTTCTTAATAAGTTCCTTTGTATACTTAGATTGATTGATGAATAGTCCTTCTGAACTTTGTTTAATTTGAAGTCCGAGGAAGAAATTTAATTCTTCAATCATACTCATCTCAAATTCATTCTGCATAGACTTAAAGAATTTTGACAAAGCTGCTCATTAGTAGAACCGAATATAATATTGTCAACATATATTTGAACAACAATGAAATCCTTTCCATAGGATTTAGTGAATAATATTTTATCTACCATCCCTTTCGCATACCTTAT
The DNA here is from genome assembly GCA_030015575.1 of Agapanthus africanus. Lineage (NCBI taxonomy): Eukaryota > Viridiplantae > Streptophyta > Magnoliopsida > Asparagales > Amaryllidaceae > Agapanthus > Agapanthus africanus. The sequence goes on from CM057341.1 coordinate 730,735,457, forward strand.
CTTGAGTAGAAATGTACTGAGTCTTTCATACAAAGCCCTAGAGGCTTGTTTAAGACCGTGCAATGCCTTTTCCAATTTGTATACATATTCAGGATGTTTGTGATCTTCAAAGCCTGGTGGGTGCGCTACATATACTTCTTCATCTATTTTCCCATTTAAGAAAACACTTTTAACATCCATTTAAAATACTGTAAAGTTTTTAAAACAAGCAAAGGCTAATAATATCTTTATAGCCTCATATCGAGCCACTGGTGCATAAGTTTAATCATAATCAATTCATTCGACTTGATTATAATCTTGAGCAACCAGTCGTGCTTTTTTTTCCTTATGATATTTCTTGAATTGTCTAGCTTGTTTCTAAAAGCCCATTTAGTGCCCACAATTGTTTATTATTGGGTTTTGGAACTAATTTCCAAACTTTATTTTTTTTTCAAATTGATTTAACTCTTCTTGCATTGCTTCTATCTAATACTCATCATTCTCAGCCTCTTTAAAATTCTTCGGTTTTATGACCAAAATGAATGCTGAGTTGATACATAAATTAAATCTTGATGATCTGGTAACCATTCCTTTATCTATATCATCTATAATTAAATCGTTAGGATGATCTTTGTTGAATTTCCAATCCGTTGCAAAAGAAGTATCAGTAACTTGCTCTTGTTATTCCATTTGATTGGTTTCAACAATTTAATATATTGATGGATTATTCAAATCTTTTGTTAAGATTGGATCATCATCATCTAAACTAATATCAGGATTTAAGAAGTTGGTTTCATCAAACTGAACATGCATACTATTTTGAATATTAAAATCACGATTAGCTTTGCTGGTCATCGAGTACCCAACAAATATGCCTTCGTCGCATTTTGAGTCGAACTTTCCTAAATTGTCTAATGTATTTAAAATATAGTATTTACAACCGAAAACTTTGAAATACTAAACGTTTGGGGTTCTACCATAAAGTAATTTGTATGGTGTTTTATTTAAATATTTTCTAATTATTACCCTATTTATTATGTAGCAAGAAGTGTTAATAGCTTCTACCAATAAATATTTTGGTAGATTATTTTCGTTGAGTATGGTACATGCCATTTCTTGTAAATAACGATTTTTCCTTTCAACAACTCCATTTGTTGTGGAGTTCTGGCATAAAAGAATTCGTGTTTGAAACCTTTCTTATTACAATATTCTTCGAATATTTGGTTTTCAAACTCTTCACCATGATCACTTCTTAGTTTAGATATTTTTAGATTCATTTCGTCTTGAATTTGTTTAGTAAAGATTTTAAATGTGTTAAAAGTTTGGTCTTTGGTTTTTAAGAAAAAAAATCCAAGTAAATCTTGAGTAATCATCTATTATGACATATGCATAAAATTTGCCTTCCAAACTTGCATTGCGACTAGAACTGAAAAGATCCATATGAAGCAATTGCAATGGAGTGTTAGAGAATACATTGTTCTTAAGTTTAAATGAAATTTTAATTTATTTTCCTCTTTGGCAAGTATCACATAGTTTATTTTTTATAAACTTTAGACTGAATATGCCTTTGACTAGGTTATTGCTTGTAAATTTGGATAAAATATCCACTGAGAAATGACCTAATCTTCTATGCGAGAGTAGTGGGTCTACTACATTGTTTGCTATTAAACATGTAATATTTGGATTTTTAAAATCTTGTGTATATATTATATATATGTTATGATATCTTTTACCAGTTAGGACTATTTTATTATTATATATTATATTGCATATATTTTTTTCGAAAACTACGTTATATCCTTTATTGCAGAACTGGCTAACACTAAATGGGTTATGTTTTAAGTTTTCTGCATATAGTACATCTTTTATGATAGTTGAGTTAGATGAGTTATTAAAGTAAATATCACATTTACCAATGATCTTGCCTTTGTTGTTGTCGCCAAAAATGACACCATCACTTTCTTTTCCTGATAGTGTTTCGAAACTTTGAATGTTTCCATTCATATGCCTCAAACAACTACTATCAAGTATCCATCGACTTCTACGTCTTTGAATGTCCTGCAATACAAGAAGAAAAAATGTTACTTTTAAGATTCAAACCATTTTAGGTTGATTAGGAATAAAATTTTATTTATAAGTGAAATTATTTTTAATGTAGCAATTTTGTGACATGTGTCTCAATGTGCAACAATAGTCACACGTTGAATTAGTATATTTGTTACCATATTTGTAATAATAATATTTAGGCCTATAAGATTTAGTTTTAGGAACCAGCTCTGTATATTTATCAAATTCTATTCCTGCTTTATCACGGTGTTTAATAGATTGTCCTAACAAAATGTCTAAGTTATTTTACTTTTAGTAAAATTCAAAATCATTTCATTTTTTATTTCTGATTTTCGTTGAAGATTAAAGATTTCAAATTTATTTGTTTCAATTATATTTTCTTTAGTTATGGTTACAGACTTAAGTTTTTCATTTATGTTTTCGTTGTCTAATTTAACTTCATTTAATTCATTTTTAATTACCATTTCTGAATTATTCTTTGTGATTAATTTAGTTTTTAAAATTTTATTTTTAGACTTAACCTTATCGTAATTATCCTTAAGAACATGATAAAGACTATTCAAATCTGTTTTACTAAGAGATTCAATATCAAAGTCGTCATCAGTTACCTCATCGTTTAGTGTCATGAAATACATGTTGGTGTCTTTTTCGATTTCCGAGTCACTGGAATCCGTGTCGTCCAAAATTGCTTGAAACGAATTTTTATCCAATTCTTTCTTTGACTTCCATTTGTCTTTGCTGAGAGTTGGACACTCGAATTTCAAATGACCGTCCTTATTGCATTCAAAACAACGCAATGTTTTATTAGAATTAAAATTCTTATCAGACTTATATGTACCTTTTTTTTTAGGAAATCTTCTAGATTTCAGATACTTCTTGAAGTGTCTTGCAATGTGGGTCATTTCTTCATCGTCGCTTTCATCATCACTTGATGATTCTTTAGATTTTGATTTGGTAGTCATTCTCTTTAGCGTGATGTTCTTCCTTTGAATGTCATTTTCTTATTTTTTTTAAGATCTCCTAATTGCATATCGTAATTTTTAAATTTTTCTATAAGAGTGTCAACTTTCAATGTTATCATATCATTAGTCTCTTCGATGGCAGTGATCTTAGATTGCCATGATATCGTAAGAGATCTCAGCAACTTATATCACTTTTCTTTGTCATCGAATTTCTTTCCTAAATTGAAAAGTTCAGTAATAACATTATTGAATCGAGATTACATGGAGTCGAACGATTCATCATCTTTCATTTGGAACATATCATATTTATATATGAGACGATTGATCTTACTCTCTTTGACTTGACTGATTCTTTTATGAGCGGTATGAAGAGTAGTCCAAATTTCATTAGCAGTCTGATACATTGAGATCCTATCGGATTCTTCTAAATTCAATGAGCAATAAAGTGCATTTATTGCCTTGATATTTAACGTTGTCAATCTCTTATCAATATCAGATAATGGATATGTCATAGGAGGAACAAGGGGATTTTCAATGATCTCTAAAGCTACTAGATCTATACATTGAAGGAAAACCTTTATCTTAGTTTTCCAGAACTGATAGTTTGTACCATTGAATAGAGAAAGACGATTAATGGTTTGTCCTTCTATTTGGTTTTCCATAGGATCAGAAACTCAAAAGGTTAATCTTACAAACAAGTAACCCGCTTTGATACCAATTGAAAACAACCTTAGAGAGGGGTGAATAAGACTTTATGGCAAACACAGAGTAATTTTGCGAATATAGAAATTATGCTGCAAGATATAAAAATACAAAACTATCACAATCACAGAAACAGTCACAGAAGTGCAGAAAAAGTAAATGGACACAGATTATTGTTATCGAGGTTCACCAACACCGTGACTAATCCCCGCCTAAGAACTCTTGCTCAGGATTCAACACACTATCCAGTGACTCCTTGCGGGTGGAGAAACCCGGATCTTTTCCTAAGCTCGGATTCGAACCTTTACAATTGCAGGCTGTTAATCACCTAGATTTTTTTCCAGACTCAAGTCCAAACCTTTACAACATGAAAATTTTAGACCTTTCTTCACTAGATCGTACAAGATAAGATTTTACAATCTTAATAAACCAACTCTAGCAATCCTAACGATCTCAAAAGATAAATCAATGTTTTGATTCAAGGAGATGAGGAATTGTATTTTGGAGATTAACAAAAGTTTAAAAATAAATTTGAAAAAGTTTTCAAGATTGAACAAGTTTAAAAACAATCGATTCTTCAAAACTTTTATAGATCTTTCTTTTCTAAAAGAATTGGAAAGTCTAATGGCTCTAAAAAGATCTCTTCTCTCTGAAAAAGTGTAGTAAAAAATTTGAGAATAAGAGAGGCAAAGTTTTCACCAAAACTCGAGAATAAAAACGTTTTAAAGAAATAACTAGTGTGTAAACTTGAGAAAATGAGCCTTATATATAGAATTATGAAAATGGATGGTTGGAACAGTTATTATAACTGCCCTAAAAAGATAGGATGGATAGTGGCAGTTTATAGCCGTTACGAATTCAAAAATCACACCAAAATTCAAATTTGAAAAATTTCAAAATCTGCAATGGACGTCCATCATAGACGTCTATAGGACGTCCATATCTGATATCTTCAGATACAGAACTTTGAATTTTAATAGAAAATTTAAAATAGATTTTGGTGTTTGGGAATTGAAATAGAAATTTTGATTTTAACCATTTGAGATCGACTTGACTCTAGACTTAAATAAAGTAGAAAGGTCTTGAATGTCTTCGATGTGTGACTTCTCCGTTTATAACCTTTGAATGTGTATTGAGTGCATCTGAGTCTTGAATATTTTGAGATATCAGTTGCGATATTAAGTGGCCTTATACTTGAATAACACCAGTTGTGTAGCACTTTGACTAATCCGACATGGTTAGTAATCATATAGTATATTTGAGATACGGTTTTGTAAAATAATCAAAATACAAAGAGATTCATATGTTAACACTATGTGTTTGAATTATGTTAAATAAAAGCTTGTTAGAGTTAGGATTGGGTTAGTTAAGTTAGGATAATTCTTACTCTTTCCTTTGTGTCTCTTTTGATGTTGATGTTAGGGTAATCAGAAACAACGTGGATTAAGGTTCTTAAGTAGGGTATTTGCATGTTTAGGCTATGCCTTCTATACGCTAAATCCCTTCTTATTGACCCTTATCTTTCCGTTCTTTTCTCTTATCCCTAACCTCGGGCCAAACTAACACAATGGGTCTCATTTTAGGATCACCGCTATCATAAGGAATATGGTGCTTAAAGGAGAGGGTTGTGAAATTTGGTCGGAGTTCAACTCACAAGGTGTTGGGCAAAGGGAAGAGTAAGAGATTTTTTCATCCGTTAAACTACCCCTTTCCTACCTTAACAAGTGAGAAGGAATTACTCACTCATAACTAAAAAGAAAAAGAAAACAAAAAAAGAAGAATGAGAAAAGAAAGGAGTAGAGAGAAGGGCAAGCTAGCTGCTTGGGCCCTCACCTAGGCAAAGATCTCTCTTGAGCATCATGGCTTACAAATGATAAAAAAAATAGAGGAAAAAGAAGAAGGAAATGAAAAACCAAAAAATTATAACTATTTTACCAATTAAAATTATCTAAGGAAAATAAATGCAAAGCAATAAAGAAAACTAACTTGCTATAATAAGAAAGACAAGATGAATAAAACTCTTATTCTTCATTCATACTCCACTCAAAAAGCACTCACTACAATTTTAATAGAATACAAGATGAAGAAGAAGCTAACTACTCCTACCTAACCACTATCCTAGCCTACAAACTATATTACAAGATGTCCCTCAATAGCAGCTAATCCGGGGTATTTATAGGCCTTGAAGTGTGAAGCCCTAGCTATATTTGAGAATCACATGAAAATATGGATCTACCCCCAAAACCCTACCTTTGGCGGCGCCAAGACTGCGTCTGAACCGCGACAAATCCTTCTTCGACGCGGTGGATTCGCCACAGCTCTGTCGAGTTGGCTCTCCAATTGTTTTTGGTGTTCTTCTGGGTATTTTTGGAGGTGTTTTGGATTTTGACAGTTTGATTTAGGTCCTTTCAAAATCTGCAGCGTTTAACTGTTGACTTGTTGACTTTGATTAGTCCAAATTGCTTCATTCTAAGCTCGAAAGTCCGTCAATCGCTTCAATACTGTTTTCCTGTGCTCATGTAGAAAACATAGATAAAAATCACCTATCTACATACAAAATGATACGGAATGAGTGGTATTGATATGCAATATTACGATATGAATAGGACCTCTCCGCATGTGGGGGTCCTCGACAATTCACGTCCAAGTTTTGATCATGTTTGTTATATTTTTAAAAAAAACATGTATATTTTTTATTATGTTTTGTTTTACATGTAAACGGGTTTGAACGCATGTATATCGATAGAATTTCGAGGGCATGACTATTGCACCCGTCGATATATCGTACGAAGAGATAAAATATGGAAAACTCCGTACCCACCAAAAAAGAAATACGGACCGAAATCCACATTCCGAAAAGAAAACCGGACCGGAGTAAGCATTCTAGTGTTATCGAGAGGGAAATATAGATCGAAATCTATATTTCCAAGCCACGAAAGGGAAATACGGATCGAAAAACGCATTCCCGAGGGTTTCCTTAAGGGAAAAGCCTGACGACTTTCTCTTTGATGGGGTCACCCTCCTCCTTCGATGTTGATAGGGTCCCAAAAATTTATAAATTTTTGAATACTCAAGACTTCTGATTAGATCTTGAATAATAGCAGAGAAAGGAAATGTCTTTGTTCCTTTTTTTTTATTTCTTGCTTGCAACAAAATTCCTTGGAGATGCGTTCCTCTCCTTTGCTCTTTTTTGGATCTTGATGAACATGGAAAAAAGGATTCAAAGGAATCCCTCTCTATTTACTTTTATGGGTCTTGGATCTAAAAGGAATTTTTGTAGTGGAGAAAGAGACAAAAAGGATTTCTCTCTCTAAAAAATATATATTTTTCTTTTGCGGAGGAAGAAGAGAGGGAGAACCTACGTGAGAGGAAAAAGAAGCGACGGCTCCAAAACCGTAGAAAATTTTTGGGGAGAAGAATCCTTCTTTATTTCATTATAGGATGGAGTTTAAATATCCCTTACACTTTCATTTGAGCCTTTGGGCTTTTCAATATTTTTCTTTTGCCCATTCTTTTATATTTACTCATAATAATAAAAGAAAAATACATTAAATTGCATAATTTAATTTTTTTCTTCTCTTGGCCTGGGGGTCGGTCTCCGTTTGAGCTCAAACTTGACTCAGGCTAGGGTCCATTTGGACGCTGACTTTGAAATTTTGCCTTGTTGAATTTTCTGAGTTTGGCTTTTTGGGCAAGGGGTGTAAATTTTGACCCTGATGGTGAAGAAAAGAGACTTAAGCCTCTGCATGTTCTTCTCCTTCCTTAAAACCCTAGGTAAGAAGATCAATTTCCATTAAAAAGGAACTTTAAGCTTCAACAAGTTCTTAAGTTCTTTCTCTGGATCGAAAATGCTTGGGTCAAATCTCCTCCTTATTGAGAACTTAAGTTCTTATAAAGGGATTTTCGATCTCAAGATCTGAGGTCTCGAGGAAAATTAAGTCTTCCCCCCAAGAAATATATGATCATCAAGATCTCACTCAAATCGAAGCTTAAGCTTCGCAATACCAAAGTTTTGTCTCCAAAGATATATATCATGACCAAAAAACACCTAAGATCATAAAAATATGATATTGTTGATTTTAATGGGAAAAAAACTATTAAACAAAAGCTTAAGCTTCATAAAGATTTTTTTCTATGGAAGGTTAACCTTCTTTGAAGAAGAAAGCGATTAATTTTTGAAGCTCTAGTCACACCACGTGATATGCACGTGAGTAAGCGCCAAAGCTGTGCGCTTGCAAGAAATTTGCGCCAGAACTTAAGATCTACGATTGGGCCGCGCCACGTGAAACACACGTGCATGCGCCAAATGCTAAGAAAGATAGGTTGCACCAGCACTACGTGATATACATGTGCGCTCGAGCTGTGCCAAGCCGATGCCACTGTGTGTCACGTGATATGCACATGGGCATGCGCCTGAGCCACGAGCCGATATTCGAGCCATGAGCCATGCGCTATGTTATATGCACCAAGTATGTTTGGGTGTCAAACAGACCCAATTCATAGTCCCAAATTGGCTAAGTCACGAAACTTATGCTTCATTGATCTTAAGATCAGTTGAGCCCATATGCTCAAAATGATCTAAGTTGATCTTAGTAATAAACAAGACTAACAATTCTTAGATAAGGTTTATGCAAGCATGTGAACTTATGGACCTCACAAGTGTGAGAAATACAACCTAAGTTCACCTCCGTTGGCAAATCAAAACACCATCATGGACCCCGTCAAGAAAATGCTTGATCCAAATCTAAAATATATATAGATTTGGACTAATCCACACCTTATAGACGACGACATAAATTAGTCTCCATATACAATCTAAGGGCAACCCAAAATAAACAAAACCAAAACACACATACACGAAGAAAAAACCTGGAGTGCAGAAAGTTGTTATCGTTCGCGATAACGTAATTAACTGCAGGGGCTTACGCCTGCAGGAAAGATTACGTCCCCACACTTAATAAACCTCTCACCCTGAGAGGGAATCTGAAAGTCATCTATATCGGTTGCATCCTTCCAAATCTCCGATATACAACACTGTAAATCAACTTATTGTCTTCGAAGAAGTGGATGGATCAAACCAATGCATTTACCCCTAAATTCAGGCGAGACGTTCGACAACAGTTCTTCTGAACGGCTTTTGGTGGTAAACAGTTATGTGCAGCTAGTATCGCTGACGTGCTTATGGGTTAACCCATGAGGGGATTGATATGGAAGTATTTCAGATTCAATCGGATATAATCCTAAACTACTGCCAGCATATTGTCGGGTCTTTAGAGTCCCACACAGAGGGATTCCCTGCTCAAGCAAAACGATGTAGTGTGCGTATGGTAATACGTGCGGGAGTTCGATTAAATATGAGTATATGATACACATACATTAATCGGACATTTGATAATACTAGGCGGTATATTACAAAGGCATATTTTAAAATCAATTATTATATATATATATATATATATTCTAGTCTAGAATATATATATATATATATATATATATATATATATATATATATATATATATATATATATTCTAGTATTATGCACTCTCCTTTTCTCTTTTTGATTATTTGTATATGATACAAATAATTGTGTATGTATTTGATACATATACAAATACATATATATGATGCATGTATGCATCTAGAAGGGTGATGAACACATTTTATTGCATTTATTTTATCACTACACTATTACCTTTTGTTAGTTATTTTAAATAAAAGTGTTACTAAAAACGTGTGTTGAATGTAAGTGCAGATCACAGGTTTATTTGCAATAACTGGGTCAATTCTGGTCTGATTAGGAGTTCAATTCGCTATTATAAAGATTTGCAGATCAAGCTAACCAAGAGACCGAGCCAAATTAGGAAAGTAGCAACCTAACCCATGTCAACTTGCGATCGGGTCGCTAATTGAATAAATGAAGATATCAGAGAATCAGAAAAAATTTACGAGATCGGACAAAAAACTACATCGCGGTCCGCCTTGAAAGTTAGGCTAAAACTTGGGGTTTTACCCAGTTTCCGTCGAGCTATTTTGGCCTTTTAATATCAATTTTGGCATGGTGATTCATTTTAGGGTTAGAGTTTCAAATATGTAATTCATTATAAATAGAAATCTCTATGTATCATACAGAGGGCGGCTAATCAATTCTTCTTTTAATTTCATCTTTTGTTTTCTGTTTTTGGGGATTGATGAACAACCAATTTATTTATAAGTTTATTTAGATTTATAAAGTTTTTAATCTTATTTTTAATCATGTCTTTTTCTGTTCCTTTATGCAAGTTTTATTTTTCCGTTATGAATAGCTAAATTCTATATATCTAAGGTTAGATGAATCTAGATAGATTCATGTGTTAATTCCTTTATAAAAATGTCTCTTTTTGTGCTTAAATTTCTCTAGGTTAATATAAGATCAAGTTTGCCGATAAATGTTTATAGGTTATAATGCAAATCGCTTATAGCCTATGCTAAGGAAAAGCAAATAGATTGACAACAAATTAATTTAGAATCAATAAAATCCTTCTTTTAATAATTATGCATTTACATGATTTGATAAATTATGATGAAATACAATTAGTTTATGCAGTCAATATTTTAAATATAAGATTGATACATTATGTTGAAATACATAAACTCATTGCGGTCAAAGTTAATTCATGATGATTAAAAAGGGTAATAAACAGAGACCGATTTATAAGAATATTAACATATGATTAGATTTAGAGGATTCAAAACCTTAGATAAACCTTATTTCATAAATTTCTCTTTCATAATTATTTTAACAAAAACAAATTAAAATCTTTTCTTTTAATCTGATTAAGTTCAATTGATATTACTCTTCCCTGTGGATCGACCTGTACTTGCATACGTACTACATAGTACGCCGTGCAATTACGGTAATTAAAATTTTCGCTTCAAGTTTTTAGCGCCGTTGCCGGGGAAGATGGTAATTTTAGTTGAATTTTTCGGATTAATTTATAGTTTTTCTTTAGTTTTTCTAGTTTTTCTTTTCTGTTTTCTGCTCTGTTTTATTTTTCTTTTTCAGGAAATCAAGCAAAGACGAAGGCGACGGAGAAATTGGATGCAGATCAGATGAAAAAGTTCGACGGTTTCTGGTGAATTTTGGCGAATTCCCCGACTTTTTGAAACTACTCGAGACCATTTTCCTCTATGAGCAATCTTCTTCTCTTTCTTCTCAAACCCTATATTTCCACTGTTTTTTCTGCAGGTTTTCTTTGCACAGCTGCCAAATGAAAAAATATAATAAAATTTATTTTTGCATAACCCAAGCCTTTTAATCTAAAATCAATTAGACATCTAGGATCCACATAGATCAATAGGACAAGCTGACTTTTAGGGTAGCTAATATTTTGAGGTGTCTAGTCAATTGGTGTCTAGACAAGTGTGACTAACGAAAGTGGTTATTTAATTAGGACCGTAGCGAAATCTCGGGGAGCCTCCTACCTGCCTGGTACTTGCCTGGCTAACTGGTTAGTCTGCTTTGGGTTTATCCATTCTAACGGTTAACTTAGGCGCTGTCTAGGTCTAGGGTCACCCTAGCCGATTAAGGTTTGATTGTTTAATGTTTTTATTCTTTTTATTAAAAAAACAAAAAAAATCATAAGGCTAGATATGGAAGACCAAATCGTACAACTTCCAACTACTTTTAGGGATATGTGCTATCCAGTTAGATCTTCCCTCCCATCTTTCATCAATTTGCCAGCTGGTGATAGAAACCATTATGAGATCAAGCCTGAATTCATCACCATGCTTCCTAAATTCACTGGTTTAGAGTCTAAAGATGCCTATAACTTTATAAGTGAGTTTGAGGAAGTGTGTGACATGCTTAAATTACAACAACTTAGTGAGGATGCTATTAAACTTAGGTTCATACCATTCGCCCTAAAAGATAATGCCAAGAAATGGTTTTGTGGTCTTCCTACTAAATCGATCTCAACATGGGATGAGTTCGTAAAAATCTTCCTTAAAAAATATTACCCCAATTATAAAACGACAAAAATTAGAAATGGGATTAATCAATCTAACCAAATAAAGGGAGAGACTTTTTGGAAGTATTTTGAGAGATTCAAAGATCTTCTTACCAAATGTTCACACCATGGTATGGAAAAGTGGCGGTTATGTCAAATAGTTTATGAATGTCTAGAATATAACTCCAAGACCATGTTAGAATTCATGAGTCAAGGATATTTTTTTTCAATAGATGAAGATAGTGTATGAGAGTTTTTAGAAGAACTAGTTGATAGAACCATGCAGTAGGAAGAGTTTAATGATAAGTCGATCTATTCTAGGAGTGGTTACCAAAAAGAAACTCTGTTGATGCCAAAGCTGAAATCGATGCCTTGAGGCATAAGATAGAGACCTCAGAGGGTAAACCACAAGCCCAATCCACAAAATATCTCAATCTGTTTATGTAAATTATTAAGATCCGAGTCATCTTTCTGAAGAGTGTCCATTCTTTCACGACTCCCTAGGTTATAACCAAGTTAATGCTATATTTAATGAGCTTAGGAATGATCCATATGCTCCAACTTACAATCCTGGTTAGAGAAATCACCCAATTTTTTTCTCAAAACAAAAACGCTTCTAACACTAACGTGAACCATAATTTCTGTTGGGATTCCTAGCGCCCTGGCCGCCTACCGCGGCCGTTGTGGAACGAAAAACTTTAACTTTTAAAAATCCGACGCTAGAAAACTCGTCCTAGAGTCTAACCATAAACCGAAACTAGCTATCTACAGAGATCTATCTACTGTGATAGATGCTTATACCTAGAGATCCGTGTCCTTTGGATCTTCACTCCTCGTCTAGAGCTCCTAGGGATCCTTGATCAACCTTGCTTGTTCGCCTTCTTGATCCTAGATGCTCCACCCGAGAGTTCTTGATTCAAGCATGGCTTCATAAGTGAAGCAACTTAGTGACCTAGTTTGGTAGACTACATTACTAAGGAGATGTAGTGATTTATGTAGTGTATTTCTATCTCTTTTCCTTCCTTGATTCTCAACTTATGAGATGGTAGGGAGGGAGATGAAGATGAAGGAAGAGGAACTCAAGAGAGCTAGACAAGTGAGGAAAGAGAACCTCGTGTTGAGAATGAAAAATCTCATGTGAAGAAAATCATGAAGCGTGATTTTGTAAAAACCATTTTTCAATAAAACTAATACAGCCTGTAAGTCCATGCTACCTCTCCCGGTACTTTCGGGCATGCGGAATTTGATGAAAAACAATTTTCTAGAGGCGGTAACATGGACTCAAAACCGGATCTTTGTTAAACATCTAACTAACAACCTAACTAGGAGTTGTTAACTACTCGGTTAGGGGGTTATACCTTTCTTTCTTGAACTCCTTCGTCTTCAAATCTCGATGGTGTACGGATCGGCTTCACCCTGTCGTCTCCTTGCGCCGAAGATCGATCCACCCGAAAGCTTCTACCTTTGGCTTCTTCTTCGAGCTTTGAAGAAACTAGTTCACTCGGTTTGCTAAACCTTGTGAACTAGAGTGAGTAGAGAAGAGTGTGTTGGGATTTTATCTATGGTTCTTGGTTCTCAACACATGAGACAAGTGAACCATAGACTAAAGAGAGGGAGAGGAAGAGGAAGAGGATGAGAGCTCAAGAACACAAAAGAGAGAAAGGAAATGAAAGAATGAGCAAGACTTTTCTCTCTTGGCTCTCATAATCCAAAAACATCATAACCAATAATAGCAATCAAGTATTAGTGATGGTTTAAGCTACAATAGCCATATCATTTCATGTCATTTTGTACAAGAGAACAAGCAAGCAAAAGTCTTTGCTATGAAATGATAGCCATTGTTATCATGATGGTCAACTAGTCCAACCTAGTCAACCGGTCAACAAAGTCAACAAGTCAACAAAGTCAACCCCTCAAACAACCATGTCACTATAATACTTAATTAATATTATTGTTAATTACATATCATATTCTCATTAGGGTTGAGCAAAAAGTCAATAGTCAACAGTCAACGGTCAACAACCCTAATGAGAATCATCTGCCTCTGTCTCTCCGTTAACTGTGCATACACACCCGCATCCGCGTTCCGAGGAACAAAAATACATACTGGATAAAACCAATCCCAAAACGTAGACTAGGATCTGGCTTAAACCAAAGCCTGCTAGTGTTAACTGTCCGGACACTGTATGTGCACAAGTGCACGGATGTGACTGAACCCTGTCGCAAAACCATGCGACCTGTCGCAAAACCATGCGACCTCTACTCTTTTGCCTAAAGGCGAATAGCTTTCTGTGTGGGACTCTAAAGACTCGACACTACGCTGGCAGTGGGTTTAACCACAGACCGCAAGCGGCACTAGCTATGCATAACGGTCCCCAGGTAGATGTCGACAAGAAGACTGACGAGGTAAAACCCATCTGAACTCCTACTGAGCCTGAATGTGACAGTCTCCGTACAGTCCGGTCTGTTCGTCTGATACATCGCATGGCGGGCCTAGGGGGACGGTAAATGTCAGTCCCCTAATAGCGGTACAAGTCGTGTCGGAGTGAAGCCCAAAACACCTTGAGATAACACTGGAAGTCTACCAGTATATGTCGCTTGCCCTGGCCAGGGACTACTCGTGTAATGGCTCTCCTAGACACAGCGCGATGTCAACCCCCAATACCGGGAGAGACGAATCCTGTCTAACCGTCACTGCCTCCAAGTGTTTCGGGACTGCACCCAACTACTACCTGTTTGCACGACTCCTTTGAGCCGTGGTAGGGTAGTAATCAAAGTATAGTGGGAACACACTCGAGGCGAAGTGACAGTGTCAAGTCAGCGGACTAAGCTGTACTCATGTCACATGGGAACTGATAACTGACGATAGGTATAATACCAACCGGTCAGTTCCCGACGAGTCCTGTCCAGTGTACTCGTAACCCAACGAGCACCCGCATAGTATCTCCAGTACGACGTACTGATGGCTGTGGGACAGACCATCTCCCACTCTGGGATAAGAAGCGCATGCGCTAGTCTACTCCAGAGTATCGATGCCCTGTCTCGATAGTCCTGCGACTAGGGACCTACATAAGGATGTGCTTATAGATTACCCAGCCCCCACTAGTGTGACTGCCATCACAACGCTGGTAATCAAGCAAAGATCCTAAGGGCTCCACTAATGTGCATAGGTGGTATACTAAAATAAACACATGTACACATTGAAGTAGAAACAAACCAAGTAGCATACTACTATTTTGAGCAAGATTGTATATACAAGTGAATATCCCAAGCTTCCATTAAGTAATATACAAACTAGTATGATACAGTAATGGCCTCTAGGGCATATACACTAACAATCTCCCACTTGCACTAAGGCCATGTACTGGCGTATCGAAGACCTATCATCTCGATCAGCCGCTCGAACTGAGTCTGGGGCAAGGCCTTGGTGAATGGATCTGCAGTGTTATCTTCTGAAGCAACCCTCCGAACCTCGATCTCCTGGCGATCCACGATCTCCCTGATCAGGTGATACCGCCTCAAGATGTGTCTGGATCTCTGATGGGACCTGGGTTCCTTTGCTAAATCTATAGCCCCGTTGTTGTCGCAATACAGAGTTATTGGATCAACAATGGACGGAACCACCTGAAGTTCTTTCAAGAACTTCCTCATCCAGACAGCTTCTTTTGCGGCATCAGATGCAGCGATGTATTCCGCTTCCATCGTCGAGTCTACAACGGTTTCCTGTTTGGAACTCTTCCAACACACCGCCCCTCCATTGAGGGTAAAGACAAAACCCGACATGGACTTGGAATCATCCTTGTCACTCTGGAAGCTGGAGTCAGCAAAGGCCTCGATCTGGAGGTCTTTTCTGCCATACACCAAGAACATCTCCTTAGTCCTTCTCAGGTACTTGAGAATGTTCTTTACCGCTATCCAGTGTTTCTCCCCAGGGTTTGACTGATACCGGCTTACCACACTCAGTGCATAAGCTACATCCGGTCTGGTACACAACATCGCATACATTATAAAGTCTACCATAGAAGCGTAGGGTATAATAGACATGCGATCCCTCTCCAAATCAGTCTTAGGAGACATCTCTTTAAAGAGGGTGATCCCGTGACAAGCCGGTAGGTTACCGCGCTTGGAATCTTCCATACTGAATCTCTTCAGTATGGTGTCGATGTACCTGGACTGTGAAAGTCCTAATATCCTCTTGGATCTATCACGATGGATCCGGATCCCTAGGATGTATGAGGCATCACCCAGGTCTTTCATGGAGAACCTGTGTGACAAGAACCCCTTGACAGATTGTAGCATAGGAATGTCATTTCCTATTAAGAGAATATCATCCACGTATAAAACGAGGAATACTACAGTTCTCGCTACAAATCTACTATAGATGCATGGTTCATCTGGATTTTTGATAAAGCCAAATTCCTTGACCGTCTCATCAAAACAGATGTTCCAACTCAGCGATGCCTGCTTTAGTCCATAGATGGACTTAAGCAACTTGCACACCTTTCCGCTGCTCCCACTCTGAATGAAACCCTCTGGCTGGTCCATATAGACACACTCCTCTAAATTTCCATTTAGAAAAGCGGTCTTTACGTCCATCTGCCAAATCTTATAATCATGGAAGGCAGCAATGGCAAGAAGGATCCGAATGGATTTCAGCATAGCCACTGGAGAAAAGATTTCATCATAGTCCAAACCAGGTCTTTGACGAAAACCCTTTGCAACAAGTCTAGCTTTATAGGTCTCAACCTGTCCATCTATACCAATCTTCCTTTTGAAGATCCACTTGCATCCTACGGGTTTTACCTCGTCTGGAGCAATGTCCAACGTCCATACTTTGTTGGTGTATATGGACTCCATTTCGGTCCGCATTGCATCCAGCCATTTTACCGAGTCAACGCTCTGAACGGCCTGCTGGAAGCTAGTAGGCTCATCATAATCCATGATGCAATCCTCTCTATCCCCGTCTATGAGAAAACCGTAGTATCTCTCGGGCGGATGAGACTGCCTACTACTCCTGCGGAGCGGCGTAGGAATGTCCTGTTTTTTTGAACCCTCTAGTTCCACTAAGCTTTCAGTAATAGTCTGTGGTTCTGGAATTTCTTCCAGTTCTACTGTGCTCCCACTAATTTCCCTTTCCAAGAACTGGTGTTCTAGAAGCGGGCACTACGAGAAACAAGGACTTTTTGTTCCTCTGTGTGGTAGAAAAGATACCCCCTGGTGTTCTTTGGGTATCTCACAAACTTGCATAGTACTGAGCGTGCCTCGAGTTTGTCCGCATGCTGCTTTTTGATAAAAGATGGACATCCCTAGATCTTCAGATATTGAATATAGGGTTTCTTCCCACTCCATAACTCATATGGTGTGGTAGGCACAGTCTTAGTGGGAACTCAGTTCAAAAGGTATGCGGCTGATTCTAGCGCATTGATCAGTCGAAAATAATGTATTTTTAACACGGCAATTTCCCTATCATTTGCACTCATTTAGAAGTGTTCGGTATTCATATTTCACATACTAGCAAATCAGTCGTTAAATATCAGATTGCATGTGTTAGACTCTAAAAACGATATTTCTAAGGAAATTGACTGCATTTCATGGCATCGCATCATCCCTATATTGCGCAACACTTGTTTCGAGATCTGTGCAGGATAATTCGGAAGAAAAGCCAAAATTGTCATTTTGCTGATCAAACATTATGCCAACTCAAAGACCTGAAATCTGGTAGCAATCCAGAAGGAATTACACAATTCAGCATATCAAAACAAGGCTCAATTGTCATCCCAAAGCACCAGAAGAAGTTACAAGCCATGAAGCCTCTAAAGCGCCGCGTAACAGCGGTGGGAGCCAGCTTATGCCGCGGAACCGCGGCGCTTTTACCACGTCATCACTTGAATTTTGGTGCATAATTCTTCTCTCAGTGGCTACACCTCATTTTGACACGTCAAATTCCAGAATTCTCCAGAGTCTTCTGCCAGATCAGCAAAGATCATTAAGTAAGGCTAATCCTAATCAAGCTCCTAACTAAATCTTTTCTAGAAGCTCCCTCCTAACTAATCACATCTAGAAGCTTCTCCTCTAACTAACTTTTGGAGGGAAATTCAAATTTCCTCAACAAACTTTTGTAGGGAAACTTAGAATTTTAAATCCTAGATCTAGGGTTTTGATGGCTATAAATAGAAGCCTAGACCTAAGGTTAAAGGTTGTTCAATCTTGGTTCATGAATCATTAGTTAGTCTTCTCTCATCATTCTAATTCTTCATCTTCTTCCACAAGTCTAGTGACAAGGCTTGTGCGAAACCCTAACCCTAATTCCACTCCAAATTCAAGATCTTGAGTACCAATCAAGCAAGAAGCCTTCAACCCTTTAGGAGCCGAGCCGATCTTCAATCGGGCAAGTGATCCAAGCCGATCCGCGACTCACGGAGACGAGCGAAGCCAAATCGATGATCGAGTTCTTCCTCTTGTAGTTCTTGAGCGATTGTAATGAAATTGTTGATATAAATAAAAGGTGAAATTCTTTAATCTTGCTTTCTTTTAATTCTTGCATCATGATTAGATCTCAATTTGTAATTGTTGCTCTTGTTGTGATGTTTGAGTAAAACTCCGCTCGTTAAGGAGTCGAGACGATCAATAGAATGATGATGTAACAAATCTTAATACAATTTTTAAGTCCTACGAGTTTTGTAAACCCTAGCAAGTTCAAGAATCGGTGACCTAGTTTCGTAGCGATACTTTCTTGATTGTGATCGCTCGAAATTAGGGATCTACGATCGTTTCTTGAATTTACTAGAGGCTAGAATGTGAATGATATCGACGAAAGAACAAGGGATAAGATGAAACCCTAGTTTCAAAAGAAATCCCTAATTCTCGATCGATCATCATCGATCTAGTATCAATTCATCGAAGGATAAGAATGCGTCATTGTAAGATTGCATCACATCTATAGATCCGATCGATTCCTACGAGCCTCATTTCGATTCTTGATATTTGGTTTGGAAAAATCAACAAACTATCAATTCTTGATTCTATCTTTTTCTTGTTATTAGATCTATATTTTCTAATTCTTGAACTTCAAAATATAAATCATGAATTGTTTTGTTTCCTTTCCTTTAAAGTTTCAACTCATCTAAATCGAAATACGAACGATTATACTTTCCCTGTGGACGATCCGCACTTACTAACGCGCTACAATCGACACCGTTATTGATTGCGGTCAAAATATTTTTGGTTGTGATTTTTATATAATTTTCCAACTACACATCCGGAAATCGTATAAATCAAATGGCGCCGTTGCCGGGGACTATTTGATTTACTTACATAATCGGAAATCAATTAAATCAAATGGCGCTGTTGCCGGGGATAGTGCGCTAATTGTTCGTATTTTGAAATTTGAGTTGAAAATTTTATTCCATCTAAATTTTGTGATCTAAACTCGCACAAACCCTAATACGTATGTTGTGATTTGATTGCGAGGAAATCTGGAATCATTGGAGCTTGGATAAAATTTTGTGAATATTCCAGAGAGCTCAAGGAGTGAAGAGGGACCTTCTGTGAATTTTTTGTGCAGTGATCCAACTACACCACCGCGATTCCACGGCAAACACCCCTTACCTGCGGCGTTTCCGCGGTGGGACTACCTCCTCTCTGTGCACATTTTGCTCTGTGAGTCTCTATCTTTCTTATCTCTTACCTCATCTGCTTAAATAACAATTTCTTGCAGGTTTCTTTGCAAATAATCGCAGCGCGCAAAAAGCAAATTAAAATTGTGCGTGTTTTTGATTTTTGGTTGTTTGCATATTAATACGGATATTAAGGGGCACGGCCAAATCCAAATTAGGTGGGGATTTCATTATCCTTCTTAGGCCCCGAAAACCACAAAACTTGCATCCGCATTGACCCACATTAACTAAAAGAAATCTAGAGAAGACTCTAAGGACTGCCGCGCTCAATTAGGACAAGAGAAGGCCGTGGGTAATTCATTGCTTATCCGCGTTTTCTTGTGGTGCCCAAGGCGAGTGTGTCTAAGGCTAGTGGTTTTTAATTAGGCCCACTACTTACGTAGTGGAGTACCTTCCCACTTACCTGGCACTTATCCGCCACAGGAGGACAAAGAGGCAGTGGAGGATTGATCCTGCGACTTGTCTTTTGGCAGTTAGGAGCGGTCTAGAGCCGGACCTAGGTGACCACTAGATTCTAGGGTTTTGTGTGTTGCATTTGTTGTGTAGCATCATTTTTTTTTTCAAAATCCGTATCAATTTTTAAAACAAACACCGCATTCATTTCATTTCTCCTAATTATAAATTCATGCTGCCACTTGTACTAACCCTTTTTAGTGCAAGATAGGCTGGACACAGGTTTCTAGTGCCCGTTTAGTCCGCGTTTTCACCGATCGACCCTAGAGTCGGTATTTCTACATTTACCCTTTCTTTTCCCACCACCACACCCACATCGATGGATCCGTCTCCATCGAACTTCTTTTCCACTATCCTGCCGCCGTCCGTTGGTGCGCAGAATCCACCTCGCATCTCTCTCCAAGAGAGATGCTATCCTACACGAGGCCCACTTTCCACTTGCTTATCCATTCCACCAGCCAACGGGGAAAATTTTCAGATTAAACCCTAATACATCAACCTTCTACCAAAATTTCACGGTCTCGAGTCTGAAGACGCATACGTGTTTATCACGAAATTTGAAAATGTATGCGCAATGATGGGTACTTCACAGCTTTCTGTGGATGCTTTACGTCTTCGTCTTCTCCCATTTACCTTGTGCGATTTAGCCGAGAAGTGGCTATATAACACTACCGCACATTCCATTTCAAATTGGGACGAATTCGTCAAAGCATTCCTTAAGAAATTCTACCCACATCAAAAGACAGCTCGAGTCCGTAGCGAAATCTATCAATTTACCCAGCTTCCAAATGAAACATTTTCAAAATGTCTTGAACGCTTCAAGGATTTGTTAGTCCAATGTCCACATCACGGCATCCCGAGATGGGAACTATGCCGAATCATTTATGAGGGCATTAATCCTAACACAAGACAGACCCTTGAATCCATGTGTCAAGGCAACTTCATGACTAAAGATGATGGGGAAGCCTGGAAATATTTAGAAGATTTCGCTGAAATATCTTTACAGTGGGAGGGTGTGAATCAATCGTCTAGGGAGGGCAATGATATTTCCATAGGAGTTAGAGCTGACATTGTAGCTATACACAAGAAACTCGAGACTATGGAAAATAAATTTTTAGCCGCCACCCTAAATCAAATGTCACTCTCAAAAACTGTATGTGGCTGCTGTTCTGATCCGTCTCACTTGACGGAAGAATGTCCGTTTCAAGGTCATGAGCATACCAATGCCACATTTCAAAGACCTAGAAATGATCCATCTTCCTCCACATATAATCAGGGTTGGAGGAATCACCATAACTTTGCTTGGAACCAATCCCAATCTCAAAACACGGTTCCAAACACGAATCATTTTCAAAGGGTCCTTCCACCATAACAGCACCCACAACTTCTTTTGAGTCAGCACCCCTTTCAATCACAAAACTTCCAAAATCCGGCCAACACTTTTGCACCCTCTAGTCCTGTGCAATTGACCGGTACAGATAATACCTCTGCACTAGCACAAACCTTGGATACTTTCATGAAACAATCCATCCAAGGGACGGCAAGTTTGCAATCTTCCATCGAGAATGTGATGAAGATCATTATCTCTCAAAATGAGAACATCAAATCGATGGAAGAACAAATTGCACAACTAAAAGCCGAAATGCGTGCAAGAGAGAAAGGGAAACTTCCAGCTCAACCTTTACCCAATCCTGGCTATTCACATCATGTGGATGCACTCACATTGAGATCAGGAAGAGTGCTTGACAATCATGTTAGGGAGGAGTTTGATGATACAGATAAATCAATCAATAACACCCCGGCTGAGACCTTTCCTCACACACACACTTCTAGTTCTGATCCTTGTTCTTCTACCCCACCACCTTCTTCCGAGCCTATTCTTCGTTTCCCAAAAGGCTCGCCACTTCAGCCCACCTCTTTTACTCCTCCACGGACGATCCCCACTTCTATTATGGGATCGGTTCCACACACACTTCCTTCTCCTATGATGGACCCAGCGCTTATTGCTAAAGCACCTTATCCTAATCGATTAAGGGCTAACACACCAAGTCCACATATGGAGAAGATTATGACCATTTTTAAGCAAGTTAACACCAACATCCCTCTCCTAGATGCTATCCAACAAGTTCCGTCCTATGCGAAAACTCTTAAGAACTTGTGCATTAGGAAGAGGAAGACTCAAGTGCCCAAGAAGATTTTCATGGAAAAGACAGTAGACACGGCTTTCCCCCAACAATTACCGAGAAAACGTAAGGATCCTGGATATCCTAATATTTCCATTTCTATTGGGGAAAAACACATCAACCGTGCTCTACTAGACCTTGGCACTAGTGTTAACTTGCTTCCATATTCAGTTTATGAGCAACTAGGTATCGGAGAGTTGAAGCCAACCAATTGCACTCTCCAGATGGCTGACCGATCAATTACCAAACCTTGGGGTGAACTGGAGGATGTGTTAATAAAAATCGGGGAATTTATATTCCCTGTGGACTTTATTGTAATTGATACACAGCCTGTAGCGAACCCACGGAATCAAATTCCGGTGATTTTAGGTCTCCCCTTTTTGGCCACTTCCAATGCTATTATCAACTGTCGTAACGGTTCTATGACCCTATCCTTTGGGAATATGTCAATTGAACTGAACATTTACAAGTTGGGAAGTGTACCCTCCGAACCTACTGCTCAGGTCTGTTTTGTCGACTTAATGGATGCCGACAGCAGCGAATTAGATGATCCTCTTTATACTGATCTTGATTCTTTTCATACGTTATTGTTTGACCAAACTATGTATCATACACATACGGACTCTTCCACCGAGTTGTCCGGGTCAACAACTAACATTGATTATGAACTGTTTTTAGAGTCTGAAGATCACCCCGTACTTTGTGATGACATTATTCATCGGGGTATAGATGGAACTTTTGAGGAGATCTTCGCTGATGAACTCGCATTTTTGAATAACACGGGTGTTGAGATGAATCATCCAC
Organism: Agapanthus africanus; assembly: GCA_030015575.1. Classification (NCBI taxonomy): domain Eukaryota; kingdom Viridiplantae; phylum Streptophyta; class Magnoliopsida; order Asparagales; family Amaryllidaceae; genus Agapanthus; species Agapanthus africanus. The sequence continues at coordinate 730,758,269 of CM057341.1, forward strand.
TCAATGAAATTGAACCTCCACCCCTTCTTTTGAACTGTAAAAAGAATGCGAGTAATCCATCACATACACTGCATCGTCTCTCCAAAATGAGACGCACACACATTCTATTCCACCACTTACCCTTTCCCCACTTCTTCTTCCACCAACCCGAGCACTGCATTGATAAAATTTTCAAATGGCTGGTGTTGACGTTCGGTCTTTGCAAAGCTTGGCATCGACCACTGATTTTTGACCCCCTCTTGTGATTTTCAAAGATTAACATTGCATAACTCAAGTTTGGGGGGGTATATTTTCTGGCTCCTGAAAAGAAAATATTTTTACAAAATGATGAGCCAAGAATAAGTTTGGGAGAGGATCTTCACTTAAATATTTTGCCCCCACTAATAAATTCCTCCTAAGCTTACAGGTTTTTCGAGATTTAGCTGAAGGCAACAGTGATGACACTGTTGAAAACAAGTTTGGGGGAGGTTTGTGCTTATTTTCGCATCATTTGCATATCATTTGCATAAGCACAAAACATTTTTGAAAACCGATAAAAATTTAAAAATTTTCAAAAGATAAAAATATTTTTTGTACATAAATAAGATAATAAAAGTTTAGATAGTGAAAAATTACATCCATGAGATTAGAAAAATTTAAGAAAACTAAGAAAGTTAGAAGTTTTCTTATACGAACTAGTAATAAGTAGTTATGAGCCGTTGTCCCAAGGGTTAGTAAGATGAAGGACGTCACTAATCTGAGGATAAAACTAAGTCTGAAAAATAGTTTCTATTCTGGAAGCCAAACATTTTGAACGTTGCTACCCTACTATTCGCACTTACACACGTCTTGAAGCCTGGGATAGTAGAGGATACCTTGAAATGCTCTTGTCTTAAAGCCGATGTATAAAGGAAATAAAAAAAAAAGTGAATAAAAAAATATATAAAGTGGTGAGAAAAATGGACACTGGTTTTGTTATCACCGAGGGCAATAAAAAAATAAATAGCGAGGGTGCTTCTTCACCTAGTGCCCTAAGGCCAACCGGTCTGGGAGTCACTGCTATGTCTGAGGTGGTGCAAGACGAGGAAAATACACCAAGTAAGCAAGCACAGGAGTAATCGGTCGGTTAGTACCTCAAGAAGTATTAACGGTCGCATGAAAGTGTGTGAGCAATCTCATCTAAATATTCATTAATTAAAAAGTACTGAGGCTGATGGGCAAGAGTATGATAGCTTGAATTGAATTCTCCGGGTGTAGGGATGTCTTTACACACACGCAGGGTTATATGATCGATGTTTGGAAGAAAGATAGGAATGAAGAATAAGACGATGTTTTATTGAGGGAGGACGTGATTTCTGACATTTTTTCATGACCATTAAGATAGGGCTCATGACAACCGAAAAGCTAGCTTAGTTGGAAACCCTAATTTTCAAGGCTTTTCTTTTACAATTCTTGTCTTTAAATGTAATATTCATGATCTTCCTTTTATTATTGGATTTTGTGGGTGCAATCCGCTGAAAACCCTCAGGAGACAACACTCCTCCTACTAGGGACATCTAGAGGTTTAAAGGCTTGTTGCACGTGCTCAGTGCAATCGTGTTGCCTACGAAAGTGTGCTAGTTAGTTTTTCTCTTTCTTTATTTTCACCTTCTCTTTTTAATAAAACATTTGCTCGAGACGATCGAAATTAAGTTTGGGGGTATTTGATCAGTCGAAAATAATGTATTTTTAACACGGCAATTTCCCTATCATTTGCACTCATTTAGAAGTGTTCGGTATTCATATTTCACATATTAGCAAATCAGTCATTAAATATCAGATTGCATGTGTTAGACTCTAAAAACGACATTTCTAAGGAAATTGACTGCATTTCATGGCATCGCATCATCCCTATATTGCGCAACACTTGTTTCGAGATCTGTGCAGGATAATTCGAAAGAAAAGCCAAAATTGTCATTTTGCTGATCAAATATTACGCCAACTCAAAGACCTGAAATCTGGTAGCAATGCAGAAGGAATTACACAATTCAGCATATCAAAACAAGGCTCAATTGTCATCCCAAAGCACCAGAAGAAGTTACAAGCCATGAAGCCTCTAAAGCGCCGCGGAATAGCGGTGGGAGCCAGCTTATGCCGCGGAACCGCGGCGCTTTTAACACGTCATCACTTGAATTTTGGTGCATAATTCTTCTCTCAGTGGCTACACCTCATTTTGATACGTCAAATTCAGAATTCTCCAGAGTCTTCTGCCAGATCAGCAAAGATCATTAAGCAAGGCTAATCCTAATCAAGCTCCTAACTAAATCTTTTCTAGAAGCTCCCTCCTAACTAATCACATCTAGAAGCTTCTCCTCTAACTAACTTTTGGAGGGAAATTCAAATTTCCTCAACAAACTTTTGGAGGGAAACTTAGAATTTGAAATCCTAGATCTAGGGTTTTGATGGCTATAAATAGAAGCCTAGACCTAGGGTTAAAGGTTGTTCAATCTTGGTTCATGAATCATTAGTTAGTCTTCTCTCATCATTCTAATTCTTCATCTTCTTCCACAAGTCTAGTGACAAGGCTTGTGCGAAACCCTAACCCTAATTCCACTCCAAATTCAAGATCTTGAGTACCAATCAAGCAAGAAGCCTTCAACCCTTTAGGAGCCGAGCCGATCTTCAATCGGGCAAGTGATCCAAGCCGATCCGCGACTCACGGAGACGAGCGAAGCCAAATCGACGATCGAGTTCTTCCTCTTGTAGTTCTTGAGCGATTGTAATGAAATTGTTGATATAAATAAAAGGTGAAATTCTTTAATCTTGCTTTCTTTTAATTCTTGCATCATGATTAGATCTCAATTTGTAATTGTTGCTCTTGTTGTGATGTTTGAGTAAAACTCCGCTCGTTAAGGAGTCGAGACGATCAATAGAATGATGATGTAACAAATCTTAATACAATTTTTAAGTCCTACGAGTTTTGTAAACCCTAGCAAGTTCAAGAATCGGTGACCTAGTTTCGTAGCGATACTTTCTTGATTGTGATCGCTCGAAATTAGGGATCTACGATCGTTTCTTGAATTTACTAGAGGCTAGAATGTGAATGATATCGACGAAAGAACAAGGGATAAGATGAAACCCTAGTTTCAAAAGAAATCCCTAATTCTCGATCGATCATCATCGATCTAGTATCAATTCATCGAAGGATAAGAATGCGTCATTGTAAGATTGCATCATATCTATAGATCCGATCGATTCCTACGAGCCTCATTTCGATTCTTGATATTTGGTTTGGAAAAATCAACAAACTATCAATTCTTGATTCTATCTTTTTCTTGTTATTAGATCTACATTTTCTAATTCTTGAACTTCAAAATATAAATCATGAATTGTTTTGTTTCCTTTCCTTTAAAGTTTCAACTCATCTAAATCGAAACACGAACGATTACACTTTCCCTGTTGACGATCCGCACTTACTAACGCGCTACAATCGACACCGTTATTGATTGCGGTCAAAATATTTTGGGTTGTGATTTCTATATAATTTTCCAACTACACATCCGGAAATCGTATAAATCAAATGGCGCCGTTGCCGGGGATTATTTGATTTACTTACACAATCGGAAATCAATTAAATCACGCATATCCCCAGAATGATCGCAGTAACTCAGTGTTACTCATAATGGACCGTACCATATCCAATAGGATTCGGTTCCGTCTCTCCGATACACCGTTGTGTTGTGGAGTATATGGAGGAGTAAGCTAAGAGAGAATTCCATTCTCTTTTAAATAGTCCAGGAACTCGGCCCTCAAGTATTCACCACCTCGATCCGATCTTAGAATCTTGTTACTTTTGCCGGTTTGTTTTTCTACCTTATTCTTATATTCCTGGAATTTTCCAAAGGCTTCGGACTTATGTTTCATTAAGAAGACATGTCCGAATCTTGAAAAATCATCCGTAAAAGTAATGAAGTAAGAAAAACCGCTTCGCACATGTGTAGACATTGGATCGCACGCGTCGCTGTGTACGAGTCCCAAGAGCGAGCTCGCTCTTACTCCGTGTCCAGTGAACGGAGTCTTTGTCATCTTTCCTTTAAGACAGGATTGACAAGTGGCATACGATTGATATTCGAACGGATTCAAATATCCTTCTGTATGTAACTTCGTCAACCTTCTCTCATTGATGTGACCCAGTCTACAATGCCATAAGAAAGTCTGATTTATTTCCGGAGACTTTCTTTTGTGTGTATTCTGGACATTGAAAATCTATGGTTGGTTTAATACGTATATACCATTGCTCAATGTACCTGACCCAATCAGAACTTGATTAAGGTGAATGTTTACAACATTGCTTACAAACGCAAATTCATAACCTTCTTTAGAAACCAAAGATACAAAAATGATATTATAAGTTGCGTTGGGTACAAAAAAGCAATTACGTAAAACCAAAACATGTCTATCTGACATTCCCAGGTAATAGTCCCCCACGGCCTTAGCATCCATGCTAGCTCCGTTTGCAACTTTGAGGGTCATGTCACCTGCCTTCAAAACCCTACGGTTTCTCAACGCCTACAAAGAATTACAGATATGAGATCCTGATCCGGTATCCAATACCCAGGAAGTAGAGTTTATTGAAAGACAGTTTTCAATAACATACACACCTGAAGCTGAAGCCGCAACCTGCTTCAGATCCTGTGTTCTGGCCTTCCAAGCCCTGCAATCATTCTTCCAGTGTCCCTTCTTATGACAATAGAAGCATTCTTCCTTATCCATAAGCTTTCCCACTTTCTTTGTTGCTTTTTCTTTTCCCTTCATATCCACTTTACTAACACCGCCTCTTGGTTTGGCGGGGGATTTCTTCTTCTTTCCCTTGACTTTCGCCTTGGACCTAGAAGAAGAACATCCTCCTACAAACAAAGTGGATGTTTCCCTACCTTTCTGTAGGGTGCCCTCTGCGCTCCTCAGCATGTTGAAGAGTTCTGAAAGTTCAACTTCATTTTCTTGTAAGTTGAAGTTCAGGATAAACTGGGCGTAAGTGGAAGGAAGGGACTGGAGAATCAAGTCCGTATAGAGCTTATTCTCCAACGTGGTCCCAAGGTCCACGAGCTCTTCTATGTAGCCAATCATCTTAAGCACGTGTTCCGCTACCGATGATCCGATGGCCAACCTTGCCGAAAATAACTTCTTCGACACTTCGTATCTTGCGATACGAGACTGCTCTCCATACAGTTCTTTTGTATGGAGAAATATGGATTCGAGGTCCATATTCTCGTGCCTCCTCTGATGTTCATTGTCCATAGAGGCAAGCACAAGGCACTTGACCTTCGCGCAATCGATTTCCCAGGTCTTACGGATTTCCTTATCCGCGACGCTGGTTTTGGGACCTGGGACAGGAGGAGCTTTGGTGGTAAGAAGATACCCCAGCTTGTCGTAAGTGATTGCCATCTTGACATTCCTGAGCCAATCTTTGTAGTTTGGCCCTGTCAGTATGTTTTTATCTAGAAGTAACTTAAGTCCAGTCATGTCGATTGGTCACTGCAATTAGGAGAGAGAGAAGAAACACTCAGCATGATGCTCTTGTAAGTTTAGAATGGTTTTTAGTTTGTCTAAACAGGATGGCTCCCACTGTTTCTCGAATCCCTCCTCAAACCAAAAAGGAAGAATTAGTCAGGATCAATCTCACCGTACAATTCTTGCTTAACCGTTCAGCCAGGCCAGTGTCGGTACTTCGAGGGAGGTTTTCCAACGCTTCGCGAAGTTCCTTAATTAAATAACCTCTTTTCCCTGTGGGCGTAGCCCCGCTAACACCTTTCTAGACACCTACTTGGTTTATAGCATTGATCGTTAAGTGACAATTTTCCCGAGGAGTAGCATATACTCACAGTAGGATCGGGATCCAAATATCATCGCGTGACGAAACTGAAGGAATCCTACCAGAATCATCACACTCCAAATGGTATGAAACTCTAGCAAGTTTCAGTACTTATGAAACTCCCGATATGGATTTTTGCCCCATGCTCTTATGACCTTGGCGTGAGGTCAAAATGTCATAAGTCACACGTCAAGTTCTTCCCATCATTATCCAGGTTAATTTGAACCCACCCGTACCTACCCTTGACGTAGGCCAAAATGGCAGTACAGCTGTCCCAAACCAACGCATTCTATCTATGCAACAGATAAATATCCGGCAGCTACCAATCACTATGCCTTGGCGTGAGGTCAAAATAAATAGCTTGAATACTACCGAATATTTAACTGAAATGATGGAGAGCTACGAATGGTTTTGGCTAAACCGTGAACGTAGTGAACTTGATATAATCGATGGAACGAGATAGCTTTTAAAAGGAGTGGCTCAAGCTCCGCATTTAAAAGTTGTTTTTGAAAAGAACCGAGTGGTTTTTCGAAAGTGTTCCAACGACTTTTACTTGGTTTATTTTCTTACATTAGTTCTTTTAATGCGTGATATTCTTGCATTAGTTCTTTTAATGCGTCCCATCATTTAATCCTACCATTGCAGAAAACAACCAAAATATGACGTACGCTTATGCCATTCGCATTCGCCACGGGGCCCGTCATTACCCGTTAGGTTACTTAACTAACGACAAAGCGGGGGCTGGGCTAGCGCGGCTGTAAAATATAAGCAACGCCTAAATAATATCATATATAGATATATTGCAATGATAGCCATTTCAGATCACAGATGAACACATTGGATATACTAGGAATCCGCAATTCGTACGAGCCTGTAACGAAAAGCAGATTACACGGTCGCGGTGAATAGCCAATACCCCACCCAAGACCCCTACGGGTGCGGCAAACTACCCGCCAAGTACCCGAAGCAAAGCAACCTCCCTCAACTCCGTGAGTAGGCCACTCGGCACTTCGGGATACCCGGTAGTTTGTGCACCCCCTCCATGGGTCTATCCTAGGAGCAAAAATAGTAAAAAGAAATTATACAATGACGGCTACAACCCCGACCCGGTTGTGCGGCCATACAAATAATTATTATATCAATTTACAAATTTACATGAATTGAAAGAAAAGAAAACTCTCGTCTCACAACCCCCGGCTATTCACCCGCGACAATCCAATGAATTCATACACACATTCCAGCAACATTACAGATCACAGATTTGTATAACCCCCACTAATCGACATATAACGATTAGCAGACGTTCAATACAAATATCACATCACAGATAAAAACCCGTCAGCTTAAGTCTTTAGAAACTCGATCGAAATACGGTTTTTAAAGCCCCGAAAACAAAATTTTCTTTCTGGAAAATCTGGGCTGAAAAAACATATACCAAAATTCCCAAAATACCCCACTGAACAAACTGCAATGAAGAAAATCCACAGAAGAGTTATATTGGCCGCGGAACCGCGGCAATAGCAAGCTATTGCCGCGTTTCCGCGGCGCTTTGATGAGATCTCTAGCTCGTTTTTCTTCAGTGCACTATAAAAACCCTGAGTCGATTTTTAAAGCATGATTTATTACTTTTACAATACTTTGAAAATCGACAACAAGTTAGACATCGGGGTGTATTTCACGACTTTTTCTTTGATCGATCTTCTAGTTACTTTGCCAACATGTTAGATAGAGTTTAACTAGGCTCTGATACCACTGTAAGTCCATGCTACCTCTCCCGGTACTTTCGGGCATGCGGAATTTGATGAAAAACAATTTTCTAGAGGCGGTAACATGGACTCAAAACCGGATCTTTGTTAAACATCTAACTAACAACCTAATTAGGAGTTGTTAACTACTCGGTTAGGGGGTTATACCTTTCTTTCTTGAACTCCTTCGTCTTCAAATCTCGATGGTGTACGGATCGGCTTCACCCTGTCGTCTCCTTGAGCCGAAAATCGATCCACCCGAAAGCTTCTACCTTTGGCTTCTTCTTCGAGCTTTGAAGAAACTAGTTCACTCGGTTTGCTAAACCTTGTGAACTAGAGTGAGTAGAGAAGAGTGTGTTGGGATTTTATTTATGGTTCTTGGTTCTCAACACATGAGACAAGTGAACCATAGACTAAAGAGAGGGAGAGCAAGAGGAAGAGGATGAGAGCTCAAGAACACAAGAGAGAGAAAGGAAATGAAAGAATGAGCAAGACTTTTCTCTCTTGGCTTTCATAATCCAAAAACATCATAACCAATAATAGCAATCAAGTATTAGTGATGGTTTAAGCTACAATAGCCATATCATTTCAAGCACTCATTTTGCACAAGAGAACAAGCAAGCAAAAGTCTTTGCCATGAAATGATAGCCATTGTTATCATGATGGTCAACTAGTCCAACCTAGTCAACCGGTCAACAAAGTCAACAAGTCAACAAAGTCAACCCCTCAAACAACCATGTCACTATAATACTTAATTAATATTATTGTTAATTACATATCATATTCTCATTAGGGTTGAGCAAAAAGTCAATAGTCAACAGTCAACGGTCAACAACCCTAATGAGAATCCTCTGCCTCTGTCTCTCCGTCAACTGTGCATACACACCCGCATCCGCGTTCTGAGGAACACAAATACATACTGGATAAAACCAATCCCAAAACGTATACTAGGATCTGGCTTAAACTAAAGCCCGCTAGTGTTAACTGTCAGGACACTGTATGTGCACAAGTGCACGGATGTGACCGAACCCTATCGCAAAACCATGCGACCTGTCGCAAAACCATGCGACCTCTACGCTTTTGCCTAAAGGCGAACAGCTTTCTGTGTGGGACTCTAAAGACTCGACACTACCTGGCAGTGGGTTTAACCACAGACCGCAAGCGGCACTACCTGTGCGTAACAGTCCCCAGGTAGATGTCGACAAGAAGACTGACGAGGTGAAACCCATCTGAACTCCTACTGAGCCTGAATGTGACAGTCTCCGTACAGTCCGGTCTGTTCGTCTGATACATCGCATGGCGGGCCTAGGGGGCGGTAAACGTCAGTCCCCTAATAGCGGTACAAGTCGTGTCGGAGTGAAGCCCAAAACACCCTAAGATAACACTGAAATCCTACCAGTATATCTCGCTTGCCCTGGCCAGGGACTACTCGTGTAATGGCTCTCCTAGACACAGCGCGATGTCAACCCCCAATACCGGGAGAGACGAATCATGTCTAACCGTCACTGCCTCCAAGTGCTTCGGGACTGCACCCAACTACTACCTATTTGCACGACTCCTTTGAGCCGTGGTAGGGTAGTAATCAAAGTACAATGGGAACACACTCGAGGTGAAGTGACAGTGTCAAGTCAGCGGACTAAGCTGTACTCATGTCACCTGGGAACTAAAAACTGACGATAGGTATAATACCAACCGGTCAGTTCCCGACGAGTCATGTCCAGTATACTCATAACCCAACGAGCACCCGCATACTATCTCCAGTATGACGTACTGATGGCTGTGGGACAGACCATCTCCCACTCTGGGATGAGAAGCGCATGCGCTAGTCTACTCCGGAGTATCGATGCCCTGTCTCGATAGTCCTGCAACTAAGGACCTGCATAAGGATGTGCTTATAGATTACCCAGCCCCCACTAGTGTGACTGCCATCACAACGCTGGTAATCAAGCAAAGATCCTAAGGGCTCCACTAATGTGCATAGGTGATATACTAAAATAAACACATGTACACATTGAAGTAAAAACAAACCAAGTAGCATACTACTATTTTGAGCAAGATTGTATATACAAGGTGAATATCCCAAGCTTCCATTAAGTAATATACAAACTAGTATGATACAGTAATGGCCTCTAGGGCATATACACTAACACAACCATACTTGAATAGTTTGCACATATGAATTTACAATTCATTTGTCAAAACTATTCAAGTATGGTTCACACCATTCTCTCTTTTACACCTCATTTCTTATTTTACACCTCATTTTCCATTTTGCAAATAAAAATGGAAATTACATGATGGGGTGTCCTCCTTCTAGAATATCTTTCTATATAAATATGGAATACATTCTGCCATATATACATACCCATATTTGTATCAAAATACGAACACCCAAGAGATAGAATAATACCACTAAAATAATACTAGCATTAAATCAATATCCGATTTAATGAACGACTTAATCCTAAGCTCGCCGGTATTATCAACCGTCCGATCGAAAAATCTGGATAACACTAGAATATACATATCAAAATATGTACACGTAAATTATTAAATCAATACTTGATTTAATAATTCTGCTTAATCCTAAGCCGACTAGTATTATCATTCGATCGAAAGCCTGCACGTGTAAGCATACGACCACCACATCATTTTTCCTGAATCAGAGAAACTCTCTGTGTGGGACGTAAAGACTTGACAATACGCTGGCAGTGGGTTTAACCACAAGCACATCAGCGGCACTAGCTATACGTAACGGCTACCCAGGTACCTGTCGAAAAGAAGGCTGACGAGCAAGTTCATCCTGACCCCTACTGAGTCTATCCGTGACAATCTTTGTACAGTCCGGTCTTTTCGTCTAAGAATATCGCATACCGGGTCTAAGGGGTGGTAAACGTCAGACCCCTACTGACCTGATAAGTCGTGTCGATTTGGCTCAGGACCAATTCGAGAAACTACTGATCTAACCATCAGTAGTTCTCAACTGCCTTGGCTAAGGTCTTATTGTTCTAGCTAACCGGATACAGTGCGATATCAACTCCCAATACCGTGAGAGACGAATACCTGACAATCACTCACTGCCTCCATGTGGCTCGAGACTGTACCCAACCAAAATATGTTTGCATGACTCAGTAGAGACGTGGTAAGATAGTGATCTAAGCACAATGGGAACTCACACGAGACAAATGATGACCTCAGGTCTTAAGACTAACCCATACTCATGTCACCTGAGAACCTCTATCTGACGATAGGTATAATACCATCTAGAGGTTCTCAGTGAGTTCGTCCAGTGTACTCACCGCCAGTGAGCATCTGTATACAATCTTAGGTGATCACACCAATGGTTGCGGAGCCAACCACTGCCCCTCGTCGGGGTCTAAAAACGTATACACAAGTCTACTCTGGAGTATCGATGCCCAATCTCGATAATCCTGCAACTTGGGATCTTTAAGGATGTGCTTATGGACTACCTATCTCACACAAGTATGATCTGTAAGTCGATGTCGCGCACCCTACGTGTTTGCGGGGAGGCGGAATTTGTAAAAAATGATTTTTACGAGCTTCGTAACACCGATTAGAACCAAGGATCGTCCATAAACCCTAGCTAGGAAACTACTTGAGGTTTAACTACTCGGATACGAAGTTATACCTCATGATACTTGTCATTCAGGTGTTAAACTCGGATACGAAGTTATACCTCATGATACTTGTCATTCAGGTCTTCATCGCTGTCCTCCTCGTCTACGTAGGCTCCAAAGATCAATTCGGATCGTAGCTTCTTCAACGGCCTCTTCGAGTCGAAGACGATCCACCCGAGAGCCTATAGTCCGAGCTCCACCTCAAAACCGAGGTAACTAGGGCAACAAGCTTGCTATACTTGATGGCCTAGGTGATGTAGAGTATGAAGATGGATTTATTTGTCTCTTGAAACCCTAGGATTCTCAACACATGAGAGCTTTTAGGGTTTTGTAGTGATGAAGAAGAAAAGAGCTAGCATGAGTGCTCACTTGAGGAAAGAGAAAGTTTTTTGACAAAAATGATATTTGATAATGATAATAGAAAATGTGATGGTTCTCTTGATTTGACCGCAAGCATGTCAAGAAAATAACTCACCCAAAATATCTAGTGCTACAAAATATCTCACAAAAAATATCTAGTCAAACCAAGTCAAGTCGTCAAACCAAGTCAAATGGTCAAACCAAGTCAAGAAGTCAAAACAAGTAGCCATGCCACAATTATCATTTACAAATATAACAAATACTTTCCTCCACCTCATAATTGTTTTAATCAAGTCAATGGTCAAAACCCTAATTAGGTGTCTCCTTCTATCCCCCTCTCATCCGTATATACATACCCGCATCCGTGTTCCGAGAAACACGAATACAAAGAGACAAAACCGATCCATCAATATAATACTAGGATCCGGCTAAACCAAAGTCCACTAGTATTATCCACCCGAACATCATACACGCACAAGTGCACGTACGTGATCGAAGCCCTGCCGTAAAACCATACGGCCTCTACACTTTTGCCCGGTGCAAGGAAACTCTCTATGTGGGACTTTAAAGACTCGACACTACGCTGGTAGTGGGTTTAACCACAGGCCGCAAGCAGTACTAGCTGCACGTAACGGTCACCAGGTAGATGTTGATAAGAAGGCCGATGAGGAAAACCCATCCGAACTCCTACTGAGCCTGAATGTGACAATCTCTGTACAGTCCGGTCTGTTCTTCCAAGAGAATCACATATCGGGCCTAGGGGGATGGTAAACGTCAGACACCTAATAGAGGTATAAGTCATGTCGGAGTTTAGCCCAGAACACCCTGAGAAACTACTGGAATACCTACCAGTAAATCTCGCTTACCCTGGCCAGGGACTTTGTGTAATGGCTCTCCGAACACAGCACGATATCAACCCCTAATACCGGGAGAGACGAATCCTATCTAACCGCCACTTCCTCCAAGTGCTTCGGGACTGCACCCAACTACTACCTATTTGTACGACTCCTTTGAGCCATGGTAGGGAAGTAATCAAAGTACAGTGGGAACACACTTGAGGAGAAGCAGCGGCGTCAAGTCGATGGACTAAGCTGTACTCATGTCACCTTGGAACTGCTACCCGATGATAGGTATAATACCAACCAACAGTTCCCTACGAGTCATGTCCAGTGTACTCGTAACTTAACGAGCACCTGCATACTATCTCTAGTACGATGTACTAATGGCTGTGGGATAGACCATATCCCCTGCTGAGATGAGAAGCGTATACACTAGTCTACTCCGGAGTATCGATACCCCATCTCGATAATCCTACGATTTGGGACCTGTATAAGGATGTGCTTTTAGAATACCCAGCACCCACTAGTGTGATTGCCCTCACAACGCTGGTAATCAAGCAAAGATCCACTAATATGTATAAGTGATATGCTAAAAGAAACACATGCACATATTGAAGTAGAAACAAACCAAGTAGCATACAACCATGCGCATGCACATGCACATATTGAAAGGCTCCACTAATATGTTAAGTGATATGCTAAAAGAAACACATGCACATATTGAAGTAGAAACAAACCAAGTAGCATACTACCATTTTGAGCAAGACAGTCAATACAACTGTGAATATCCCAAGCTCACATTAAGTAATATACAAACCAATATGATACAATAATGGCCTCTAGGGCATATACACTAACAATCTCCCAGTTGCACTAGGGCTATGTACCGGCGTATCGCAGACCTATCATCTCGATCAGCTGCTCGAACTATGTCTGAGGGATGGCCGTGAGTGGATCTGCAGTGTTATTCTCTGTATCTACTCTCATCACCTCGATCTCCCGGCGATCTACGATCTCCCTGATCAGGTAGTACCGCCTCAAAATGTGTCTGGACTTCTGATGGGACCTGGGTTCCTTCGCTAAAGCTATAGCGCTGTTGTTGTCACAATACAGAGGTATTGGATCAACAATGGTCGGAACCACCTGAAGTTATGTGAGGAACTTCTTCATCCAGACAGCTTCTTTTGCGGCATCGCAAGCAGCTATGTACTCCACTTCCATTGTCGAGTCAGCAACGGTGTCCTGCTTGGAGCTCTTCCAACAGACCGCCTCTCCATTGAGGGTAAAGACATAACCCGGCATTGACTTGGAGTCATCCTTATCACTCTGGAAGCTAGAGTCAGCAAAGGCCGCGATCTGGAGGTCTTTTCCGCCATACACCAAAAATATCTCCTTAGTCCTTCTCAGGTACTTGAGAATGTTCTCTACTGCTATCCAGTGCTTCTCCCCTGGGTTTGACTGATACCGGCTTACAACGCTCAATGCGTATGCTACATCTGGTCTGGTACATAACATCGCATACATTATAGAGCCTACCGCAAATGCGTAGGGTATAGTTGACATGCGAGCCCTTTCCAAATCAGTCTTTGGAGACATCTCTTTGGATATGGTGATTCCGTGACAAGCCGGTAGATTACCGCGCTTTGAATCTTCCATACTGAATCTTTTCTGTATGGTGTCAATATACCTGGATTGCGAAAGTCCCAACATCCTCTTAGATCTATCACGAATGTAGTTGGCATCACCCAGGTCTTTCATGGAGAACCTCTGTGACAAGAATCTTTTGACTGATTGTAGCATAGGAATGTCATTTCCTATCAAGAGAATGTCATCCACGTACAAGATGAGAAATACCACATTTCTCCCTACAATCTTACTATATATGCATGGTTCATCTGGATTTTTGATAAAGTCGAATTCTTTGACTGTATCATCAAAACAGATGTTCCAACTTCGTGATGCCTGCTTTAGTCTATAAATGGACTTAAGCAACTTGCACACTTTCCCGTTGCTCCCACTCTGAATGAAACCCTCTGGCTGATCCATATAGACGCACTCTTCTAAATTTCCATTTAGAAAAGCCATCTTTACGTCCATCTGCCAGATCTCATAATCGTGGAAGGCAGCAATGGCAAGAAGGATCCGAATGGATTTAAGCATAGCCACTGGAGAAAATGTTTCATCATAGTCCAAACCAGGTCTTTGACGAAAATCTTTTGCAACAAGTCTAGCCTTATAGATTTCAACCTGTCCATCTACACCAATCTTCTTTCTGAAGATCCATTTGTAGCCTACGGGTTTTACCCATTCTGGAGCAATGTCCAAAGTCCATACTTTGTTGGTGTAAATGGACTCCATCTCGGTCCGCATTGCATCCAGCCATTTTACCTAGTCGCCACTCTGAATGGCTTGCTGGAAGCTAGTAGGCTCATCATTGTCAATGATGCAATCCTCTCAATCCCCGTCTATGAGAAAACTGTAGTATCTCTCGGGCGGATGAGACTGCCTACTACTTCTGCAGAGTGGTGCGGGGATGTCCGGTTCTTCTGAAATATCTGGTTCTACCAAGCTTTCAGTAATAGCTTGTGGTTCTGGAATTTCTTTCAGTTCTATTGCGCTCCCACTTATCTGATTTTCTAAAAATTAAGCTTCCAAGAAGTGGGGATGTTGAGAAATAAAAACCTTTTGTTTCTCTGCGTAATAGAAAAGATACCCCCTAGAGTTCTTAGGGTATCCCACTAACTTACACAGTACTGAGCGTGCCTCGAGCTTGTCCGCATGCTGCTTTTTTACAAAAGCTGGACATCCCCATGTCTTAAGGTACTTAAGATAGGGTTTCTTCCCACTCTACATCTGATATGGTGTGGTAGGCACAGTCTTGGTAGAAACCTTATTCAGAAGATATGCAGCTGATTCTAGCGCATAACCCCAGAAGGATCGCAGTAACTCAGCCTTACTTATCATGGAACGAACCATATCCAATAGGGTTCAATTCCTCCTTTCTGATACACCGTTGTGTTGTAGTGTGTATGGAGGAGTAAGCTGAGAGAGAATTCCATTCTCTTTTAGATAATCCAGGAACTCGGCACTCAAATATTCACCACCTCGATCAGATCTTAGTGTCTTGATAATTTTGCCTGTTTGTTTTTCCACTTCATTCTTGTATTCCCGGAATTTCTCAAAGGCCTCGGATTTATACTTCATCAAGAAGACATGTCCATACCTAGAGAAATTATTCATAAAAGTAATGAAGTATGAATAACCACTTCGCGCATGTGTAGATATTGGACCACACACATCACTGTGTATGAGTCCTTAGAGCTCGCTCGCTCTTACTCCATATCCAGTGAACGGAGTCTTTGTCATCTTTCCTATGAGACAAGATTGACAAGTTGCATAAGCCTGATATTCGAACGGATCCAAGTATCCCTTTCTATGTAGCTTCGTCAACCGTGTTTCATTGATGTGACCCAGTCTACAATGCCATAAGAAAGCCTGATTTAGTTCCGGAGACTTTCTTTTAAGTGTGTTCTGGACACTGAAAACCTGAGCTTGATTTAATGCGTATATTCCGTTATCTAATGTACCTGACCCAATCAAAGCTTGATTTAGATGGATGTGGACCACATCGCTTACAAATGTAAAATTATATCTTTCCTTAGAAAGTAAGGATACAGATATGATATTACAAGCTAGACTAGGTACATACAAACAGTTACGTAGAATCAAAATCTGCCCACTTGTCAATCCTAGATGATATTCCCCTACGGATTCAGCGTCCACGCTCATTCCGTTCGCAACTGTGAGAGTCATATCACCTAACCTGATAACTCTACGGTTTCTCAAAACCTGTAATGAATTACAGATATGAGATCCTGATCCGGTATCTAGTACCCAGGAAGTAGAGTTAATTGACATACAGTTTCTATTACAAATACACCCGAAGTCGAAGCCACAATATACTTCGGATCCTGGATTCTGGCTTTCAAAGCCCTGTAATCCCTGTGCCAATGCCCTTTCCCGTGATAATAGGAATATCCCTCCTTCCCTACTGTTAGCCCAGAAACTTTTTCCCTCCCCGTTCCTTCTACCTTACTGACACCACATATCGGCTTTGTTGAGGTCTTCTTCTTCTCACCCTTTACTTTCGCCTTGGATGCAGAAGAGGAAGATTCCCCAATAAGCTGAGTGGGTGTCACCCTGGTTTCCTTCTGGGTGCCCTCAACAGGAAGTATAACTTTCTTCCCCTGGGCAAAAGTAGATGATAGGGACTGTAGAAATAAGTCAGCATATGACATGTTTCCCAACGTGGTCTCCAGATCCGTGAGCTCATCAATATAGCTAGTCATCGTAAGGACGTTGTCTATTACAGATGACCCGACATCCAACCTCGCTTGAAGCAATTACGTCGAGGTCTCATATCTTGCGATACGAGATTGCTCTCCATATAAAACATTGTTATGGAGGAAGATGGAAACTAAGTCCATCTTCTTGTGCTGCCTCTGGTATAAACCAACAACTGAGGCCAACACGAGGCACTTGGCATTTGCACTGTCCTTTTCCCTTATCTTACGGATATCCTTATCCGCGACGGTGGAAACTGGACCTGGGACGGCGGGGGCTTGAGTAGTAATGAGGTGGTCCAGCTTGTCATAGGTAATGGACATCTGGACAGACCTTTGCCAGTCATTATAGTCAGATTCAATCATTTTATTATCTAGATTTAACCTATGTCTGGTCACCAGGTCGCTGCAAGAGAGAGAGAAGAAAACACTTAACATGATGATCTTGAAAATTTAGATTGGTTTTTAATTTATCTAAACAGGATGGCTCCCACTGTTTCTCGAATCCTTCCTCAAACCATAAAAGAAGAATTAGTCAGGATTAATCTCACCGTACAATACTTTCTTAACCGTTCAGCCAGGCTAGTGTCGGTACTTCGAGTGAGGTTTTACGACGCTTTCATAAAGTTCCTTAATTAAATAATCTCTTTTCCCTGGAGGCGTAGCCCCGCTAACACTGTTCTAAACACCTACTTGGTTTATAGCATTGATCGTTAAGTGAAGAATGTCCCGAGGAGTAGCGGATACTCACAGTAGGATCGGGATCCAAATATCATTGTATGATAATGCTGAAGGAATCCTACCAACATTATCAAGCTCCAAATGGTATACATCACTAGCAAGTTTCAGTTTCTTTAGAAACTCCCGATGTGGATTTTTGCCTCATGCTCTTATGACCTTGACGAAGGTCAACAAATCATAAGTCACATGTCAAGGTCTACACATCATTGTCCAGGTTAATTTGAACCCACCCGTAAATACCTTTGACGAAGGTAAACAAGGTAATACGACTGTCCCAAACCAACGCATCTATCTATGCTACATATGAACACCCAGCAGCTACCAATCACTATGCCTTGACGAAGGTCAACAAACATAGCTTGAATATTATTGAATATTCATATGAAATGACGGGGGGCTATGGATGGTTTTGGCGAAACCGTGAACGTAGTGAACTTGATATAATCAAAGGAACCTGATAGCTTTTAAAAGGAGTGGTTTAAGCTCCGCATTTAAAAGTCTGCTGTTTTAAAATAACCGAGTGGTTTTTAAAATTTGTTCCAACGATTCAGCTTTGGTTTGTTTGCTTTGTATTAATATAATGCAGTCCCATCAATTAACCTACCATTGTAGAAAACAACGAAAATACAACGTACGCTTATTCCATCCGCATTCTCCACGGGGCCCCGTCATCACCCGTTAGGTTACTTAACTAACGACAGTGCGGGGGCTGGACTAGCGCGGATATAAAAAATAAGCAACGTCTATTATATAATACATATATAATAATATCCATTCGTCAGACGCAATGATAGGCATTTCAGATCACAGATGAACACATTGGATATACTAGGAATTCCGCGTTTCGTTTGAGCCTGTAACGAAAGACGGATTCCACGGTCGTGATGAATAGCCAAACCCCACCCTAGACCCCTACGGGTGCGGCAAACTACCCGCCAAATACCTAAAGTGAAGCAACCTCCCTCAACAAAGTGAGTAGGCCACTCGGCACTTCAAAGTATCTGGTACTTTGTGCACCCCACCTTGGGTCTGTCCTAGAAGCAAAAAACAGTAAAAGAAATAATACAACGGTGGCTACAATCTCAACCCGGATGTTCCCCGCAAAATAATATTACATCACTTTACAAATTTATACATCGAATGAAAGAATGAAAACCTTATCTCACATCCCCAGCTATTCATCCACGACGATCCAACAAGTTCATATACACAAACCATCACAACATCACAGATATGTGCAACCCCGACTAATCGACGTATAGCAGATAGTCGACGTTTCCAAACACATATAATCATCACAAAACTTGTAAAGTAACTACGAAATTAGAATTTCGCACGCAATTAGCAAATTTAAACAATTTTCCAAGACTCAAAAATCCAGTGAGCTAAAGTTCCAAATCTGAAAGTTTTGAGCCAATCCGGGAGTCGAAACGCACTCGAAACCAGCCCGAATCTTCACGGAGGTGAAGATACATGATAATACGTCGAAAGGGGGCCTCGGGGGGTACCCACCTGATTGGTTTTGTTTTTAGAGTTTGTTTTGTAACCGCAATCAATAACGGTATCGCGTGTAGCTAGACCGAGATGAGTACGGGTCGTCCTCAGGGAAACGTTTAATCTTTTAATCTTACTTTAGAAGTGTTGAAAAAGGGGAAGAATAAAGAATGGTGAATAATGGTTGTAGATTCTAGATCCACGTCAAACACGAATGCAAGATATAGATCTAGATTAACTACGAATGTAGGTTTTATATTAGAAGGGGGCTTGTAGGGTTCGTTAAGATTTAGTAGTCATGGATGATTAATTAAAGATTACTCCTCTTATCCTTTAATAGATTTAAAACTAGATTGACAGTAATGCATGTAGATTAGGGTTTTTGGAGGGAAAAGGGTTCCCACTCTTAACCCCTACCTTGACATGGATCTCCGTTCATGTCTAGCCTTTATCAAAACAATCGTTAATCTAATCTCTAATCGCGTTGTGGCTCCCAATGAATTGGTAGCGCGCCCAATTAGGATGTTAATGATTTTTTTGGTAAAGTTTATAAACTTTATAGGACGTATAAAGAGTTTAAGGATCTTCATCATCCATTAATCTACCCTAATCTTACGAACCCTAACAAGCGGAGAATACTCGCGCATGTTGGGAAAAGAAAAGATAGAAATCATGAAGAAAATAAAATGCAATAGAATAAAACTACCTTTATTAATCAACAAGATCAAGTGCACTTTGTTCCTTTAGAACATGATTACGAAACCCTAGTTTGCTTCTCGATCTTTTCTTAAGGAGGTAGATGAACTGTCGATGATCAACCAGGATTCTTGAGCCGTCGTGGACTTCGTGATCGCGTCGGTTTGATAAATTTTCCAAAAGGCTCTCGGTTCTCTTTATAGTCACAGAAGTTGAAAACCCTAGATTCTATAAGTTAGGGTTTGTTGAGATAATCCTGCGTAGAAAGTCACATATCCTAACTCCCCTAACAGGCCGCGGATCCGCCACCATTAGTGGGTTTTAGCCACGGTTTAGCCACGCTCTGGTGGGATCTTTGGCTCAAATTTCTGGGGCTTCATCTCTCTGACACATGGTGGTCTTTTGAATATATGGACTTTGAAAATCTTCTCTAAGTCTCTGCCAGAATTGATTTCTTCGATTTACTTGAATATTTCGGCAGATCTGATCTCGCCAACTCGGATTTCCTTGATTTCAGTCCTGGAATAATTTATGCACCATATCTCAATAAATAATTTTAGTAGAATTTGTTTTTATTGAGATATTATCTTAACCATTTAACATAATATTATAGTTTTAAGAGAATTGGTCAAAGATATTTGATATGGCATGCATATTTAAATAGACTAAATATTACATAGATATTACATGCTTACATTTTCCTTCATAATATTAATTATAATATATAAACACATGAAAATAGTATTTTTACAGATAAACCCTCATATATGTCATATTTATAATAAACACCTTTTATTATATAAAAATAGTAAGGAAAATGCCATATCAAATGCACAATATTTTCGACTGAACAAATATCGCACTAGTGATGTCGAGATCATCATAGCAAAGTACTTCAGCTTTGCAGCTGTCGGAAGCTATCTCGTTGACGGAACAGACATCGATTAAATGAGCAGATGGTTTAGATGGTGGACTTCCTAACTTGTAAATATTAATCTCTATTGTTATCTTCCCGAAGGATAAGTTCATAGAACCGTTACGACAATTAATGACAGCGTTTGAAGTTGCTAGGAAAGGTCGACCGAGTATCATCGGGATTTGATTGCGTGGATTCGCCACAGGCTATGTATCTAAAACAATAAAGTCTACAGGGAATATGAATTCCCCGACTTTGATTAACACATCCTCTAGTTCACCCCCTAGGTTGGGCGATAGATCGATCTGCCATCTGGAGAGTGCGGTGGGCAGGTTTCAACTCTCTTATACCTAGCTGCTCATAGACGGAATATGGAAGCAAGTTAACACTGGCGCCGAGGTCAAGTAAAGCACGATTGATACTTTTACCCCTAATAGTTATGGATATTGTAGGACAACCGGGCTCCTTACGTTTCTGGCAATTGTTGGGTAAAAGCTGTGCTTACGTTACTTGTCATGAATACTTTTTACGGCACTTGAGTTTTTCTTTTCCTAGTGCACAAGTCCTTAAGGATTTTCGCATAAGACGGAACTTGTTGAATAGTATCTAGGAGAGGGATATTTATGTTAACTTGCTTAAACATTTCCACAACTTTCTCCATTTGTGCGTTAGGTCTGTTGGCCCTCAATCTGTTTGGAAAAGGAGCTTTATCAATAAGTCTTGGGTCCAACATTTATGGAGAAGCTTGTGGGGATGGAATCGATCCCGGAATTGGAGTGGGGATCGTTTTAGATAGATTCGAGGAAGTGGGCGGAGTGTTCGAGCCTTGGGGAAAACGGAGAATAGGCTCAGAAGAAGGTGGGAGACTAGACGAATTAGGGCAAGAAGTAGAAGCCGGGGTTTCAATTGATTCCTCATCATCAATCTGTTCACCCATTTGATTGTTCAACACTCTTCCTGATCTCAACGTTGTAACGGCACTCACATTATGACTTTGTGAGTGGCCAGGATTCGGTAGGGGTTGAGATAGAAGTTTCCCTTTTTCTCTCGAACTCATCGCAGCATTTATTTGTGCAAGTTGTACTTCTATCGATTTTATACTCTCACCGTGGGAGTTGGTGGTCTGTGTTAAAGATCGGATATAAGACTTTATTTTGTCCGTCGATTGCATGGAATGTTTAATAAACATATCCACGCTTCGTTCGTGTGCAGATGTGTTTTCGTTCCCGGCCGTTTGGAAAGAATTATTGGCCGGGTTTTTAAAAGGTTGCGATTGAAAAGGGTGCTGACTCTGTGGTGGTGGTTTCTGTTGCTGTGGAGGAGGACTTTGATAATTGCTTTGGAACCGGTTTTGGTTTTGGTTTTGGTTCCAAGCAAAGTTAGGATGATTTCTCCACCCCTGATTGTATGTGGAAGAATAAGGATCGTTTATAGGTCGCTGCTGAAAAACAGTATTAGTTTGCTCGTGACCTTGAAACGGTGCATTCATAGGGCATTCTTCCGTCAAATGTGATGGATCAGAACAGCAACCACACACGGTCTTGGGGAGCGTTACCTGGTTTAGGGAGACTGATGAGAATTTGTTCTCTATAGCGTCGAGTTTCTTTTGCATCGCTTCCATTTCAGCTTTTACTACGATGATAATATCGAGCCGATGGATATCTCCCCTAGATGATGGTGGTCTAAAGCTTTCCCACTGCAAAGTGTTTTCAGCGAGATCTTCCAGATATTTCCTGGCTTCACCATCATCTTTGGACATGAAATTGCATTGACACATGGTTTCAAACATCTGCTTTGTCGCTGGATTAATGCCTTCATATATAATTCGGCACAGATCCCATTTATGTATTCCATGATGAGGACATTGGACAAGCAGATCCTTAAACCGTTCAAAACACTTCAAAAATGGTTCATTGGGAAACTGGGTAAACCGGTTGATTTCGCTCCAAACACGGGCGGTCTTATGATTGGGGTAAATTTTTTTAAGGAATGCTATCACGAATTCATCCCAATTCGTAATAGAGTGTGCGGCTGTATTATAAAGCCATTTTTCTGCCAAGTCACACAAAGTGAACGGGAGAAGACGCAAGCGCATAGCATCCACGGACAGTTGTGAAATACCCATCATTACGCATACGTTTTCGAATTTGGTGATAAAAACATATGCGTCTTCAGACTCGAGCTCATGAAATTTGGGCAATAGGTTGATGTAGTGGGGTTTAATTTCAAAATTATCCCCGTTGGCTGGTGGAATGGATAGACAGGTAGGAAATGGACCGCGCATAGGATAACATCTCTCTTGGAGAGAAATGCACGGTGGATTCCGCGCACCTACGGGCGGTGGCAGGGTGGTGTTATAATCTGATATAGTAACGTCCATCTCAGTTGATGTGGTGGATGGTGGAGAAAAAGAAAATGAAGAAGTACCGACTTCCGAGTCGATAACCGAAACGTGGACAAGACGGGCACTAGAATCCTGTGTCCAGCCGAGCATGCACTAAACTGTAAGTCCACGGTAGCACCCCGGCCGTCTAACAGACGCCAAATGCGGAACAAAAACTTTTTACAACTGGCGCTATCGCGTACTATAACCCGGATCTGCCATTAAAGCTAAACTAACAAACTACAAAGTGGGTAGAAATATTATACCGAACGATCCGAGTCCTTCGGTCTTCAACCATCATCACACGCTTTGTTGCGGCTGCTCCGATCTCCTGAATCTCCAGTCTTCTCGTCCAGGTGGCACCACGTCGACGGATCTTTAAACGGGATCCCGCCTCTGAACCGAGGCAACTCGATCATCAAGTTTGCTAAAATAGATGACCAAGATTGATATAGAGAATGAGTAGAACACTTTGTCTCGTTACGTCCAAACCTATGGACGAACGGTTAATGAAGTTGCCATTTGAATCGGGTGAAATGTGAATTGTAGTTATCTAATTTCCATACACCAAAACACTATCATAATCTTTTCCCTCAAATGAACAACCATGATTCCCTCCATCATAATGGCCGGCCAATATAGAGAGAGGAGAGAGTGAGTGTAGGAGCAACAGAGTGACCATAACATTAAAGGAGAAGAAATGAGTCATATAACACCTTGTATGAACACATTTAATGCATATAATGAATCATAACCCTTAGTCATCATCTAATTAATGCACTAAGCCACCTCACCAACCTAGTCACCACAACATGAAGCTTCCACTCTCATGACTCACCCCATGACTCACCCTCAAGAAGAAAAGATAAATCCGTATTTAACCGAATGTTAAATACGGCTGATAGAAAACTGGAAACTGGTAACTTCCAAAAGCGATCCTGAAACGAATTTCCGGATAACCCCGTAACAGTATAAACATACCCGCATTTGTATTAAGACCGAATACAAATGCAACTGAGACAAAGATATTATATCTACACAGTATAATACTCGGACCCGGCTTAAACAAAAGCCTACCAGTATTATCTGCCCGAAATATGACACGTGCGTAAACGCACGTGCATTTTCCGAACCCTGCCATAAAACCATACAGCCTATACAACGTTTCGCCCGAACTTAGGAAACAGTCTGTGGGGGACTCTAATGACTCATCAACACACTGGCACTGGGTATACCACTAGCACATCAGAGGTACTAGCTGTATGTAATGGTTGCCTATGTATTGAAGGAAGGGGAAGCTGACGAGCGAACTCATCCATAAACCCGACTGAGCCTAACAGTGACAATATCCGTACAGTCCGGTTCGTTCGTCTAAAGAGTATCGCATATCGAGTCTAGGGGGTGGATAAAGTCAGACCCCTAATAACACGATAAATCGTGTCGGCATGAAGCCCATCACCACCTGAGAAACTACTGATCCAAATGAGTAATTCTCCACTACCTCGGCCGAGGGTTTCTACTGATGGCCACCCGTGCACTGTGCGACATCAACCCCCAATACCGGGAGAGACGAATCCCCGACGATCCGCTCACTGCCTCCATGTGGCTCGGGACTGTACCTAAAAACTACCTGTTTGCACGTCTCCTTTGAGCGTGGTAGGGTAGAAATCAAAGCACAGTGGGAACTCACGCGAGACAAATGATGATCTCAGGTCGACAAACTAACATGTACACATGTCACCAGGGAACTGCTATCTGACGATATGTATAATACCAACTAGCATGTTCCCGGCGAGTCCTGTCCGGTGTACTCATAACCCAATGAGCACCTGTATACATCTTAGGTGATCCAACTAACACCAGTGGCTTGTGAGACCGGCCACCTCCCCTCATCGGGGTCTCGACTGTATACACTAGTCTGCTCTGGAGTATCGATGCCCTGTCTCGAAACTCCAACGACCAGGGACACTTTAAGGATGTGCTTATAGACCCCAGCTCCCACGTATATGATCACCATCATACTGCTGGCTGTCAAGCAGAATCCTATGGGCTCTATCATCATGCAATAGTGAACTAAAGCATGTATACGATGATAAAGACAAACCAGATAGCATACTATCATCTCGAGCAAGACTGTCATATCGGTATAGGTCCTGCCTCAATCATTGCAATCACGCACCTGCGATCCAATAATTGACTTTGAGGGCACTATCTCCAACAATCTCCCACTTGCACTTATGGCTAATTATTGCGATGTCGCATACTCACAGCCCGTCTGATACCGAACATCCAACTCCTCTACTAATCAGTTTCACAAAGCTTGTTTGTAAAACTCTAGTGTTCGAGAAATAACCTCAGCGAGTGGATCCGCCCTGATGTTTCTTTCTATGTCTCTCTTAATCTCAAGTTCGCGGAGAAAACCATCTCCCGAATCGAGTAATACCTGTCTTAGAACATGTCTGGATATCTGATGGGACCTAGTTCATAAATGAACTCCAAATCCAAACATCTTAGACTGTATTGATAACTGAACCTAATCAGTATCCAGCACCATGCTTCCCACAGTATCCTCTTGGATCACCTGTCTATAATACTGTCCCTCGTCAGAGGGAAAACTATAACTCTGACAATCACTCTGTCAACCATGTCACCTTTGAAGCCTGGAATGATAACCGTCTCCCGAAAAAGGCTGCCATTATCAAATCCGTAGAACATGCACTTATGTTCTAAAAATGCTTCCTTATGTTTCTCCAGGATTGGATTAATATAAACTTATTGCATTTAGTGCAAAAACAACATCTGGTGTGGTACTTGACATCTCATCATTGACTCAATTGCCTAAGCAAGTGATCTGCCAATCATGCATATCCCTCTCTCCTTTAGTCTCTAAGACACCTTTAGAGGGTGATTCCATCACCTGCAGGTACACTACCTGTTAGTTATATGTATGCCCTAGAGGCCATTACTGTACATAGGATGTATATTGTAGTGGATGCTGGGACATATATAGGGAGGACTTTCTTGCTCGACATGATAGTATGCTATCTGGTTACTCTTTACCTTAACGTGTACACTGATTGTCTCTCTGTTACATGTTGGTAAAGCCCTTAGGATGTGTACTTGACTACCTGGACTATGATGCGGATCATACTAGTGGGGACATGGTAGTCCTTAAGTACATCCTTCAAGGTCTCTAGTCGTGGGTGTATCGAGACGGGGCATCGATATACCAGAGTAGACTAGCGTATACCTTCTCGACCCATACAGATGGGCGATGGATGATCCCATATCCATTGGTGTTTGACATCAGAGATGATATACGGGTGCTCAGTGGAGACTGGGTACACCGGACGGACTCGCCGAGAACTCCCAGATGGAATTATACCTTACGTCAGATGGCAGTTCTCTGGTGACACTGGTACAGAGTAGTCTGTTGACCCGAGATCGTCATAGAGTCTTGTGTGATTCCCACTGTGCTTTGATTTCCACCTTACCACGTCCAAGAGGGCATACAAAACGGTGGCTTTTGGGTACAGTCCCGAATCACATGGAGGCAATGAGCGATAGGAGGGGATTCGTCTCTCCCGGTATAGGGAGTTGATGTTGCGCTGTGTTCGATTGGCTATAACCGGAAATCCCTGGCCAGGGTTGCTGAGATTTACTGGTAAGTGTTACCAGTAGTTACTTGAACTGTTATAGATCTCATATCGACACGACTTATCGAGCTGTTGGGGTCTGACGTTTACCACCCCTAGGCGAGATATGCGACATATCAGACGATCAGACCGGACTGTACGGTAAGTGTTACTGGTTGGATTCACAGGAGTGTGAGCGGGCTTGCTCGTCGATCTTCTGATCGCTCAATACCCGGGTGGCCGTTACGTTTAGCAGACCGCTTGCGGCTTGTGGGTGATTGATATGATCATCATCTGCTGCCGGCGTATTGACGAGTCTTTAGAGTCCTACACAGAGGTTTCCTGGCTCAAGCGAAACGAAATAGGAGCGCATATAAGATATGTGCGGGATCGAGAATAATGCGTGTATGTGATACCGTATTGTATTCTCGCGATGAATGTATCGATATGGTTGTATGCGATATAACCTAGTTATCGAATCAAGGATTGATTCGATAAGCCGATACATTGGATATTAGTCAGTCACATGCGATATGACTGGATCGTTAAATCAAGTGTTGATTTAATGATTTAATGCATAATTATATATTTGATATATTACTTTGTATTAACTGGTATTGGTTCACTTTAAATGGTTTTTCTCACTTGTTTGTGCACATTGTATATGTGATATATTTTTGTGCACAAGTTTGTATCATGTTTGATGATGCATGCTAACTTGGGTTTGTGTAAAGATTAAACCATGGTTATATGAATGGTTAGGGTTTTTTTTTCTTATTCATTTATTTATTTATTTATTCTTTTTGGAAAATAATAAGCATAAAGAGAAAACGGTGGCTTTCTTTGTTTGTATATTGAAGCTTCATGAAGTTTTGACTAAGTGACCATTTTGTCTCATGCTTAACCCTAACCATTCCACTTAACCCTAGTTCATTCTCTACACTTGACCATGGTTGCAAAATGATAAGTATTCATTTATTTTCTTTTTTAAAAAAACTTATCATAATATACATCATCTTCTTCTTCTTCTTCTTCAAGAAGAAGCTTGCCTCCATCAATGGCAACTTGATGAAAAGAGTGAGAAATCCAATTCTAAAGTGAACCCACCTCCTATTTCTTCATCCTCTACCTCTGGCCAAGTAGTATAGGGTGTTTTCTTCACAAGTTTCATGACTTGGTGAAGTGGGAGCTTGATCTTATGATGCCTCGACGTAGATCATCTTCGGCATCGTTGTCGATGACCTAGCCCGCCCATTTCTCCGACGAAGCCGACGCTAGATCCCGGGATTGGATTTGGACAGCAAGGGGACTTCATCATGGAGCTATGGAGGTGGAGAACCGGATCTACAAAGGTTGTATTTCTGTTCACTTAGTTAAATTGTTAACTAGCTTCTTTGTTTCGCCTAAAATTCTAGTTAACGATCCGTATTAGGGTTTCTCGGCACTTGTAAAATTATAAATTGGCATGGTTGATGCCTTGTGAGACCTCTAGTGTGTGCCTAGGAACCCTACACTACCATGCCAGGAGTCATCTATTCTAAAATACCATTAGAATACTGTCAAAGTACCCACATTGGGAAACTACCTAAATCTAGATCTAAAACCATAAATCTAGTAACCAGAATGTCTGATATTATATTCAAATCCTGTCTGGAGAAACAACTGTGTGACGACCACAGTACAACAGATCGTAGTATAGGAATTTTACTTCCAACTCTGTGTATGTCTTCCAAATACCAGAACATCACATCCTACTACCTTCTTAACAGATCCATCCCCTAATCTGATGAAGTCAAACCCATGACTGTCTCATCAAAAATAGATGATCTTATCTCCGCTATATCTACTCAAATCTATAAATAGATATAAGCTACTTGCCCACTATGCTTCCGCTGCTCTCACTGACTATGACAACCCTCTGGCAGAATAATATCTACGTACACTTCTAAAGCTAGTTTAGAATGATGTTATATTTATCCTCTTGCCGGGTCTCACAGTCTGGAACAACAGTAGTGTCAAGTCTGGGTAAACAAGAACCTCCCTGTCACCGTCCTTGAGGCTACCTGAGTACCTCTCGGATGTCTGAGGTTACCCATCATGTCTGCGGAGTAGCTAATGGATTGTCAAATCTGATTGAATATATAGGTCCTATTAAACTTTCCGTAATCGTTTGCGGTTCTGGAATCACTTCCAGTTCTACCATACTCCCACTACTGTTTTCTGGAAAAAAAAACTATTTTACTAAAACTGTGGCGAGTCAAGAACAATATCACTATTGATCTTTCAGATGGTAGAAAATCAACCCTCGTCAAAGCCAGGGTTAACCCACAAACTGCTATTACAGAAACGTGCCTTGAGTTATCCAGTGTCTGGTTTTATGCATAAGCTGGACAACTCCCCTTACCTTAACATCGTTAAGATCTGAAGCATTCTATATCCAATATAGAAACTTTGGTACTTATTTAATTGGAACCAGATTCAAATCATGCAGCTATCTCCAGTGCATATCAACTTAATGGAGAGAGGCTAATCAGCATTACTCAACTTAGGAATATATCCAATTATGAGTAACCTGAAAGAGAAACAAGTTTCTCAAAACCATTACTATCAACTGAATACCAATCACAAGTATCTAAATTTTCGATTTCTTTGAAGAATCCCGATACTTGCGACATCTGGTTCTCTACTTTATTCTTATACCCACAACTTCACAAAACTTAGACATTGTATTTCTACGAAACACTTGTCTAAAAACTAGAGAAGTTACAAGTAAACAGAACAGAGTACGAGAACCTACCCTTTTGTCCTAACGGACACTGGACAACATACAATACTCTGTATAAGTCCGCTGAGTTGAATAACTCAAAACCTGTGCGTTGTAGGTTGAAAACTGTACCCAGGCGATTTCCTCAAATATCACCAATTACAACGAATTCCGATATAATGAGGATGATCACCTAATTCCCATTAACTTACTCCCACTCATCATCTGTAAAACCATACAGATATGAGAATGACACCTGGTAAATACATACCCATGGAGTAAGTATCTAATCGGGAAATCAGTTTTCCTTTTAACAATGCACAGTGAAACTGAAACATGAAAATGTTTCGTAGGGGTATCTTGGTATTCCTAGTAATGCCTCTTCTATAATCCAATTCATGACTTTAACCGTATATTTCTTTGCCTTCTCTCCAAATCCCTTTATTTGCCTTTAGTCGT
The DNA here is from genome assembly GCA_030015575.1 of Agapanthus africanus. Lineage (NCBI taxonomy): Eukaryota > Viridiplantae > Streptophyta > Magnoliopsida > Asparagales > Amaryllidaceae > Agapanthus > Agapanthus africanus. The sequence continues at coordinate 730,788,112 of CM057341.1, forward strand.
TACCTTCTGTACACCATCATTAGGCTAAATGGTTTTCTTCCTTCCCTACCATTCGGCACCAGCCTATGGTTTGGAAGAAGACTATCCAGTAAGCATAATAGGTGTACTCTCCTAATCGTAGGAGTACTCGCAACTTGAGAGAAGGTGATGATTAAAGACAACTGAATAATACCTTATTCTATTTCTCCCGAACTGGGGAAAAAAGCAAAGGTGAAATAGGAATGGCGATGAAGTACGTGGTTTGGTTGTGAATTATAGTAGTCGCAATTTATTTTGCCCTCTTTCGAATCCTATTATTTTTGTCTTTACATATTACCTTCTGTACACCCTACTTAGGCTAATTGGTTTTCTTCATTCCCTACCTTTCGGCACCAGCCTATGGTTTGGAATTTAGACTATCCAATAAGCGTAATAGGTGTACTCTCCTAAACCAAGGAGCCCTCGCAACCTGAGAGAAGGTGATAATAAAAGACAACTGAATAAACTAATTCTGTTTCTCCTGAACCTAGATCCATCCTCGAAGAAGTTCCTTCGAGTTCGTATATAACCATACGATGGATCTATCCAATGGAAGTGGATATCCGTAGTAATACGGGGTGTTCTGAGAAATACAAAGGGTAAAAGAAGGAGCGACAATGACTTATGCAACTCAGACAATCCAAAATCCAGTATAATAAGAAGGTTCGGTCAACTTGGTCACTGAGTCATAGTCTAGGGTCGGTCAAAGGTCGCTGCCAAAGAGAGAGAGAGAGAAAAGAAACACTCTGCGTGCACTCTAACATAGATCAGAATGGTTATCACTTTATCTAATCAGGAAACCTCCTACTGTTTTCTCAAATTCTCCTCCAAACCTGAAAGAAGAATTAGTTGGGATCACCCGAAGAGTAAACCAACTCATCAGTGAGAATCGGGATCCAACTATCATCGCATGATAACTTGATGGAAGCCACTCAAGTTATCACACTCCAGAAGGTATGCGCATGCCTGGCAAGTTTCCTGTATATTTGAAACTCCCGATGTGATTTTTACCTCATGCTCTTATGACCTTGACTTTAGCAAACAAATCATAAGTCACATGTCAAGTTCTTCCCGTCATTGTCCAGGTTAATTTGAACCCACCCGTACATACCCTTGACTTTGGCCAACAAGGTAATACGACTGTCCCAAACCAACGCATCTATGCAACAGATGAATATTCAGCAACTACCAAACACTATACCTTGACTTTGGCCAACAAACATAGCTTGAATACTACTGACTATCCATAATAAATGACGGAGGGCTACGGCTGGTTTTTGGCGAAAAACCTTTAACGTAATGAACTTGATCTCGTTGAAGGAACCTGATAGCTTTTTATAAAAATATAGTGGCGAAAACCTTTTGCTAAAGAGGTCACTCCCGGTGAAGGGATCTCGGCTCTTTCCTCGTGGAATGAGGTGCAGGATATTCCAACCGAATATCGCGATGCAAAGCAACTTGTAATCGACTACATTGAAGTTATTACCCTGACGTAAACTTCTGCCCAAGGGGTCACTCCCGGTGAAGGGATCTCGGCCCTTGCCTCGTGGAATGAGGTGCAGGATATTCTAAACCGAATATCACTATGCAAAACAAAAAGAAACGTCTTTGTAATAACACTTTTAAAATTTGTTCCAACAACATCAAATATAGGTTTGTTTTATCTTGCATTGATAAGAATCAACGCAGTCCCATCAATCAATCACACCAGAAAAGAACGAAAATAAAATGTACGTATATGCCATCCGCATTCGTCACTGGGTCCCGTCATCACCCGTTAGGTTACTTAACTAACAACAGAGCAGGGGCTGGACTAGCGCGGGTATAAAACATATACAACATCTAATAGTATATATACCAATATACAATAATCGCTCCAGGCGTAATAATATGCAACATTACAGAAAAGTAATAAGTATCACAGAACAATATAGATAATCTGGGATCCCTGGGTTTCACAGAGCCGCTGCTGAAACCCGACGTTCCCCTGGTCGTGTGGATAGCCTGTGCAATGAAACCTAGACCCCTACGGGTGCGGCAAGTTACCTGCCAAAAACCTGAAGCGAGGCAGCCCCTTACAGCAAAATGAATGGACCAGCTGGCACTTCATGGAATCCGGTAACTTGAGCACCCCTGCTTAGGTCAACCTGTACCCCCTACGAGTGCGGCGAATAGTCTGTCAATTCTAGAGTGAGGCCCCTTTGTCTCTCAAAGCCATGAGATACGGACCCGTTGCCCTCCAGAACCCGGCTATCTGTGCACTCCGTCGCGGGGTAAACCTAGTACAGAAAATAAAATATGTACAACGGGTACATCGACCTCAGCCCGGTCGTGCCCCAAAAGAATATTATACAACAGGCAGTAACGGCAGTCCACATGTTGGACGCTTGCCCCGCAATATCAAATGTACAAATAAATCCAAACTGCACTACCATTGCACACTGCTATCCACCACGACAAATCCGCAACATCACAGCACAACACAGAACATCAACGCGAATGTCACGTTCGCAAACCCGTCTAAAAGAACTATAGCAATTAGACGCGATTTACCGCTCAAATGACATTCCCGGTCGGAGATATAAAGTAAGTACTGTAAACTAACAAGTTTAAAATTTCGATCGACAAAACTTCCCGAAGTGGGCCCCACGTACATCTGCTGTACAGTAACAAAAAATGGGCCCAAAAGAAATATTCCAGAAACCACAATTTACAACAAAGAAACACCAGAAGAAATTTGACCCTCTGAAGCTCCAAGATGGCCGCGGATCTGCAGCAAAAGCATGGCTTTGGCGGCGGTTCTGCGGCCGTACGGACGATTCAGAGGATCGTATTTCTTCTGTTTTCTTAAAAAAGCCTGCTTGTTTTCTGTGACGGTCAAAATAATTTTTAGACACCTTTTAAAATCGACAGAAACTTTAAAACTGAAAATTGTGATTTTCGAAAATCAGTTCGATCGATATTTTAAACGCGTTAGCACAAGTTAGTATAGCTTAATGGTGAGTCTCTGATGCCACTGTAAGTCCACGGTAGCGCCCCGGCCGTCTAACAGACGCCAAATGCGGAACAAAAACTTTTTACAACTGGCGCTATCGCGTACTATAACCTGGATCTGCCATTAAAGCTAAACTAACAAACTACAAAGTGGATAGAAATATTATACCGAACGATCCGAGTCCTTCGGTCTTCAACCATCATCCCACGCTTTGTTGCGACTGCTCCGATCTCCTGAATCTCCAGTCTTCTCGTCCAGGTGGCACCACGTCAACGGATCTTTAAACGGGCTCCCGCCTCTGAACCGAGGCAACTCGATCATCAAGTTTGCTAAAACAGATGACCAAGATTGATGTAGAGAATGAGTAGAACACTTTGTCTCGTTACGTCCAAAGCTATGGACGAACGGTTAATGAAGTTGCCATTTGAATCGGGTGAAATGAGAATTGTAGCTATCTAATTTCCATACACCAAAACACTATCATAATCTTTTCCCTCAAATGAACAACCATGATTCCCTCCATCATAATGGTCGGCCAATATAAAGAGAGGAGAGAGTGAGTGTAGGAGCAACAGAGTGACCATAACATTAAAAGAGAAGGAATGAGTCATAGAACACCTTGTATGAACACATTTAATGCATATAATGAATCATAACCCTTAGTCATCATCTAATTAATGCACTAAGCCACCTCACCAACCTAGTCACCACAACATGAAGCTTCCACTCTCATAACTCACTTCATGACTCACCATCAAGAAGAAAAGATAAATCCGCATTTAACCGAATGTTAAATACGGCTGATAGAAAACTGGAAACTGGCAACTTCCAAAAGCGATCCTGAAACGAATTTCCGGATAACCCCGTAACAGTATAAACATACCCGCATTTGTATTACGACCGAATACAAATGCAACTGAGACAAAGATATTATATCTACACAGTATAATACTCGGACCCGGCTTAAACCAAAGCCTACCAGTATTATCTGCCCGAAATATGACACGTGCATAAACGCACGTGCATTTTCCGAACCCTGCCATAAAACCATACGGCCTCTACAACGTTTCGCCCGAACTTGGGAAACAGTCTGTGGGGGACTCTAATGACTCATCAACACACTGGCACTGGGTATAACCACTAGCACGTCAGAGGTACTAGCTGTACGTAACGGTTGCCTATGTATTGAAGGAAGGGGAAGCTGACGAGCGAACTCATCCATAAATCCTACTGAGCCTAACAGTGACAATATCCGTACAGTCCGGTTTGTTTCTATAGAGTATCGCATATCGAGTCTAGGGGGGTGGATAAAGTCAAACCCCTAATAACACGATAAATCGTGTCGGCATGAAGCCCATCATCACCTGAGAAACTACTGATCCAAATCAGTAATTCTCCACTACCTCGGCTGAGGGTTTCTACTGATGGCCACCTGTGCACTGTGCGACATCAACCCCCAATACCGGGAGAGACGAATCCCCGACGATCCGCTCACTACCTCCATGTGGCTCGGGACTGTACCCAAAAACTACATGTTTGCACATCTCCTTTGAGCGTGGTAGGGTAGAAATCAAAGCACAGTGGGAACTCACACGAGACAAATGACGATCTCAGGTCGATAAACTAACCTGTACACATGTCACCAGGGAACTGCTATCTGACGATATGTATAATACCAACTAGTATGTTCCCGGCGAGTCCTGTCCGGTGTACTCATAACCCAATGAGCACCTGTATACATCTTAGGTGATCCAACTGATACCAGTGGCTTGTGAGACCGACCACCGCCCCTCGTCGGGGTCTCGACTGTATACAATAGTCTACTCTGGAGTATCGATACCCTGTCTCGAAACTCCCACGACCAGGGACACTTTAAGGATGTGCTTATAGACCCCAGCTCCTACGTATATGATCACCATCATACTGCTGGCTGTCAAGCAGAATCCTATGGGCTCTATCATCATGCAATAGTGAACTAAAGCATGTATATGATGATAAAGACAAACCAGATAGCATACTATCATCTCGAGCAAGACTGTCATATCGGTATAGGTCCTGCCTCAATCATTGTAATCACGTACCTGCGATCCAATAATTGACTTTCAGGGCACTATCTCCAACATAAACGGTTTTAGCGCAAGTGGCAGCGTGTGTGTGATTTAAAATTGGTTTGTTTTTGAAAAAGTGGTACTCAAGACAAATCACACAAAAATGCACAAACAACTCTAGAACTAAGGTTACCTGGGTCAAGTCTCTAGACCGCTCCTAGACTTCCAAAGGATAAGCCGCAGGATCAATCCTCTACCACCTCTTTACTACTCTTGTGGCCAGGTAAGTGCCAGGTAAGTGGGAGATATCCGCTCTATGAATCACCGAAAATAGCGGGCCTAATTAAGTAACCACTTGCCTTAGACACACTTGCCTAGACACCATAAAAGTAATACGGATAAGTGATAAATTACCCATGACCTTCCTCTGTCCTATTTGAGCGCGACGGTCCTTAGAGTCTTGTCTAGATATTTTTTAATTAATGTAGGGTTGATGCGGATGCTCGTTTTGTGATTTGTGGGGCCTAGAAAGGATGATGAAATCCCCACCTAATCTAAATTTTGGTCTTGCACCTAAAAATCCATATTAAAATATGAATAAACAAACCAATTGCAAAACTTTGCAAAAAGATTTTTTTTTTGAGCGGCGATATTTTGCAAAGAATCCTGCAGAAAAGATATTTTATTGGATTTCAGAGGTGAGAGAAAGATATAGAGAAGATACCAGAGAAATTTGAAACCCTAAATCCCCTAGAAAGTCGTAGTTCCGCCGCCAATGTGCTCTTATTGTCGCACTTCCGCCGCCGACTTGGGAGATCTGGTAGAGGTTTGTGCTACGTGGCCTCCTTTGCTCCTTTGGATCTTGATGAATGTCTCTGGCTCTCTGTTTCCTCAAGTGTGTGACTCCAGATCCCCTTACAAAATTCACACAATAATCGTTAGATATACAATTTGCAGTTTGTTTATTTATGATATGAATCAAATAATAATTCAACGCGAATAGTAAGAAGAATAAATTACGCACGTATCCCCGGCAATGGCGCCATTTGATTGGTTTTGTTTTTAGAGTTTGTGTTGTAACTGCAATTAATAACGGTATCGCGTGTAGCTAGACCGAGATGAGTACGGGTCGTCCTCAGGGAAACGTTTAATTTTTTAATCTTACTTTAGACATGTTGAAAAAGGGAAAGAATAAAGAATGGTGAAGAATGGTTGTAGATTCTAGATCCACGTCAAACACGGATGTAGGATATAGATCTAGATTAACTACGGATGTAGGTTTTATATTAGAAGGGGGATTGTAGGGTTCGTTAAGATTTAGTAGTCATGGATGATTAATTAAATATTACTCCTCTTATCCTTTAATAGATTTAAAACTAGATTGACAGTGATGCATGTAGATTAGGGTTTCTGGAGGGAAAAGGGTTCCACTCAACCCCTACCTTTACATGGATCTCCGTTCATGTCTTGCCTTTACCAAAACAATCGTTAATCTAATCTCTAATCACGATCGTGACTCTCAATGAATTGGTTGCGCGCCCGATTAAGATGTTAATGATTCTTTTGGTAAAGTTTATAAACTTTATAGGACGTAAAAAGAGTTTAAGGATCTTCATCGTCCATTAATCTACCCTAATCCTACGAACCCTAACAAGCGGAGAATTACTCGCGCATGTTATATCAAATGCATAATATTTTTGACTGAACACCATCCCTGGGGGCCACCATGAGGTGGCCCCCAAAGGAGGGCAGACCCGAGAGCACCTGTTTCTGGTGCTCTCGGGTCACCAGCCCCCAAGGCCACCAAGTGGTGGTCTTGGGTGGTGGTCCCAGCCGTTGGTCCCCCCGGGGTGTCCCCGGGGTGCGTACGCTTCACCCCGTGGCTTCTCGATTCAAACCGTGAGCCTACGGGATGTGCAAACAACTCAAAACCTCACTTTTGAAAACTGCTTTTGTCGACAGTTTTTCCGCGACAAAAAGGCGGAATTCTAACATCGCTACAAGCTATCTAAGGTTTATAAGAGTCTCTGATACCACTATAAGTCGATGTCGGGCACCCCACGTGTTTGCAGGGAGGCGGAATTTGCAAAAAATGATTTTTACGAGCTTCGCAACACCGACTAGAACCAAGGATTGTCCATAAACCCTAGCTAGGAAACTACTTGAGGTTTAAATACTCGGATACGAAATTATACCTCACGATACTTGTCCTTCGGGTCTTCATCGCTGTCCTCCTTGTCTACATAGGCTCTAAGGATCGATCTAGATTATAGCTTCTTCAACGACCTTCTCGAGTCGAAGATGATCCACCCGAGAGTCTATAGTCCGAGTTCCACCTCAAAACCGAGGTAACTAGGGCAACAAGATTGCTAAACTTGATGGCATAGGTGATGTAGAGTATGAATATAGATTTATTTGTCTCTTAAAACCCTAGGATTCTCAACACATGAGAGCTTTTAGGGTTTTGTAGTGAGGAAGAAGAAGAGTGCTAGCATGAGAGCTCACTTGAGGAAAGAGAAAGTTTTTTGATAAAAATGATATTTGATAATGATAATAGAAAATGTGATGGCTCTCTTGATTTGACCACAAGCATGTCAAGAAAATATCTCACCCAAAAAATCTAGTGCCACAAAATATCTTACAAGAAATATCTAGTCAAGTGGTCAAACCAAGTCAAAGGGTCAAACCAAGTCAAGTAGTCAAAACAAGTAGCCATGCCACAATTATCATTTACAAATATAAAAAATACTTTCCTTCACCTTATAATTATTTTAATCAAGTCAATTGTCAAAACTGTAATGAGGTGTCTCCTTCTATGCCCCTCTCATCCATATATACATTCCCGCATCCGTGTTCCGAGAAACATGAATACAAAGAGACGAAACTGATCCATCAATATACTACTAGGATCCGGCTTAAACCAAAGCCCACTAATATTATCCGTCCGAACATCATACGTGCACAAGTGCACGTACGTGATCGAAGCCCTGCCATAAAACCATACGGCCTCTACACCTTTTGGCCGGTGCAGGGAAACTCTCTATGTGGGACTCTAAAGACTCGACACTACGCTGGCAGTGGGTTTAACCACAGGCTGCAAGCGGTACTAGCTGCATATAACGGTCCCCAGGTAGATGTTGATAAGAAGGCCGATGAGGAAAACCCATCCGAACTCCTACTGAGCCTAAATGTGACAATCTCTGTACAGTCCGGTCTGTTCGTCTAAGAGTATCGCATATCGGGCCTAGGGGATGGTAAATGTCAGACCCCTAATAGTGGTATAAGTCATGTCGGAGTGTAGCCCAGAACACCCTAAGAAACTACCGGAATACATACCAGTAAATCTCGCTTGCCTTGGCCAGGGATTTTGTGTAATGGTTCTCCGAACACAGCATGAAATCAACCCCCAATACCTGGAGAGACGAATCCTATCTAACCGCCACTGTCTTTAAGTGCTTCGGGACTGCACCCAACTACTACCTGTTTGCATGACTCCTTTGAGCCGTGGTTGGGTAGTAATCAAAGTACAGTGGGAACACACTCGAGGAGAAGCAGCAGCGTCAAGTTGACGGACTAAGCTGTACTCATGTTACCTAGGAACTGCTACCCGACGATAGGTATAATACCAACCAACAGTTCCCTACGAGTCCTATCCAGTTTACTCGTAACCTAACGAGCACCTACATACTATCTCCAGTACGACGTACTAATGGCTGTAGGACAGACCATCTCCCCTGCTGGGATGAGAAGCGTATACACTAGTCTACTCCGGAGTATCGATGCCCAATCTCTATAATCCTACGACTAGGGACCTGTATAAGATGTGCTTGTAGATTACCCAGCCCCAACTAGTGTGACTGCCGTTACAACGTTGGTAATCAAGCAAAGATCCTAAGGGCTCCACTAATATGTATAAGCGATATGCTAAAAGAAACACATGCACATATTGAAGTAGAAACAAACCAAGTAGCATACTACCATTTTGAGAAAGACTGTCAATACAACTGTGAATATCCCAAGCTTTCATTAAGTAATATGCAAACCAGTATGATACAATAATGGCCTCTAGAGCATATACACTTACATGATCGCCATCATAACGCGCTGGTAGTCAAGAAAAATCCTACGGGCTATATCAACATGTAACCACCATATGTTATATCGAGTATAACATATGCACATGTTAAGATAAAATCAAACAAAAATAGTATACTACTGTATCGAGACTTTATCAATATGTGCGAGCAATATAAATCATCAATAGAAAGAAATACACATACCAGGATAAAGACAACTCAAATAATATACTATATACAACTGAGGAAGATTGTCCTGTACATACATATCCCTAGCATCCTATACAATACAGACCTCTAAGGCATACATATCCAACAATCTCCCACTTGCACTAAGGCCTGTAATTGGCATACCGAATACCCAACGTTTGCTCTAAGGCCAGCTGTTGGCGTACCGCATACCTAACATCTCAAAAGTCACTCGAACTACGCTTGAGAGAGAGCTTTGGTAAATGGATCCGCCGTGTTGTCTTTCGTATCTACTCTCCGGAACTCGATCTCTCAGCGATCTATGATCTCCCTGATCAGGTGATACCGCCTTAAGATATGTCTAGACTTCTGATGGGACCGTGGTTCCTTTACTAAAACTATAGCCCCATTGTTATCGCAATACAAAGGTATTGGGTTTACAATGGACGGAACCACCTCAAGTTCAGTAATGAACTTCTTCATCCAGACCGCTTCTTTTGCGGCATCGTTTGCAGCAATGTATTCATCCTCCATCGTCGAGTCTACAATGGTGTCCTGTTTGGAGCTCTTCCAACACCGCCTCTCCATTGAGGGTAAACACAAAACCCGAGATAGACTTGATGTCATCCTTATCACTGTAGATGCTTGAATCGGTAAAGGACTCAACCTGCAGGTATCCATTACCATAAACCAAGAGTATCTCCTTAGTCCTTCTCAAGTACTTGAGGATGTTCTTCATAGCTGTCAAATGATTCTCACCCGGGTTCGCCTGATATCGGCTCACCATGCTAAGCGCGTATGCTACATCTGGTTCGGTACACATTATCGCATACATTATAGATCCTACTGCCAAAATGTAGGGTATAGTGCTCATGCAAACCCTCTCCTCATCATTCTTAGGAGACATCTCTTTGGAGAGGGTGATTCCGTGCAATGCGGGTATATTACCGTGCTTGGAATTTTCCATACTAAATCTCTTTAGTCTGGTCTCTATGTACCTGGACTATGAAAATCCCAACAGTCTCTTGGATCTATCTCTATAGATATTAATCCTCAGAATGTAGGAGGCATCACCCAGGTTCTTCATGAAGAACTTTTGTGACAAGAACAGCTTGACCGATTGCAGCATAGGAATGTCATTTCCCATCAAGAGAATGCCATCCATGTACAGGACGAGGAACACAACAGTTCTCGCTACAATCTTTTTGTAGATACATGGTTCATCTTCGTTTTTGATGAAGTCAAATCCCTTGACCGTCTCATCAAAACAAATGTTCCAACTCCACGATACCTACTTTAATCCATAAATGGATTTAAGCAACTTGCACACCTTCCCGCTGCTCCCACTGTCTATGAATCCCTCCAGTTGATCCATATAAATGCACTTTTCTAAACTTCCATTTAGAAAAGCCGTTTTTATGTCCATATGCTAGATATCGTAGTCATGGTAGGCAGCGATGGCAAGTCGGATCCGAATGGATTTCAGCATAGCCACTGAGAAAAGGTTTCGTCATAGTCCACTCCTAGTCTTTGACGAAAACCTTTTGCAACAAATCTAGCCTTATAGGTTTCCACCTGTCCATCTGCACAATTCTTCTTTTTGAAGATCCACTTGCATCCAACGGGTTTTACCCCAAGAGGAGCAACATCAAAAGTCCAAACTTTGTTGGTGTACATGGACTCCATTTCGGATTTCATAGCTTCATTCTATTATACAGAGTCCTTACTGTTAATGGCCTGCTTATAACTAGTATGATCATCTTCTTCCAAGATGCAATCCTCTCGATCCCCATCTATGAGAAAATCATAGTATCTCTCGGGCGAACGAGAAATCCTACTAGATCTGCGGAGTGGCTGAGGTTCGTCCGGGATTATTGAATTCTCTAGTTCTACCAATTCTTCAGTTATAGTTTGTCCCTCTAGAATTTCTTCCAGTTCTACCGTGCGCCTATTAATTTCTTTTCCAAGAAATTCATTCTCTAAAAAGACGGTGTGGCGAGCAATAAACACCTTCTATTCCTTGGTGTGGTAGAACACATATCCTTGCGAATGCTTAAGATATCCTACAAACTTACAAAGAACCGATCGTTCCTCTAGTTTATCCGGATTTTGCTTTTTAAGATAAGCCGGACAACCCCATATCTTCACAAAATTAAGGTGCGGTCTCTTCCGCTCCTACATTTCATGTGAAGTGGTAGGCACGGTCTTGGTTGGAACCCTATTCAATAAATATACAGCTGTTTCAAGTGCATATCCCAGAATGAAAGAGACAACTCGGCATTACTCATCATGGAGCACACCATATCCAACAAGGTACCGTTCCTTCGCTCCGATACACCGTTGTACTGTGGTGTGTACGGAGGAGTAAGCTGAGAGAGAATATCATTCTCTTTTATAAAGTCCCGGAATTCCGTACTCAAGTACACCCCCCCTCGATCAGATCGAAAGATCTTGATATTTTTTCCTATCTGGTTCTCTACTTCGTTTTTATATTCTTTGAATTTCTTAAGAGCTTCCGATTTGTATTTCAAAAGATACACATACCTGAACCTAAAGAGATCGTCAGTGAATGTAATGAAGTACGAGAATCCACCCCTCGCATGTATAGACATTGGACCACATACATCACTGTGTATGAGTCCCAAGAGCTCCGTAGCTCTTTCTCCGTGTCCGGTGAATGGAGATTTGGTCATTTTTCCTTTGAGACAAGACTGAAAAGTTTCATAAGATGAAAATTCGAACGTATTCAAATATTTATCCTTATGCAACTTACTTTTTTTTTCTCACCGATATGACCAAGTCTACAATATCACAAGTACGTTTCGTTCGTATCTGAACTTTTCCTTTTGTGTGTGTTTTGTACATTGAAAACTGTGTTTTGATTAAGAACATAGATACCATTACACGGTGTACCTTCGGCAACCAATACCCGATTTAGGTAAATGTTCATGATATTTCTATCTAGAAAAAAGTTATATCCATCTTTATCAAGTAAAGAAAATGATATGATGTTGCAGGGCATAGAAAGCACATAGTAGCAATTGTTCAAAACCATAATTTTGCCACTTGGCAATATTAGGTGATATTCACCGACGGCGGTAGCATCAACCTGTGCTCCGTTCCCTACTCTGAGGGACATATCTCCCGCTCCAACCATTCTACTTTTTCTCAATCTTTGTAATAAATTACATATGTGAGATCCTGATCCGGTATCTAGTACCCTGGACGTAGGGTTGACCGGAAACAGTTTTCAATAATAAATGCACCCGAAGAAGATGCATTAGAATGCTTCTCCTTCAATAGGGTTATCTGGAATTCTTTATAGTTATCTTTCCCTTGCCTATACTCGTAACAGTTGTCACAAGTTAGAGCCGAACCGACGTTCCCCAGCCTTGTGTAACAAGCTGGTTCGGTCAAGTCAAACATTTTATTATCTTGATTAGGGCGTGAAATGGTTGCTTCCTGGAGAGAGCGAAAAGAAACACTCAGCGTGCGATCTTTCAAGATTAAATTGGTTATTAATTTATCTAATCAGGATGGCTCCCACTGTTTCCTCAAATTTTCCTTCAAACCTTTAAAAGGAAAACTAGTCGAGATCATTCGCACCTCACAAGTTCTCTAACCGTTCAGCCATGTGAGTGTTGGTACTCCGAGGGAGGTTCCTCATGCTCACGTACGGACCTAATTAAAATAAACCTCATTTCCGTAGAGGCGTAGCCCCGTTAACACTTTTCTAGACACCTAATAGGTTAGCTAATTGTGAAGTGAAAAATATCTCCCAAGAGTAATCCTACACATCAGTAGGATTGGGATCCAACCGTCATCGCATGATAACCTAGATGGAAGCCACTCTAGTTACCACACTCCAGAAGGTATGCAACACCAGCAAGTTTCCTGTATATTTGAAACTCCTGATTTGGTTTTTTCCCCTAACGACCTATAACCTTGACGCTTGCTAACAAGTTATAAGCCACTAGTCAAGTTCAACCCGTCATTGTCCTGGATCAACTCGACCCCACACGCACAAACTCTTGATGCTTGCCAACAAAGTTGTGCGTCTGTCTCGATCGATCGCATATCCATGAAACAGATAAATATCATTCAACTTGTTGGATATATGTTTACCCTAGAGGCCATTATATGATAGTGGATGTATTGGTATATGTATATATATATTTAGAGGACATTATTGCTCGACGTGATAGTATTCTATCTGGTTGTACTTTATCTAGACATGTTCACTTGATCATGCATATTACTCTTTTGGTACATGTTGATAAAGCCCTTAGAATATTTTCTTGACTACTGGGACTATGATACAGATCATACTAGTAGGATATGTGTAGTTTATAAGAATATCCTTGAAATATTCCTAGTCATGGGTGTATCGAGATGGGGCATCGATATTCCAGAGTAGACTAGCGTATACGGTTCTTGTCCCATATGATGGGCGATGGATGATCCCATATCCATTGGTGTGGTGACACCAAAGATTGTATACGGGTGCTCAGTGGAGACTGGGTACACTGAATGGACTCGCCGAGAACTCCTATATGGTATTATATCTATCGTCGGATAGCAGTTCTCAGGTGACACTGGTACAGGTTAGTCTGTAGACCCGAGATTGTCATAGAGCCTTATGTGTCCTCCCACTGTACTTTGATCTCCACCCTACCACGGCTCTTCTGAGTCGTGCAAACAGGTGGATTTTGGATACAGTCCCGAGGCACATGGAGGCAATGAGCGATAGGAAGGGTTTCTTCTTTCTCGGTATTGGGGGTTGATGTTGCGCTATGCTCGATTGGCTATAACAGGACGTCCCTGGCCAGGGCTGTTGAGATTTACTGATAAGTGTTATCAGTAGTTTCTCGAACTGTTATGAGCCATATACCGGCATGACTTATTAAGTTATTGGGGTCGACGATACCATCCCTAGACTCGATATGCAACATATCTGACGAAGAGACCGGACTGTACGGTAAGTGTTGCCAGTTAGCTCGACGGGAGTTTTGACAGGTTTGCTTGTTTTTCTTCTGATCGCTCAATACCTGGGAGCCGTTACGTACAGCTAGTGCCGCTGACGGTTTGTGAATATGTGATATGATCACTGCCTACTGCTAGCGTATTGACGAGTCTTAGAGTCCCACAGAGGGGTTTCCTAGCTCAAGCGAAATGATGTGGGGTGCATATGTGATATGCGCGGGAGCTCGATTAAATGCGTGTATTTGATACTGTAATTTAAATTAGGAATTTTCCATTGGTTGGGTCGTATGTGGTATGACCGGTTTATTAAATAAAGTGTTTATTTAATATTTATTTTTAGCTCATTTATTTAAACCTTTTCTAATTGGATGTGTGCCTGAATGTATGCATGTATATTTATATGTTGATATGAATGCACACATGCATGCATACATGTGTCATGGTTGATGATACAAAGGAGATGGCAATACAAGACTCACATAGTATAAATATATATATATATATATATATATATATATATATATATATGTATGTATATATTTGTTATTGATAAAAAGAAAAGAAAATAATTAAATCATGGTTTAAAATTCTTCTACACTCTTCTTTACTTAACCTCATTTATAACCATGGTTTAATTTCCATTTGGCTTTTAACCCATTAAAAAAAATCTAGATATTTATTAACCATGGTTCTATTTGAGTGTGACTCATATATTTATATTTTCTTTTCTCATTTATCTTGAGAATTATCACAAATAAAAGAACTCAAGCTTAGCCATCTCCTTCTTCTTCCTCCTTCATGCTCTCTACCCTTTTCAAGTGAGTGAAGGAAACAAAAAGGAAAGGCTTTTAGTGAGATCCAAACCCACATCACTAATCTATATTAGTCTAGCCCACTTGTGTAGATTGTTTGCTCCACTTCTTCAAAGATCAAGTGAAGCTAGGAGCTTGAGTAAAGGGACTCCGTGGTGAATCGTCGTGGACTTGGAAGGATTCAAGAAAGCCGTTTCAAACCCTAGTTGATCTAAGGAGTCAAGGAGGGAGGTCTGCAAAGGTTGTATTACTCACCTCTTAGAGTTAAATTACTTCTAGTATGTGATACTAGTTACTTGTTACCCTAAATTTCTAGTTAGATTCATGGTTGGTATTGTTTAGCACCCCCTAAATTTTTATTATAGCACGTGTGATGCAATCCAAACCCTAAGTATGGTGCTAAAGAATCCCTACAGTGGTATCAGAGCCAAGCTAGAGCTTTAGAGTAACCTAGACGACGTTAAATACTTCGAACGAACATCGATTACTCCGAAAATTGCTCTCTGGAAATTTTTCAAAATGTTGGAATTTTTCACATTAAAAATATTCAGAAAATCATGCAGGTAATTCTATGGACCCTCTAGAAGAACGATACCCTAACTCGATCAAATGAACACGGAACCGCGGCCGAAGTATGCTTTTAGCGGCGGTTCCGCGGCGCCATTTGTGAGGCACAAGTCGGCCCTTCTACGGTTGGTCCTTAGATACTGTGGTATGCTTCTGGGTATTTTTAATACTGCTCAGGTGTTGAGCTTCTCTGTGGTTTTTTTTGGGTAATTGATCAATCGATCGAATGGTTTAACATCGCCTAGTTTATTTGAATGTAATACAATAATTGGAATCTGCACCGATTACTTTTATGAAAATTAATTATTTCATTTCGGTCACGGATGGAATCGGGAATCTTGTTGAATTACTCGATTTCTTTTGAAAAGGTGTTTTCATTGTTGCGACCCAAATGTAAGATTTGCAGTACTAGGCATGAAATCCAGAATATGAGATATTCTGGGATTATGATGCCTAAGGAATGTGACGATTCTAAATATTGTAGATTGACATTCTTTTCTACGACCGTAAGTGTAGTATGTGATGTATCGCCGGTTTTGTTGTTATACATCAACGAAAATTGGTGTACGCATACTTACTTACGTTGATGACATGTGTTGTTATGTGTTGCTGAGATATGATGTGCAGGATCGTCGTGATTGAATGGCCGGGGGGTTTTATGTGAGATGAGAGTTTTTATTTTCATTCATGTAAAATTTATTTTATGTAATATTCTTTTATTTGGGGCACTTCCAGGTTGAGGATGATGCCACCATTGTTGTATATTATTTACTTTTCCGCATTATGATAGACCCAAGGAGGGGAGCACTGTAAGTCCACGTTGCGACCCCCGGTTCTTACGGGGAGGCGGAAATGGTATAAAAATCAAATTTTTGGCGCATGGGGCAACATGGACTAAACAAGGTCGGGATCGTGTCTAAACTAAACTAGCAAACATGCAAAGGAGAGTTAGCTACTCGGATAAAAGGTTATACCTAACTTGAACTCCTTCTTCTTGAAACCTTGTAGAGGTTGATGGTTCTTTCCTTGTTGCCTTCTTCCGTCAAAGATGGATCCACCTGAGGGTTCAACCTTCGGGCTCTTTCTCGAACTTAGAGTGAACTAGGATCTCCGGCTTGCTAAACCTTGAACCTTAGAGAGAGTAGAGAGTATCTATGGGGTGTTTTCTTTTCAAGGAGAGGGATTCTCAACACATGAGAAGGATTCTCCTTGAGCTTGAGGAAGAAGAAGATGAAATGAGGAGAGAGAATCAATATGATAGAATGAGCTCATTTTCCTCTTGCAACCATAACAAAAGGAAAAAGATATATCTAATTAATAATAATAATTTAAAATGAAATAGTTGATGGTTGTATTTAGAATGACCACTATCATCACTTCATTAAATGAATGTAAGCTAAAATCAAGGAGTATCCTTGCAAAGTAATGATGATGGTCAAACATTCAACCATGGTCAACAAGTCAACCATGGTCAACAAGTCAACAAAACCAACCATGACACAATTTCATTTAATTACTATTATTAATTGATATTTCATAAATCCATTAGGGTTTGGAAAAAGACGACTGTCAACTGTGCATACGCACCCATTCCGAAACCCTAATGAAAGACCTCTTCCTCCGCCTCAAACAACTGTGCATACACACCTGCATTCTCGTTCCGAGGAACAAGAATACTGAGAGATAAAAGCAACCCCAAAACATATACCAGTATCTGACTCAAACCAGAGCCAGCCAGTAATATCCGTCCGGACTCCAAACGTGCACAAGTGCGCGGATGAGAACGAACCCTGTCGCAAAACCATGCGACCTCTACTCTGTTTTGCCCAGAGGCAAATACCCTCTGTGTGGGACTCTAAATATTCGACACTACGCTGGCAGTGGGTTTAACCACAGACCGCAAGCGGCACTAGCTGTGCGTAACGGTCCCCAGGTAGATGCCGATAAGAAGACTGACGAGGTAAAACCCATCTGAACTCCTACTGAGTCTGAATGTGACATTCTCCGTACAGTCCGGTCTGTTCGTCTGATACATCGCATGTCGGGCCTAGGGGCGGTAAACGTCAGTCCCCCAATAGCGGTACAAGTCGTGTCGGAGTGAAGCCCAAAACACTCTGAGATAACAATGGAAGCCTGCCAGTATATCTCACTTGCCCTGGCCAGGGACTACTCGTGTAATGGCTCTCCTAGACACAGCGCGATGTCAACCCCAATACCGGGAGAGACGAATCCTGTCTAACCGTCACTGCCTCCAAGTGCTTCGGGACTGCACCCAACTACCACCTGTTTGCACGACTCCTTTGAGCCGTGGTAGGGTAGTAGTCAAAGTACAGTGGGAACACACTTGAGGCGAAGTGCCAGTGTCAAGTCAGCGGACTAAGCTGTACTCATTTCACCTGGGAATTGATAACTGACGATAGGTATAATACCAACTGGTCAGTTCCCGACGAGTCCTGTCCAGTGTACTCGTAACCTAACGAGCACCCGTATACTATCTCCAGTACGACGTACTGATGGCTGTGGGACAGACCATCTCCCATACTGGGATGAGAAGCGCATACGCTAGTCTACTCCGGAGTATCGATGCCCTGTCTCGATAGTCCTTCGACTAGGGACCTGTATAGGGATGTGCTTATAGATTACCCAGCCCCCACTAGTGTGACTGCCATCACAACGCTGGTAATCAAGCAAAGATCCTAAGGGCTCCACTAATGTGTATAGGTGATATACAAAAATAAACACATGTACACATTGAAGTAGAAACAAACCAAGTAGCATACTACTATATTGAGCAAGATTGTTTATACAAGGTGAATATCCCAAGCTTCCATTAAGTAATATACAAACTAGTATGATACAGTAATGGCCTCTAGGGCATATACACTAACAAGCACAAGTGACCGGGTTCTAGGGTTCAGTGGGAGGCCATCTCGAGGAGTCGAGACCGGGTCTCCTAAACTCTAGAATTGGTAGGGTCACTTGGCGCTCTCTTAGGGGTCTAGGGGTGTGGGCTTGGCTATTCATCGCGACCGTGGAATCCGTATTTTCTATTATTAGCTAAATACAAAATACGGATCTCCTAGTATATCCTATATTTTCATATATATATGCTTCTGTTGTTGATATTCTGTGATGTGATCACTTTATATATTGAGACGAATGGTGTATTATATATATGATATATAATAAACGTTGCTTATGTTCTGCATCCGCGCTAGCCTCGCCTCGCTATGTCGTTAGTTAAGTAACATAATGGTTCATAACGGGACATTGTGGCGAATGCGGATTTCATAAATCCATTAGGGTTTGGAAAAAGACGACTGTCAACTGTGCATACGCACCCGTTCCGAAACCCTAATGAAAGACCTCTTCCTCCGCCTCAAACAACTGTGCATACACACCTGCATTCTCGTTCCGAGGAACAAGAATACTGAGAGATAAAAGCAACCCCAAAACATATACCAGTATCTGATTCAAACCAGAGCCAGCCAGTAATATCCTTCCGGACTCCAAACGTGCACAAGTGCGCGGATGAGAACGAACCCTGTCGCAAAACCATGCGACCTCTACTCTGTTTTGCCCAGAGGCGAATACCCTCTGTGTGGGACTCTAAAGACTCGACACTACGCTGGCAGTGGGTTTAACCACAGACCGCAAGCGGCACTAGCTGTGCGTAACGGTCCCCAGGTAGATGCCGATAAGAAGACTGACGAGGTAAAACCCATCTGAACTCCTATTGAGTCTGAATGTGACATTCTCCGTACAGTCCGGTCTGTTCGTCTGATACATCGCATGTCGGGCCTAGGGGACTGTAAACGTCAGTCCGCCAATAGCGGTACAAGTCGTGTCGGAGTGAAGCCCAAAACACCCTGAGATAACACTGAAAGCCTACCAGTATATCTCACTTGCCCTGGCCAGGGACTACTCGTGTAATGGCTCTCCTAGACACAGCGCGATGTCAACCCCAATACCGGGAGAGACGAATCCTGTCTAACCGTCACTGCCTCCAAGTGCTTCGGGACTGCACCCAACTACCACCTGTTTGCACGACTCCTTTGAGCCGTGGTAGGGTAGTAGTCAAAGTACAGTGGGAACACACTTGAGGCGAAGTGCCAGTGTCAAGTCAGCGGACTAAGCTATACTCATGTCACCTGGGAACTGATAACTGACGATAGGTATAATACCAACTGGTCAGTTCCCGACGAGTCCTGTCCAGTGTACTCGTAACCTAACGAGCACCCGTATACTATCTCCAGTACGACGTACTGATGGCTGTGGGACAGACCATCTCCCACACTGGGATCAGAAGCGCATACGCTAGTCTACTCCGGAGTATCGATGCCCTGTCTCGATAGTCCTTCAACTAGGGACCTGTATAAGGATGTGCTTATAGATTACCCAGCCCCCACTAGTGTGACTGCCATCACAACGCTGGTAATCAAGCAAAGATCCTAAGGGCTCCACTAATGTGTATAGGTGATATACAAAAATAAACACATGTACACATTGAAGTAGAAACAAACCAAGTAGCATACTACTATATTGAGAAAGATTGTTTATACAAGGTGAATATCCCAAGCTTCCATTAAGTAATATACAAACTAGTATGATACAGTAATGGCCTCTAGGGCATATACACTAACAATCTCCCACTTGCACTAAGGCCATGTACTGGCGTATCGAAGACCTATCATCTCGATCAGCCGCTCGAACTGAGTCTGGGGTAGGGCCTTGGTGAATGGATCTGCAGTGCTTTCTTCTGAAGCAACCCACCGAACCTCGATCTCCTTGCGATCCACGATCTCCCTGATCAGGTGATACCGCCTCAAGATGTGCCTGGATCTCTGATGGGACCTGGGTTCCTTCGCTAAAGCTATAGCCCCGTTGTTGTCGCAATACAGAGGTATTGGGTCAACAATGGACGGAACCACCAAAAGTTCTTTCAAGAACTTCCTCATCCAGACAGCTTCTTTTGCGGCATCAGATGCAGCGATGTATTCCGCTTCCATCGTCGAGTCTGCAACGGTTTCCTGTTTGGAACTCTTCCAACACACCGCCCCTCCATTGAGGGTAAAGACAAAACCCGACATGAATTTGGAATCATCCTTGTCACTCTGGAAGCTGGAGTCAGCAAAGGCCTCGATCTGGAGGTCTTTTCCGCCATACACCAAGAACATCTTCTTAGTCCTTCTCAGGTACTTGAGAATGTTCTTTACCGCTCTCCAGTATTTCTCCCCAGGGTTTGACTGATACCTGCTTACCACACTCAGTGCATAAGCTACATCCGGTCTGGTACACAACATCGCATACATTATAGAGCCTACCGCAGAAGCGTAGGGTATAATAGACATGCGATCCCTCTCCAAATCAATCTTGGGGGACATCTCTTTAGAGAGGGTGATCCCGTGACAAGCCGGTAGATTACCGCGCTTGGAATCTTCCATACTGAATCTTTTCAGTACGGTGTCGATGTACCTGGACTGTGAAAGTCCTAATATCCTCTTGGATCTATCACGATGGATCCGGATCCCCAGGATGTATGAGGCATCACCCAGGTCTTTCATGGAGAACCTGTGTGACAAGAACCCCTTGACAGATTGTAGCATAGGAATGTCATTTCCTATTAAGAGAATGTCATCCACGTATAAAACGAGGAATATTACAGTTCTCGCTACAAATCTACTATAAATGCATGGTTCATCTGGATTTTTGATAAAGCCAAATTCTTTGACCGTCTCATCAAAGCAGATGTTCCAACTCCGCGATGCCTGCTTTAGTCCATAGATGGACTTAAGCAACTTGCACACCTTTCCGCTGCTCCCACTCTGAATGAAACCCTCTGGCTGGTCCATATAGACACACTCCTCTAAATTTCCATTTAGAAAAGCGGTTTTTACGTCCATCTGCCAAATCTCATAATCGTGGAAGGCAGCAATGGCAAGAAGGATCCGAATGGATTTCAGCATAGCCATTGGAGAAAAGGTTTCGTCATAGTCCAAGCCAGGTCTTTGACGGAAACCCTTTGCTACAAGTCTAGCTTTATAGGTCTCAACCTGTCCATCTACACCAATCTTCCTTTTGAAGATCCACTTGCATCCTACGGGTTTTACCCCGTCTGGAGCAATGTCCAACGTCCATACTTTGTTGGTGTACATAGACTCCATTTCGGTCCGCATTGCATCCAGCCATTTTACCGAGTCAACGCTCTGAACGGCCTGCTGGAAGCTAGTAGGCTCATCATAATCTATGATGCAATTCTCTCTATCCCCGTCTATGAGAAAACCGTAGTATCTCTCGGGCGGATGAGACTGCCTACTACTCCTGCGGAGCGGCGTAGGAATGTCCTGTTCTTTTGAACTTACTGGCTCTTCCAAGCTTTCAGTAATAGCTTGTGGTTCTGGAATTTCTTCCAGTTCTATTGCGTTTCCACTTATCTGGGTTTCCAAGAAGCAGGCATGTTGAGAAACAAAAACCTTTTGTTCCTCAGCGGAATAGTACAGATACCCTCTGGAGTTCTTTGGGTATCCCACAAACTTACACTGTACTGAACGTGCCTCTTGCTTGTCCGCATGCTGCTTTTTTTACAAAAGCTGGACATCCCCATATCTTAAGGTACTTAAGACAGGGTTTCTTCCCCCTCCACATCTGATATGGAGTGGTAGGCACAGTCTTGGTGGGAGCCTTGTTCAAGAGATATGCAGCTGCTTCTAGTGCATAGCCCCAGAAAGACCGCGGTAACTCAGCCTTACTCATCATGGAACGAACCATATCCAATAGGGTTCGATTCCTCCTTTCCGATACACCGTTATGTTGCGGAGTGTATGGAGGAGTACGCTGAGAGAGAATTCCATTCTCTTTTAAATAGTCCAGGAACTCGGCACTCAAGTATTCACCACCTCGATCCGATCTTAGAATCTTAATACTTTTGCCTGTTTGTTTTTCAACTTCATTCTTGTAATCCCGAAATTTCTCAAAGGCCTCGGATTTGTGCTTCATTAAGAAGACATGTCCATACCTAGAGAAATCGTCTGTGAAAGTAATGAAGTATGAATAACCGCTTCGCGCATGTGTAGACATTGGACCACACACGTCACTGTGTATGAGTCCCAAGAGCTCGCTCGCTCTTTCTCCGTGTCCAGTGAACGGAGTCTTTGTCATCTTTCCCATGAGACAAGATTCACAAGTGGCATAAGACTGATACTCAAACGGATCCAAGTATCCTTCTTTACGTAACTTAGTCAACCGTGTATCATTGATGTGACCCAGTCTACAATGCCATAAGAAAGCCTGATTGATATCTGGAGACTTTCTTTTGTGTGTATTCTGGACATTGAAAATCTGTGGTTGGTTTAATACGTATATACCATTGCTCAATGTACCTGACCCAATCAGAACTTGATTAAGGTGAATGTTTACAACATTACTTACAAACGCAAATTCATAACCTTCTTTAGAAACCAAAGATACAGAAATGATATTACAAGTTGCATTGGGTACAAAAAATCAATTACGCAAAACCAAAACATGCCCATCTGTCATTCCCAAGTGATAGTCCCTACGGCTTTAGCATTCATGCTAGCTCCGTTCGCAACTCTGAGGGTCATGTCACCAGCCTTCAAAAACCTACGGTTTCTCAACGCCTGCAAAGAATTACAGATATGAGATCCTGATCCGGTATCCAATACCTAGGAAGTAGAGTTTATAGAAAGACAGTTTTCAATAACATACACACCTGAAGCTGAAGCCGCAACCTGCTTCAGTTCCTGTGTCCTGGCCTTCCAAGCCCTGCAATCTTTCTTCCAGTGTCCACTCTTATGACAATAGAAGCATTCTTCCTTTCCCACAAGCTTCCCCGCAATCTTTGTTGCCTTTTCCTTTCCCTTCGTACCCACTTTACTAACACCGCCCCTTGGTTTGGCGGGGGCTTTCTTCCTCTTTCCCTTGGCTTTCGCCTTGGACCTAGAAGAAGAAGATCCTCCTACAAACAAAGCGGGTGTTTCCCTACCTTTCTGTAGGGTGCCCTCTGCGCTCCTCAGCATGTTGAGGAGTTCTGAAAGTTCAACTTCTTTTTTTTGTAAGTTGAAGTTCAGTATAAACTGGGCGTAAGTGGATGGAAGGGACTGGAGAATTAAATCCGTATAGAGTTCACTTTCCAACATGGTCCCAAGTTCTGCGAGCTCCTCAGTGTAGCCAATCATCTTAAGCACGTGGTCCGCTACCGATGATCCGACGGCCAACTTTGCCGAAAATAACTTCTTCGACACTTCGTATCTTGCGATACGAGACTGCTCTCCATACAGTTCTTTTGTATGAAGAAATATGGATTCCAAGTCCATAATCTCGTGCCTCCTCTGATGTTCGTTGTCCATAGAGGCAAGCACGAGGTACCTGGCCTTCGCGCAGTCAATCTCCCAAGTCTTATGGATTTCCTTATCCGCGACGCTGGAGGTGGGACCTAGGACGGGGGGAGCTTTGGTGGTAAGAAGATACCCCAGCTTGTCGTAAGTGATTGCCATTTTGACATTCCTGAGCCAATCTTTGTAGTTTGGCCCTGTCAGTATGTTTTTATCTAGAAGTAACTTAATTCCAGTCATTTCGATTTGGTCGCTGCAGGGGGAGAGAGAAGAAACACTTTAGCATGATGCTCTTGCAAGTTTAGAGTGGTTTTTAATTTGTCTAAACAGGATGGCTCCCACTGTCTCTCGAATCCCTCCTCAAACCATAAAGGAAGAATCAGTCGGGATCAATCCCACCGCACAATACTTGCTTAACCGTTCAGCCAGGCCAGTGTCGGTATTTCGAGGAAGGTTTTCCAACGCTTTCGCGAAGTTCCTTAATTTAAGAACCTCTTTTCCCTGGGGGCGTAGCCCCGCTAACACCTTTCTAGGCACCTACTAGGTTTATAGCATTGATTGTTTAGTGAGAAATTTCCCGAGGAGTAGCATATACTCACAGTAGGATCGGGATCCAAATATCATCGCGTGACGAAACTGAAGGAATCCTTCCAGAATCATCACGCTCCAAATGGTATGCAACTCTAGCAAGTTCCAGTACTTATGAAACTCCCGATGTGGATTTTTGCCCCATGCTCTTATGACCTTGACGAAGGTCAACAAATCATAAGTCACATGTCAAGTTCTGCCCGTCATTATCCAGGTTAATTTGAACCCACCCGTATATACCCTTGACGAAGGTCAACAAGGCAATACGACTGTCCCAAACCAACGCATCTATCTATGCTACATATGAACACCCAACAGCTACCAATCTCTATGCCTTGACGAAGGTCAACAAACATAGCTTGAATACTATTGAATATTCATACGAAACGACGGAGGGCTGCGAATGGTTTTGGCGAAACCGTGAACGTAGTGAACTTGATATAATCGATGGAACGAGATAGCTTTTAGAAGGAGTGGCTCAAGCTCCGCATTTAAAAGTTAGTTTTGAAAAGAACCGAGTGGTTTTTCGAAAGTGTTCCAACGACTTTAACTTGGTTTATTATCTTGCATTAGTTCTTTTAATGCGTGATATTCTTGCATTAGTTCTTTTAATGCGTCCCATCATTTAATCCTACCATTGCAGAAAACAACCAAAATATGACGTACGCTTATGCCATTCGCATTCGCCACGGGGTCCCGTCATCATCCGTTAGGTTACTTAACTAACGACAGAGCGGGGGCTGGGCTAGCGCGGCTGTAAAACATAAGCAACGCCTAAATATAAAGCAATGATAGACATTACAGATCACAGATGAATACATTGGATATACTAGGAATCCGCAATCCGTTCGAGCCTGCAACGAAAAGCGAATTACACGGTCGCGGTGAATAGCAAATACCCCACCCAAGACCCCTACGGGTGCGGCAAACTACCCGCCAAGTACCCGGTAGTTTGTGCACCCCTCCATGGGTCTATCCTAGGAGCAAAAACAGTAAAAAGAATTATACAATGACGGCTACAACCCCGACCCGGTTGTGCGGCCATACAAATAATAATATTACATCAATTTACATATTACAAATGAATGAAAGAAAAACAAAAGCTCATCTCACATCCACCCCGGCTATTCACCCGCGACAGTCCAACACATTCATATACACATTCCAATATCAAACACAGATCACAGAGATGTATAACCCCGACTAATCGACATATAGCGATTAGCCGACGTTCAATACATGCAAACATCACAGATATAACCAATATAGCCAAAGTGTAGCGAAGTTCGAAAAAAAATACGGATTTATAGGACCCCAAAAGTAAATTTCTTTTCTGGAAAATCTGGGCACAAATAACATATTTGAAAAATCCCAAAACCCTACCAGAAGAACACTGCACAAAACACGATCACATGAAGAGCCCAAACGGCGGCGGATCCGCGGCAACAAGAATAGCTATGGCCGCGGATCCGCGGCGGTTTGAAGGATTCATGGGATCGTTTTTGGTGGATGTTCTCACAAAACCCTGAGCCGATTTTAGGAGTAAAACTTTTTACTTTTAGAGCACAAAAAAATTCAACAGAAACTTAGGGTTTTTGATTTTCCGGTTTTGCGATTTTTCCGTTTCGAACTTCCATACATTTCGCTACCAAGCTAGTTTAAGTTTAGTTAGGCTCTGATACCACTGTAAGTCCACGTTGCGACCCCCGGTTCTTACGGGGAGGCGGAAACGGTATAAAAATCAAATTTTTGGCGCATGGGGCAACATGGACTAAACAAGGTCGGGATCGTGTCTAAACTAAACTAGCAAACATGCAAAGGAGAGTTAGCTACTCGGATAAAAGGTTATACCTAACTTGAACTCCTTCTTCTTGAAACCTTGTAGAGGTTGATGGTTCTTTCCTTGTTGCCTTCTTCCGTCAAAGATGGATCCACCTGAGGGTTCAACCTTCGGGCTCTTTCTCGAACTTAGAGTGAACTAGGATCTCCGGCTTGCTAAACCTTGAACCCTAGAGAGAGTAGAGAGTATCTATGGGGTGTTTTCTTTTCAAGTAGAGGGATTCTCAACACATGAGAAGGATTCTCCTTGAGCTTGAGGAAGAAGAAGATGAAATGAGGAGAGAGAATCAATATGATAGAATGAGCTCATTTTCCTCTTGCAACCATAACAAAAGGAAAAAGATATATCTAATTAATAATAATAATTCAAAATGAAATAGTTGATGGTTGTATTTAGAATGACCACTATCATCACTTCATTAAATGAATGTAAGCTAAAATCAAGGAGTATCCTTGCAAAGTAATGATGATGGTCAAACATTCAACCATGGTCAACAAGTCAACCATGGTCAACAAGTCAACAAAACCAACCATGACACAATTTCATTTAATTACTATTATTAATTGATATTTCATAAATCCATTAGGGTTTGGAAAAAGACGACTGTCAACTGTGCATACGCACCCATTCCGAAACCCTAATGAAAGACCTCTTCCTCCGCCTCAAACAACTGTGCATACACACCTGCATTCTCGTTCCGAGGAACAAGAATACTGAGAGATAAAAGCAACCCCAAAACATATACCAGTATCTGACTCAAACCAGAGCCAGCCAGTAATATCCGTCCGGACTCCAAACGTGCACAAGTGCGCGGATGAGAACGAACCCTGTCGCAAAACCATGCGACCTCTACTCTGTTTTGCCCAGAGGCAAATACCCTCTGTGTGGGACTCTAAATATTCGACACTACGCTGGCAGTGGGTTTAACCACAGACCGTAAGCGGCACTAGCTGTGCGTAACGGTCCCCAGGTAGATGCCGATAAGAAGACTGACGAGGTAAAACCCATCTGAACTCCTACTGAGTCTGAATGTGACATTCTCCGTACAGTCCGGTCTGTTCGTCTGATACATCGCATGTCGGGCCTAGGGGCGGTAAACGTCAGTCCCCCAATAGCGGTACAAGTCGTGTCGGAGTGAAGCCCAAAACACTCTGAGATAACACTGGAAGCCTGCCAGTATATCTCACTTGCCCTGGCCAGGGACTACTCGTGTAATGGCTCTCCTAGACACAGCGCGATGTCAACCCCAATACCGGGAGAGACGAATCCTGTCTAACCGTCACTGCCTCCAAGTGCTTCGGGACTGCACCCAACTACCACCTGTTTGCACGACTCCTTTGAGCCGTGGTAGGGTAGTAGTCAAAGTACAGTGGGAACACACTTGAGGCGAAGTGCCAGTGTCAAGTCAGCGGACTAAGCTGTACTCATTTCACCTGGGAATTGATAACTGACGATAGGTATAATACCAACTGGTCAGTTCCCGACGAGTCCTGTCCAGTGTACTCGTAACCTAACGAGCACCCGTATACTATCTCCAGTACGACGTACTGATGGCTGTGGGACAGACCATCTCCCATACTGGGATGAGAAGCGCATACGCTAGTCTACTCCGGAGTATCGATGCCCTGTCTCGATAGTCCTTCGACTAGGGACCTGTATAGGGATGTGCTTATAGATTACCCAGCCCCCACTAGTGTGACTGCCATCACAACGCTGGTAATCAAGCAAAGATCCTAAGGGCTCCACTAATGTGTATAGGTGATATACAAAAATAAACACATGTACACATTGAAGTAGAAACAAACCAAGTAGCATACTACTATATTGAGCAAGATTGTTTATACAAGGTGAATATCCCAAGCTTCCATTAAGTAATATACAAACTAGTATGATACAGTAATGGCCTCTAGGGCATATACACTAACAAGCACAAGTGACCGGGTTCTAGGGTTCAGTGGGAGGCCATCTCGAGGAGTCGAGACCGGGTCTCCTAAACTCTAGAATTGGTAGGGTCACTTGGCGCTCTCTTAGGGGTCTAGGGGTGTGGGCTTGGCTATTCATCGCGACCGTGGAATCCGTATTTTCTATTATTGGCTAAATACAAAATACGGATCTCCTAGTATATCCTATATTTTCATATATATATGCTTCTGTTGTTGATATTCTGTGATGTGATCACTTTATATATTGAGACGAATGGTGTATTATATATATGATATATAATAAACGTTGCTTATGTTCTGCATCCGCGCTAGCCTCGCCTCGCTATGTCGTTAGTTAAGTAACATAATGGTTCATAACGGGACATTGTGGCGAATGCGGATGGAATAAGCGTACGTTCTTGTTAGTTGTATGTATGCCCTAGAGGCCAGTATTGTACAAATGATGTATATTATATTGGATGCTTAGACATATATAGAGATGACTTTCTTGCTCGATATGATAGTATGCTATCTGGTTGCTCTTTATCTTAACATGTACACTAGTCTCTTTAAACTGTCTTATAGTTACATGTTCGTAAAGCCCTTAGGATGTGTACTTGACTACCTGGACTATGATGCAGATCATACTAGTAGGGGTATGGTAGTCTATAAGTACATCCTTCAAGGTCCCTAGTCATGGGTGTATCGAGACGGGGCATCGATATACCAGAGTAGACTAGCGTATACGCTTCTCGACCCATGAGATGGGCGATGGATGATCCCATATCCATTGGTGTTTGACATCAGAGATGGTATACGGGTGCTCAGTGGAGACTGGGTACACTGGACGGACTCGCCGAGAACTCCCAGATGGTATTATACCTCACATCAGATGGCAGTTCTCAGGTGACACTTGTACAGGTTAGTCTGAAGACCCAAGATCGTCATAGAGTCTTGTGTGATTCCCACTGTGCTTTGATCTCCACCTTACCACGTCCATGAGGGCGTGCAAAACGGTGGTCTTTGGGTACAGTCCCGAGTCACATGGAGGCAATGAGCGATAGGAGGGGTTTCGTCTCTCCCGGTATTGGGGGTTGATGTTGCGCTGTGCTCGATTGGCCGTAACAGGGAAGTCCCTGGCCAGGGCTGATCAGAGATTTGCTGGTAAGTGTTACCAGTAGTTTCTCGACCCGTTATGAGCCTCACATCGGCACGACTTATCGGTTATTGGGGTCTGACGTTTACCACCCCTAGACTTGATATGCGACATATCAGACGAACAGACCGGACTGTACGGTAAGTGTTACTGGTTGGATTCACAAGAGTGTGAGCGGGCTGGCTCGTCGATATTCTGATCGCTCAATATCCGGATGGCCGTTACGTTTAGCAGACCGCTTGCGGCTTGTGGGTGCTTGATATGATCATCATCTGCTACCGGCGTATTGACGAGTCTTTAGAGTCCTACACAGAGATTTCCTGGCTCAAGCGAAACGAAATAGGAGCGCATATGAGATATGTGCTGGACCGAGAATAATGCGTTTATGTGATACCGTATTCCATTCTCGCGATGAATGTATCGATTGGTTATATTCGATATAACCTAGATATCGAATCAACGATTGATTCGATAAGCCGATACATAGGATACTAGTCGGTTATATGCGATATGACCGGATCGTTAAGTCAAGTGTTGATTTAATGATTTAATGTATAATTATATATTTGATATATTATTTTGCATTAACTAGTATTGGTTCACTTTAAATGGATTTTCTCACTTGATGTGCAAGTTGTATATGTGATATACCTTTGTGCACATCTTTGTATCATGTTTGATGAAGCTTGCTCATTTGGTTAAGTGTAAAGAATTAAACCTAGGTTAAAAAAGTGATTAGGGTTTTAATTATCCATTCTTTTATTTATTGATTTTGGAAAAAGAATGGGATAAGAATACAAAATGGTTGCTTTCATTCTTGAACCTTTGTGAAGCTTCATGAAGCTTTGACCAAAGTGACCAATTTGTCTTCATGCTTAACCCTAACCACTCTTCTAACCTTGGTCAATTCTCTACACCTAACCATGGTTCCTATTATGATAAGTATTCATTTCTTTTTCATTTTTGATTAACTTATCATAATTTTTCCTTCTTCTTGATCTTCTTCTTCAAGAAAGAAAGCTTGATGCCATCAATGGCAACTTGAGTTCTAAAGTGAGAAATCGAATTCTAAAGTGAACCCACCTCCTATTTCTTCACCCTCTACCTCTTGCCAAGTTGTTTTGGGTGTTTTCTTCACAAGTTTCACAACTTGGTGAAGTTGGAGCTTGAACTTGTGATGCCTCGACGTAGATCATCTTCGGCACGAAGCCGACGAACTATTCCGCTCATTTCTTCGATGAAGCCAATGCGAGAGTCCGAGATCCGACTAGGACAGCAAGAGGATGTCTACGTGGAGCTAAGGAAGTGGATAACCGGATCTACAAAGGTTGTAGCTTCTTATCTTTAGTTAAGTTGTTAACTAGATTCGTATTTCGCCTAAACTTCTAGTCAACGATCCGTATTAGGGTTTCTCGGCACCCGTAAAATTCAAAATTGGCATGGTTGATGCCTTGTGAGACCTCTTGAGAGTGCCTAGGAACCCTACAGTGGTATCAGAGCCTAGCTAGAGCCTTAGGCGAAGTCTAGACGGCGTTTGAAACCCGATCGAACCGAAACCCTTATTCCCGATATGTTCTCTGGACTTTTTCTAAAATCTGGGATTTTTCCATATTAAAAATGCTTAAAAAATTCAGCAGGGAAATCTAAGAATTACGATGCAAAATTTATCCCATGAACAGTAAAGAGTGCGGCGGAACCGCGGCAGAAGCCTGGCTTCTGCGGTGGTTCCGCGGCAATATGATGACATCATCACTCCCGTTTTGCACAGTAATTACTATTTTATTATGCTGAATTTTCTGGGAATTTTTATTTTGACTCAAGAGTTGAGTGTTCTGAGGTTGTATTGGGAATCGACGATTCGATCGGATTATCAAATCTTGTCTATGTGGCTTTCCGGATAACTTTAGAATATGTTAAAATGTTCGACCGGATATAAATATCCAACTTTTCCCCTGCCGGAAAATTTCCAAGTGTTGGATTTTTCTGTGGTTTAAGGACGTTCTGAGTAGTGCAAGTAACGCGATGGTCCCTCTAGAAGACAACAAACCTTAACTCGATTATGTGACCGTCTTGAACTGCCTTTTGAACCTTCGGGTTTGGGGCAGTACGGCGTGCCACATGTGAGGCGTTGGCTTGACCCTTCTACGGCTGGACCGTTGGTACTGAGGCATGAAATGAATGTCTTTGAACCTATTTCATGTGTTGGACGGTTTCGGGAAAACTTGGGTGTTCGAATGTTCGATCGGAAAGTTTAATATTTTCTATTTATCCGGAATGGGATACAATAATTGGAATTCACAAACAGTTATGAGATAACTGGATGAATGTTATAAATCTAGCGGTTTAGTCTCACTTGATATTGAAAAGAGTTTTCGATAATGGGACTAAAATGCGGGGTTTATAATTGTTAGGCATGTGATGTCTAAGTATTTCATTTTGATTAGGCATGCGATGTCTAAAGAGGTTGCGGATTCCAATTGTTGTAGTTTTACACTTTCTTTTCTGTGACCGTAAGTGTAATATGTGATATCGCCGGTTTCGTTGCTATATGTCAACGACAATTGGGATGCGCATATTTACTTACGTTGATGACATGTGATGTTATGTGTTGCTGGATATGTTATATTGGATCGTCGTGTTTGAATAGTCGGGGGTTTTTATGTGAGATGAGTGTTTTTCATTTTCATTCATGTAAAATCTTGTATGTAATATTCTTTTATTTTGGGGAACTTCCAGGTTGCGGAAGATGTCACCTTTTGTATATTATTTACTTTTCCGCATTAGGATAGACCCAAGGAAAGGAGCACAAGTAACCGGGTTCTGGGGTCCAGTGGGAGACCAACTCGAGGAGTCGAGTCCGGGTCTCCTAACCCTAGAATTGGCAGGGTTGCTTGCCGCTCTCGTAGGGGTCTAGGGGTGTGGGATTGGCTATTCATCATGACCGTGGAATCCGTGTTTTATACTGGCTCGTATTGAAAACACGGACGTCCTAGTATATCCAATGATTCATATGCTTCTTCTGCTGCTTTATCTGTGATGTGATCATGTGATGTTCTGTGATAGATACAGTATATAGTATATATGATATATTATATAGACGTTACTTATGTTTTGCACCCGCACTAGCCCTGCCCTGCTCTGTCATTAGTTACCTAACCTAACGGTGCATGAGGGGACATCCAGGCGAATGCGGATGGCATAAGTGTACGTCGTATTTATCTGTGATGTTTAGGTGACTTAAATGATGGGACTTCATTAATGTGATTAATGAAAGAAAAGAAACCTAAGATGTTGTAGAATCAAATTTTAAAACAAAACAGGTAGCTACAGTTCTTGCTTTGCATAGCGGTATATATGATATACCCTGCACCTTATTCAATGAGGAAAGGACCGAGATCTCTTCACCGGGAATGACTCCTTTAGCAATAACTGGCAGATGCTACACACTCGGTTTGACTTTTGATTGCTTCTATAGTTTCTGCTTTGCATAGTGATATATATGATATATCCCGCACCTCATTCAACGAGGAAAGAGCCGACGATCCCTTCACCGGGAGTGACCCCTTTAGCAAAACTAGAAAAGCCTCAAAATCACTCCATTTCAAAACTTTATTTGATTCTACAACGATATCAAGTTCATTACGCAATAGGTTTTCAGAAAAACCTGTCGTAGCCCTCCGTCATTTCAGATAAGTTACATATAGTATTCGTGCTACATTTGTTGGCTTTCGTCAAGGTGTAGTGTGCGGTAGCTATGTGCTGTTTATCTGCTGCATATGATGCGACTGGATTAGGGTAGTCGTACGGCTTTGTTGGCTTTCGTCAAGGGTCATGCGGGTGGGTTTAATTCAGTCAAGAAATGTACGGGTTGAACTTGACTAGCGGGTTGTGGTTTGTTGGCTTTCGTCAAGGTCATAGCACGCTAGGGGAAAAAGCATTATCGGTAATTTCAAGTGTTGAAATTTGCAATGAGATTGCATACCTTCTATGAGATAGTTGGATCCCGATACCCACTGTGAGTAAGAGTTACTCCTGGGAGAGTTTTACACATTACAATTAGCCGATCAAGTAGGTGTCTAGAAAGGTGTTAATGAGGTTACGCCTCTGGGAAAACGAGGTTTACATTAATTAGGTTCGTGCGAAAGCACGGGGGACCTCCCTCAAAGTACCGACACTGGCCTGGCTGAAAGATTGGCGAACTTGTAGTGTGTAATTAATCCCGGTTAATCTTTCCTTTTAGGGTTTGAAGGAAGATTTGATAATAAGCAGTGGGAGCCATCCTGATTAGATAAGATAATAACCAATCTGATCTTGCACGAGCATACGCTAAAGTGTTTTCTTCTCTCTCTCTCCAGGTAGCGACCATTTCATGCCCTAATGAAGATAATAATATGGATGTATTGACCGAACCCGCATGTTATACTGTGCTGGGGAATGTTGGTTCCGTTCTTTCTTATAAGAGTTATAGGAATGAACAGGATATAGGGGAATACCAGGATTCCCATGCCACCCGAATGAAGAAGGTACATGTTGATGCATTTTCTTCGGGTGTGTTCGTTACAGAGAACTGTTTCTCCATTTGCTCTACGTCCTGGGTATTAGATACCGGATCAGGATCCCATATATGTAATCAGTTACATGGGCTTAGGAAAGGTAGAGAACTTGGAGAAGGTGATAAAGACATTAAAGTTGGGAATGGTGCAATTGTTGCAGCTAAGACTATCGGGGAATATCACCTTGCATTACCAACTGGTAATACATTGGTTCTGAACGAATGCTATTACATGCCGAACCTGATATGCAACATTATATCGGTTTCTTTATTGAGTAAAGAGGGATATAATTTTGTATTACAGGATAATGTTATGAACATTTTCCGTAACCAAAAGTTGGTTGGATCAGGCACATTGTGCAATGGCATTTATGTTCTAAATCAATCAACAGTTCTGAGTATAACAAACACACACAAGAGGAAGAGTTCAGAACTGAACGAATCCTTCTTGTGGCATTGTAGACTGGGTCACATCAATGCGACACGACTGGCCAAGTTGCATAAGGATGGATATTTGAAACCATTCGAATTTTCATCTTATGACACTTGCCAGTCATGTCTCAAAGGCAAGATGACCAAAACTCCATTTACGGGACACGGGGAAAGAGTTACGGAACTCTTGGGACTAGTACATAGTGATGTATGCGGTCCAATGTCTACACATGCCAGGGATGGTTCTTCGTACTTCATTACATTCACTGACGATCTCTCAAGATACGGACATGTGTACTTAATAAGACACAAGTCTGAAGCTTTTGAGAAATTTAGATAATATAAACAAGAAGTCGAGAACCAAACCGGAAAAAGTATTAAAGTCCTACGATCTGATCGAGGAGGTGAATACTTGAGCAATGAATTCCTGGACTTCCTAAAAGAGAATGGGATTCTCTCTCAGCTGACTTCTCCATATACACCACAGCACAACGGTGTATCAGAACGGAGGAACCGCACCCTATTAGATATGGTACGCTCTATGATGAGCACAGCTGAGTTACCTATTTCCTTCTGGGGGTATGCGCTTGAGACAGCCATACATCTATTGAATATGGTACCAACCAAATCTGTGCCTACCACTCCATATGAGATATGGAAAGGAAAGAGACCAAGTCTTAACTATGTTAAGATATGGGGTTGTCCAGCCTATGTCAAACGACAAAATCCAGACAAACTCGAGGCACGGTCTGTTCTATGCAAATTTGTAGGATATCCCAAGAATTCTCAAGGGTATATCTTCTACCACCCTGAGGAACAAAGAGTGTTTGTTTCTCGGCATGCCACCTTTTTAGAAAAGGAATTTCTTGAAAAAGATATTAGTGGTCATGAGGTAGAACTGGAAGAGGTTCCAGCTGCAGAAGCTACAACAGAAGATCTGGTGGAACCAGAGGATTCCGTAGTTCCCGATGAACCCCAGCTACTCCGCCGATCTAGTAGGGTTCCTCGCCAACCTGAGAGATACTACGGTTTTCTCATGGATGGAGGGAGCGAGGATTGCATCATGGAGGGTGATGACCCAACTAGCTTCGAGCAGGCCATCACGAGTAGGGACTCAGTGAAATGGCTGGATGCTATGCGGTCCGAGATGGAATCCATGTACACCAACAAAGTATGGACTTTGGACGTTGCTCCTGAAGGGGTAAAACCCATTGGGAGCAAGTGGATCTTCAAGAAGAAACTTGGTGTAGATGGGAAAGTGGAGACTTTCAAAGCTAGACTTGTTGCAAAAGGTTTTCGTCAAAGACCAGGTGTGGACTATGACGAAACCTTTTCTCCAGTGGCTATGCTTAAATCCATCCAGATCATGCTTGCCATCGCTGCATATCATGATTACGAAATCTGGTAAATGGATGTTAAGACCGCCTTTCTAAATGGTGATTTAGAAGAGTGCGTGTACATGACTCAGCCAGAGGGCTTCGTAGACAGTGGGAGCAGCAGGAAGGTGTGCAAACTGCTTAAATCCATTTATGGATTAAAGCAAGCATCGCGGAGTTGGAACATCTGCTTTGACGTCGTTATCAAAGAGTTTGATTTCGTCAAAAATCCAGATGAACCTTGTATCTACAAGAAGGTGGCAGAGAGTAAGGTTGTCTTTCTCGTATTGTACGTGGACGACATACTCTTGATAGGAAATGATATTCCTATGCTGCAATCGGTCAAGCACTTCTTATCACAAAGATTCTCAATGAAAGATCTTGGTGATGCCTCCTGCATATTGGGAATCAGGATCTATAGAGATAGATCCAAACGGATATTGGGATTGTCCCAATCCAAGTACATTGACACCATACTAAAGAGGTTTAGTATGGAAGAATCCAAGCGTGGGAACTTGCCCACGATCTCTGGAGTCACTCTCTCCAAAGAGATGTCTCCCAAGACTGATTTGGAGAGAGCTCGCATGCAAGGGATACCCTATGCTTCGCCTGTAGGCTCTATCATGTACGCAATGCTATGTACCAGACCCGATGTAGCATACTCACTAAGTGTAGTGAGCAGGTATCAAGCTGATCCTGGAGAGAGTCACTGGACAGCTGTGAAGAGCATTCTCAAGTACTTATGAAGGACTAAAGAGATGCTCTTGGTGTATGGTAACGGAGAACTCCAAGTGGAGTCCTTTACCGATTCGAGCTTCCAGAGTGATAAGGACGACTCTAAGTCACAGTCGGGATTTGTCTTTACCCTTTACGGAGGGGCGGTTAGCTGGAAGAGTTCCAAGCAGGAAACCGTGGCAGACTCGACGATGGAGGCTGAATACATCGCTGCAAACAATGCTGCTAAAGAGGCTGTCTGGATCAAGAAGTTCATTGCTGAACTTGGAGTGGTTCCATCCATTGAGCATCCAATACCTTTGTATTGCGATAACAATGGAGCGGTGGCTTTGGCCAAGGAACCCAGGTCCCATCAGCGATCCAGGCATATTCTGAGGCGGTATCACCTGATCCGGGAGATAGTTGATCGCCAGGAGATCGAGGTCAGGAGGGTTGACACGAAGAACAACACGGCGGATCCACTCATGAAGGCCATTCCCCAGATATAGTTTGAGAGACTCTTCGGGATGCTCGGTATGTGATACTACAGCAGCTGGCCCTAGTGCAAGTGGGAGATTGTTAGTTGTATGTATGCCCTAGAGGCCAGTATTGTACATATGATGTATATTATATTGGATGCTTGGACATATATAGAGATGACTTTCTTGCTCGATATGATAGTATGCTATCTGGTTGCTCTTTATCTTAACATGTACACTAGTCTCTTTAAACTGTCTTATAGTTACATGTTGGTAAAGCCCTTAGGATGTGTACTTGACTACCTGGACTATGATGCAGATCATACTAGTAGGGGTATGGTAGTCTATAAGTACATCCTTCAAGGTCCCTAGTCGTGGGTGTATCGAGACGGGGCATCGATATACCAGAGTAGACTAGCATATACACTTCTCGACCCATGAGATGGGCGATGGATGATCCCATATCCATTGGTGTTTGACATCAGAGATGGTATACGAGTGCTCAGTGGAGACTGGGTACACTGGACGGACTCGCCGAGAACTCCCAGATGGTATTATACCTCACATCAGATGGCAGTTCTCAGGTGACACTTGTACAGGTTAGTCTGAAGACCCGAGATCGTCATAGAGTCTTGTGTGATTCCCACTGTGCTTTGATCTCCACCTTACCACGTCCATGAGGGCGTGCAAAACGGTGGTCTTTGGGTACAGTCCCGAGTCACATGGAGGCAATGAGCGATAGGAGGGGTTTCGTCTCTCCCGGTATTGGGGGTTGATGTTGCGCTGTGCTCGATTGGCCGTAACAGGGAAGTCCCTGGCCAGGGCTGATCAGAGATTTGCTGGTAAGTGTTACCAGTAGTTTCTCGACCCGTTATGAGCCTCACATCGGCACGACTTATCGGTTATTGGGGTCTGACGTTTACCACCCCTAGACTTGATATGCGACATATCAGACGAACAGACCGGACTGTACGGTAAGTGTTACTGGTTGGATTCACAGGAGTGTGAGCGGGCTGGCTCGTCGATCTTCTGATCGCTCAATACCCGGATGGCCGTTACGTTTAGCAGACCGCTTGCGGCTTGTGGGTGCTTGATATGATCATCATCTGCTACCGGCGTATTGACGAGTCTTTAGAGTCCTACACAGAGGTTTCCTGGCTCAAGCGAAACGAAATAGGAGCGCATATGAGATATGTGCTGGACCGAGAATAATGCGTTTATGTGATACCGTATTCCATTCTCGCGATGAATGTATCGATTGGTTATATTCGATATAACCTAGATATCGAATCAACGATTGATTCGATAAGCCGATACATAGGATACTAGTCGGTTATATGCGATATGACCGGATCGTTAAGTCAAGTGTTGATTTAATGATTTAATGTATAATTATATATTTGATATATTATTTTGCATTAACTAGTATTGGTTCACTTTAAATGGATTTTCTCACTTGATGTGCAAGTTGTATATGTGATATACCTTTGTGCACATCTTTGTATCATGTTTGATGATGCTTGCTCATTTGGTTAAGTGTAAAGAATTAAACCTAGGTTAAAAAAGTGATTAGGGTTTTAATTATCCATTCTTTTATTTATTGATTTTGGAAAAAGAATGGGATAAGAATACAAAATGGTTGCTTTCATTCTTGAACCTTTGTGAAGCTTCATGAAGCTTTGACCAAAGTGACCAATTTGTCTTCATGCTTAACCCTAACCACTCTTCTAACCTTGGTCAATTCTCTACACCTAACCATGGTTCCTATTATGATAAGTATTCATTTCTTTTTCATTTTTGATTAACTTATCATAATTTTTCCTTCTTCTTGATCTTCTTCTTCAAAAAAGAAAGCTTGATGCCAGCAATGGCAACTTGAGTTCTAAAGTGAGAAATCCAAATCTAAAGTGAACCCACCTCCTATTTCTTCACCCTCTACCTCTTGCCAAGTTGTTTTGGGTGTTTTCTTCACAAGTTTCACAACTTGGTGAAGTTGGAGCTTGAACTTGTGATGCCTCGACGTAGATCATCTTCGGCACAAAGCCGACGAACTATTCCGCTCATTTCTTCGATGAAGCCGATGCGAGAGTCCGAGATCCGACTAGGACAGCAAGAGGATGTCTACGTGGAGCTAAGGAAGTGGATAACCGGATCTACAAAAGTTGTAGCTTCTTATCTTTAGTTAAGTTGTTAACTAGATTCGTATTTCGCCTAAACTTCTAGTCAACGATCCGTATTAGGGTTTCTCGACACCCGTAAAATTCAAAATTGGCATGGTTGATGCCTTGTGAGACCTCTTGAGAGTGTCTAGGAACCCTACAGTTCTATTTTCTTTTCTTTCTGTGATGGCTTAAGGACTTAAATGATGGGACTACATTAATGAGATTAATGTAAAGAAAAATGAACCTAAAAATATTGTAGAATCGGATTTGAAACCTACTCGGCTTTTTATGAAAAAACAAGTTTTCAAAGTACGGAGCTTAAGCCACTCCTTTTAAAACTATTAGATTCTACAACGATATCAAATTCAAAGTGTTAAAGGTTTTCTTAAAAACTATTCGCAGCCCTCCGTCATATTAGGAAGTAGAGTACTTAGTATTCGTGCTACGTATGTTGACTATAGCCAAGGCGTAGTGTACGGTAGCTATGTAATGTCTTCCTACACAGCATATGATGTGATTAATTAGGACAGTCACATGATTATGTTGAACATAACCAAGTGTCATGTAGGTGGGTCTAATTAATCATGAAATGACAGGTAGAACTTGACTAGTGCTTATGATATGTTGACCATAGCCAAGGTCATGAGTGCTAGAGGTAAAAACCTTATCGGGAGTTTTAAGAGTTGAAATTTGCAATGAGATTGCATACCTTATATGGGATAGTAGGATCCTGATCCCACTGTGAGCAAGAGTTGCTCCCGGGAGAGTTTTGCACTTTACAATTAGTTAACCCATTAGGTGTCTAGAAAAGTGTCAACGGGGCTACGCCTCTAGAAAAACGAGGTTTATTCTAATTAGGTCCGTGCGAAAGCACGAGGAACCTCCCTCAAAGTACCGGCACTGGCCTGGCTGAACGGTTAGCGAAGTTGTAGAATGTAATTAATCCTGGCTAATTTTATTTTTAAGGTTTGAAGGAAAATTTGATAAAAGCAGTGGGAGACATCGATTAGATAAGATAAATAACCAATCTGATCTTTGCAAGAGCTTTCGCTGAGTGTATTCTTTTCTCTCTCCTGATGACAGATTACCATGACTGGACTTAAGCTACTGTTAGAGAAAAATAAGCTAACTGGGCCGAACTATAAAGACTGGCTGAGGAACATTAACATTGCTCTCACATATGATAAACTATCATATGTCCTCACTGCCTCAGCCCCACCCAGCCCAGGCCCTGAATCTTCTGTTGCGGATAAAGAGATCCACAAAACGTGGGATATTGACTGTGCTACTGCCAAATGCCTCGCGCTTGCATCGATGGAAAATACACATCAAAAGCAGCACGAGCAGATGGATGTTCAATTCATCTTTCTCTATACAAAAGAGTTGTATGGGGAGCAATCTCGGATCCTGAGATACGAAGCATCTCAAAAGTTGTTTCAGATGTGGATAGCTCCTGGCACACCAGTAGGCGATCACGTTTTGAAGATGATAGCTCTTATTGAAGAGCTTGAGGACTTTGGATGGACAATGGAAAACGAACAATATATTGATATTGTTCTTCAGTCTCTTCCCCCTGCCTTTGCTCAATTCATAGTGAACTTCACACATGCATAACATGGAGAAGTCACTACCCGAACTTCTCAAGATATTGAGAAGTGCGGAGAGCACGCTTAAGGCGAAGTCTCCTTCTCTGATTGTTGGACAATCTTCCTCTTCCGTCACAAAAGCCAAGGCCAATGGAAGGAATAAGAAGAAGTCCACCAAACCGAGAAATGGAATCAACAAGGCATAAGGAAGAGACAAATCCAAGGTTGAGAAGTCAAGAAAAGGAGAATGTTTTCATTACAAGAAGACGGGGCACTGGAAGTGGAACTGTACTGAATACCTTGAACTCAAGAAAAGGAAGCATGATGATGCTTCAGCTTCAGGTGTGTTCGTAACTGAAAACTGTTTTTCTATAAACTCTGCTTCCTGGGTATTGGATAACGGTTCGGGTTCTCATATCTGCAATTCTGTGCAGGATTTAAGAAATAGCAGAGTTTTGAAGACCGGTGATCACACTCTCCAAGTTTGAAATGGTTCCAATGTACATGCAGTTTCAGTGGGAGAGTATCACCTAGGGTTGTCGTCGGGTTGTATATTGGTTTTAAACCCATCTTATTTTGTACCAAGCATGCTTTGTAATATAATATCCGTTTCTTTGTTAGACAATGAAGAATATCATTTTGTATTGCAGCACAATGTTATGAACATTAAACTGAATCAAGAGTTGATTGGTTGTGGTACACTTAATAATGGGATATACGTTCTTAATCAACACACAGTTTTCAACATACAACACACAAATAAAAGAAAATTTTC
The DNA here is from genome assembly GCA_030015575.1 of Agapanthus africanus. Lineage (NCBI taxonomy): Eukaryota > Viridiplantae > Streptophyta > Magnoliopsida > Asparagales > Amaryllidaceae > Agapanthus > Agapanthus africanus. Next base: position 730,829,736 of record CM057341.1, read on the forward strand.
AGATATAAATGAAGATTTTATTTAGCATTATAGACTTGGTCATATTAATGAAACAAGAATAAACAAGCTTCATAAAGATGGATATTTAAATCCTTTTGAGTATAAATCTAATGCGACTTGTCAGTCATGTATCAAAGGGAAAATGACCAAAACTCCATTTACTGGATACGGAGAAAGAGCTATAGAGCTCTTGGGCCTCATACATAGTGATGTATGTGGGCCAATGTCTACACATGCGAGAGACGGTTTTTCTTACTTTATAACTTTTACTGATGATTTCTCAAGATTCGGTCATGTGTTTTTATTAAAACATAAGTCTGAAGCTTTCGAGAAATTCAAAGAGTACAAATTTGAAGTAGAAAAACAAAGAAGTATGAGCATCAAAATACTTCGATCAGATCGAGGTGGAGAGTATCTTAGTACAGAGTTTTCGAACTTCCTAAAAGAGAATGGGATTCTATTTCAGCTCACTCTCCCTTACACACCACAGCACAACAATGTGTCAGAGCGGCGGAATCGTATCCTATTAGATATGGTACGATCCATGATGAGTGATACTGAGTTACCTATCTCCTTTTGGAGGCATGCATTGGAAGCTGCAGCTTGTCTGTTAAACAAAGTTCCAATCAAGACTGTATCTACCACTCCATATGAGATATGGTATGGGAAGAGAACATCTCTTAAACGAGTTATGATTTGGGGTTGTCCGGCTTTTGTCAAAAAGCAGAATCCAGACAAACTCGAGACACGATCGGTCAAATGTATATTTGTGGAATATCCAAAACATTCGTTTGGATATCTTTTCTACCACAAGGAGGAACAAAAGGTGTTTGTTTTTCAACATGACACATTTTTAGAAACTAAGATTTTTCCAAATGATACTGATAGCAATGTAGTAGATCTTGAAGAGGTTCTAGAGACATAAGTTACAAATGACGACTTGATTGGACCTGATATTGTAACAGAATCTTATGAATCTCAGCCACTCCATAGATCTGGTAGGCCTTCTCGCCCACCGAAGAGATACTATGGTTTTTTTATTGATGGTGATAGAGAAGATTGCACTATGGATGATGATGACCCTACCAGTTTTCAGCAAGCTATCACGAGTGGTGACTCTGTGAAGTGGCTGCATGCCATGAGATCTGAAATGGAGTTTATGTACACCAACAAAGTATGAACTTTGGATGTTGTACCCTCTAGGGTAAAATCCGTAGGGTGCAAATGGATCTTTAAGAGAAAGATCGGTGTAGATGTGCAGGTGGAGACCTGTAAGGCAAGGCTTGTGACGAAAGGATTTCGTCAAAGACCAGGTCTGGACTATGATGAAACATTTTCTCCTGTAGCCATGCTTAAATCCATTCGGATCTTACTAGCTATTGCTGCTCACTACGACTATGAAATCTGGCAGATGGACGTTAAAACGACTTTTCTAAATGGTGATTTAGAAGAATGCATTTATATAGATCAGCCAGAGGGCTTTATTTATAGTGGGAGCAGCGGGAAAGCATGTAGGTTGCTTAAATCCATTTATGGATTAAAGCAGGCATCACGGAGTTGGAACATCTGTTTTGATGATGTTATCAAAGAGTTTGATTTCGTCAAAAATCTAGATGAACCTTGTGTTTATAAGAAAATTGTAGGAAGTACTGTCACATTCCTCGTATTGTACGTGGATGACATTCTTCTGATAGAAAAACGATGTTCCTATGCTATAATTGGTCAATCTGTTCTTATCACAAAGGTTCTCCATAAAGGACCCGGGTGATGCCTTGTACATACCGGGCATGAAGATCTATAGGGATAGATCTAAAAGGTTGTTGAGATTGTCCCAAACCAGGTACATTAACACCATCCTAAATAGGTTTAGTATGGAAGACTCTAAGCAGGGTGCCTTACCCGCTAGTCATGGAGTCACTCTCTCCAAGGACTTTCCTAAAGACTGATGAAAAGAGAGCTCGCATGAGCATTATACCCTACGCTTCAGCCGTAGGATCTATAATATATGCGATGTTATGTACACACCCTGATGTAGCTTATGCCCTAGGTATAGTAAGCAGGTATCAATCCAAATCCAGGGGAGAATCACTGGACAGCTGTGAAGAATATTCTTAAGTACTTACGAAGGACTAAAGAAATGTTCTTGGTGTATGGTAACTGGGATCTCCAAATGGATTCCTTTACCAATTCGAGCTTCCAGAGTGATAAGGATGACAGAAAATCTATCTCAGGGTTTTTATTTACCCTCAATGGAGGGGTGGTATGTTGGAAGAGTTCCAAATAGGATACTGTTGCAGACTCCACGATGGAAGTTGAGTATATTGCTGCAAATGATGCTGCCAAGGAAGCCGTCTGGATGAAGAAGTTCATCTCGGAGCTAGGAGTAGTTCCAACCATTATTGATCTAATACCATTGTATTGTGATAATAATAGGGCTATGGCGTTGGCCAAAGAGCCCAGGTCCCATCAGCGACACAACCTTAGGTGATATCATTTGATCCGGGAGATAGTTGATCGCCGCGACATCGAAATTCGGAGAGTGGATACAAAGAATAACACCGCGGATCCATTCACCAAGGCCCTCCCTCTGCCACAGCATGAGCAACTTTTTGAGATGTTGGGCATGAGATATGCCAATAATTGACCTTAGTGCAAGTGAGAGATTGTTGGATATATGTATGCCCTAGAGGCCATTATATGATAGTGGATGTATCGGTATGTGTATATAAATATTCAGAGGTCATTCTTGTTCAACATGATAGTATGCTATCTAGTTGTACTTTATCTTGACATGTTCACTTGATCATGCATATTACTCTTTTGGTACATATTGATAAAGCCCTTAGAATATTTGCTTGACTACAGGGACTATGATGCAGATCATACTAGTGGGACATGTGTAGTTTATAAGCATATCCTTGAAATGTTCCTAGTCATAGGTGTATCGAGACGGGGATCGATATTTCAGAGAAGACTAGCGTATACGGTTCTTGTTCCATATGATGGGCGATGGATGATCCCATATCCATTGGTATGGTGACACCAAAGATTGTATACGGGTGCTCAGTGGAGACTCGGTACACTGAACGGACTTGCCGAGAAATCCTATATGGTATTATATCGTTGGATAGCAGTTCTCAGGTGACACTGGTACAGGTTAGTCTGTAGACCCGAGATCGTCATAGAGCCTTGTGTGTCCTCCCACTGTACTTTGATCTCCACCCTACCACGGCTCTACTGAGTTGTGCAAACAGGTGGATTTTGGGTACAGTCCCGAGGCACATGGAGGTAATGAGCGATAGGAGGGGTTTCGTCTCTCCCGGTATTGGGGGTTGATGTTGCGCTATGCTCAATTGGCTATAATAGGAAGTCTCTGGCCAGAGCTGTTTAGATTTACTGATAAGTGTTATCAGTAGTTTCTCGAACTGTTATGAGCCATATATCGGCATGACTTATTGAGTTATTAGGGTCGATGATACCATCCCTAGACTCAATATGCAGCATATCTGACGAAGAGACCGGACTATACGGTAAGTGTTGCCAGTTGGCTCGACGGTAGTTTTGACAGGTTCGCTTGTTTTTCTTCTGATCGCTCAATACCCGGGAGCCGTTACGTACAGCTAGTGCCGCTGACGGTTTATGGGTATGCGACATGATCACTGCCTACTGCTAGCGTATTGACGAGTCTTAGAGTCCCACAGAGGGGTTTCCTAGCTCAGGTGAAATGATGTGGGGTGCATACGTGATATGCGCGGGAGCTCGATTAAATGCGTGTATTTGATACCATAATTTAAATCAGGCATTTTCTATTGGCCGGCTCGTATCTGGTATGACAGGTTTATTAAATCAAGTGTTGATTTAATATTGACTTTTAGCTCATTTATTTAAACATTTTCTATTTGGATGTGTGCATGAATGTATGTATGTGTATTTATATGTTGATATGAATGCACACATGCATGCATACATGTGTCATGGTTGATGATACAAAGGAGATGTCAATGCAAGACTCACATGGTATAAATATTTATATATATTTCTTATTGAGAAAAAGAAAATAATTAAATCATGGTTGAAAATTCTTCTACACTCTTCTTTACTTAACCTCATTTATAACCATGGTTTAATTTCCATTTGGCTTTTAACTCATTAACAAAATTTCTAGATATTTATTAACCATGGTTCTATGTGAGTGTGACTCATATATTTATATTTTCTTTTCTCATTTATCTTGAGAATTATCACAGACAAAAGTGCTCAAACTTAGTCATCTCCTTCTTCTTCCTCCTTCATGCTCTCTACCCTTTTCAAGTGAGTGAAGGAAACAAAAAGGAAAGGTTTTTTAGTGAGATCCAAACCTACATCACCAATCTATATTAGTCTAGCCCACTTGTGTAGATTGTTTGCTCCATTTCTTCAAAGATCAAGTGAAGCTAGGAGCTTGAGCAAAGGGACTCTGTAGTGGATCGTCGTGGACTTGGAAGGATTAAAGCAAGCCGTTTCAAACCCTAGTTGATCCAAAGAGTCAAAGAGGGAGGTCTACAAAGGTTGTATTACTCACCTATTAGAGTTAAATTACTTCTAGTATGTGATACTAGATGCTTGTTACCCTAAATTTCTAGTTAGATTCATGGTTGGTATTGTTTAGCATATCCTAAATTTTTATTATAGCATGTGTGATGCAACACAAACCCTAGACATGGTGCTAAAGAATCCCTAGACAGCTACCGTTCACTATGTCTTGACGCATGCCAACAAACATAGCATGAATTTATGTGGTACTTATCTAAAATGACGGAGGGCTACGGCTGGTTTTTTGCGAAAAACCTTTAATGTAATGAACTTGATATCATTGAAGGAACCGAGCAATTTTGAAAAGGAGTGGTTTGGGCTCCGCTTTTGAAAACTAGTGATTTTGAAGAAAACCGAGTAATCTATAGTAGCATAAACTTTTGCTCAAGGGGTCACTCCCCGTAAAGGGATCTAGGCCCTTTCCCCCTCGAATGAGGTGCTGCATAAATACCACTATACAAAGCGAAAGAATATGACTATAGTTTTTTGAAATTTGTTCCAAAACATCTTTTAGATTTCTTTTCTTTCATTAATTAAAATTAATGCGGTCCCATTAATTAATTCCTATCACACCAGAAAAGAATGAAAATAAAATGTATGTATATGCCAACCGCATTCACCATGGGGCCCCGTCATGCTCCGTTAGGTTACTTAAATACCGGCAGAGCAGGGGCAGGACTAGCGCCCATACTCACGAAAGACAAGAGCGCCCAAGCCTTGAACTACCAAGCGGATGCAAAACATATACAACATCTACTAGTGTGTGTGTGTGTGTGTGTGTGTGTGTATAACCATTCGTCCCATGCATGATATATGTTAGTTGTATGTATGCCCTAGAGGCCAGTATTGTACAGATGATGTATATTATATTGGATGCTTGGACATATATAGAGATGACTTTCTTGCTCGATATGATAGTATGCTATCTGGTTACTCTTTATCTTAACATGTATACTAGTCTCTTTAAACTGTCTTATGGTTACATGTTGGTAAAGCCCTTAGGATGTGTACTTGACTACCTAGACTATGATGCAGATCATACTAGTGGGGACATGGTAGTCCATAAGTACATCCTTCAAGGTCCCTAGTCGTGGGTGTATCGAGACGGGGCATCGATATACCAGAGTAGACTAGCGTATACGCTTCTCGACCCATGAGATGGGCGATGGATGATCCCATATCCATTGGTGTTTGACATCAGAGATGGTATACGGGTGCTCAGTGGAGACTGGGTACACTGGACGGGCTCGCCGAGAACTCCCAGATGGTATTATACCTCACGTCAGATGGCAGTTCTCAGGTGACACTTGTACAGGTTAGTCTGAAGACCCGAGATCGTCATAGAGTCTTGTGTGATTCCCACTGTGCTTTGATCTCCACCTTACCACGTCCATGAGGGCGTGCAAAACGGTGGTCTTTGGGTACAGTCCCGAGTCACATGGAGGCAATGAGCGATAGGAGGGGATTTCGTCTCTCCCGGTATTTGGGGTTGATGTTGCGCTGTGCTCGATTGGCCGTAACAGGGAAGTCCCTGGCCAGGGCTGATCAGAGATTTGCTGGTAAGTGTTACCAATAGTTTCTCGACCCGTTATGAGCCTCACATCGGCACGACTTATCGGTTATTGGGGTCTGACGTTTACCACCCCTAGACTTGATATGCGACATATCAGACGAACAGACCGGACTGTACGGTAAGTGTTACTGGTTGGATTCACAGGAGTGTGAGCGGGCTAGCTCGTCGATCTTCTGATCGCTCAATACCCGGGTGGCCGTTACGTTTAGCAGACCGCTTGCGGCTTGTGGGTGCTTGATATGATCATCATCTGCTGCCGGCGTATTGACGGGTCTTTAGAGTCCTACACAGAGGTTTCCTGGCTCAAGCGAAACGAAATAGGAGCGCATATGAGATATGTGCAGGAGCGAGAATAATGCGTGTATGTGATACCGTATTTCATTCTCGCGATGAATGTATCGATTGGTTATATGCGATATAACCTAGATATCGAATCAAGGATTGATTCGATAAGACGATACATAGGATACTAGTCGGTTATATGCGATATGACCGGATCGTTAAATCAAGTGTTGATTTAATGATTTAATGTATAATTATATATTTGATATATTGCTTTGCATTAACTAGTATTGGTTCATTTTAAAAGGATTTTCTCACTTGATGCACATTGTATATGTGATATATTTTTTGTGCACTTTTTTGTATCATGTTTGATGATACTTGCTCACTTGGGTTTGTGTAAAGATTAAACCATGGTTATATGAATGGTTAGGGTTTTGATTATTTACTTAGTTATTTATTTATTTATTCATTTTGGATATTATTAAGAATGGTGGCTTATTTTGTTTCTATGTTGAAGCTTCTTGAAGCTTTGACAAAGTCCACCATTCTTATCTCATCCTTAACCCTAACCATTCCAACTAACCTTAGTTTAATCTCTACACTTGACCATGGTTAGTATATGATAAGTATTCATATTAGTTTCATTTTAAAAATAAGAAACTTATCATATTCTTTCTTCATCTTCATCTTCTTCTTCATCTTCAAAAGAAAAAGCTTGATGCCATCAATGGCAACTTGAGTTCTAAAGTGAGAAATCAAATTCTAAAGTGAACCCACCTCCTATTTCTTCACCCTCTACCTCTTGCCAAGTTGTTTTGGGTGTTTTCTTCACAAGTTTCACAAATTTGTGAAGTCGGAGCTTGAACTTGTGATGCCTCGACGTAGATCATCTTCGGCACGAAGCCGACGACCTAGTCCGCCCATTTCTCCGATCAAGCCGACGATTGAGTCTGGGATTCGAGATGGACAGCGAGAGGACGCCTACGTGGAGCCAAGGAAGTGGATATCCGGATCTACAAAGGTTGTAGCTTCTTATCTTTAGTTAAGTTGTTAACTAGATTCGTTTTTCGCCTAAACTTCTAGTCAACGATCCATATTAGGGTTTCTCGGCACCCGTAAAATTTGAAATTGGCATGGTTGATGCCTTGTGAGACCTCTATAGTGTGCCTAGGAACCTTTCAATATAAGCAACATCACAGAATAGCAACAAGCAACATGGAATATCGGATAATCTTGAAGCCTCGGGTTTCATTTAAGCTGCAAGTGAGGCCCGACGTTCCCGGTCTTGTGAATAGCCTGTGCAATGAAAAACCTAGACCCCTACGAGCTCGGCAAGTTACCCGCCAAGCCCGAAAATGAGGCAACCCCAATCAACAAAGTGAATGTGCCACCCAGCACTTCACGGAATCCGGTAACTAGAGCACCCCTCTATGGGTCATCCTATACCCCTACGAGTGCGGCGAATAACCCGCCAATTCTATATTAAGGCCCCCTCCATCTCAACGCCATAAGATGCAGGCCCGTTGCCCTCTAGAACCCGGCTATTCGAGAACTCCTCCGCGGGATAATCCTAGTACAGAAAAGAAAAATATATATACAATGGTGACATCGACCTCAATCCGGTCGTGCCCCAATAAAAGATAATACAATCTGGCAGAAACAACAGTCCACATGTCGGACGCTCGCCCCACAATAATGAATATATAAATGAATTTGAACTGTACAACTACCATTGCACTAAAGGCTATCCACCACGACAATCCATCCACAATATCAGTGCAACACAGAACATCAACGTTAATATCATGTTCGTAAAGCCGTCTGATTGTACATATAGCAATCAGTCGGGTAATACCGCTCAATGATATTCACGGTCGCAGAAACCAATACAAAAAAAAATCACACTTCCATAACCAAGAACCCCTAAAAAAATTTGGAGCATAGTGCCCACAAGTTGGCCGCAGATCTACGGCCAAATGACCTATTTGGCCGTGGATTAGCGGTCTACTTTGGGACTTATATGCTCAAAAAAAATTCTTAACTCAGAAAGACCCTGCACATATTTTAAGCTCATTGAAAATATTTTTTGAACAACTTTAAAATTCGAACAGCAAGCAGGGATTTTTGGAAATACGATTCGGATAATTTTGTCAATCGAAGTTCTAAATTAGTGCAAATTAGCTAGTTAAGGTTTATGAACCGGCTCTGATACCATGTTGGGTTTCCTAGCGCCCTTTCCGCCTACCATGGCCATTGCGGAACGAAAAACTTTAACATTTAAAAATCCGACGCTAGAAAACTCATTCTAGAATCTAACCATAAACCGAAACTAGCTATCTACAGAGATCTATCTACTGTGATAGATGCTTATATCTAGAGATCCGTGTCCGTCAGATCTTCACTTATCGTCTAGAGCTCCTAGAGATCCTTGATCAACCTTGCTTGTTCGCCTTCATGATCCTAGATGATCCACCCAAGAGTTCTTGATTCAAGTTTTGCTTCACAAGTGAAGCAACTTAGTGACCTAGTTTGCTAGACTAGGTTACTAAGGAAATGTAGTGACTTATGTAATGTATTTTTATCTCTCTTCCTCCCTTAATTCTCAACTCATGAGATGGTAGGGAGGAAGATGAAGATGAAGGAGAAGGAGGAACTCAAGAGAGCTAGACAAGTGAGGAAAGAGAACCTTATGTTGAGAATGAAAAATCTCATGTGAAGAAAATCATGAAGCATGGTTTTGTAAAAACCATTTTTCAATAAAAATAATACAACTATACTTGAATAGTTTGCACAAATGAATTTACAATTCATTTATCAACACTATTCAAGCATGGTTCACACCATTCTCTCCTTTACACCTCTTCCTATTTTACACCTCATTTTCCATTTTGCAAATAAAAATGGAAATTACATGATGAGGTGTCCTCCTTCTAGATTGTGTTTCCGTATAAATATGGAATATATTCTACCGTATATATATACCCATATTCGTATCAAAATACGAACACCCAAGAGATAGAATAATACCACTAAAATAATACTAGCATTAAATCAATATCTGATTTAATGAACCGGCTTAATCCTAAGCCCGCCAATATTATCAACCTTCCAATTGAAAATTTTGGATAACACTAGAATATACATGTCAAAATATGTACACGTAAATTATTAAATAAATACTTGATTTAATAATATGGCTTAATCCTAAGCCGGCTAGTATTATTATTTGATCGAAACCCTGCACGCATAGATATACGACCACCACATCGTTTTGCCTGAATCAGAGAAACACTCTATGTGGGACTCTAAAGACTCGACAGTACGCTAGCAGTGGGTTTAAACATAAGCACGTCAGCGGCACTAGCTGGACGTAACAGCTACCCAGGTACCTGTCGAAAAAATGTCGATGAGCAAGCTCATCCTGACCCCTACTGAGTCTATTCGTGACAATCTCCGTACAGTCCGGTCTTTTCGTCTAAGAATATCGTATACTGAGTTTAAGGGGTGGTAAACGTCAAACCCCTACTGACCCGATAAGTCTTGTCGATTTGGCTCAGGACCAATTCGAGAAACTACTGATCTAACCATCAATAGTTCTCAACTTCCTTGGCAAAGGTCTTATGGTTCTAGCCAACCGGATACAGTGTGATATCAACTCCCAATACCGGAAGAGACGAATCCCTGATAATCACTCACTGCCTCTATGTGGCTCGGGACTATACCCAACCAAAACCTATTTCCATGACTCAGAAGAGCCATGGTAGGAGAGTGATCAAAGTACAGTGGGAACTCACATGAGACAAATGATGACCTCAGTTCCTAAGACTAACATGTACTCATGTCGCCTGAGAACCGCTATCTGACGATAGGTATAATACCATCTGCAGGTTCTCGACGAGTCTGTCCAGTATACTCACCCCCAGTGAGCACCTGAATACAATCTTAGGTGATCACACCAATGGTTGTAGGACCAACCACTACCCCTCGTCGGGGTCTAGAAACGTATACACAAGTCTACTCTGGAGTATCGATACCCGATCTCGATACTCCTGCGACTTGCGACCTTTAAGGATGTGCTTATAGACTACCCAGCTCTTATAAGTATGATCGCCATCATAACGCTGGTAGTCAAGCAAAATCTTATGGGCTTTATCAACATGTAATCGCCATATGTTATATCGAGTATAACATATGCATATGTTAAGATAAAGTCAAACCATAATAGTGTACTACTGTATCGAATCTTTATCAATATGTGCAAGCAATATAAATTATCAATAGAAAGAAATACACATATCAGGATAAAGACAACTCAAAAAATATACTATATACAACTGAGCAAGATATTTCTGTACATATATATCCCTAGCATCCTATACAATAAAGTCCTCTAAGGCATACATATCCTATAATTTCCAACCATACTAAAACAATAAAGAAGTTCAACAATCTCATCCTAATCAATCAAATCCTACTCGCACTCCTTCCGGCTTTAGTAATGAGAATGATGAATGATTTTCCGCTTTAGAAAAAGGGTTATTTGCTTTCATGCAAACAATTGGTCAAGCCATTAGATCAAATAGTCAAGCTATAGCGAGGTTAGAAATGCAAATAGGACAGTTAGCTGCACAAATGAGTGAAAAGGGGAAGTTCTCTAGTCAACCTATTCCAAACCCTAGGAATCAAGGAGCAAGTTCGAGTCAAACCAATGTGATTCAAGAGAACCAAATTAAGCATGCCAATTCTGTAAAAACTTTATGATTTGGTAGGCAAGTTGATAACCAAGTGATTATGCCTACTGGTTCGATAAAGGCACATTCTCACACACAGTTCTCAGAGTCTAATTCTAAGGTTGATCCTATAAACGACTCAAGTCAAAATTCTAAATCAGATTTTCCAACTACTCGATTAGATAAAGATTTTGAGCCAAAAGCTCCTTATCCTAATCGGTTAAGATTTAACAAACAATCGGCACAGATGAAGAAGGTTTTAGAAATTTTTAAGCAAGTTGAAGTCAGCATCTCTTTTTTTTATGTAGTCCAACAGGTCTCTACGTATGCAAAATTCGTAAAAGATTTATGCATCAAAAAGAGGAAAACCCATGTTCATTATAAAGTCTTTCTAGCATTAAATATTTATGATGCATTAGTTAACTCCATGCCACTAAAGTATAAGGATCCTGGATGTCCTACTATTTCATTCATAATAGGAGATAAGCTAATCAAGCGTGCTTTCCTAGACTTAGGTGCGAATGTCAACTTGCTGCCATACTCAGTTTATGAGCAGTCAGGGATAAGTGAGCTTAAACCTATAAAAGTCACTTTACAGTTGGCAGATCGTTCTATTAAGAAACCAAAGGGAGAGATCAATGATGTGTTGATCGAAATAGGAGAATTTATATTCCCTGTAGACTTCATTGTTTTAGAAACATGACCTGTCTCTAACACTAAAAATCAAATCCCGGTAATCTTAGGACGGCCATTCCTAGCCACATCCAATGCCATGATCAACTGTCGTAATGGTTCATTGAAAATTTCTTTCGGAAATATGACTATTGATCTTAACATTTTCGATCTAGGAAGCCAACCTAGTGATCCTTATGACCAACCATATGAAGTCAACGCTTTATTTGAAGTGTCTAAAAAGGAAACAAGTGACATTGATGATTTTTCGTTTTAAAAGTTTCTACAAGAGGAAAATTTTGATTTTAAGGACTATAATTCTTCATTTGATGGTACACATGATCAACTTAGTAATACTTCTTCTAGACTTCATGATGAACTCAATATGGTAGTGTCTTGAAATAGCTTTCTTGAACACCAAATTTCATCGTTAGAAATGAAGAAAAAGAAATTGGTTTCTTTTAATGAATATTTGAAAATCGAAAAAGAGAATTTGATTTATCTTGCAGTTCTTTGAGACAAGAAAATGATAGTTTGATTTCAATTTTTACTATTGAAAATTGATGTTTTAAATCTTCTCTTGGTTCACAAGAATTTTTGACAAATGATGTTGTGATTGATAAATTAGAAAAGGAGAAAAATGAGTTTCTTTCAAAGCTTGATATTCACTTGTTCCCTCATAAAGTTTCGGGAAAGAAACCCCAATGGGGCATCACGTGCTCACACGTGACCAAGGGTCACATGCTGACAAGTGATGGTTTCCTGGGGACTCTGTTATAAGAGAATTGAATTTTAATCAACAGGAGTCACGTGCCCACACGTGATGGGCCTTTAAACCCACTGAAAAGAATTAAAAATATAATAAAACAGCGGGGGAAAACCCCAATGGGGCATCACGTGCTCACACGTGACCAAGGGTCACGTGCTGACACGTGATGATTCCTTAGTTCTTTAAAAAGGCAGAATTAAATTCTGGTTAAAATATTAATCAAGGGGGGTCACGTGTCAACACGTGATGGGTTCCTAAGCTCTTTAATTAATAGAATTAAATTCTATTTAGATGATCAAATAGTGGGATCACGTGCCAACACGTGATAGGCTTTTAAGCCTTCTGAACTAATTGAATTAAATTCTAATTAAGAAGGAATCAAGAACCCTAACTGGAAAATATTTTCCTAGATCTTTCCAAACAAAATGATTGTGCTCTGTAAAGTGGAGCACCGTTGGATTAAAAATCCAATGGTGATTAAAAATCACTAATTTATAGAAAGATTCTATACAAGGAAAGATTTTCCTGAAATTCACCAAGAATAACAAACAGAATATCTTTTGGATTAAAAAATCCAATGGCGAATAAAATTCACTGAGTGATCTAAAATATCATGTTGGTTACAAATTCAATTAAAATCTTTCAATGAAAAATTGACTAAACAAACTGATTCTTTTCTTTCTCCTATAAATAGGAGCCAAGAAGAGGAGAGAAGGATCTTTTCGATTTTTGGAGAAAAACAACAACAGAGAGAAAAGAGAGAGGAGAATTTAATTCTCAAGAGAGAAAAGAAGATCTTTTCAAAGAAAAGAAACCCTAGGTGAAAAAAGGGAAAGAGATCTAAGCTCCATAAAATAAAAGAGAATTTAATTCTCAAATTAAGAGTTTAACTCTTCTGAATAAGAACTTAGTTCTTCCTTTGGTAGAAGATCTGCAGAAGCAGATCTCCCCACAAGTTGAGAATTTAATTCTCATCAGGGAGATTCTGCCATGCAGATCCAAAACTTAGAGGGAGAATTGAGTTTAACGAATTTAATTCCCCCAAATTCATAGGAATTTAATTCCTCCAAATAAAACTTGGGTTTAACCCTACTTAAGAATTTAATTCTTCCAAATTCATAGGAATTTAATTCCTCCAAACATAACTAGGGTTTAACCCTACATAAGAATTTAATTCTTCCAAACACATAGGAATTTAATTCCTCTAAACAGAATTAGGGTTAACCCTACAAAAGAATCTAATTCTTAAAACAAGAGACTTAAAGCTCTCCATGCACATAAAGAACTTGGTCACGTGGTAACACGTGACCCTCATCCTCAATGAGCAAAAAAGAACGAACAAGACTAGGTCACGTGCCCCCACGTGACCCTTGAACAGACTCCTCAAAATGAGAAAAACAAAGCTTGGAGGCAATGCCTCACGTGCTCACACGTGGCCCTCAAAAATGAAGGGAATAAAGCCAAAGCCAATACAGATTTTGGGTGCCCTCACATGTCCCCACGTGACCCCTAATAAATACTTTGATAAATCAATGCATGGGTACCCATCACGTGCCCACACGTAATGACCGTAAAGACTTAAGTGTTTAACACTTATTTGAATATTCTGAGAATAAAATAAAGGAAGTTAAGCCCAATCCTAGGGCGCCTCATGTGTCCTCACTGAGCGCTTCATCTTTTCAGTGTTTAACACTATTTTGAGTGTTCTGTCCCTAGTGTTTAACACCATTTAAGTGCATCATATGGGAACACGTGATCGTCAAATATGTGTTAGTGTTTAACACTATTTTCAAACCAGTCTTAGACCAAATTGGCTAAGTCTTTCTGAGTCAAGACTCCCCTTTGATTGAACCCCAACTGCATTCTTCCAAACTTGATCATTTCATATGACATTCAAAGTAAACCCCGGAGCCTTGATGAATGGTCAGTGCCCAATAAAAGACAAAATGTTGTCAGATCCTCAAACCCTTGTTTAGCATTGCTAAATAATGGGAGGCTGAACCCAGACAAATGTTCAACAGCCCAAACCAAGGTCTAACATTTTAAACCTAAATTGGACTTAGCCCAAGTTGGCCATAAGTCTTCAATTCAGATCTAACTGAGCCAATGTGCTCATAATCTAATTAATTGATCTTAGTTCTAAATTAGACTACAGATTTCCCAATCAACTTTGGTTCAAGGGTACATCTCTTCACTCCTTTGATACTTGTCTTTGTAATCCTTCAACGTCTTCAGAGAGGTGACGGGTCCCGATAACCAATCATTCCATGGACTGTGGGGTCTTTAAACTCATGGACTATGATGTCCTTAAACTTTATAGACTATGACGTCTTTAAACTACGGACTGTGGGGTCCTTAAGCCTATGGACTATGATGTCCTTAACCTCGGACTGTGGGGTCCTTAAGCCCATGCACTATGATGTCCTTAACCTCAGACTGTGGGGTCCTTAAGCCCATGGACTATGATGTCCTTAACCTTGGACCGTAATGTCCTTAAACTAATGTTGGACCACCATGTCCCTAAACTGATAATCGACCGCAATGTCCCTAAACTAAACAATAGAGCCCAAACGCTCTTTTGTTGGATCTAAACGATCCCGTTAAGTTGATCTTAGTCTGAAATTAGACTAACGTATCCTTAACATACGTTTAAGTTGATCTTAGTCTCAAATGAGACTAACGTATCCTTAAACCCAACCCCCAAATCTAAATCTAAGAAAATACGGATTTGGACTAATCCACGCCCTACGGGCGACGACATAAATTAGTCTCCGTATACAATCCGCGGGCAACCAAAACCAAAACAAACACATACGACACGAAGTGACCATCTGGAGAAGGAGAAAGTGGTTACCGCGATGCGGTAGCGTAATTAACTGCGGGGGCTTGCGACTACATGGAAGAGCGTCCCCACAATCAAAAACCCCTCAACGAGGGGGAATCTGACGAAGTCTGCTACATCGGCCGCATCCATCTAAACCTCCGATACACGGTGCCATAAATCAACTTGGTATCTTCGGAGAGGTGGACGGATAGCACCAAATAGCATCTGCCCCCAAATTCAGGCAAGACGGGCATACGCGGTCGTGTCTCTGTGTTTCGGAGAAGAATAGATTCTGGCATGCCCGGTGGGACCTTTTCCTCTTTCCACTCCACACTTCGTGTGTCGTGTTTTCGCGAACGAATCGTGGTTTGACATGGTTGCACCTGGATTTGAGGTACTAAAATTTGGTGTCTTGCTCCGTGCAGAAAAAATGGAAGATCAAATGGCTTTCAACTGCTCCAGTTGCAACTGCAACTCCCGTTCCGCCTCATCTGGAGGTGTAACCTACGGGCCCCAAGCGGCCTCCCTGTTCAAGATGCCAGTAGAGCAAGTAACTCAGGCTACCACTAGGCTGTTCTTTGGGACTATGATCCCACCGATGAGCTTTAGTGCCCCGCTGTTGTCGTAAGAAGCCCTAAAGAAGTCGGTCTTTGATCGACTCACAACTGCGGCCCCTCTCAATGGGTCATCCAACTCCACTGCCTCAGTTTTTGATAGACTGGGCCAAATCTCCAACGGGCCCATGCAGAAACCCGCAATACCAGAAAGGGTTATTCCAAAAAGGATAGCCATTCCTGCTCTCGAAGTCGTCAAAGCGGCTTCTCCCGCCAAAGGGTTGGTCTTCACAAGACTGACTGGTCCGGCTCCCGCTCCAGGCGAAGTCCTCAAAGCTGCTTCCCCTGCCCAAAGGTCTGTCTTTGACAGATTGGACACTGCTTCTCAACGGACGTCGGTTTTCAAGAGGCTGGCGCCAGCGACAACCCTTCGCCAACACAGGGGGCATGAGAAAGTCACCATTATAGCTGAGACAATCTCAACGGCTCGACACGCTCGACGTCGCCACTGGCGCCGAGTAAGGAAGGCTGGGGCAATTCCCCTTCCGGACTGACTCCGCCAGCTCCAAAGGTGGAAATCAATGCTGCTGTTCCAACTGGGAACAGTTTTGAACCGTTTAGGAGGGTTCGCAAGAACTCTCCGACTGCCGTGCTGAAAAGATCTCCTCCACCTATGGAGAATGCTACAGAAAAGAAGCCGGAGCAGCCCCCTCAGCGGCTGTCCTCCAAAATTTACAAAGTCTGGCGACAGGTCCAGGAATCGGTGATTGACCAAGATTACTCTCGCCGACCAAAGAAGATTAAAGCTCAACAAGAAAAGAGTCATCCTGTGGTACCACAGAAGATGTCATCCATCTGGGTGCCCGCTGCAACGGCTCCCTCAACATCAACCGCTCACAAGAGAAGGAGACCGGAGAAAGCCCCTGTGACCGCGGCGAACCGCAAAGACGCTAAGTCTAAACGCTCCAAGTCTGGGGGCATGGTAACACATACCGTTTATATGGCTTCCGGAAAAGAGGAAAGCCATGCTTCTATGGGTCATCGGCCGCTTACTCGATCGATAACAAAGGCTCAGGAGCAACAGCAGCAAAAAGTTCAGGAGATGCTGACTGCAATGGCCACACTCACGGGGCCGAAAGAAAATCCAGAGACCTCAGAGCAGCGTCAGGAACAAGAAACTGATGCTGAATTCCTCCGAAGAATGCTCGAGAGGAAAGAAAAAGAGGCCGCGGAACAGGCGGCCAATATAAAATGAATAGCTCTTTTGTTTCAAGATATGGCGGGGATGATGTTACAGCCGGAACCTCCAGCTGAAGACCCCCCAATTATCATTGAAGACGATAGAGGGGAGACATCGAACCCTCCTCCAGCTCTTTCAGCAGCCAAGGAGGAGACCATCTCCAAGGCCGCTCTGGATGATTACATTGCTCAGCAATTACGAGCTCATCATGCGAGCGAAACGGCCGGGCAAATCGTTAAGGCGGAACGACCCTATCCAGGCTGGTATAACCAAATAAGGTACCCGCCAGGATATACGATCCCTAAATTCCACGTATATTTGGGGACGGGAAATCCGCATCAGCATGTGGCTCAATTCAGAGCCTTGTGCGGCAACACCGGAGGTGATGATAAACTTCTGCTCCTCCAGTTTGCTGGTAGCTTGTCGGAGACGGCGTTTGAGTGGTATTCGGAGCTTCCCAACAACTCCGTCAAAACTTTTGCAGAGATGGAGCTGCTATTCACCCAGTGTTTCGCGAGTGCTAGCGAACGCACCCCAATCACGGCACTGATCAATGCCAGGGTGAAGCAAGGCGAAACTTGGGTCCAGTACGCAATACGATGGCGAAATTCATGGTCGAAGTGCGAACAGCGCATCAAAGAAGCGCCTGCGGTAGGCATGTTTGTGGGTACTCTCGACCTTCAAGCGACCATCTCACAATTTATGATGTTTTTCAAGCCCACCGCCTTCCAAGCCCTGATTGACAAACTGGCTCAAATGAACCAGATAGGCCACAGGCCTTCCTCTTCGAAGCCGGAACCGCGTAATGAAAAAGGGAAAGGGAAAGCGACCTTCGTCGCCAATGCTCAACAGCAGCCTGGCGGTCTAAAATTAACTGATCGCCTAGATGAGAGACGGCAATTTTATAATGAGAAAATGAAGCGTCCTTATTCGTTTCCCCGGGACAAAATGAGGAGATTGTTCGAACTATCGGTGCGCAACAGGCTCATCAATTTGCCGAATCCGAAACGCCCATTGCAACCTGGTGAGGCTAATAATCCCAATTATTGCCCCTACCATCAAGCGGTAAGCCATCCAATTGAAGATTGCTTCGTTTTTAAAGGCTGGATTGAAGACCGGTATCAACAAGGCAAATTCGCACTGTCCGAGAAGTGGAAAGTAAGCCCGCGTCAACCACATGCTCTTAAAAGGACGGACACACCGGGGGCATCATGCTCTTTTGTGGAAGAAGCTCCATGGGAGGTTGTTCTTTCAATCAAGACTAAAAGAATGCTGAAGGATCTCCAAACATGCCCGGCGATTAGGTGGAAAAATCCACTGGAACCCGAGATCATCGAGGGAATACTGAAACCGTGCCCAACTCCAAATATTGGTGGTGATAACCAAAGCGCTCACATCCAGCCGTCAAAGTCTTCGAAGAAGAAGAAGAAAGCTAAGAAGCCCATGAAGCCTGGTGACTAGCGCACGGACCTGCAAAAATATATCGACGTGCTGGAAGAATATAATCAGAAAGCGCGGACTACGGTCACGCTCCAAGAATTTCTCGGCCACGTCCTTGAGGACGGAGATGATGACAATGGAGAAGACTCGTCGGATGAGTCTGAAGATTATGTGGCAAGCTGCCAAGTGATCTCTCATTCATTAATAGATGATGGAGAAACTCCTTACGCAGAGAAACTGGGGGCATATCCTGAGCCGGAACTTCTAGGACCACCAGACAAAATGATTGATGCATTCCTGAATGAAGCTCTTCTTAAAAGCAAAGCTGATCGAGAGCGCAAGATGGCCGTGTTTGAAAAGGCCAAACGCCGGCGACTGGACGAAAGGGTCAAAGCACTCTCCGCAGATCAAAGTACATCCACCGCAAATAAAAGCAGGTTCAAGACGAGGAAAAGGTTCGCCAAAGCCTTATCAATGGGAATGAAGCTGCCACCCTCCGAAGAAAACACTCCTAATGAAGCGGATATACATTCTAGCTACTGCTTATATCATCGAAAGATTGCACACCCCACCGAAGAGTGCAACGCTTTTAAAAGCTGGTGGCAGGGATATGTTGCTCACCGACAACATTTTAAGCGGATGAAACGCAAAACTCGTCGGGAATAAAGAAATACGACCGATGAGCGCAAAAGAACTGTCGGCAACTATCATATGGTTGACTATGGGGGATCGCAAGTTCTCACCTTCGGGAGAGATTCTGATGAAGAAATAGCCCTTCGCCCTCTCTTCAAAGAACCCACATCCGAAACGGAAGAAATGAAGACCTGTGAAAATATTCAGCTGCGCAATCGTACGCTGCCAGAAAAGAATCTCGGGCCCGCGAACAGTGGGTCGAATAGAAAAGATAAAAGGAAAGAAAAGGTCCTTGAGAATATTGCCCTAGATGACCAAGTCGTCAAAAAGCTGACAACCAAGGACCCGCCAAAGAAAAACAAGGTGGATTACAACGTTCTGGCACACTTAAGAAAGCTACCCTCACAACTGAGCATTCTCGACGCCCTTCTGTTATCCAAAGAGGCAAAAGATTCTTTGATCAAGGCACTGCAAGAGCCCGAGCAATTCCAAGCTTTCCTCGCCGAAGAAAAGATGAAGAACGAAGTAGAAGAAGTGCACACAGCCGATATCACCTTCGGCGATGAAGATCTCCTCCTCGGGATGTGCGAGCATAACCGTCCCCTTTATGTCTCTGGATACTGTCATGATATCAAGATAGGAAAAATCCTGGTTGACAATGGGTCATCCGTTAACCACCTCAATGTAAGAGTGTTGAAGGAAATCTGCATGAGCATCCAGCACCTCGCTCGTGATAAAATCACCATCTCCGGGTTTGACTCCCAGTCATCACGGACGCTCGGGTCTATGATACCGACGCTGCGCTTTGGGCTGCTAGTCACTGACATCAAGTTTCATGTCATTGACGCTAAGACCTGCTATAATGCTTTGCTCGGCCGGCCTTGGTTACACGAGTACAACATCATCCCTTCTACACAACATCAGTGTATGAAGTATTTCAAGGATGGTCTCGAGTATACTATGACAGGGGAGTTGAACCCATTCTCCGTAAATGAAGTCCGGAAGTACGAAGATGCAAAATACTTCTTACCAGATTTCAAAGACACGGAGAGATGTCACAAACCGAAGAACAAAGCTATCACCACTATTCCGGTCTTCTGGAGTGATACTGAGGAGGAAGAAGAGATAGTTTTTTCAGGGCCATCCCAATACAACGAGCCGGGACCGTCCACCCCTATGTTGATCTTCGGCAGCGACTCGGATGATGAGGTCAATGCCATATTTTCTGTGGTCATCAATACAAGCCTTCGCTGGCGATGATCGGAGTTTGCAAATTGCCATGGTTCCGCAAGAGCATTACAAAGAGCTCGACGCGCTTGGTACCTATAGTGTGCAAGAACTGCAGACATTCTACGTCCCTTCCAGGCGAAGAGATGAAAAGGCGATCCTCTTTTATCAATCCACGAAAACCAGAGTGGAGAAAGAAATTTGGCATGGTGCCGATTCTACACTTGACAGGCTCCAGCCCATCCGTCTGCCCAGATATTACACAGAAGGATTAAAAAGGCTATTGAGGCACCAAGGTGTACCACTTAAGCAAACTGCTCGACAAGCACGGTTCTATAACAGGATCTGGAACGTCCCCGGAACTCAACAAAAGTTTCCCAACGGGAGAATGGAAACGATCGGGCTTGGATATGTTCAATCCAAGAAACGGGAGCGATTCCATGGCTGCTACGTCATACATGACTGTGACGAAGAAGGAGATATTCTGTTAAAAGACGCTAACCCTGAACCAAAACGAGGTCCCACCATGAAAATGCCGAGTCCGTCGTTTGAAGAAAAGATGGACAAATTAATAATGGAAGCGGGTCAAAAGGTCCGGGATGACTATAGCCGCGAAATGGCCATTTATGAGAAAGTTAGGATGCAACGCCTCCTTCAGCAGGCCGTGGAGAATGACACTACTCTTCGTCACCAGCCCGTCATACAAAAGACCCGGCGCAGAGGCAAAAATAAACCAAAGAACGGAAAAAACATTCGACAACGGCCAAGCGGGTCCAAGAAGCCATGCGATCAAGAATCGAGCAGCCGGGATCCGTCTCTTATAAAGAAGATGGGTCGAGCATATTCTTTTCCCCAAGACAAGACAAAGAAGATATTCGATCTTATCATGAAATATCAGATGATGACACTCCCGGAGTCTAAGCACCCCGAGAAAGCAGACAAGGTCTCTCACCAAGACTATTGCTCCTATCACCGAGCAGTAGGACATCCTCTCGAACACTGCTTCACCTTCAAGAACTGGGTTGAAGACCAGTATCAACTTGGCAAATTCGCTTTATCCAGCAGTTGGAGGGTAACCCCGCCACAGAAGCATGAACTGAAAGCGACGCGTAGAGCGAGAATAGAACCAGATCAACATCGGCCTTGGAAACGATCTCATACATGTCACGTGATAACGCTGTCAGAAGAAGAACCCGAGAATACAGATGACCTCCTTTGGTGCTTCGAAAACGAGGATGACAAGGTGATCTCAGAGTTTCCACCGGCACCAAAAGAGCTGGAAGATGGGATACATACTACTGCAGATGACCTCAGAGAAATCGACTTGGGGACGGCAAACGACCCACGACCGACATTCGTCAGTGTGCTTTTGTCTGACGAAAGGGTGGCTACGCTAAAAGACGTGCCCATGCAGTATAAAGACTGTTTCGCATGGAACTATTTCGAGATGCCCGGATTAGATCCAGAAATAGCCGTCCATAAATTGGCGATATCTCCGGACGTCAAGCCAATCAAACAAGCACCGAGAAGAATGCGGCTCGAGCTTGAGATGAGCATCAATGCCGAGGTCAAGAAGCTAATCAACTACGGCTTCATCCAAGAGGTTCAATATCCTGATTGGATCGCCAACATCGTCCCGGTGATAAAGAAAAATGGGACGGTGCGCATATGTGTGGACTTTCGGGATCTTAACAAAGCCTGCCCGAAGGACGACTTTCCAGTACCGATCACTAAGCTGATGATAGATAATACGTCCACTCATGAAGTTTTCTCCTTCATGGACGGCTCATCAGGATACAATCAGATAAAGATGCATCCCGAGGACCAGAAGCATACCGCTTTCCGGACCCCTTTGGGCATATTCTGCTACAAAGTGATGCCTTTCGGTCTAAAGAACACCGGTGCCACCTATCAGAGGGCCATGACGAAAATCTTCGATGACCTCATACATGAAATCGTCGAATGTTATATCGACGACCTCGTAGTTAAAAGAAAATCATACGAGGAATATTTAGAGCATCTGAAGATCGTGTTTCAGCGCCTTCGGAAATACAACTTGAAGATGAACCCTCTCAAGTGCGCGTTCGGAGTTTCCTCAGGCAAGTTCTTAGGATTCATCGTCCGACACCGAGGCATCGAGATAGACCCGTCGAAGATCAAGGCGATCATGGAAATGCCACCGCCAAGGACTCTCAAGCAACTGCGGTCTCTCCAAGGAAAGCTCGCATATATCAGGCGATTCATAGCCAATCTTTCCGGCAAGTGTCGTCCTTACAGTCACCTAATGAAGAAGGGAACCCTGTTCGTCTGGGATCACAAATGCCAAAGCGCACTGGACGAAATCAAGCAATACTTATAGAATCCACCAGTATTGGCCGCTCCCGTTAAAGGAAAACCTCTCGTCCTGTATACAACCGCCCTCGAAGGTTCTCTAGGCGCATTATGGGCACAAGAAAACGACCAAGGGAAGGAAAGAGCCCTCTACTATTTGAGTCGAGTGCTCCTGGGGGCAGAAAAAAATTACTCCCCCATTAAAAAACACTACCTGGCATTGATCTTCATGATAACGAAGCTTCAGCACTATGCATTGGCATATGAGGTCCATCTCATATCGAAGGTGGATCCTCTCAAATATTTGATGTCGAAGGCTATATTAACGGGACGGCTAGCTAAATGGGCCCTGCTCTTGATGGAGTTCTCGATAACTTATCGTCCCCTCAAGGCGGTGAAAGGCCAAGCCATTGCTGACTTCCTCACTGAGCATTCGATACCTGCCAACTCCCCCTTGAACTGTGAACTGACAGACGAACACGCGTTTGACACGATCGACGGGGAGAGAAGAAAGAATGATACCCGGTGGGAACTCTACTTTGAGCATCTTCCATGAAGAAGCGCAGGCAAAGCACCCCCATAATCAAATCAGGAGTAGGCCTCATCTTCGTGACTCCACAAGGAGGGATAATGCGCTTTGCCTTCTCCTTAACAGAGCCGAGGATGAAGAATGATGCCGATTACGAAGCTTTGATAGCAGGTCTTGAGATTGCCGTCGACATGGGAATTGAAAACCTTCTTCTATACAGAGATTCCCAAGTGATCATTAGTCAAGTAAACGGCGACTATCAAACGTGCAAACCAGAGTTGGTGAAATACGGTGAGAGAATGCAGCAACTGCTGACTCAAATCCCTTCCTACGCCCTGGAAAGTATACCGCGAGTGGAAAACAACAAAGCAGATGCATTAGCCAAGCTTGCTAAAGAACTGGCCGATGAGAATCTCGATGACGTGAGGATCGTTGTGCAAAGCCGTCGGGTGCTCGCACCGGCAGAAATATCTACGGAATCTTTCGAAGAAAAAGGAGCGACCGAGCAAACGGCCCTACAAATAAAAGATCATGAAAAGACTAAGGATTGGAGAGAAGTCTTTATAGACTACTTCAATCCCGTCGAACACCTGAAGACGCATCCTCAAGGCATCAGCTCATGAAACGAGCTCTATCCTTCACCTTTGTTAATGATACTCTGTATAAGAGATCATTTGATTCTCTGTGGCTAAGATGCCTAGGACCTGAAGAAGCGAAGAGAGTCGTCCAAGAAACTCACGATGGACTCTGCGGTTCTCACCAAACCGGGCTGAAGATGAAGCTGAGGATCAAAAGGATGGGCTACTATTGGCCCACGATGATCCAAGACTGCCTCGAATATGCGAAGCGGTGCCACTCGTGCCAAATTCACGGGGACTTTATCCACCAGCATCCGAATCTGCTACATCCGACGGTGGCTAGCTGGCCATTCGAAATGTAGGGAACTGACATAATCGTCCTATCGAACCAGCATCGTCCAGAGGGCATCGGTTCATATTGGCGACGACCGATTACTTTTCTAAGTGGGCAGAAGCCATACCGCTAAGAGAAGTGAAGATGGAGAATATCCTCCATTTCTTCAAGACACATGTCATTTATCGGTTCGTCATTCCGCGACGAATTATCTCCGATAACGGGCCAGCCTACAGAAGCCACAAGATCAGCCACTTCGCACAACAGCATAACATAGACTGGAGATATTCATCAGTCTATAATCCCCGAGCTAACGATCTAGCTGAGGCTTTCAACAAGACCTTGACGAAGATCGTGAAAAAGACGGTGTCTCGAAATAAGAGGGACTGGCACGAGAGACTCCATAAAGCTCTCTGGGCGTATCGAACTACATTCAAAACAGCCACGAACACAACTTCGTACGCATTGGTATTCGGCACAGAAGCGGTACTCCCCCTCAACATAGAGTTACCCTCTTTACGAGTGGCCATTCACTATGAGATAACGGATGAAGAGAATGCTCACTTTCGGCTTGAGGAGCTCGATGCCCTCGACGAAACTCGGCTCATGGCGCAACAAAACTTGGAGGCTTATAAAGCGAAAATGACGCGCTCATATGAAAGATTGACTAGACCGAGAACATTCCGCCAAGGTGAACTCGTGCTAGTGGTCAAAAGACGTATAATCCCCAATCGTGCCAAGCGGGGGAAATTCGAGCTGAACTATGAAGGCCCGTATATCATAGACAAAGTTTACCAGGGTGGTGCCTATCTACTCATGGGCATGCATGGTGAAAAACCTTTCAGGCCAATAAACAGTCGCTTCCTGAAAATATACTGCGCCTGACAAGTCATGGCCTAGGTCGACGATAGATGACGACGCCTATGTCCGCTCGCTATCTTCCTAAGCCCAAACTCTATAAGTAGTAGCCGGCTTCTTTTTCTCGGACCGAAACGTCCTTAAACTAACGACGGACCACTAGGTCCTAAAACTAGCTGTTGACCGAGACGTCGATAAAATACTACGGACCGCAGCATCCCAAGGCTGACACAAAAAAACGGTATGTCCATAAGCAAAATGGGCACGGATGAAAAACCCGAAAGGGCTTCGTGAGTAAAAACAGCAAGACTGCCGGCGAGTTTTTTGAAAACCCGAAAGGGCGCAACCTCGTTAAAAGACACTTGCAAGGTCCTCTCGATCTTGTGAGGAGAAACCACCTGCGTGAGATCCTTATGACTCACAAGGAAGCAACACACTTAGGGATCCCCACGATACCTAAGGAGAAATTACACTCGCGATATCCTCACGACTCGTAAGAAGAACCCTCTTATGAGACCTTCACGGCTCATAAGATTCAAAAGCCTTAAGTTACAGGGATCTGAACCTATTCTTAAGCCATCACAACCTCCAATTTTGCCATACAAGAGGTTCAGTATTGACCCTTGTATACAATCCACGGGCGCGAATAAACATTTCCCTAACAAAGTCCCACCAGAGACTGGGGATATGCTCATATGGCAAAAGACACTTGTAAGTCCTCTCGACTTATAAGGAGAAAATACTCTTGTAAGATCCTTACGACTTATAAGAGACCATACACTTAAGACTCCTCACGATTCTTAAGGAGAAAACGCACCTACAAGATCCTCACGACTCGTAGGGAGAAATACCTTTGTGAGACCCTTACGGCTCGCAAAGTTAAAAGCCTTAGTCGACAGGATCCTAACCCTGTTTACTAAGCCACCTTTGTTCAATATCGACAAAGGTAAATAATGATTCGCTCCTGGCAATATCCCAGTTGTAGCGATGCAGATGCCTAAATCGGTATCAAATCCCAAATTCGCATCGAAAAGTCAGCAAAGCAAATGCATATGAAATAGCCGAAATGATGGGGCAACTTGCAAATCAGCAAGTAAAAATATGTGCATGAAAAATAGCCGAAATGATTGGGCAACTCGCAATAAAAAGCAGCGAGTAAAAATAAAATAAATAGCCGAAATGATTGGGCACCGCGATACATAGACGAAATGATTGGGCAATCACGACTTTCGCGATATAAAAAGCTGAAATGATAGAGTATCGCGGAAAGAAAAATATATAAAATAAAACTTTTTGCCCTACAGGAGAGATCATAGCGATCCCTGTATACAATCCAGGGGCACAAACAAAGAGGGAACCATACTTTCCCACCAGGCTCCATCAGAAAAAGAAGCCAAATCTCAGCGGTGCACAGACAACCGAGAGTCAACCCCCGACTCCGTGAAATGCAGATAAAAGTCAGCCCCTCCTGGTCACGTAGAACATGGCCTATATCAATCCTGACCCCGTGGGAAGTGTCCAGAGCGGATCCTGGTCCTTGCGGAACACGGCCTATGTCAATCATGACCCCATGGGAAGCGTCCAGAGCGGAACCTGGTCCTTGCGGAACACGGCTTATGTCAATCCTGACCCTGTCGGAAGCATCCAGAGCAAATCCTGGTCACGTGAAACACGGCCTATGTCGATCCTGACCCCGTGGGAAGCGTCCAGAGCGGATCCTGGTCCTTGCGAAACACGGCCTATGTCAATCCTGACCCCGTGGGAAGCGTCCAGAGAGGAACCTGGTCCTTGCGCAATACGGCCTATATCAATCATAACCCCATGGGAAGCGTCCAGAGCGGAACCTGGTCCTTGCGGAACACGGCTTACGTCAATCCTGACCCCGTGGGAAGCATCCAGAGCAAATCCTGGTCACGTGAAACACGGCCTATGTCAATCCTGACCCCGTGAGAAGCGTCCAGAGCGGATCCTGGTCCTTATGGAACACGGCCTATATCAATCATGACCCCGTGGGAAGCATCCAGAGCAAATCCTGGTCACGTGAAACACGGCCTATGTCAATCTTGACCCCATGAGAAGCGTCCAGAGCGGATCCTGGTCCTTGCGGAACACGGCCTATGTCAATCATGACCTCGTGGGAAGCATCTAGAGTGGAACCTGGTCCTTGCGGAACACGGCTTACATCAATCCTAACCCCGTGGGAAGCATCCAGAGCAAATCCTGGTCATGTGGAACACGGCCTTTGTCAATCCTAATCCCGTAGGAAGCATCCAGAGCGGATCCTGATCCTTGCGGAACATGGCCTATGTCGATCATGACCCCGTGGGAAGCGTCCAGAGCGGAACCTGGTCCTTGCGGAACATGGCTTATGTCAATCCTGACCCCGTGGGAAACATCCAGAGAAAATCCTGGTCACGTGGAACACGGCCTATCTCAATCCTGACCCCGTGGGAAGCATCCAGAGCACCTCCTGGTCCCATAGAACACGGTTAAAGTCAATCTTGACCCCATGGGAAATGGCCAGAACAACTCCTGACTCCATGAAATGCGGATAAGGTCAACCCCTGACTCCGTGAAATGCGGATAATGTCAACCTCATCCATCACTTATGGGTCCTCACGACTCGTAATTGAGAAAAATCTTTTGTGAGATCCTTACGACTCTCAAGAGAAAACGCACTTAGGAATCCTCATGATTCTTAAGGAGAAATTACGCCTACGGGATCCCCTCAACTTGTATGGAGAAAATTCTTTATGAGACCCTGATGGCTCATAAAGTTGAAAAGTCTTAGGAGGCAGATCCTAACCCTGACTCCTAAGCCATCGCTGTCCTACAAGGAGATCAAAATAGATTATCCACAAAATGCATTTACTAAAAGGGACACACCATCATGAAACAAAATATGTCTTTTATTCATGAATCAAAATGAATACAAAGTAAAATTTATGAAAGAATAAAAAAAATACTCTCATTCAGGAGTATGTACAAAAGAAGAATAAAAAAATATACGATTCTTGAAGCCGGCGGACGATTCAGTAGATTGGCCAATTCATCCTTTTTCCGCTGGGCCTCGGCCTCATGATTCATTATCGCAAAGAGACGGGCCTCCGCCTGAGACTGCTGAGCCTGGTATAAGGCTAGCCGACTTTCAAGCTCTTTTTCGGTAACCTTATGAGACTCGACCATTTCGCGAGTGAAAATGACGGCCTTATCAATGGCTACCACCTCCTTGATAGCCTCTTGAAGCCCTCGCCAAAGATCATATGCCTGAGTATTCTAGGCCGTAAGATTGGCTTGAAGTTCTCTCGGCGCTTTGGAAGCCAACTCCCTCTTCGAAAATTTTTGGCTGAGCCTCTTCTCGCATGATAGCATGTTCGCAGCGCACCGCTCAATCTTCCCCCGTAAGCTGGCCTTTGCAGCCACGACCTCTGAAGGAAGGCGTGTACATTCAAGAATATGCAAGCAAGCCTCCACCTGCCGACAGAACTCAACCCAGACTTGCACCAATGTTTCACTATGGTAAGTGGCAAGAAAGGGAAGAGAACCGTTGGCTTCAGCGGCAAACGCTTCGGCCGTGATCAGACTGCCAGCACGAAGGTCTTCAATCAGGGCTGACAGGGAGTGAAGGCTTAGCTTTGCCATCCGTTCCGAGGCACGTAAAGCATAGGGGCCGGGTGGCATGACGATGCGAGATTCCAGCGTGGTAAGAACCGGCAAAGCTGTTAAGATTTATAAACAATCAGCGAGACTTGTAAGCAAAGAGCAGATGGAACAACGTTGAAACTTTACTTACCCACAGTCATGCAAGAAGGGTCTGAAGACTCCCCATGCCCGTCAAGAATCTCAACTTCGTCATCGGCCTCCAGAACTGGAGAAGACATCAGTATCGTTATATGGAATAATGATAATGTCGTGAAGAAGGTGAACAACACTAACCTTGCCTGGAAGATAGGATGATGCGTTGAGGGGATATCGACTGCGGAACGGCCATCTCTAGCAGACGTTGAAAAGATTTCCTGGGAGACAGATCAGCGATAGACGTCGCCAACCCGCGCAATTCTAAAAAGACAGAAATGTTCAGATAATGGAGAGATTATTAATATAAAACATAGAAGGATGCCTTCATGCTCCTCCCACTCTGGACTGGAGGGATAGCAGCTTCGGCGGCCTCCTCAACGCCTCCAGGCACCTCATCGGGGATATGGGCTGGTATAATAACTTCCGATTGGATAGCAGTGGCCATCGCTGCAGGCTCCAATGAAGGGACGGTGACCTCGACCACCTGTCCCACAGTCTCCGGGCCGTCCCCAGAAAGATCCATGGAATCAACGGCCAATGAAGATGCCTCTTCAGGAGGAGCAAGCACCTGGGGAACGGGAGTCACCGAGGGGAGCTCCGTGGCAGGAACAACAGTTGTGTCGACCCCCTCCACACTTATTAGTATCTCATCGGGGATATTTACGGAGTCCACAGTCAAGGCGCAACTCGAACTCAGATCCTCTGCCATTGCCGAAGTCCCTGCAAAGTTTTCACGAGGATAAGGACGTATACATATAAAGCAGTGCAAAATATTACAACAAAAAAGGGGGGAAATATAAATGTACCAATGCGCAAAGGAGCTTCTAATATGGCTTTTTCAAGCCGACGTTCCTTCCTGAGGAGGTATGCTCACCGGGGTTCAAGGGTAGACTCGTGGCCGCCAGTCCACAATGAAAGCGCGTCTTCGGCATCGGCCGAGATAGGCTGTTTATGAGCTATCTTGTTGGAAATAGTGCCCTCAGAGTCAATTATTGGATCACAGGCACGTGATTGCAATGATTGAGGGAGGACCTATCCCGGTACGACAGTCTTACTCGAAATGATAGTATGCTATCTGGTTTACCTTTATCATCGTGTACTGTTTCAGGTGACCTTACAGGTCGCTATTGCACGTTGATAGAGCCCCTAGGATTCTTGCTTGACTGCCAGCAGTATGAGGGCGATCATATAAGTGAGAGCTGGAGTCTATAAGCACATCCTTAAAAGGTCCCTAGTCGTGGGAGTTTCGAGACAGGGCATCGATTCTCCAGAGTAGACTAGTGTATACAGTCGATACCCCGACGAGGGGCGGTGGCCGGTCTCATAAGCCACTGGTGTCAGTTGGATCACCTAAGATGTATACAGGTGCTCATTGGGTTATGAGTACACCGGACAGGACTCGCCGGGAACATGCTAGTTGGTCTTATACCTGATGTCAGATAGCAGTTCCTAGGTGACATGTGTACAGGTTAGTTCATCGACCTGGGGATCGTCATTTGTCTCATGTGAGTTCCCACTGTACTTTGATTACTACCCTACCACGGCTCAAAGGAGTCGTGCAAACAGGTTTTAGTTGGGTACAGTCCCGAGCCACATGGAGGCAGTGAGCGGATCTTCGGGGGTTCGTCTCTCCCGGTATTGGGGGTGAGGTCGCGCTGTGTCTAGGAGAGCCATTACACAAAGTCCTTGGCCAAGGCAGGAGATTTACTGGTAGGTATTCCAGTAGTATCTCAGGGTGTTCTGGGCTACACTCCGACACGACTTGTACCGCTTTTGGGGGTCTGACTTTTACCAACCCCCTAGGCCCGCCATGCGATGCTCATAGACGAACGGACCGGACTGTACGGATATTGTCACTGACAGACTCAGTAGGGTGTCAGGATGAGCTCGCTCATCGACGTCCCTTTTGGTCAATAGCTGGTGGCCCGTTACGTATTGGCTTATACCTCTGACGTGCTAGTGGTTAAATCCACAGCCATAGTATTGACGAGTCTTTAGAGTCCACCACACTTTCAGTTACTCAGGCTTTCGGGCGAAACGCTGTAGAGGCCGTATGGAGATATGGCAGGGTCCGATCAGATACGTGCGGTATTGCACGGATCAGGATCGGACGATTAGTACTAGAGGCCGTATAGTTATATGGCACGGTTCGATCAGATACGTGCGGTATTGCACGGATCAAGATCGGACGGATATTACTAGCCGGCTTTGGTTTAAGCCGGATCCTAGTTTAGTACAGTATAGATTTTGTCTCATTGCATTTGTATTTCGGTCGAAATACAGATGCGGGTGTGTATGCACAGTATCGGGGTTTTTCCTGTGATTTATTACGGGACCAGTTTTCTGAAGTTGCCAGTTTGCTCCGTTCCGGCCGGTTTTCTTTTATTCCTTCATGGCCGGACTTTTCGTTGGAGGGTATTATTTGCAGTTTGCAAATAACATCTTGTGGAGGGGTTCTTTGCATATTGCCATGCCATGATCACTTGACTTTTTGACCTCATAATGGTTGCTCCTTACCTTGACCATGCTCTCCCTCTCCACTCACACATGAGGTATGGGCCGGCCACTGTTGGGGGAATGGAGTGAGTATTTATTTGAGTGGAATAATTCATTTCATGCATTGGGTGCCCCCCCCCCCTTGGTTGTGTGCTGTGAGAATATTTCTTCTCTTTCTTTGGTATTAATTT
This sequence comes from Agapanthus africanus, assembly GCA_030015575.1. Classification (NCBI taxonomy): domain Eukaryota; kingdom Viridiplantae; phylum Streptophyta; class Magnoliopsida; order Asparagales; family Amaryllidaceae; genus Agapanthus; species Agapanthus africanus. The sequence continues at coordinate 730,861,370 of CM057341.1, forward strand.
GTAACCTTCACACATTCATTCAAGAGAGAGAGTTTGCTTCATTATTTTTCCAGCAAGCACTTACAGGATTTGGCCGAGCTCTTTTATTTGATGGAATGCTCATTTTTTAGCAAGCATCCATGAAATTCTAGTACACAAATTCCTCCAAAAATTGGCAACCTCATAAACCCCAAATGAGACACAACCCTACACATTCTACAGCTTATCTTGGGCATGTCGACTTGCCAGCTTCATGCCCGAGTTGCCTCGGTATAGAGGCGGGAGCCGTAAAAGATGCAGGCGATGTGGTGCCCTTCCGGCGAGGAGGCGACGACCGGAGTTTCCGCGAGAGATCGGGACGACGACGAGAAGACCGGAGGACTCGGATCACTCGGTATATCTCTTCCTATCTTGTTACTTTGCTAGATCTAGTTTAATGGCCTGATCCGGGGTTTAGTGCGCGGTGGTGCCGGTTTGCTAGTTTGCAAAATTAAAGTTTATCACCGCTTCCGCATTTGGCCGTCGGATTGACGACCGGGGCGCCGCCGTGCACTTACAGTGGTATCAGAGCCTCGCCATTAACTTCGTCTAGCTTCGTTTGATGTGGTTTGCATTTCCGATCGACCAAAATTCCAAAATCTACATTTTCACTCACATCAGTTTTCTGTCGAATTTTTTCTGGCTCTAAAAATTTTTCAGGTTGTAGAAAATTGATGTACTAGAAGTTCTAAGAGTTCTGGGAAAATTCGAGACATTGATCCTTCAGGTGGAGCGCGGAACCGCGGCAAAACCCCCATTGTTGCCGCGGTTCCGCCGCGGGTTAGAATGATCAATGTGTCAAACTTCTCCAGTGGGCTTCTGGGCTGATTTTAGGGGTTTTGAAATATTAATATTGGGCCCAAATTTTCTGTGAGTGCTACAGTATTGCTTGGGGGCCCACTTGTTAATTTTTGATCGATCGGATATTTTAAACACATTATTTCACAGTATTTGCATTATATCTGCGACCGTGAATGTCACTTGATCGGTAAATCCAGTCTAACTGTTATAGCCCGGTTAGACGGATTTGCGAACGTGACTTTTACGTTGATGTTCTGTGTTTTGCTGTGATGTTGCGGATCGGTCGTGGGGGATAGCCTGGATGCAATGCTAGTACAGTTTCTGTTGTATTATATACATTTGTTGTTGCGGGGCGAGCGTCCGACATGTGGACTGCCGTCACTGCCTGTTTGTATTATTATTTTGGGGCACGACCAGGTTGCGGTCGATGTACCCGTTGTATGTATATTTTACTTTCTGTACTAGGATTACCCCGCGGAGGGGTGCACGGATAGCCGGGTTCTGGAAGGCAACAAGCCCGCATCTCATGGCATTGGGACGGAGGGGGCTTCACTCCAGGATTGGCTGGCTATTCGCCGCACTCGTAGGGGGTATAGGATTTCATTGCACAGGCTATCCACACGACCAGGGGAACGTCGGGTTTCAGAAGTGGCTCTGTGAAACCCGGGGATCCCAGATATCTGTATTGTTCTGTGATGCTGTACATTTCTGTGATGTTGCATTTTATTCACGCCTTGAGCGAAATATAATATATTGGTATATATATTAGTAGATGTTGTATATGTTTTTCATCCGCGCTAGTCCAGTCCCCGCTCTGCCGTTAGTTAGCTAACCTAACGGGTGATGACGGGACCCAGTGGCGAATGCGGATGGCATATACGTACGTCAGTATATTTTCGTTCTTTATGGTGTGATCAATTGATGGGACTGCGTTGATTCGGATCAATGCAAGATAAACAAACCTAATCTGATGTTGTTGGAACACTTTTCAAAAAGCTGTTATTGCAAGGACGTTCACTTTTGTTTTGCATCGTGGTATTCATTTGGAATATCCTGCTCCTCAGTCGACGAGGCAAGGGCCGAGATCCCTTCACCGGGAGTGACCCCTTGGACAAAAGTTTGCGTCAGGGCATTAACTTCACTATAGCCGATTACTTTTGCTTTGCATCATGGTATTCATTTGGAATATCCTGCACCCCATTCTACGGGGAAAGAGCCGAGATCCCTTCACCGGGAGTGACCTCTTTAGTAAAGGTTTTCGTCACTATATTTTCTAAAATGCTATCCGTTCCTTCAACTATATCAAGTTCATTACATTAAAGGTTTTCGCCAGAAACCATTCGTAGCCCTCCATCATTTCAGTTAAATATTCGGTAGTATTCAAGCTATGTATTTTGACCTCACGCCAAGGCATAGTGTTTGGTAGTTGCCGGGTATTTATCTGTTGCATAGATAGATGCGTTGGTTTGGGACAGTCGTACTACTATTTTGGCCTACGTCAAGGGTATGTACGGGTGGGTTCAAATTAACCTGGACAATGATGGGTAGAACTTGACATGTGACTTATGATATTTTGACCTTACGCCAAGGTCATAAGAGCATGGGGTAAAAATTACATCGGGAGTTTCAAAAGAACTGAAACTTGCCAGATATGCGCATACCTTCTGGAGTGTGACACCGTGAGCGGATTCCGTCACGTTATCATGCGATGATAGTTGGATCCCGATTCCCACTGATGAGTTAGTTTACTCCTCGGGTTATCCCGACTAATTCTTCTTTCAGGTTTGGAGGAGAATTTGAGGAACAGTGGGAGGTTTCCTGATTAGATAAATTGGTAACCATTCTGATCTAGGTTAGAGTGCACGCTGAGTGTTTCTTTTCTCTCTCTCTCTGGCAGCGACCATTGACCCGACCCTAGACTATGACTCAGTGACCAAGTTGACCGAACCTTCTTAAACACTGGCTTTTGGATTGTCAGAGTTGCAGACCTCATTGCCACTCCTACTTTTACCCTTTTCTCCAGGACACCCCGTATTACTACGAACGTCCACTTCCATTGGACAAAACCATCGTATGGTTATATACGAACTCGAAGGAATTTATTCGAGGATGGTTTCCGGTTTTAGAGAAAACGGATGGGATTATTCAGTTGACTTTTCCTTTTACCTTCTCTCAGGTTGCGAGTACTCCTTGGTTTAGGGGATAGTACACCTATTACGCAAATTGGATAGTCTTCTTCCAAACCTTAGGCTGGTGCCGACCGGTAGGGAATGAAGAAAACCAATTAGCATAACGATGGTGTGCAGAAGGTATTAAGATTAAGACAAAGCAAGGGATTAGTAAGAGGGCAAAGTAAATTGCGACTGCTGATTCACGACCAAACCAAGTATTCCTTCGCCAATCCTAAATCACCTTTGTATTTCTCCAGGACACTCCGTATCACTACAAAGATCCACAGTTTATTTGGATACTCCATCGTATGGTTATATACAAACTCGAAAGGAACTTGTTCCAGTTCGGGGATGGATTCTGGTTCAGGAGAAATAGGAATAAGGTTTATTCGGTTGTCTTTTATCTTCACCTTCTCTCGCATTGCGAGTGCTCCTAGGACTAGGACAGTACACCCATTATGCTTATTGGATAGTCTTCTTCCAAACCATAGGCTGGTGCCGAACGGTAGGGAAGGAAGAAAACCAATTGGCCTAAAGGGGTGTGCAGAAGGTAATGACTAAAGACATATAAAGGGATTTGGAGAGGTGGCAAAGAATTATACGGTTATAGTTGTGAATCTGGATAATGGTAGAGGCATTACTAGGAATACCAGGATACCCCATCGAAACATTTCAATGTTTCAGTTCAACTGTGTACTGTTAAAAGAAAACTGATTTCCCGATTAGACACTTGCTCCAGGGTATGTATTTACCAGGTTTGATTCTCACATCTGTATGGTTTTACAGATGATGAGTGGGAGTAAGTTATTGGGAATTGGGTGATCATCCTCATTATATCGGGATTCGTTGTAATCGGTGATATTTGAGGAGATCACCTGGGCTGTTTGCTGGTCGGCAAATATTTGGTTTTGAATATCCGCTGTTGTGCACCAATTTCAAATTGATATATCTGTACGTCTATTTTCATAGAGTGAGATATACCTTTTGATATTATGTCGATGACATTTACCTATATCAGTGGATGGTTAGGTAAGGAGCATTAAACAGCGGTGTAATTCTTCTTAACCATAAGTACAGTTTTCAACTTACGACACACAGTGAAAGAGTTGTTAGACTCAGCGGACTTATACAGAGTATTGTATGTTGTCCAGTGTCCATTAGGACAGAGGGGTTGGTCCTCATACTATATTCGATTTACTTATGACTTCTCTAGTTCTTAGACATGTGTTTCGTAGAAACACAGGGTCTAAGTTTTGAGGAGTTATAGGTATTTGAATAGAGTAGAGAACCAGGTGTAGCAAGTATCGGGATTCTTCAAGGTAATCGAAGATGTAGATACTTGTGTATGATATTCAGCTGATAGTAATGATAAAGAGAAATTGCTTCTCTTTCAGGTTACTCATAATTGGAAGCATTCCTAAGTTGAGTAATGCTAATCGGCCTCTCTCCATTTAGTTGACATGCACTGGAGATAGCTGCATGATTTGAATCTGGTTTAATTAAATCAGTGCCTCTGGTTCTATATTGGATATAGAACAGTTCATATCTTAACGATGTTAAGGTACGGGGAGTTGTCCGGCTTATGATTAAAACCAGACACTGGACAACTCAAGGCACGTTTCTGTAATGGCTGTTTGTGGGTTAACCCAGGCTATGACGAGGGTTGACTTTCTACCATCTGGGAGATCAATAGAAATATTGTTCTAGACTCGCCACAGTTTTATTAATAAAAATGGATTTTTTCAAAAACAGTAGTGGGAGCATGGTAGAACTTGAAGTGATTCCAGAACCGCAAACGATTACTGAAGATTTGATAAGGAACCTAAACATTCAATCTGATTTGACATTCCATTGGCCACTCCGCAGATAAGGTGGGTAACTTCAGGCACCCGAGAGGTACTCCGGTAGCCTCAAGGACGGTGACAGGGAAGTTCTTGTTTACCCACACTTGCCATTGTTGTTGTTCCAGGCTGCGAGACCCGGCAGGAAGATGAATATAGTGTCATTCTAAACTAGCTTTAGAAGTGCACGTCTATATGACTCTGCCAGAGGGTTTTCGTAGTCAGTGGGAGCAGCGGAAGCATTGGTGGACATCAGGCTTATGTCTATTTATAGACTAAAGCAGATGTAGCGGAGATAGATCATCTATTTCTGATGTGACAGTCATAGGTTTGACTTCATCAGAATAGGGGATGGATCTGTTGAGAAGGTAGTAGGGTGTGATATCCTGGTATTTGGATGACATACACAGAGTAGGAAAAGAAACTCCTATACTACGATCGGTTATTCTTTGGTTGTCACACAGTGGTTTCTCCACATAGGACTTGGATATAATATCCGACATTCTGGTTACTAGATCTATGGTTTTAGATCTAGATTTGGGTGGTTTCCCAATCATGGTACTTTGACAGCATTCTAAGAGTATTTAGAATGGACGACTCCTGGCACGGTAGTGTACCTGCAGGTGATGGAGTCACCCTCTCTAAAGGTGTCTTATAGACTAAAGTAGAGAGGGATATGCATGATTGGCAGATCACTTGCTTAGGCAATTGAGTCAATCATGAGATGTCAAGTACCACACCAGATGTTGTTCTTGCACTAGATGCAATAAGTTGACATTGATCCAATCCTGGAGAAACAGTCGGAAGCAGTTTTAGAACATAAGTGGATGTTCTAGGGATATGATAACGACAGCCTCATTTGGGAGACAGTTATCATTCCAGGCTTCCAAGGTGACATGGACGACAAGGAGGTTGTCAGAGTTATAGTTTTCCTTCTGACGAGGGGCAGTATTTTGGACAGGTGGTCCAAGGAAATACTGAGGGTGGCATGGCGCAGAATACTGATTAAGTTCAGTTGACGATACAGTCTAAGAAGTTTGGATTTGGAGTTCATTTATGAGCTCGGTCCCATCAGACATCCAGACACTCTAAGACAGGTATTGCTCATTTCGGGAGATGGCTTTCTCCGTGAACTTGAGATATAGAGAGACATGGAAAGAAACATCAGAGCGGATCCACTCACTGAGGCTATTCCTCGAACGCAATAGTCTCACAAACGAGCTTTGTGAGACTGACTAGTAGAGGAGTTGGGTGTTCGGTATCACACGGGCTGTGAGTATGCGACATCGCAATAATTAGCCTTGAGTGCAAGTGGGAGATTGTTGGAGATAGTGCCCTCAGAGTCAATTATTGGATCACAGGCACGTGATTGCAATGATTGAGGGAGGACATATCCCGGTACGACAGTCTTACTCGAAATGATAGTATGCTATCTGGTTTACCTTTATCATCGTGTACTGTTTCAGGTGACCTTACAGGTCGCTATTGCACGTTGATAGAGCCCCTAGGATTCTTGCTTGACTGCCAGCAGTATGAGGGCGATCATATAAGTGAGAGCTGGAGTCTATAAGCACATCCTTAAAAGGTCCCTAGTCGTGGGAGTTTCGAGATAGGGCATCGATTCTCCAGAGTAGACTAGTGTATACAGTCGAGACCCCGACGAGGGGCGGTGGCCGGTCTCACAAGCCACTGGTGTCAGTTGGATCACCTAAGATGTATACAGGTGCTCATTGGGTTATGAGTACACCGGACAGGACTCGCCGGGAACATGCTAGTTGGTCTTATACCTGATGTCAGATAGCAGTTCCCAGGTGACATGTGTACAGGTTAGTTCATCGACCTGGGGATCGTCATTTGTCTCGTGTGAGTTCCCACTATACTTTGATTACTACCCTACCACGGCTCAAAGGAGTCGTGCAAACAGGTTTTAGTTGGGTACAGTCCCGAGCCACATGGAGGCAGTGAGCGGATCTTCGGGGGTTCGTCTCTCCCGGTATTGGGGGTGAGGTCGCGCTGTGTCTAGGAGAGCCATTACACGAAGTCCTTGGCCAAGGCAGGAGATTTACTGGTAGGTATTCCAGTAGTATCTCAGGGTGTTCTGGGCTACACTCCGACACGACTTGTACCGCTTTTGGGGGTCTGACTTTTACCAACCCCCTAGGCCCACCATGCGATGCTCATAGACGAACGGACCGGACTGTACGGATATTGTCACTGACAGGCTCAGTAGGGTGTCAGGATGAGCTCGCTCATCGACGTCCCTTTTGGTCAATAGCTGGTGGCCCGTTACGTATTGGTTTATACCTCTGACGTGCTAGTGGTTAAATCCACAGCCATAGTATTGACGAGTCTTTAGAGTCCACCACACTTTCAGTTACTCAGGCTTTCGGGCGAAACGCTGTAGAGGCCGTATGGAGATATGGCAGGGTCTGATCAGATACGTGCGGTATTGCACGGATCAGGATCGGACGATTAGTACTAGAGGCCGTATAGTTATATGGCACGGTTCGATCAGATACGTGCGGTATTGCACGGATCAAGATCGGACGGATATTACTAGCCGGCTTTGGTTTAAGCCGGATCCTAGTTTAGTACAGTATAGATTTTGTCTCATTGCATTTGTATTTCGGTCGAAATACAGATGCGGGTGTGTATGCACAGTATCGGGGTTTTTCCTGTGATTTATTACGGGACCAGTTTTCTGAAGCTGCCAGTTTGCTTTCCGTTCCGGCCGGTTTTCTTTTATTCCTTCACGGCCGGACTTTTCGTTGGAGGGTATTATTTGCAGTTTGCAAATAACATCTTGTGGAGGGATTCTTTGCATATTGCCATGCCATGATCACTTGACTTTTTGACCTCATAATGGTTGCTCCTTACCTTGACCATGCTCTCCCTCTCCACTCACACATGAGGAATGGGCCGGCCACTGTTGGGGGAATGGAGTGAGTATTTATTTGAGTGGAATAATTCATTTCATGCATTGGGTGCCCCCCCCCCTTGGTTGTGTGCTATGAGAATATTTCTTCTCTTTCTTTGGTATTAATTTGTAACCTTCACACATTCATTCAAGAGAGAGAGTTTGCTTCATTATTTTTCCAGCAAGCACTTACAGGATTTGGCCGAGCTCTTTTATTTGATGGAATGCTCATTTTTTAGCAAGCATCCATGAAATTCTAGTACACAAACTCCTCCAAAAATTGGCAACCTCATAAACCCCAAATGAGACACAACCCTACACATTCTACAGCTTATCTTGGGCATGTCGACTTGCCAGCTTCATGCCCGAGTTGCCTCGGTATAGAGACGGGAGCCTGTAAAAGATGCAGGCGATGTGGTGCCCTTCCGGCGAGGAGGCGACGACCGGAGTTTCCGTGAGAGATCGGGACGACGACGAGAAGACCGGAGAACTCGGATCACTCGGTATATCTCTTCCTATCTTGTTACTTTGCTAGATCTAGTTTAATGGCCCAATCTGGGGTTTAGTGCGCGGTGGTGCCGGTTTGCTAGTTTGCAAAATTAAAGTTTATCACCGCTTCCGCATTTGGCCGTCGGATTGACGACCGGGGTGCCGCAGTGCACTTACATATCTTGCCTCCCTCTTCTAAAGGACCTATAAATATCCGCCTTATCGATGGAGGGTCTTCGTAAAAGATAACGGCAGGATAAGGCCTCTTCGGGATCCTTACATTCTCATATTCATCCTATGAGCGTCTTATAGCCTCAGCCAATTGTGCGGCTTCCTCGGCAGATGAACCTGGGAAAAGCAGACCACCATCCGATTCTTGCATGGCTAGTGGTTCGTCTTGAAGGATAGGCTCTGATTCCACTAAAAAGTCGAACAGATTGGTGACCGTCTTCTTTCGCCTCTTGGACCCAGAACTAACTGCAGAAGACGATCGTCCCTTTCCCCTCGGTTCTTTAGTGCGACGTTGACCCACTTCACCTTCGATAACCTCACTCGGCGGTGCTACCGACGACGACACCGCCATTGCCGATGCCGCAGCTGATGACACGGCTACCGGTGCCTTATTGGCCCTGGATTGAGCTCTAGGGCACAGCGGCATACCAGCTGTGGGAATTAGATCCACCTCCACTGCCTCTGGAATAAGCACGATACCAGTATCTCTCAGGGGAGAGCGAACCACTGCCCGCGGTCGCGGCGGGATACCATAGCCTGGATCAGAGTGGGAACCCTATATCCAAGGAGCATCCTCCTCTCCTCGGCAATAATGGGACTGACTCGGTGGAGGTACCAGCCCGTGAAAGACCCCACACATCGAGGAATATAGTCAGCTTCAAGAATCACGAAGCGAGAGCCGGTGTTCAGCCGCATGAAGTGATAAGCAGCGTCACGAATGACTTCTGATGATGGGCTGGACTCCACTGTAAACGCCTCAAAGGGGACACCTTAGTCATATCCCAGTTGCCGCGCAAAGAGGTGTGGGTTGTACCGCATAAAAATGGCCGCACCATTTTGACGAAATACCAGATAACCCGGTCTGATCGAATATAGGTGCATAGCTTCCTTGGGCTTCAGGGAAGGTGCTCCCTCTTTTGACGAATAACAAAGATGTTGAATCGATCCTGAAAGAGCAGAGAGGACTCGATCGTTGAATACCATCCTGCCCGTATTGGCATAGGGGTTAATCAGCACACGAATAGCTTCGGACTGAGTCGAATCAGGAGCGGAGGCGCCCACCAATGTCATAAGCCACGGAAAAGTGTAGGCATCATAAAAGCTGGGTCTCTGATGCGCGGCAAATGCCCCTAGCACATGCATCTCAATCCATGACGTAAAGTAATGAAGAGAGAAACTCATTACGTTCACGCCTGGTGTTGAGGTATTGGCTGCAGCGCTTAACCCATGATACTGATGCACTAGCCCCGCAATGCCCACGGTTAGTCGCGTCCCTCCAGCGATACGATGAGCAGGGTAAATGACCGAAGCTCTCATAAATCGACGGTGCATTGGAATAACGAACCAGCTGAGCCATACACTGATAAAACCCACGAAGAAAGTCTCTTCATCTATGCCAGGAGCTGCGATCAACTCAAAAGGTACAGCCGACAGGATTGGAATGTAGAACTGCGGCAAATCCTCTTCTTTAGCAGGTAGCTTATTTAAACCGAACCCAAAGGGGTCGTTGATATTCGTGATCTTTGGAGCCGTCTTTGATAGAACGTCTCTGCGGAGGAAGCAGGCGATAAAGCTTTTGAAAGAGACGCCCTGCTCCTCTGGCTCTGTGAATAGCTTCTCAAAAATGCTCAGAGTCTTGATTAAACTTAGGTGCTTGTGGCGAACGGCATTTTCAGTCGACAGGCCATCAAGCATAGCAGGCTCAGTTTCGAAAACATACTCATCAGGAGGCAGCAATTCTTCATAGAGCGTCCCCCTGACCGGCAACCCCGAGATCTCGCGAAACTCTTCCAGAGAAATTGAGACTTCGCGATCCCCTAGAAAGAAGTGTTGGTGGGAAGATTCCATTGATTTAAGAAAGCCTTAACCCACCAAACATGGGAGGACTGATAGTGGAAGAGAGACGCGTATACCGCCTGATAGAGTCCGACCTTCTGCAGTCGCGCACGATGAGCCGACAGGATATAACGAGCCCAGAGAAGGTAACCTGTGGGTTTTCGAGGAGTAAGCCTTATTTTGTAAACCTGTCCCCAGGGCTGGGCTTCACCTTGGCAGATACGACGCCCTAAGATGTCTATAGCCGGCACAGGGTGGTTTGGAATCCCAGTTGTTGACGGCTCGAGTAGTCCCATAGGGGTCCAGTTCAGCATCTCCACAGCAAAGGCGGTCCGTGAACGCTCCATCGGCAAAAATGGGTAGGTAGGCTCCGTTGGTATCTCGCAAAGAAAGCTGCGGCGACCACGGATGATATGACCGTACCAGGTCCCCCATAAAAGAAAATGGGTGCAATTAGGGTCGTGAGCTCTAATCATCGCCATCACCTCTTCATCAGACAGCGACTGAGGAAAGGCAGCCTCCGAGAGGGTGAAAGGGAAGTACGGAAGGGAGGCCATTGTTCTTGAAACAGAGGAAAGGAAACTGTTAATGAAGCCCACACGTGTATATATATTTATAAATATATATATATATATAAAAGGACAGTGGAAGAAAGCGACAGAAAACTTATGGGACCATTGGTTACAAAACACAAGGGCTCCACAAAATCAAAATGGCGGCTCACTAATGATGAGGCATTATAATCATTATGGGAATAAAAGGAAGATTCTCAACAAATGAACAGTGGATTGCAAACAACTCTACACATTCCCCAAGGAGGAAACCCACTGCAAGAACTCTATGCAAATCATGAAGGTCTCTCTGGAAGCATTTTTGCAAAGAACAACTCAGGGCAAGAAAATCCCAAGAAGTTCTCTGTGAAGAACTGAGTTCTTTAGAGGAATTAAATTCCTTTTGAATAGAGGAATTAAATTCCTAGAAAATATCTTTCAGAGCTAAAGCTCTTTGGAATGGAATTAAAATCCAGAGGGAGGACAAGTATCACCATCGATCCCTGAGATCAGAGAAGCCCCAAGGAGTTCATTATTTAAAGGTTGGACATTATTTTGGAGAACATGGAAAAATGGGTTTTTGTTAAAGGGAAAAACCCTTGGTGGAGATTTAAAATCCAAAGAAAATTTCTACAAGAAGTTCTTCAGCCGTTCAAGATCATTACCCGAAAAAGGAAATCTTTTGTTAACAGAGTTAAACTTTGGAAATTTTTGAAACAGAGAACTAAGCTCTGAGAGAGAGAATTAAATTCTCAAAGGAAAATAAGTTAGGAAGAAGATGGAAAAAGTAGAGGCACTTCTGAAGGGACCCCTGCATTTATAAGATGGGATGGAAAACGGTTCATCTTCCCCCTTCCCTTGGCAGATCCAACGGCTACAAAAGGTGACAGCGTTGCACTCACGTGCAGACACGTGAGAACAACGATGTGGGGGCATTTGTTCCCTCGTAAAGTTTCGGGAAAGAAACCCCAATGGGGCATCACGTGCTCACACGTGACCAAGGGACACGTGCTGACCTATGATGGTTTCCTGGGGACTTTATTATAAGAGAATTGAATTTTAATCAACATGAGTCACGTGCCCACACGTGATGGGACTTTACACCCACTGAAAAGAATTAAAAATATAATAAAACAGCAGGGAAAACCCCAATGGGGCATCACGTACTCACACGTGACCAAGGGTCACGTGCTGACACGTGATGATTCCTTAGTTCTTTAAAACAGCAGAATTAAAGTCTGGTTAAAATATTAATCAAGGGGGGTCACGTGTCAACACGTGATGGGTTCCTAAGCTCTTTAATTAATAGAATTAAATTCTATTTAGATGATCAAACAGTGGGATCACGTGCCAACACGTGATAGGCTTTTAAGCCTTCTGAACTAATTGAATTAAATTCTAATTAAGAAGGAATCAAGAACCCTAACTGGAAAATATTTTCCTAGATCTTTCCAAACAAAAAGATTGTGCTTTGTAAAGTGGAGCACCGTTGGATTAAAAATCCAATGGTGATTAAAAATCACCAATTTATAGAAAGATTCTTTACAAGGAAAGATTTTCCTGAAATTCACCAAGAATAACAAACAGAATATCTTTTGGATTAAAAAATCCAATGGTGAATAAAATTCACTGAGTGATCTAAAAGATCATGTTGGTTACAAAATCAATTAAAATCTTTCAATGAAAGATTGACCAAACAAACTGATTCTTTTCTTTCTCCTATAAATAGGAGCCAAGAAGAGGAGAGAAAGATCTTTTCGATTTTTTGGAGAAAAACAACAATAGAGAGAAAAAAGAGAGGAGAATTTAATTCTCAAGAGAGAAAAGAAGATCTTTTCAGAGAAAAGAAACCCTAGGTGAGAAAGGGGAAAGAGATCTAAGCTCCATAAAATAAAAGAGAATTTAATTCTCAAATTAAGAGTTTAACTCTTCTGAATAAGAACTTAGTTCTTCCTTTGGTTGAAGATCTGCAGAAGCAGATCTCCCCACAAGTTGAGAATTGAATTCTCATCAGGGAGATTCTGCCATGCAGATCCAAAACTTAGAGGGAGAATTGAGTTTAAGGAATTTAATTCCCCCAAATTCATATGAATTTAATTCCTCCAAATGAAACTAGGGTTTAACCCTACTTAAAAATTTAATTCTTCCAAATTCATAGAAATTTATTTCCTCCAAATGTAACTAGGGTTTAACTCTACATAAGAATTTAATTCTTCTAAACACATAGGAATTTAATTCCTCTAAACAGAATTAGGGTTAACCCTACAAAAGAATCTAATTCTTAAAATAAGAGACTCAAAGCTCTCTATGCACGTAAAGAACTTGGTCACGTGGTAACACGTGACCCTCATCCTCAATGAGCAAAAAAGAACAAACAAGACTAGGTCACGTGCCCCCACGTGACCCTTGAACAGACTCCTCAAAATGAGAAAAACAAAGCTTGGAGTCAATGCCTCGCGTGCTCACACGTGACCCTCAAAAATGAAGGGAATAAAGCCAAAGCCAATATAGATTTTGGGTGCCCTCACGTGTCCCCACGTGACCCCTAATAAATACTTTGATAAATCAATGCATAGGTACCCATTACGTGCCCAAACGTAATGAACGTAAAGACTTAAGTGTTTAACACTTATTTGAATATTCTGAGAATAAAATAAAGGAAGTTTAGCCCAATCCTAGGGCGCCTCACGTGTCCTCACATGAGCGCTTCATTTTTTCAGTGTTTAACACTATTTTGAATGTTCTGTCCCTAGCGTTTAACACTATTTAAGTGCATCACGTGGGAACACGTGATCGTCAAAAATGTGTTAGTGTTTAACACTATTTTCAAACCAGTCTTGGCCCAAATTGGCTAAGTCTTTCTGAATCAAGACTCCCCTTTGATTGAACCCCAACTGCATTCTTCCAAACTTGATCATTTCATATGACATTCAAAGTAAACCCCAGAGCCATGATGAATGATCAGTGCCTAATAAAAGACAAAATGTTGTCAGATCCTCAAACCCTTGTTTAGCATTGCTAAATAATGGGAGGCTGAACCCAGACAAATGTTCAACAGCCCAAACCAAGGTCTAACATTTTAAACCTAAATTGGACTTAGCCCAAGTTGGCTATAAGTCCTCAATTCAGTTTAACTGAGCCAATGTGCTCATAATCTAATTAATTGATCTTAGTTCCAAATTGGACTACAGATTTCCCAATCAACTTTGGTTCAAGGGTACATCTCTTCACTCCTTTGATACTTGTCATTGTAATCCTTCAACGTCTTCAGAGAGGTGACGGGTCTCGATAACCAATCATTCCATGGACTGTGGGGTCCTTAAACTCATGGACTATGATGTCCTTAAACTTTATAGACTATGACGTCTTTAAACTATGGATTGTGGGGTCCTTATGCCCATGGACTATGATGTCCTTAACCTCGGACAGTGGGGTCCTTAAGCCCATGGACTATGATGTCCTTAACCTCGGACTGTGGGGTCCTTAAGCCCATGGACTATGATGTCCTTAACCTTGGACCGTAATGTCCTTAAACTAATATTGGACCACTATGTCCCTAAACTGGTAATCGACCGCAATATCCCTAAACTAAACAATAGAGCCCAAACGCTCTTTTGTTGGATCTAAACGATCCCGTTAAATTGATCTTAGTCTGAAATTAGACTAACGTGTCCTTAACATACGTTTAAGTTGATCTTAGTCTCAAATGAGACTAACGTATCCTTAGACCCAACCCCCAAACCCAAATCTAAGAAAATACGGATTTGGACTAATTCACGCCCTACGGGCGACGACATAAATTAGTCTCCGTATACAATCCACGGGCAACCAAAAACAAAACAAACACATACGACACGAAGTGACCATCTGAAGAAGTAGAAAGTGGTTACCGCGATGCGGTAGCGTAATTAACTGCAGGGGCTTGCGCCTGCAAGGAAGAGTGTCCCCACAATAAAAAAAACCCCTCAACGAGGGGGAATCTGACGAAGTCTGCTACATCGGCCGCATCCGTCTAAACATCCAATACACGGTGCCATAAATCAACTTGGCATCTTCGGAGAGGTGGACGGATATCACCAAATAGCATATGCCCCCAAATTCAGGCAATACGGGCCTACGCGGTCGCGTCTCTGTGTTTCGAAGGAGAACATCACTCAAAGAATATTGATGTTTTAAAAGATGAAATTGAAAATTTGATTTTGTCATGTGCTATCTTGAGAAATGATCATGAAAATTTGATTTTAACTTTTAAAAGCAAAATTGATTCTTTAAAATTGTCCTATATTTCTCAAGAAATATTGATAGAAAAAATTTCTTCTCTCAAGAAACAAAATAATGACTTGACTGTTTATCTTGCTAAGTTTTAAAAGGAAAGGAAAAGGTTGATTTTTCATCTAGCAATGGAAAGAAATTTTTAAATAGAAAAGGTGTTGATGTGAATCTTTCAAAATCTCAAAAACTTTATTCTAGACGTTTCCAACCTTTTTCAAATAATAATAGTGCTCATAAGTCTGTTCATGCTAAATCAACTGTTCGTTCACATGCCTATCTTTATACATCATGCTCGAAACAAATTTTCCAAAAGCATGCTCATACTAGACATCCCATGTCTCTTATGCATTTCAACAATTCCATGAGTGCATCTAATCACACTTATCATTATTTTGGTACACATTGTCACTTTGCGTATTCTTGTAAGCTGAAAAGAAAGGGGTGCAACACTTCTCAGTTTGGGCAACCAACCCTTTGTTTTACCAGGGAACGGGAGAATTCACATAAATCTTTACATACCAATTTGAAATGGGTCCCTAAATCTAACCCCATAAACCCAAGAAAGTGGGTACCAAAATGCACACCCATATCCTCTTTTGTAAGTGTTGAGAATTTGAAACCGTGAAGATTTCGGGAAAGGCAAAACACACCTATGCGAGTATAATAATGTAAGTAATCTAACATAATGAGGACATTGTTTAACTTAGGTGTGGGGGGAATTTACACTTGTATACAACTCTTGTATCTTTTAGGTTAGTTTTCTTTTATTTCCTTTAGTTTTTATTTTCTTACAAAAAATGTGGTTATTTTATCTTTTGTTTAGGATTTCTTTCTTTTGAATTTTTAGACTTATTTTTATAAGAAAATAAAAAAAGAAAAGAAAAGGAGATAAAGAAAAAAAAAAGATAAAGGAAGAAGTTTCTTAAGATTAAGTTAGTTTGTTTAGAAATGAGCAATTTTGAGTCTAGTCTGTAAGTGAAGTTAATATGAAGGGAGAATATTGAAATTTTTAATAGATATTAAGTCTAAAAAATAACCCATCTTGAACTTGATTGTAGATAATACACACCTCGTCTACACATACACTTCTTTAATTTTAGGATGAAATGAATAACTTGAAATATCTCCGTTATTTTTCTAGCTAAAAAAATTGCATTCCTTAAATAAAAACCCTAAGTAGCTGAGCATTTGTGCCTCAGGAAGCATAGATGTCCACATTGAAAAGGGACCATAAAAAAATACCGAGTAAATGGTTATTGGTGCCTCAAGAAGCATGAATATTCACGTTGAAAGGTGAATAAAAAATATATAAATAAAAAATTATATATATATATATATATATTTGGAGAGGAAAAGTTAACGGAGATATGAAAATTTTAATTGAAGTTTCAAGATTAAAAGACTATTGCACGAGCATGAAGTTGTGTAGGAACTAAAATCGATGAAAGGGTGGAGTGAAAAATAAGACTAAGTATTTAATTAAAAATGATAGAAATCCTAAATTAGAGACTAAGGTTTAGGATGAAAACTCAAGAAAGGTTAGGACTTTACAAGCTGGTAAGATACTTTTAAAAGGTTTTTCCCTAATCTTCCAATTTCTTGTTTCTTTTCTTCTTTTTTTGAATTTTGTGGGTGTAATTCACTGAAAACCCTAAGGTGACAACACTTCTCCACTAGGGCTACCTAAGGGTTTAACGGCTTGTTGCACATACTCAGTGCAATTGCGATACGTGAGTTAGGATTTACCTAGGTTTTCTTCTTCCTTTTAGGATTTTTTTTCTTTTCGTAGTTTTGCTCAAGGACTAGCAAAAAATAGGTATGGGGGTATTTGATGAACACATTTTATTACATTTATTTTATCACTACACTACTATCTTTTGTTAGTTATTTCAAATTAAAGTGTTACTAAACACGTGTGTTGAATGTAAGTGCAGGACACAAGTTTGTTTGTAACAATTTGATCAATTCTGGTCTGATTAGGTGTTCAATTCGCTATTATAAAGATTTGTAAATCATGCTGACCAAGAGACCAAGCCAAATTAGGAAAGTAGCAACCTAACCCACGTCAACTCGCAATCAGATCAAATAATTGAATAAATGAAGATATCAAAAAATCAGAAAATAATTAATGAGATCGCACAAAAAACCGCATCGCGATCAGCCTTGAAAGTTAGGCTAAAACTGGGGTTTTTACCCAGTTTCTGCCGAACTATTTTGGCCGTTCCATCTCAATTTTGGCATGGCGATTCATTTTAGAGTTAGGGTTTCAAATATGTAATTCATTATAAATATAAACCTCTGTGCATCGTACAGAGGGCGGCGAATCAATTCCTCTTTTAATTTCAGCTTCTGTTTTCTGCATTTGGGGATTGATGAACATTCAATTTATTTGTAAGTTTATTTAGATTTATAAAGTTTTCTTTTTCTTATTTTTAATCATGTCTTTTTCTTTTCCTTTATTCATGTGTTAATTACTTTATAAAGATGTCTTTTTTTGTGCTTAAATTTCTCTAGGTTAATATAAGATCAAGTTTGCCGATAAATGTTGATAGGTTATGATGCAAATCGCATATAGCCTATACTTAGAAAAAGCAAATAATTGACGTCATATTAATTTAGAATCAATAAAATCATTCCTTTTAATAATTATGTATTGACATGATTTGATAGATTATGATGAAATATAAATAGTTTATGCAGTCAATATTTTAAATATAAGATTGATACATCATGTTGAAATTCATATAATCTATGCAGTCAAAATTAATTCATGATAATTAAAAAGGGTAATACAAAGAGACTGATTTATAAGAGTATTGGCATATGAATAGATCTAGAGTATTCAAAACCTTAGGTAAACCTTATTTCATAAATTTATCATTTATAATTATTTTAACAAAAACAAATTAAAAACCTTTCTTTTAATCTGATTAAGTTCAATTGAAATTCCTCATCTCTGTGGATCAACCCGTACTTGCATATGTACTATATAGTACACCGTGCACTTACGGTAATTAAAATTTTCACATCAAAGGAACACCTCATTTATTGCATTAATAATAAAAAAAAATGACTAGCTCATTTCTTTTTAATAATTAAGAAATGAGGAATGTTGTAGAGAGGTATGGGCATTATTTTTAATTAGAAATTCTTTCACTATTCAAGCACGGTTGTCTCTCCTCTCTCTACTCATCCTTTTATTTGTTCATTTCATTTCTCTCTCCTCATTTTCTAGAGAGAAAAAGAGAGAAAAGAAAAGAGACACAAAAAGAGAGAGTGAAACCCGCATCTTCTTCCATTCACTTTTTAGCAAATTGTGAGAGTAAGTTACTTCACAAAAGTTTTCTCTTTGGTGAAGTTGAGCTTGGGTTGGATTTCTCTTGAAGTGGATCATCTTCGGCGAGGAGTTCCGCAGCAAGCTCGTTCCGGCGTTCGAGGAGTCTATCTAGGGTCATCTATTAATTGTAGACACGCTACAAAGATTGTAGTCTCTAAACTCTTAGAAATAGCACCTAATTTTCTACAACTTTTAGTTTATGAATGATTTTAGGATTTCGGTTGGTTGTGCTTGGTTGTAAATTTTGTTTTCCATTCTATCATGATCCGCAAGTGTTGCGACCCAACCATAAATAACTAATATTGTTTTGGGCCAAGAACCACTAAAGGGGCTCGGGGGCTGACTATGATGACTTCTAAGGAGTTTAGGGGGAACCCAAACCCGATAGCACTTCATGTGTGCTCTCGAGTTTGGGTCTCAAACCCGAGACCACCAAGTAGAAGTCTTAGGTTTGTAGTACCCCAAATCCTCCCTCAAGGGATTGATGGTTGAGCCCGAGTGCCCCCACAGGCTCTCAGGCTCAATTCAAGTGTTTTATGACCTGTTAAAATGGAAAATGATAAGTTTTTGAGACGTCGGGGTGCGATTGAATTTCGATTCTTTGGAATTTCAAGTGTATGACCTCGCGGGTGTTGACTTCTAAAAAATACCTGGCAGATCTACTCTAACTGTCTTATTGAGTAGGCCTATTTTGGATGAGACTGATTCCACTTTGGATGACGATGCTTATGTCTGCTCTCCAAACTTGCAGTCTCAAAAAAAGTACACTCACTTGATGAATCTGCTTGAGCCATCAAACGGGGTTCAAAAGCACAAGATACCGTGCCAAAAGGAGGCTTCTGCTATGTCAAAAGGAAGGTCTTCGCCACACCAAAAGGAAGGTCCCCGCTATGTCAAAAGAGACTCCCCACTATGTCCCCACTATGGGTCACAAGTTCGTACATCACTGTGTCGCCCTGATCGTCAGTGAATTTAGGGTTCACCAGGCGTGCAGCAAAATGAGGGATAATTTCCCTAATCAGATCTTCCCATGGCTATCGGAGAGCGTGTGGACTATTGAAAGCCATTGTTCTCTTTTTTCCAGTGAAGAAGAGAATAAGCTACCTTCCAATTTATAGAAGGAAAAACATTAAAACCCTAGCACACCTAATGTTGCATGGTATTAAACAAAGAACAATTCTCAAACGTTGACTAGGAAAGTGCCAGAAAAAGAGAGAAAACGGTTCAAAAACCCATGAAGGAGTCAAATAAGGGTCTTCGCCTCTACCAAACCACTGCTCCAGGGGTCTCCGCCGCTCCAAGGATCCCCGTCGCCGCACCATGCTCCAGGGGTCTCCACCCCGCATGCTCAAAATTAAGTACCCACCGCTCATTGAAGGGGTCTCTGCTGGGGAAGGTGCCTACGAAATGGGAGCTGCGAACTTTACGCCCCACGTTCTCCAGACGTGGCCTATGTTCATGGCCACATTCACAAGCCCCATAAGACTATAAAAACGCCCCTTGATGCATAGAGGAGGGGTTAAGCACTCAAAACTACTCTCGTTCGTAAAAAATCATTCTCTGCTCAATTGCTTAGAAGTATGGAAAGATACTCAAGATATGCAAACTCCAGGAAAGAAAGAAAAGAAGAGCAAAACGTAAGTATGGAGCAGCAGATTCTTTCTTCTCTGCATTTTTCTATGCTCCCATGATGAATAAATCGTTTGCTACGGTAAAAAAAAGTAACCCATAGGATACTCAATAAAAAGTTAACCTCGAAACACATAGTTGATGGCTCCGTTTTTTGAACTGTCCAATGAACTAAAAATCATATAATAAGCCCCGTGACGGCTTTATAACTAAAAGATGAGATACTTGCAAAATTTATCTCTTTATGGATACTCTTCGAAGCTATCCCCATGTGTATGAATACTTATTCGAGTTATCCCCTTACAATATCGTCTTAATAATGGACTTTGTGGACGTATATATGGGCGAAAAATGAATAAATACTTATTCGTACATATAGAACATGAAATCATGCAATGAAAACTTGACAAATAAAGACATGGAGGAGATCCTCACAACACAAAATCTACGGCGGAGACCCCTCCCAGCACCAAACCCTCGGTGGAGACCCCCTAATGGACCCCGCATCCGTTAAAGCCTCGGCGGAGACCCCTAGAGGCCATCACACTCTCCCAAAACACTTCAGTGGCATCCCCAATGGGCCCCGCATTCTCCAAAGCCTCAGCAGAGACCCCCTTAGAGGCCTCCACACCCTACACGTGGTGGCAACCCTCCAGTGGATCCCACGTATTTAAACTCTCGGCGGAGACCCCTAAGAAACCTCCATATCTTATAACGCTCCACCCTACTTGGCGGCACCTCCAGTGGGTCCTATGTCAACTAAGTCTTCAAAAGAGACCCCCTAGGGGGCTCTGCGCCCTTCCAAGCATGTCTGGCGGCACCCCCAAGTAGTCCCCACATTCACTAAACATTGGTGGCGTCCCTCCAGAGGCTCCCGCACCCTCCATAACCTTAGAGGCACCTCCATACGCTTCTATTATCCATTCAAACCCGTGTTTGACACTCCAAAAAGTCTCTACACCTGTTATCAGACTCACTCTAATATGTGTAAACCTTATACAAACTGCTCTATGGCATGTCAAAATAAAAGGGACCTTCCATATACCATCCACGGGCTACCATCGTGGCGTAGAAGCCATCTATCGTGACACAGAAGTCGATAAATCACTGTTATCGTGACATTTTCACACCTGCCATCCCCTTAATCTACCAAAATCAGTGTTGAATACCTTCAAAAAATCCCACACTTGCTGCTCAACGGACCCCTAAGTACCTAAACTGGATCCAGGGACCACGACGTCCCTAAACTGGAGTTTTGCCTTATGGTGAGTAAAATAACTTTCCATATACTATCCACGGGCTATCATCGTGACATAGAAGTCATCAAAACCACCACCAACCTACCCTACGGCGGGCTTCCATATATCAGCCTTCCGTATACAATCCTCGAGCAACCATCATGACATAAAAGTTGTACCCTGCCATATCACTAATCATATACCCTATCATGGTCCGAGATGACCTTAAACTACTGCGTAGTCTGAAATGACCTTAAACTACTGCCTGGTCTGAGATGACCTTAAACTACCGCCTTGTTCTAGATGACGTTAAACTACTATCATGGTCCAAGATGACCCTAAACTAATATCCATATCCGAAATGACTTTAAAATATTACCAAATATAACTATATAAACCGCCCTACTCGATGGACCACCAAGTCCCTAAACTGGATCCATGAACCACTACGTCCCTAAACTAGATTTTTTCCCTATGGAGAGTAAAATGAATTTCCATATAATATCCACGGGCGACCATCGTCATGGAAGCCGACTGTTCTGTAAGTCCCACCATATGTGCACCCTATGATATACCCTATCTCACTAAGTCCTACTGGACACGCTGCCCCATCATTACCATCTTTCAAACATTCGTCATGACGTAGAAGTCAACAAAAACACCATACCTTCACATACTACCTACATAACACTGCTAAGTCCGAAACGACTCCAAATTATTGCCAAGTCTGGAATGACCCTAAACTACTTCCATGTCCGGGATGACTTTAAACTACTGCATATGTGAAACATGCGTGGCATAGAAGCTGATAACCATGACATTGAAGTCAAACAGCTGAACAATTAGTATTTACCGGAGCCAATTAAAATGAATCTCATCGATACTTCCTTTAAGTCCCACCCGACGTGGCCAATCCTCTACACAACTCTATAATTCACCCAAATCTATCTTACGGTCAGATAATATTATCTACCGTATACAATCCATAGGGCAATCATTCATGACACAGAAATCAATCATTCCACCAGTCCCGCATCTAGCAACATGTTCCATGTTTAAATCACCTGTTGTGACATGGAAGTCATCCATCGCCCTACAGTTTGGATCATACATTCTATAAAGTCGTATACAATTCAGGGGCGTAAACAACAGCAAGAATGTGAAAGTGTTTCTTAGTACCATCACAAGGTTTTCACAAGCATCAAGCATGTTATTTTCAAAATTTTGGTGTGCTAAGCTATACCAACCTAAAATTTTAACTAGAGTATTAGGGTTTAAACAATGATATCACAAAAACTATACTAAGTGAAAGAAATAACAACCTTTGTTGATCGATTCCTTCACTTTTATAGCTCCAGATAGTAGTCCCTACGACTTCTTTAGGCTCTACTTGAAGAAGAAACGAGCTTGCTTCGCGATCTTCGTGTTGAAGATGATCCACCTTGAAGCTTCTATAATTCAAGCTACCTCTTCACTAATCCACTATTGGTGAATGAAACAACCTATACTTAATGGCTAATAGAGTGTAGGTTGATGAAGTAGGAGTATAAGCTCACTTAGAATACTCTAAAGCTCTAGGGTTCACAACTCATGTGAGGGTTACAACTTGAAGCAAGAGGAAGAAGAAGAAGGAAAACGGAGAGAGCTAAGGAAAAATGAGCTAGGGTAAAAATGAGGAAGTGTGAAGAATGGCTTAATAAATCATTCACTTATTGAAGCATGCAATAAAATGCAATAATAAATTGCAACCATACTTGTATAATGAACACAAATAAATAAACAAATGATCAAGCCATGCTTCACCCATTCCATAAATATCTCTCCTTTTTTCCACCTCATATTTCTATTTTCTCAAAATAGAAATGACATGCTTCATAATATATATATATATAGACACACACACACATACATATATCACACACACACACACACACACACACACTCACACACACACATATATTAAGAGAAAAAAATAATTAGTGAGCTTAATATTAGTTAATATATAATTATATCAAATATAAATATATATCAAATTATTAAATCAACACTTGATTTAACAATCCGGTTATATCATATATAACTGATTAATATCATTTATCTGTATATCACATTATCAAATCAGCACTTGATTTAATAATCCGGTTATATCACATATAACCTAACTGATATCAAATTTTGCCAGATTAGAATACGGTATTACATATGCGTATTTAATCAGGCTCCCGCACATATCAGCATATGTTCCCTACTTCGTTTCGCTTGAGCTAGGAAACTTCTGTGTGGGACTCTAAAGACTTGTCAATAAGCCAGCTGTAGGTAATGATCACATCAGTTACCCATAAGCCGTCAGCGGTACTAGCTGGACGTAATGGCTACCCAGGTATTGAGAGATTAGAAGATCAACAAGCAAACTTGTCCAAACTCCCATGAAGCTTATAAGTAACACTTACCGTACATTCCGGTCTCTTCATCTGATATGTCGCATATCGAGTCTAGGGGTTGAATCGTCAGACCCCAGTAACTTGATAAGTCATGCCGATGTATGGCTCATAACGGTTCGAGAAACTACTGATAACACTTACCAGTAAATCTCATCAGCCCTGGTGAGAGACTTACTGTTATAACCAATCGAGCATAGCATAACATCAACTCTTAATACCAGGAGAAACGAAAATCGAGCATAGCGTAACATCGACTCCTAATACCAGGAGAAACGAAAATCGAGCATAGCTCACTGCCTCCATGTGACTCAGAATTGTACCTAAAATCCACCTGTTTGCATAACTCCTTTGAGCCGTGGTAGGGAGGAAATCAAAGCACAGTGAGAACCACACAAGACACTATAACGATCTCAGGTCTTTAGACTAACCTATACCAGTATCACCAGAGAACTGCTATTTGACAATAGGTATAGTACCATCTAGGAGTTCTCGGCGAGTCCTGTTCGGTGTACCCATTCTCTAATGAGCACATGTGTACAATCTTTGATGTCAAACACCAATGCTTATGAGATTAACCATCGCCCCCTACAGGGTCAAGAAACGTACACACTAGTCTACTCTGGAATATCGATGCCCTGTCTCGATACTCTCTCGACCAGGAACAGTTAAATGATGTGCTTGCAGACTACACAAGTCCCGGTAGTATGATCCGCATCATAGTCCTGGTAGTCAAGCAAACATCCTAAGGGCTTTATCAACATATATCAGAGAGACAGTATAATAATACAAGTGTACATGTTAAGATAAAGAGATACCAGATAGCATACTATCATGTCGAGTAAGAAAGTTCTCTATATATATGTCCAAGCATCCACTATATCATACAATAATGGCCTCTAGGGCATACATATTCCTAACAGAATGCACGTCTACTCAACGGTGAAAGCGTACACAATAAGAGATGCAATTTTGTAGTGTACATAAACAATGCGACTAAAATGAACCGTATCTCTACTGCAATTGTTAATAAGAAATATATGTTGTGATCGTTTCTCCTGCTTCATATTTTTTGTTGTTATTGCCATTTAATGCTTATTAGAAATAAACCACTCATAGAAAGTTCTCTCCGTTTAATACAGAGGGGTAATTAACTATAAGGCTTGCGCCTATAGAAAATATAGTCCCCACAATTAAAAAACCATTTTCGAAGGATGAATATAAGAAGTTACGCTACATCGGTCACATTTGTCTGGCCCTCAGCCACACACCATGAACACATCCCGCGTCATGGCAATGCGTCGCATTGAGGAACCAGGCGGATCTTCATCGATCTGACCTGGTGAGCATGATCCCCACCATCAGGGATCCTTTTTGTAGGCGAACAGCGGGTTGTTTTTCTTCAGTCACGGTTTCAAATTAACTCGATGAAGTGTTCAATCAAGTTGGTTTGAACACATATAAGGATATGTGTTTGTAACGTAGCCTAATTGATGTGTGATCAATTAAGCTAGGTTGCACATTAGATGAATGTGTTGTTTGGTGTGTTATGCTTTGGTTTGGATTGTCGTAATGAATAGTCCCTCGTGTAAATATGAATGTATACAAGGGTTGTATTTTATTCATGTATTTTAGGGATTGCAATATGTATTATTCTTTTATTCGGACTGTGGTCGGATTGAGATAATAATACAGGTTACCCCGAGAAGAAGTGCCTGAGCTGCCGGGTTCTAGAATGCGCTAGGCGGCCATCTTAAGGAGTTGAGACCGGGTCGCGTTGTTCTTGGATTGGCGGATTGCTCGCCGCACTTGGAGATGTTTACTGTTTTGTTTTGCCCCACGGAGGAGTGCTCGAGTCGTCGGGTTCTAGTATGCGCTAGGTGGCTCCCTTAAGGTGTTGAGGCCGGGTCTCCTTATTCACATTAGAATATTGCATTTAATACCACCCATTTTTCTGCTCTTTTATTTATCGGTAGGTACTTTTGATTCGTGTTTGCTATATGATTACAGGTTACAAGTTCCTAGTCCAAAATAACGCAAATCACACAAAATCACCACAGTTATACCAAAATCCAGAACATCTACCAAAAACAGATAAAATCCGGGTTCTGGTCACTTACGCCCGTCCAGTGTCGCTCACCAGTTCAAGAGACAAGAAAAATAACAGTGGTCATTCGTGTCTCAACAAGCACAAAGCACGAGATGGGCAGCACAAAGATCAAGAGGTGCGCGGAGATCGAGGGAGATAAAGGTCAAAGAGATTAAAAGTATAGACACTTTGGACTGTTGAAAATCTAAACATATTTTGGAACCATTTTGCAAATTTGAAACTGTAGAACAGAAGAACAAAGCAACATGAGGAAGCCCCAGAAAAACGACACACTAATCCCTCCAAACAACCGCGGAACCGCGACCAATAGGCCTTTTGGGCGGCGTTTCCGCGGCCAGGTCATGTCGTCTCCAGATCATCTTTTGGGAGTAGTTTGATAATTATGTAAGGGCTCAGAATATAGCCCTAGGGTTTCAGTTCTCTGCCTATAAATACTTCAGTTTTGAGCCGAGCCAAGAATTCATTTTCTTTATTAGGATTTAGTATAGTATAGTTTGTATCTTCTTCTTCTTCTTATTCTTCATCTATTCTCCATGAAAATTGTAGTGAGAGCTTTTTGAGTGGAAAATTAATGAAGATGATGTTTTTATTATCTTTTATCTTTCGTTTCTTCTATTGTAATTTTAATTCTTAGTATAACTTTTATTTGTTGTTGTTAAAGTAGTTGTTGGTTTTCTTTTCTTGTTTTGTTTTCCTTCTCTTCTAAACCGTATTTTCAAGCCATGATACTCGATGAAGTCCCTTGCTTAGGTGAAGGCCCAAGTAGTTAACTTACTACCATTTTTTAAAACCGTATTTTCTTTTCTTTCTTTTCTTCCTTCTTATTTTCTTTTTCTTTTAAATGTGTGAATAATTTCCACACTTGTTAGGGCTAAGGTAGGTTAGTATGAGGGATGGAAAAATCCATTGTGTTTCTCTTCGCCAAACACCTTAAAATGAATCTAGACCAAACACAACCCCCTCACTTAGGCGCGCTATAAATGACATATAGCCGCGACCTAAGTCGAGAATTCCTTTGGGCGCACTACAACGTAACATATAGTTGTGACTTAATTGGATACATGGTTGTGTGTGTTTGGCCTAGCGTTGGAAATAAGCGTATATAGTGTACGGACAAGGGGCACCAGGAATGGATTTAGCGTTGGAAAGTTTGCTTAAACTCGCAAATCACATTCCTATGTCCTCCTAATCCCCGCTACTTTCAATTATCCCAACATCATTTCAAGAATAGCAAAAGAAAAGAATAAGACTAATTCTAACTCTACTAACCAACCATAACCCTAAAAAGTTTACTTGAACATAAAATACGTACACTTTGGATAGATTTGAACATACACATATACATTCGTTAATTGACTTGTCTAAAGCAAGAACGAACATATGAACCATCTCCCTACGGGTGACCCGTGCTCAACCGGCTAGCTGCAAAGCGACACCGTCTTGATTGCGGTAAGTAGGACATATAAAACACTTAGCGTAATGCATAAAAAAACGCAGCTCAATCAAATGGCGCCGTTGCTGGGGAGACGGTAACGTATTTCTTTCTTGTTATTCGGGTTAATTTTTTTTGTATATATATATAAAAGAAAACAATAAATAATTAATAAAAAGAATAAACACCATCTTGTTATTTTTTGATATTTTGGGTGCGAGTGTGCAGGTAAATCTGGAGCAAGTATAGTGATCTAATCAAGAAACAGAGGCTTTAATATAGAAGAACAGAACAAAGGGCGTGTACAGAAAAAGTTTGGAGCTCCATTTCGACAAACCTACCGCGAATTCGTGGCCAATAGGTGCTAAAGGCGGCGGTTCCACGGCCAGACTTGACTTTCGTGCCCCCAAAAATTTCCAGGCTTCTTCTCTGCTCTAAATTTCTTCTCTGAACTCCACTGAATTGTATTTTCTGCAGGTTCTTTGCACAGATTGCGCCGCGGCCAAATAATTTTTTTTATTGTTTTAGATTTTGTTTGTTTAAACGCTTTACATATAATAATATAAACATTAAGGGAATATAAAACCAATTAAGATTTCGTAGGGATTTCATCACTCTTCCTAAGACCCCACAAATCACAAAAAGCATACACATTACCTTAAGTTAATAAAAAATATCTAGACCAAACTTATAAGGACTTGTCGCGCTCATTTAAGACAAGTGAAGATTGCAGGGGATCGGTCATTTATCTAAACTTGACTTTGTGGTGCCTAGGCTAGACAAGTGAGGAGGTAATTTTAAAAGGCCCGTCTCACGGTGATTCGTGAGCGAAACCCTCCTCACCTCACTTGTGCTTACGTGGCCACAATTGGCAGTGAAGAGGCGATTCGAGGGTTATCCTGCAACTTGTCGCTTGGAAGTCTAGAAGCAGTCTAATTGGACTTTGAAGACTCTAGCTCTAGGTATTGTTTGTGCATATTGTGATTATGATTGTGCTTATGTAAAGTTTAGTCCCATGATTCCGTATTTTTCAAAAACCAAAACAAACAATTTCAAAAACTCCAAAATAAAATCAAAAAACTCACCCATTTCCACCCTCCCTACCTTTCACTCTTTTCATAACATGGGTACCTCAAGACGACCAACTCTTGCTGAACTTTGGTATCCACAACCAGACATTTTTTCTTACGGTTCTTGCTTTGGTCGAACTTCGAACGATCCATCCAAGCCCAAAATTTCTTTGAGAGATCGGATAGACGCGTTTAAGACCAACAATTGGATACCGCAATCCATTTCGTATCAACCGTTTCAACCCCTACCATCTTCTTACATTGATACCCCTGCTCCGAAACCCATGTCTATTGCTGACAGAATTGAACAATCCCGTAGCCGATCTTTCACTCCTTTCACCACTCCAAATTTGTTAGGATAACAATTCCAATCACTTTCTTATCATGATGTTAATCATAATCCTGTCCCTTTTTCACATCCATTCAATTCCTATCAATCCTACCCGATTTTTACACTTTCTCTTGACATTTCTTCTGGATAGCCATTTAGGAGTTTCACGTATCCACACGAATTTGAATTTTTTACTGAAACCCCTTCACAACCCATGTCCAGTCTTGAACAGTCATTGAAAGAATTTCGGGTAGCGTCGTGCCAACAGATGGAGGATTTGAATGCATCCATGGCCGTCCTCATACAACCTAACGAACCGGCAGCTAGTTTTCAACTAGCTCCGAATTTTCTAATGTATGATGAGGTAATAGGAGGATTTGAGTAGTGAGAGTAAGAAGTACATCCTTCCAAATCAAACCTAGCCATTTCAAATTGAATTCCACAACTCCAGTTTCGAAAGTCTATTGAGTGCCCCCAAATGATTCACCAATTGAAAATAGAATGTTTGATGAGTTGTGCGACTTTATAGTGTTTGATTTACCCGATTGTGAAGGGTCCATTTCAAGTGAAACCGATCCCAATCCCTTTGATCTCTACACCTCCATCCTTGAACCATAATTGATTGAAAACCATGCTTTTGATGAGGTGTCCGAGAAGTTTAGTTTTCACTTGATTGGGGATATCGACGCTGAAAATAATTTAGAAGATGAACCTACAATTTTGGATGAGTTTTTCTCACAAATTCATCGTGTCCTTTCACTCCAGTGTGGACATCATCTCGAACCATTAACTGTTTTTCCTAAACCCCATATGCGTCTGGATATTGTTGATGATGAATGCATGGATGAGCTGAATTTTGAGGATATTATTGAGGATGAACCAGTTTTACTAGATGAGTCGGATTTTCCAATTCATCATATCCCTTCTATTGACTGTGACCATTCTCTTGAATGTTTAACCGATACCATTCCTCGATCACTTCCCTCCGTCGTTTCCATCGTTTTGACTTCGCCGGACGCCGTATCACCTTCACTTCTTACATCTGGTTTACCAAGTTCGGTCGGCCCATATTTTCTTGCGAATCTTCAGAGGTTTGACCCAATTTCTCAACGTGTTGATAGATTAGTACAATCCATTTTTACACTTCAATCGTTACAAACTGTACTAATTTATTCAATACATTTCCATCTTTAAGTTCGTATTTCATTTCTTTCTCCTCTCCGCCATTCTTCTCCTCTACCGAGACCGTATCCCGCTTCTATCTACACACGGTCTCGCGTATTCTTCATCTCTTTTCTCTATGCATTCATTCACCAACCCGGGTATTATCACGATAAAAAATTTGAATGGTTGGTATTAACTTTTGGCATGTGTAAGGCCTTGTATAGATTGATGATGCTTTCTCCCCTCTAACTCTAAAGCTTAAACAGTAGAAACATTGTTTCACTTATGTTTGGGGAGACCTTTTTGTGTATATATATTTTGTTTGTTTTTCCTTTAAAAAAAAGACAACACCGACAGTTTTTGATCTCTCAACAATGTTGACCCTCTGGTGTAGCATGACAGTGAGGATACTGTCAAGTTTAAGTTTGGGGGTGTGTTCGGTAAGCTTTCTATTTTCGCATTCATGTGTATATTTTGCATTTGCATACTTATTTGAAAACCCACAAAAACTGAAAAATTTCAAAAAAAAATATAAAAACTTTATCGTCAAGTTAGCTAGTAGGGTAACTTAGATTTTTATTCCGAAAATTTAGTTTGATAGGTTAGAAATAACTAAATCCTAGTCTTAGGAATTGAAAACCCAAAAGATAACCCTCCTTCAGTTTAACCTTGGTAAATATATGTCATTGCTGTTTTTTTAGAAGTAGATAATCATGAGTTCAGTTCTCTAGTTAAGTCAAAATGAAGGGAAAGTATTGAAAGCTTTATTGAAGGATAAGTCTGAAAAATAGTTTCTATTCTTGAGTCCAAATTCAGAAAGTATATACCCTACAAATCGCACTTACACGCACCTTGAAACTTGGGACAGTAGAGGATACCTAGAAATACTCTTGCCTGAAAACCTAGTATAAAAGAAAAAATGATATTTAAAGTTAACCACCAAAAGAGCATCTTTGAAAAATATATTCGGACTTGAAAAAAATAATAAAATAAAAAAATAAATTACAAGACCTGGAAACTGCTATTTACGCTTTAATAAACTCACACATTCATTAATCGGCTGATTAGTGCCTCAGGAAGCAGTAATAGTCGCATGAAAGATGTGTGAGCAAATCCGTTCATCATTAATGAAAAGAAGTAGTATTAGGTATTAGGGCAAGGGTGCTATGGCTTGAATTGAATTCTTGAATATAAGGGTGATATTTAAAAATATTAAGGGTATACAATCGATGTTTAGAGGAAAGATATGGATAAAGAATAAGTCTTATGTTTTCCGTAAAGAAGATAAAAATTCCAGACTGGAGACCGTGCTTTAGAAGGAAAACTCAAGTGAAACTGAGATTTTTTTAATTTTCAAAATGTATAGTACCTTAGGTTGAATAAATAGGTGGTGTGAAAAATAAGGGATGAATATTTCTAATTTAGGATGATAGAATTTCTAACTTAGAAGCTAGATTAGAATCGACGTTAATTTATAAAACTAGCTTGACGGAATTTTATGGGTAGTATCCACTGAAAACCCTCAGTAGACAACACTCCTCCTACTAGGGACACCTAAAAATTTAATGGCTTGTTGAACATGCTAAGTGCAACCGTGATACCTACGAAAGTGAGCTTAAGACATTTTGAAAATAAATGGTTTGGCTCAAGACGAGCAAAAGATAAGTTTGGAGGTATTTGTTCATACCAGAATATTGCATTTAATACCGCCCATTCTTCTGCTCACTTATTTATAGGTAGGTACTTTTAATCCGTGTTTGCTACATGATTACAGGTTACAGGTCTTATTCCAAAATAACGCAAATCACGCAAAATCTCCACAGTTATACCAAAATCCAGAACATCTGCCAAAATCAGATAAAATCCGGGTTCCGGTCACCTAAGCCCGTCCAGTGCCGCATACCAGTTCAAGAGACAAGACAAATAACATTAGTCATTCATGTCTCGGATAAGCACAGAGCACGAGAGGGGCAGCACAAAGATCAAAAGGTGCGCGGAGCTCGAGGGATATAAAGGTCAAAGAGATTAAAAGTATAACCACTTTGGACTGTTGAAAATCTGAACATATTTTGGAACCATTTTTCAATTTTGATCCTGTAGAACAGAAGAACAAAGCAACACGAGAAAGTCCCAGAAAAATGACACACTGAGCCCTCCAAACGACCGCGGAACCGCGGCCAATAGGCTTTTTGGGCGGCGGCTCTGCGGCCATGTCATGTCGTCTCCAGGTCATCTTTTGGGAGTAGTTTAATAATTATGTAAGGGCTCAGAACATGGCCCTAGGGTTTCGGTTCCCTGCCTATAAATACTCCAGTTTTGAGCCAAGCCTAGAATGACTTTTCTTTACTAGGATTTAGTATAGTGTAGTTTGTATCTTCTTCTTCATTATCATCTATTCTCCATGAAAATTGTAATGAGAGCTTTTTGAGTGGAAGATTAATGAAGATGAGGGTTTTTATTATTTTGTATCTTTCATTTCTTGTATTGTAATTTTAGTTCTTAGTATAACTTTTATTTGTTGTTGTTAAAGTAGTTATTGGTTTTCTTTTCTTGTTTTGTTTGCCTTCTCTTCTAAAATGTATTTTCAAACCATGATACTCGATGGAGTCCCTTACTTAGGTAAGGGCCTAAGTAGTTAGCTTGCTACCATTTGTTAAAATCGTATTTTCCTTTCTTTCTTTTCTTCCTTCTTATTTTATTTTTCTTTTAAATGTGTGAATAATTTCCACACTTGTTAAGGCTAAGGAAAGTTAGTATGAGGGATGGAAAAATCCCTTGTGCTTCTCTTCGCCAAACACCTTAAAATGAATCTAGACCAAACAAACACAACCCCCTCACTTAGGCGTGCTATAAGTGATATTTAGCCGTGACCTAAGTCGAGAATTCCTTTGGGCGCACTACAACGTGACATATAGTTGTGATTTAATTGGATACCTGGTTATGTGTGTTTAGCCTAGCGTTGGAAATAAGCGCATATAGTGGACGGACAAGGGGCACTAAGAATGGATTTAGCGTTGGAAAGCTTGCTTAAACTCGCAAATCTCATTTCTATATCCACCTAATGCCCGCTACTTTCGATTATCCTAATATCATTTCAAGAATGGTAAAAGAAAAGTATAAGACTAATTCTAAATCTACTAACCAACCATAACCCTAATAAGTTTACTTGAACATAAAATACGAACACTTAGGATAGATTTGAACATACACACATACATTCGTTAATTGACTCGTCTAAAGTAAAAACGAATATACGAACCATCTCCCTGCGGGTGACCCATGCTCAGCCGGCTAGCTGCAAAGCGATACCGTCTTGATTGCGGTAAGTAGGACATACAGAACGTTTAGCGTTCCGCATAAAAAAATGCAGCTCAATCACTCCTTGTTTCTAGGATTAGTTGGTGGCTCACCACACTTGTAAGGGTTTTGGTATTGCTATTGTTAGGGCTATTCACACGACCGTGGAATATCGCGTTTCGTTTGCGGCTCAAACGAAACACGAGATTCTTAGGATATCCGACTATTCCATTTTCTGTGATATTTTCTGCATACCTGTAATGTGATTACTTAGGTGTGATGTGTGTGTGTGTAAGTGTAAGTGTTTCTATATATTTTGCAATCACAAAAGCTCTGCGTCTGCCCTACTACAAGTTAAGTAACCTTACGGTGAAGACCCAATACCCCGTGGTGATTGCGATTGGCATTTAAAAACAATCTATTTCTTTTCCTATCTTGTTTTTCTGGTGTGATATGAACTTAAATGATGGGACTACATTATTATGATTAATGTAAAGAAAATAAACCTAAACTGATGTTGTATGAACCAATTAGTTTTTCAAAAACTACTCGTTTTCAAAACCACTCGGTTCCTTCAACGATATCAAGTTCATTACGTTAAAAGTTTTCTTCAAAATCAGTTGTAGCCTTCCGTCATTTCAGATAAGTTGAGTACTTAGTATTCATGCTGTGTTTGTTGACCTCTGTCAAGGCATAGTGTACAGTTACTAAGTGATGCTAATCTGCCTCATATGATAAGATTGGTTAGGACAATCGTACGATCTTGTTGACCTCTATCAAGGGCTGTGCAGGTGGGTCTAAATCAATCATGAAATAACGAGTTGAACTTGACTTGCGATTTATGGTTTGTTGACCTCTATCAAAGTCATAAGCCGCTTGGAGTAAAAATAATATCGAGAGTTTCAATTGTTGAAACTTATAATGTGATTGCATACCTTTTATATGATAGTTGGATCCTGATTCCCACTGTGAGTAATAGTTACTTCCGGAAGATTTTCACTTCACAATTAGCCGACCCCTTAGGTGTCTAGAAATGTGTTTATGAGGTTATGCCTCTAAGGAAACAGGGTTATTTAATTAGGTTCATGCGAGAGCACGGGAAGCCTCCCTTGAAGTACTCACACTGGCCTGGCCGACCGGTTAGCAAACTTATGGGGTGTAGATGATCCCGGCTAGTTCTCCTTTTAAGGTTTGAAGAAGAACTCAACGAAACAGTGGAAGCCATCCTGATTAGATAAATTAATTAACCAATCTAATCTTGCAAGAGCGTACATTGAGTGTTTCTTTTCTCTCTCTTCAGGTAGCGACCAAAACCGGCCTTAATTTAAAGATAATAATGAATAAGTTATTCGAGCCCATTTATAATGGTGGGATAAGGATTGTTCATAACGCTTTTGCTCATGACAAAGGTTATCATGAGTCTGGGCAATAGAAGAGGGTATGCAAGGCTTTCTCATGATGATGCCTTATATTCGGGTGTATTGGTTATTGAGAACCGTTTCTTAATCAAATATAATTCTTGGGTATTAGATACCGGATCAGAATCCCACATCTGTAATGTATTATAGCCGTTGAGAAGGAGTAGAACATTGGGAAATGATGATATGATCCTCAGATTAGAAAATGGAGCAAATGTTGATGTTATTGCCGTTAGCGAATATCACCTTATGTTGCCAACTAACAATACTATGATTTTGAATAACCGTTACTATGTACCTTCTATACTTTGCAATATCATATCCGTTTCTTTATTAGATAAAGATAGATATAATTTTGTCTTAGAAAGAAACGTTATGAACATTTACCTTAATCAAGTGCTAATTGGGTATGGTATATTATGTAATGGTATATATGTTCTTAATCAGAATACAATTTTCAATATACAACACACAAAAAAAAGAAAAGTTCAGAAATGAATGAAGGATTCTTATGGTATTGTAGACTTGGTCATATCAATGAGACCAAACTAACCAAGTTACATAAAAATGGATATTTCAATCTATTTGAGTACATATCTTATGCAACTTGTCAGTCTTGTCTCAAAGGAAAAATGATCAAAACTTCGTTTACTGGACACGGAGAAAGAGTTACAGAACTCTTAGGACTCATACATAGTGATGTATGTGGTCCAATATCTACTCATGCTAGGGGAGGGTACTCATAATTCATTATGTGCACCAATGACTTCTCTAGGTTTGGACACGTGTTCTTGTTGAAATACAAGTATGAAGGTTTTGAGAAGTTTATAAAGTATAAAAATGAAGTAGAGAACCAGAAGGGCAAAAAAATTAAAGTTCTTCGATCAGATCGGGGAAGCAAATACTTAAGCTCGGAATTCCTTGAATTTTTAAACAAGAATGGGATTCTCTCTCAGTTTACTCCTCCGTATACACCACAACACAACGGTGTATCAGAGAGGACGAATCGCACCCTATTAGATATGGTGCGCTCTATAATGAGTAGTATTAAGTTACCTCTTTCATTCTGGGGTTATGCGCTTGAGACAACTGCATATCTATTAAATCAAATTCCATCCAAATTTGTGTCTAAAACACCATATGAAATATGGAGTGGAAAAAGACCATGTCTTAAACGTGTTAAGATATGGGGTTACCCTGCTTTTGTTAAAAAGCATAATCCATACAAACTCGAGGTACGATCAGTTTTATGTAAATTTATGGGCTATCCCAAGCATTCGAATGGAAATCTATTCCACTACATCGAGGAACAAAAATTGTTTGTCTTTCAACACGCCACCTTTTTAGAAAAGGAATTTCTTGCAAAAGAAGTCAGTGGGAGCACGGTAGAACTGGAAGAGATTTCAGAACCACACACTACAACAGAAGATTTAGTTGAACCTAAGAATTCAATAGTACCAGATGAATCTCAGCCACTCCGCAAATCTAGTAGACGTCCTCACCTACCCAAGAGATACTACGGTTTTCTTGTAGACGGTGATGGGGAGGATTGATCATAGAATATGGTGACTATAACACCCTAGTTCATTTATACCACATTTTATTTGGTTATTTTCTAATCTTGCGACAGTTTCTTGATTGTTATTGCTTTTGGGTGCGGATGATGCATTTGGTATCTGTGGATAGTATCCGACCCGACCCGCATACTTGAAACCCATCTTGATTCTAGATGACGTCATATAATTACTAGTACAGAGGATCCGTACACATCTATGTTCTGTATACATGTATAATATAATTGGTATCTGCATATCGTCAAATAATAAAAATTATAACCGGATAATTTTTTTTAATATCTACCATGGCCTGTTATCATACCCTATACTCTATGATTGCATGCATGCATTGTGTTCCTGTCCAGACTGTTAAAACAGACTCGTTTAGATCGCTACGTATTTTTACGTATATCCATTCTTGGGGTATGTATTTTATTTAATCGGACGTCGCATTATAATTTTAACTGACACGTATATTATTCATATTTTAAAACTAGAATTTTAGATGAGACCCGAGTATTTTTCGGAGTATTTTATTATTAGCTATATAACCCTAGAACATATATTATAATATTATATATATACATACAGTTACAATATATATTATATATATTAAATATATATTTTTAACTAATAATATTATATCCTCGCTGTTGGGGTCAAAAATTACACCACGGTTGACCAAGTCAAAATCAAAGTCAACCCCAAGTAAGCGGGTCTAAGCCCAGCTCAAGTAGGCCCATGCCCAAGTCGAGCCCCGCGGCTAGCCTTTCCCATGCCAAAATAAAAATCATGTAATAAATAATTTTGATGTAATTTTTTATGCATGAATGTAAGCAAAATGGGCATAAAGCCAAATTTTTGTAAAGCCCATGGCTTATGTGCAAAAGAAATGAGCACATGAGGCATGGGATAGGCAAAATACCATTTTGTAAAGCCCAAGGAGTTATATGTAAATGTGTAAACCTATATAAGGCAACATGATAATGAAATAAAGCATGCAATTCATTCTCCCCAAAAACTAGGGTTTATGCCTCCTTCTCCTTCCTCAAGGTTCTAAACCTTCTTCTTCTTTTGAATTAAATCAAGAGTTTTACTCTTCCTTTTCTAAAAATAAACAATTTTCAGCACAAAACCTACAAAGGGAAGCTCAGATCTTCCATCCAATCTTCGAAAGGGGAGATTTTTAAATCTTACCCCCTTTCATCTAAGATCCGGCCAACATAGGGGAAGAAGAAGGAGTCCCATCTTCAAAAATCCTACTTTGGGAAAGATTCAGGGCTGAAGGGAGAAGCCCCTTTCATCAGCTCCAAAAATATCTTAGGAGTTCAACTCCTTACACACACACACACACACACAACATAATAAACCTTTCTATTTGGGAGTACAACTCCCAGTGCAGGGACTAAGCCCACTGTCTGTCAGGAGTTCAACTCCATAAGTCAGATCGGGAGCACAGCTCCTAGTGCAGGGACCAAGTTCCTTTTCCTGCTGATGCCGAGCGCCTGCGTGCCAAGCACGTAGGGTGCCCAGTGCCCGCATGCCATGCACGTGGGGCGATGGCGTCTAGCGCCCGCGTGCCATGAACGTGGGATGCTGGCGCTCAACGCCTAGCGTCCAGCACGTGAGGTGCTAGCGCCCAGCGCCTGCGTGCCACGCAAATGAGACGCTGGCCCCCACGCATCCTTTGGACGCTATCCCCTTTACACACATGCGCGCGCGCGCTCCACGACACTGTCCCTGTTAGAAAAAATTTCTAACGGAGCGCTGCCCCGTATCCCGCAAAGGGGCTGCTAGCCCTCTTGACCCCCAGCCCGCTATCCGGGTAGAGGGACCCCCGTAAAAACTCCGTGGGCCCCCGATATATCCAAAACCCCTTAAGAACACAACACTGCACATTGAGTTCGCATGATATGTTTGACCTGTCAATCGGAGGTTCTCTCGCTCCAAAGGCGAGGGGTAATTAACGGCAGCTTAGTCCGCGGCTGCCGGAGATTCGAATCCCCACAATCAATAAACCCCAGCCTACCCTAGGCAGATGGAATCTGTAGTACGCCTGACAAGCGCACGCGTATTCCCATCTCAATGGGGTGATGAAAAACATCCTACAGATTCTGGCACGCCCGGTGGGACTAATCTCTCCTCCCATATTTTGGGTTAAATATCCATGCGAACTCAATCAACATATACATTGATTGCCTGTACTGAAATCATGCTTCTATTTGCAGGTTAACGACTTTCGACTGCAATCATCGGACGCAACAAAATGTCTCTAAGGACAATCTCAGCTCTCGATACAACTCACATCTCCTACACGATGAAGATGGATGCCAGGACGGTCCTCCCGGCCAGTCTCGGGCGACAATAGGAGGAGCCGCCGCTACCATTTAGCTATATTCTATTCATGTCAGCTAACGCCATCCTAGCTTCTCAAGCTCCAGTAACAGATAGACTGGCCACGAAAAGCAAGAGGCTAAATGTGGTGATCTCAAGGGCACCACTGTTTAAATGCAAGTCGGTGTTTGAACGACTTTCCTTAGCCCCAGCAGGGGGCAAGGCCATCAACACCAACAAAGCAACAAGGCATCTCGGGCAAGCTCCAGCGGCGCCCCTGACAGCTGCTCAATTGGGTATCTTCTCTGAGCTCCCCGTTAAT
This sequence comes from Agapanthus africanus, assembly GCA_030015575.1. NCBI lineage: Eukaryota > Viridiplantae > Streptophyta > Magnoliopsida > Asparagales > Amaryllidaceae > Agapanthus > Agapanthus africanus. The sequence goes on from CM057341.1 coordinate 730,900,173, forward strand.
CGGCTAACGATGGCTTCCTGGATGACGGATGCCCGCCAAGCTCTCAAAATCGAGAAGCTAAGACAGAAAAGGCTCAAATATAGAGCCAACAAAAGGGCTAGGACTCATGCTAGGCTGAACTTCATGAGGTTCCAAGAACAGGGCAACCCCGCCAAAGATAAAGAGATGGCTGGATATGTGGTCCACGCCGTCTACATGGCCGGACATAAAGAAATGAACCTTCCTATGCTTCACAGCCATGGTGATGATATGGTTGACGCTACCCAGCATCGGCTCGGTCTAAATGAGGAAGAGCCCGCTCAGGCCGATAAGCCAGAGGAACCCGTGGTTCTTGCGGAATTGAGCTCAAGCAATAAGGATGACCCGGTTGTCATATCCAGAACTATAGAACAAGCATTATTCCGATGGCTTCAAAGGCAGCTTAAAGACAGGGACGAGAAGTTAGCCAAGGTCCAGTCTAAGGTCGACGAACTGGCAAACGTCGCGGCAGACCTTACGACTCAAGTCGCCCAATTGCGATTACATCAGAATCAAATTTTGGTTCATGACCAAGGGATTGATACTCGGAGGCAGCCAACTGATACCCCCATCAGCCTAAGAGCGGAGCACCTTCGCGAAAAACGGCCACGATCAGCCTCCAGTCCCTCCAATACATACATCGAACGTCGTAAGCGGACAGCAGGCGAACCTAACAATGACCAACCTTGAAAACCGGTGTTGGGAAGGCGAGGGGAATCGCCTCTGAAAGAGAAACCGGATAGGGTCTATTCCTTCAGAAGGGACAAAGTCCGCAAAATATTCAAGGACGCCCTAAGAAACGGTCTATAACTGCCAGAATCAAAAAGACCGCAAGAAGCGAATATGACCGATGACCCTAAATATTGCCCTTATCACAGAGTGATAGGTCATGCCATTGAGGACCGTTTCATCTTCAAAAATTGGGTCAAAAAGTAATATAAGGCAGGAGAAATCTCGTTGTCCCCTGGCGTATTAGCGGACAAACAAGCTGCGACCGCCAATTTCATATAAATAGAAACCGAAGCCCTTTGGGAATCTGCTACACCATCGACCACCACGTCGTTAAACTGGGGAACCAATGACCTCCACGCTTTTAAACTGGGAACCGTCGACCTCTAAGTCATTAAACTGGGGAATGCAAAAATGTGTAAATAAAACAAAAATTAAAAATATAAAATAAATAATAAATAAATAAATAAAAAGCCGAAATGATGGGGCAACTCGTAATAAAAATCAGCGAGTAAAATTAAAGATGAAAATAAAGCCAAAATGATGGAGCAATAAAAATCAGCAAGTAAAATAAATAAGAAAATAAAGCCGAAATGATGGAGCAACCGCGAATAAAAAGCCGAAATGATAGGGCAATCACGATCTTCGATATAAGAAAATCTGAAATGATAGAGCGATCGCAGTAAAAAAAGAGAAAAAAACGTCGAATGATGAGTCGCTCCTGGTACCATATTCCAGTGCAGCGATGCAGACGCCGTCCAAAACTCAAATCCCAACGGCAAATGATGAGTTGCTCCTCGTACCATATTCCAGTGCGGCGATTCAGACGCCAACCAAACTCTAAATGTCCCAACGGCGAATGATGAATCGCTCCTGGTACCATTTTCCAGTGCAGCGATGCAGACGCTAACCAAAATCCAAATTCTCAAACGGCGAATGATGAGTCGCTCCTGGTACTATATTCCAGTGCAGCGATACAGACGCCAACCAAAATCCAATTTCCCAAAATTCTTCCCGTCCTACGGTCGGTCCCCAAGTTGACTACCGTATACAATCTACGGGTTCAAATAATTCTCATCATACCCATATCCCACTGCGATCACCAGTCCAGCGGCCGGTCTCCGCCCTTGGAATTATGCTCCATCTGGAAAGACCCACTCGTGTGTCCTCACAATGGATGAGGAGAACAAAAATTGCGAGATCATTACGACTCGTAAGAAAATGCCTTCGTGGGATCCTTACGACTCACAAAGGAAAAACATACTTGGGGGTCCTCACGACTCCTAAGGAGAAAATGCACCTACGGGATCCTTACGACTCGTAGGGAGAAAATGCTTTTATGGGACCCTTACGGCCCATAAAATTGAAAAGTCTTAGGTGATAGGGATATAAACCTATCTCCTAAGCCATCGCTTCCCAACAGGGAAAGGCAAATGATGATTCGCTCCGGTACCATATTCCAGTGTAGCAGTGCTAATGCAGACCCAAAAACTAATTCCCAAATCCTCCAGGGGCAAATGATGAGTTGCTCCTGGCATTATTCCAGTGCAGCAATGCAGATGGCGACAAAATAACCAATCCCCAAATCCTCTCAAAGGCAAATGATGATTCGCTCCTGGTACCATATTCCGGTGCAGCGATGATGATGTCAACATAAATCAAACCAAACAATTCCAACATCGACCTCTGCGTAAAATAACCGACACTTCGTAACAGGGAAACGTCAAGCAGACACTACGTGCCGGGGGCACGTTGACTACAGACACTCCGCTTGGGGAAACGTCGACTAGCGACACTCCGTGCCGGGGGCACGTCGACCAAATCAATACGAGCCAGGGAAACGTCTACCACGGACACTCCGTCTCAGAGACGCGTCAAGCGTCGACCGTCCATGTCGTAAAAAGGGCAGTGCAGGCTTCCTACAAAGAGGGAACCAAATCACTCCGAGCCAGGGAAACATCTACCACGAACACTTCGCCTCGAAAACGCGTCAAGCATCGACCGTCCATGTCGTAAAAAGGGCAGTGCAGGCTTCCCACAAAGCGGGAACCAAATCACTCCGGGCCAGGGAAACGTCTACCACGGAAACTCCGTCTCGGAGACGCGTCAAGCGTCGACCGTCCATGTCGTAAAAAGGGCAGTGCATGCTTCCTACAAAGCAGGAACCAAATCACTCCGGGCCAGGGAAACGTCTACCATGGACACCCCGTCTCGGAGACGCGTCAAGCGTCGACCGTCCATGTCGTAAAAAGGATAGTGCAGGCTTCCTACAAAGAGGGAACCTAATCACTCTGAGCCAGGGAAACGTCTACCACGGACACTCCGCCTCAGAGACGCGTCAAGCGTCGACTGTCCGTGTCATAAAAAGGCCAGTGCAGGCTTCCCATAAAGCGGAAACCAAATCACTCCGGGCTAGGAAAACGTCTACCACGGACACTCCGTCTCGGAGACGCGTCAAGCGTCGACCGTCCATGTCGTAAAAAGGGCAGTGCATGCTTCCTACAAAGCCGGAACCAAATAACTCCGGGCCAAGAAAACGTCTACCACGGACACCCTATCTCGGAGACGCGTCAAGCGTCGACCGTCCATGTCGTAAAAAGGGCAGTGCAGGCTTCCTACAAAGAGGGAACCAAACCATTCCGGGCCAGGAAAACGTCCACCACGGACACTCCGCCTCGAAGACGCATCAAGCGTCGACCGTCTATGTCATAAAAAGGGCAGTGCAGGCTTCCCACAAAGCGGGAACCAAATCACTCCGGGCCAAGGAAACGTCTACTACGGACACTCCGTCTCAGAGATGCGTCAAGCGTCGACCGTCCATGTCGTAAAAACGGCAGTGCAGGCTTCCTACAAAGCAGGAACTAAATCACTCCGGGCTAGGAAAACGTCTACCACGGACACCCCGTCTCGGAGACGCGTTAAGCTTCGACCGTCCATGCCGTAAAAAGGGTAGTGCAGGCTTCCTACAAAGAGGGAACCAAATCACACCGGGCCAGGGAAACATCTACCATGGACACTCTGTCTCGGAGACGCGCCAAGCATCGACCGTTTATGTCGTAAAAAGGGTAGTGCAGGCTTCCTACAAAGCGGGAACCAAACCATTCCGGGCCAGGGAAACGTCTACCACGAACAATCTGTCTCGGAGACGCGTCAAGCGTCGACCGTCCATGTCGTAAAAAGGGCAGTGCAGGCTTCACACAAAGCGGGAACCAAATCACTCCGGGTAAGAAAAACGTCTACCACAGACACTCCATCTCGGAAACACGTCAAGTGTCGACCGTCCATGTCGTAAAAAGGGCAGTGCAGGCTTCCTACAAAGCGGGAACCAAATCGCTCCGTGCCGGGGAAACGTCTACCACGGACGCTCCGCCTCGGAAATGCATCAAGGGTTGACCGTCCATGTTGTAAAAAGGACAGTCCCAGCTTCCTACAAAGTGGGAACCAAATCGCTCCATGCTGGGGAAACGTCCACCATAGACACTCCGCCTCGGAGACACGCCAAGCGTCGGTCGTCCATGTCATAAAAAGGGCAGTGTCGGCTTCCCAAAAGCGGGAACCAAATCAAGTCGCATCCACATGAAAGAAGATCCATCAATTTCATGCATACGACTCACATATCTGGTGTGCATTTATTGATCGGGGCACTTTGTTGGGGTAAAAAATTGCACCCTGGTTGACAAAGTCAAAGTCAAAGTTAACCCCAAGTAAGTAGGCCCAAGCCCAGCTCAAGTGGGCCCATGCCCAAGTCGAGCCCCGCGGCCAGCCTATCCCATGCCAAAATAAAAATCATGTAATAAATAATTTTGATGTAATTTTTTATTCATGAATGTAAGCAAAATAGGCATAAAGCCAAATTTTTGTAAAGCCCGTGGCTTATGTGAACTTGAGAATTCAATAGTATCAGATAAATCTCAGCCACTCCGCAGATCTAGTAGACGTCCTCACCTACCCGAGAGATACTACGATTTTCTTGTAGACGATGATGGGGAGGATTGATCATAGAAGATGGTGACTATAACACCCTAGTTCATTTATACCATATTTTATTTGGATATTTTCTAATCTTGCGACAGTTTCTTGATTGTTATTGCTTTTTGGTGTGGATGATGCATTTGGTATCTGTGGATAGTATCCGACCCGAACCGCATGCTTGAAACACATCTTGATTCTAGATGACGTCATATAATTACTAGTACAGAGGATCTGTGCACATCTATGTTCTGTGTACATGTATAATATAATTGGTATTTGCATATCGTCAAATAATACAAATTATAACCGAAAAGTTTTTTTAATATTTAGCAAGGCATGTTATCATACCCCATACTCTATGATTGCATACATGCATCGTGTTCTTGTCCAGACTGTTAAAACAGACTCGTTTAGATCGCTACGTAATTTTATGTATATCCGTTCTTGGGGGTATGCATTTTATTTAACCGGACGTCGTATTATAATTTTAACTGACACGTATATTATTCATATTTTAAAACTAGAATTTTAGATGAAACCCGGGTATTTTTCGAAGTATTTTGTTATTAGCTATATAACACTAGAACATATATTATAATATTATATATACATACAGTTACAATATATATATTATATATATTAAATATATTTTTTTAACTAATAATATTATATCCTCACATCTCTCTCTCATCTCCAGTCTCTCTCTCTCCTCTCGTAACCTCTCTCTCTCATGCCTCTCTCTTCTTCTTATATATATATATATATATATATATATATATATATATATATATATAAAAACTAATATTATATCTAAACCTCTCTCTGTCCTCAAATTTTTTCTTCTTCCTCACGAAACCCCACGCCCGAGCCCGAGCCCGCATCCCCAGCCCTAGCCCGCATCCCCAGACCTCGCCACCGACCTCCTCGTTGACCCTACCTCGTCACCCTAAACCACTTCTCCTCCTCTCCAATACCCTACGGCCCACGAATCCCCGAGCAACCCAAGAAACACCCGAACCCAAACCTTAGCCTATGCCTTCTCCATCGCCGCCGATCATCTCACCACCCTGACCTCACCCTCACCACTTCCTCCTCTCTCCCTTCATCCTCGACGAGACCCCCATAACTTCCGAGCACCCAGCAAACGACCCAACACCCGCAACCCAGAAAACCCACATCATCGATCACCCTCACCTCGCCTTCGTCTTCATCATCACCTCAACTTCCTCCGTCTCCTCACCTCCCTCTGCAACTCCCAACACCACCACCACCATCCTCGCCACCCTAGAATCCCCAACAGCAACCCTGATCAACTCAGGGAACCCACTACTCTCGCCATCGAAGGCAGCCCCGTCGCCAGCGCCTTCTCTCTTGTCCTCTATCCTCTGTCCCCTGAGTCTAGAGCCTGGCACCAGCAGCTACAAACACCATTCTTTTTCCATCCTTCTTTCTTTCTTTATTTCTTGCTTTCTTGATTGGTTCTTGGCCGTCGCCGGAGCTACACACGTCGCCGACAATCCAGACGACCCAGTCACCATTGTTTTCTAGCCCTATGACCACGACACACAGCTGCTCAGACCATGCCATCACCATGTCACAACCGTGCCACCTCCAGATCACGACCGTGCCACCTCCAGATCTCGACCGTGCCACCACCAGACCATGCACCAGATCATGACCAGACCACCCATGCACCAGACCCAGACCAGACCACCACCAGACCATGCAACGTATCCAAACCATGCCATGACCATACTATGCACCATACCCAGACCAAGCCATGACCGTGTCATCACCGTATCCAGACCGTGTCACGCCATGTGCCATGCTCCTGTGCCACGCCATGCCCACTTCGTGCTCAGCTCATGCCACTTATGTGCCACCATCGCATCAATCCTGTGTTACCGTAAGGTCCAGCACCGTGTTGTGCCATTTCACGCATCGTGTCGTGTTGTGTCGCACCAAGCCGCCTGCACATCGACCGTTGTTTCCGAAGCAAGTTTATCTTGCAACATGCTATGTTAATATATTTATATCCATATGAATAAAAATAATATATGTATTTTAATTATGCATCCAATTTTATAGTTTTACCGTTTTTTCATATCTGTTCGTATCCGTAATGTCAGTTGCATATCTAGTTGTATGCCGGAACTTCATTATATCATGTTACTTCTATATTAGTGCAACATATTATCTAGCTTGCATCATACATAGTAATGGATATACATATATATGTTATTACAGATAGACACATATGCATCCTGAAATTAGCACTATTTACCGTGATTCTGATATCAATTACAGTTTCACATTTGGTATCCATTTGATACATACGCACCACATGACATGTCCTGACACACTACTTGACTCGTTACTTAATCTTGTTACTAATGCCGACAATCCTAACTTGTTATCCTGACAGACGTAACCCGTTGTCTACATAGACAAAACATGTACCTGCTTGATCTTGTGTTGACATTAGATTCATATCATAAACACCTGACTTGAATACATAGCCTTAGGGGTAAGGGGAAATCAATAATGAAACCTGACTTGTAACTCAACAGTTCGATGCTTATACGTATCAGTCTTTATGGGCTAGGCCAGTCCCGAGATGATGATGCTGATATCATTCATCTGTACATGTTACATGTTTACTGCCTACCGGCACGTCTCAGATTCAACCTGAGAATCTTGACCATGGTCACGGGCACGCACGGGATACTATTGAGTTACATCGACTATTCCATTAAATTGATTTCAAAGACTTTAGAGTAGAAAACCTAGTAGCACTGTTTAGGTTACTCATCGCACTTCACATACACATACATACCTCATCGTTCATATCCGTCTTATTTTTTATATTCATGTTTACCTATATCGTTACATCATGGTTATTACTATTGTTGTCTTGGTATTATGACGCACTGACGTCTCGGTTTTGCATGGCCCAGTTCCTCTATCTCTATCGCAGGCTGAACAGGAGTACTTTAGCTGTCAAGCCGAGAAGTAAGGAATTGAGTTTAGTGATGTTTAGTTTAGTTATTTTCCGCAGCTTTCATTTCTTGATATGAGCCTATATTAGGACGTATTTTCATATGTTGTTTATTGGATATTAATATCATTTTCGCTTATACATTTCCTTGACTCTTTTATTGTGGAAAATGGACATGTACTGGTTAGTTTTATATTTTACTGTTCTTGATATCCTATAGACAGCCGTAATGTGACTGTGGAGAGATGATTCCTATCCATAAGTAGCATGGTTGGCTCTGTCACGTGCCATAGTTAGCGCACTCTGGGAAGCGGGGTGTGACAATGACCCTACTAGTTTTGAGCAAGCCATCACAAATGGAGACTCTGTGAAATGGCTAGATGCTATAAGATCCGACATGAAATCCATGTACACCAACAAAGTATGAACTTTGGAGGTTGCTCCTGAATGGGTAAAACCCTTTGAGAGCAAATGGATCTTCAAAAAGAAAATCGGTGCAGATGGAAAGGTTAAAACCTTCAAAGCTAGACTTATAGCAAAAGGATTTCGTCAGAGATCAGGTGTAGACTATGATGAAAACTTTTCTCCACTGGCTATACTTAAGTCCATCTGGATCCTATTTATCATTGCTGCCTTCCATGACTATGAAATCTGGCAAATAGATGTTAAAACCGTCTTTCTAAATGCTGATTTAAAAGAGAGCGTGTATATGACTTAGCCGGAGGGCTTCATAGACAGTGGGAGTAGCGAAAAAGTATGCAAGCTGCTTAAATCCATTTATGGATTAAAGCAGAAGTCATGGAATTAGAATATCTATTTTGATGTAGCAGTCAAAGAGTTTGACTTCATCAAAAATGTTGATGAACCATGCATCTATAAGAAGGTTTTAAGGAGCATTGTCATATTCCTCGTATTGTATGTAGATAATATTCTTCTGATAGGAAATAATATTCCTATGCTACAATCAGTCAAACTTTTCTTGTTACAAAAGTTCTCCATGAAGAACCTGGGTGATACTTCTTACATTCTGGGGATTAAGATCTATAGGGATAGATCTAAAAGGATGTTCGAATTGTCCCAGTCCAGATATATTGACACCATATTAAAGAGACTTAGTATGGAAGATTCCAAGCGTGGCAATTTAGCTGCTTGTCATGGAATCTGTAACATTTCGGAAAATATAAAATATTATTTTTGGAATTTAATATTAAAATAATATATTTCGCGAAAACTATTCGATTTGCGAAATGGGGATTTTAGTAAAATGGTATAAATATATACCAATATTTGTGAAATAATTGGAGATTAAAATGATTTATTTATTTAAAAATATATTTACCAGATTTGGCATTTTATAATTAATTATATGCAGTTTAAATAAAAATTGATTAGTGCACTACTAATCGCGATTAGGCCAAATCCGTCTTTTATAATTAATCATGGTCAGTGTACTATGACATGTTGGATTTTTGGTTGCATGTTGTTTCATTTGTATTTGTTGATATTTGGCATTAAAAGAAAAAGGAAAGAGAATGAGACACTTACTGGAGAGAGAGTGTGGCATGGCATGAATTATGAGAGGGTGAGCATAAGGAGAGTGAGGATGAGAGAGAGAGAGAGAGAGAAAGAGGGCTGTCTTCATTTTCCCCTCCCCATTATTTTCGTTCTACTTCTTCATCTTCAAGCTCCCCCACTTCTACCCTCATGTCTCATCTCAATTCCTTCACTAAAATCCTATACTTCCTTCATTAAAAAGATGCACAACCTCTCTACAAACCCAATGGATGCTTCAAAGTTGGATTTTGATCACTTTGAGCAACTCAAGAAAATTCTTGAGTTGCCAAATGAGATAATCCCTTCACATTTAGATTAGTATGTGTGTTTATATATCCTAGTTTAGTTTAGAAATTGATTTGGTTAGGTTATGTGATGTTTGGAAATTCCAAGAGAGGGTTTGGATGATTGTGTGGACTTGTGATGTTTAGTGGCTATTTACAAGACCCTGGTGTTGATTTTATAGCCAAGAACAGAGAATAGAACCCAAAATACGAACTTAGAAATTTCCCCGTGTCGTTTTGTGATGTTTTATAGCCTACAGGGTATATGGAGCTATCTAGGGAATTTTAAAGAAAATCAAACAAGTCCAGTGACCAAGATTATTGACCAGAAGACCACCACCCAAGTTCGAACCAATTCCACCCTAGAACGGCCTGCGAGCTCGGACATTCTGGCAATGTCTCCGGATTTCTGTAGGTGTCTGGTGTTGAGTTTTTGCCTGTAGCTCCTAATCCCTATAACCTATCTCATGTACTTTCTTGTTTACTCCCTATGAACCTGAGCTAAAATCTGGGAGCATATTGGATGGGTTTTGGTAAAGTTTCCCGATCTTGGAATTCTTGGTTTTGGTATTTGATATTGTATTAGGTCGTTGGACGTTTGTACGTCAACGACGAGGGTTGTTTGGTGGTTTTTGCACGCGTAAGCTATAGGTTCTAACCTATGAGCACTTCGTGTGCCATTTCGGTTTTCCGGACTTAATTTTAATAGCATTGTGACTATGTATTTATTGTAGGTACCTTCACGTGGATTCCGAGACGACGAATCACATCGACTACGGCTGAACAAGGAGTTCCGCAGGTGAGTAGATTTATATCTACGGGGGAAGTCGGGTGGATGGCGTATAGCACCCCCGCAACCATTGATATATGATTTGTAATTTGGAGACAAGATATGCCACGACTTAAGATTATAGTTTATGGTGTAGTGTGAAATGATATCATACAAAGGATGTCTAGAATTGATATATATATATAAGGATGTGAATCACGATATACATATGTAGTTGCAAGAGAATGAGTATGAGATTATAATGGCATGTATAAGGTCAATAAATACGACATGAGATTTATAAGATGACTTGATGTGAAATATTAATGTGATGAAAAGAGAATACGATGAAATGTGATGACTTGGTTTGATATGTCGTTATACGGATGCGGGTCGATATGAGATTGATATGGATGTGACCTGAGATATAGGAATATATATATATATAATGATGTGAATAATGAGTGATATATCGTACGAGACGTTAGGTCCGTACCCTCATTGTCATATAGGTTGATAGAATCCTTAATTGTTTAATGCCGCCGTACGATGGATTACCGTACGTGATGAGTTTTACCTGATGATTGATCCATATCCTTGACTAGAGGATGTCGTACGATGGATTATACCGTACGTGATGTTGTGAAGCTGGATGCCGATTGATAGATTCATCGACTCGGATATGTGATAGATATTTAATCCCGGTCTACACCGCTTAGTTTAGCAGTTACGTAGATGTTGGATTAGATACGTATACCTTGTAGCATTTCGCTTACGATGTATTTTATGCTACGTTCATGATATTCTCATTGCATTACATATACCTGTGCTAGTACACCTACACCATTATCGATGATGCGTATGTTACACTTACACAGATTGGCCGGCTCACACACTTTCATCATCGATAATTGTTATGTCACTACACAATAGAATTGCTACATCATGCTATGACTCTTAATTGTTCAGTACTGTCACATCACTATACTTGTCGCATGATATACTTGCTATGCTCACATCACTATACTTGTCGCATGATATACTTGAGATGCTCACATTTCTGTTCTATGTTTGCATACATCATACTTTATGATTATATGCATTGAGATGTTGTTTTCATGAGATTCTGGATTTGAGAACCGTGGTTATATTTCAGAAGAAAGTATGTATTGTTTTAAAAACCCGGTTTCTCTTGATATGATATTTCGAGTCATCCACCATGTGTTTTCTCGGTTCTGAGATTGGTATGTGAAACCCGATTCGAGGAGCGGTAGGCACCGTCTGCGGGTATATGGTGGACCCGGTAAGGTACTCCAGGGCAAGAAATGATTATCCTGGATTAGCCGATGAGCCTAGCAGAGGGAACACTACCTACCAGTGATAGTATTTAGGCTCGGCGGTTATCCGAAGGATACCGACTGGAGTCGTGAGATGATATGGGCCGATCCGGACTGACTGAGCCCGTGGGCCGATCCGGACTGACAGAGCCCGAGATATGAGGATTTGCGTATCGATGCTGGACATGGGTTTCATGATGTTTCGAGTGTCGATATTGGACACTCAGGTTCCATGATTTTGATGTGTCGTTGAAGGACACACGTTTGTTGATATCCTCATATTTACATGCATATGCTTTCATGATGTTTCGAGTGTCGATGTTGGACACTCAGGTTCGATGATGTTGTCATGTCATTGATGGACACGTAGATGATATCCACATGCATACAGGCATTGATTATATTGTTGGCATATATGCAGATACGGTCACCCTAGATATCATAATATTACCTTTATGATATAGTTGACCTAGGAATCGTTGTTTTATTCGATTTCTACCTGCTGATGTTTTCTACTCATGAGTTGGCAACTCACCCCCGTTGTGCCACAGTTCTTGCAGGTTGACCGTATGGATCAGTAGCGGTATCGCTGGCACACAGCTTGCATTCGGGTGATTTGCTCTGGTAGGTGGGACATATTGGATCGTGCCAACTCTTGTATTTATTATTCCTGTTGTATCTAGTTAACTCCATCAATCAGAAACTAGTATTTGTACAACTAGTAAGACTTGGAAAGACTTGTGGTTACGAGACTTAGAGTGATGGGTTATATATTCGCTTGGTGGGTTGATGTCTTGCTTATTTACATTATTCTTTTGTGTTGATCTTTATCGTTGGGTGTCGTATACATATATTTATGACTTGCGTAGTTGTGATTCCTCCGATTGGCGAAGAGCTAGCTCCCATTTAGGGATGCCTTTATTATTGTTATGTATATGTGGTTTTGGATCAAAATATACAAGGGAGATGCTGCCTAAATTTTTAAAAAAGACGAAACATGTTTTTCAACTTGTATAATCCACTTGGATATTCATGTTCCATTATCTATGCATTTAAGAAAACTTTGATTTCATCATACCTTTATTTCAAAACTTCACCTCTTATATTTTCTTTAAAAAGGTTTGGATTTCTGGGCTTCGGCTTACTTAAGTTATGTTACGCGTTTAGATGTTGCGTGATTTAAGTGCCGGTCACGAACTAAATTTCGTGTCGTGACAAATTTGGTATCAAAGCGCTAGGTTTAACCTTGGTTCGAGTCTAGGTTTGACTATGTGGAGTCTGGGGCGTAAATATTTCGGAACCTAGGATTGACCTTACAGAACTTAGACTTGAACATGGGGGTATTAGACCCGAACTTTCGTTGTATAGGTTGACCCTGATTGATGGAGTAGGTAAATCAAGTAGAGTGACGTACCGTGCATATGTTCCACGGCATACTTACGATATGATACTCCGCTTATGTAACCTTAGGATGTACATATCTTGAGATCCTTGATTCTCTTCGTTCCCATAATCATACATCCATTTGAGATCCTTGATTCTATTCGTTTCCATGATCATACCCTCATTGATTTCGTTCCTCCTTATGATCATGTATCCATTTTGAGATCTGTTGATTCTTTTCATCCCTTTGATTTATCTTCATCGATACATACTTGAGGTTCCTGTCACCATGGTTTAAGCTCGGATTGAGCTGCTGCTAGTGATGCGGTTAGGGCGAGCTCGTCATGGATGGGACTGACCATCGTGTTTTCTGGTTACATGGGAATGTATCGATTTAGTGTTTGTGTTGTGACCTCTCATTTGAGGCGAATGTTCGGTTTTGCACCGGTTGATCAGGCCATTGATAGAGACTGCCTGTTGTGAGAGGACTGTTGATGTACAGCCTACCTCAGAAATCGTGATGTTGTCTACCGTGCAGACGGATGACCCAGCTGTTGCTGAGATTGATGGGATGTCGTCTCCATTTTATCATTGTGACATTTCTAATGAATAAAACCTATTTTTTATAATATATGGTATTTATTCGTAATATTGGAATTTGTATGGTATTTTCTTGTAAATTAGATGTTTTTCTTGAATTTTGAAAATGTGGAATATTATAAATACAAAAAATAGATATTTTGATATTAATTACATATATATTCATTTATTAAAAATATAAGTTTTATTTATAATAGAAATCACATTTTCTAAGGAAAATTGTATTTTTAAACCTTTCGAGACTGTATGCTCCTTGTGAAGATCATCATCTCACACTACTAAGCCCGAGGATGTGCGATAATCCGCACCATCCCGAACGAGTTCCCCGAAATAGGTTGTAGCAGCACATTGTAAAGATTTGTTAAAAATACATATCTTGTAGAAAAAGGTTTTTTATAAGTTTGAGGTAGTTTTGTGTAAGATCATATTTTCCAAAACTATGTTCCCAAAGATTATCGTTCTATGTTACATATGTGTGTTTTGAGGAGGTAGGTCATTACCTCATGAACTATCTGAAGGTATAGCAAGGGTAATGATGTTTTATGTCGAAACTAAATTATATGGTATTTTTCTGTAAAAGTGCTATAAAAATTGAAATATAAATTCTTTTGATATGAAACTTGCCAATATGTTTTTTTAATGTTTAATGATCATGATGTGAGAGTTTGGTATTATTGTTTTAAAGAAAAATATGATTTTTAAGGAAAAACCGAATCAGAAGTCAGATTAACTCCACTTCCATCGGGTTTTAGAATTCTAACTTTATAGAATAGTAAGAAGAAGGGGGAGAAGGGACTTACTGGATTTTAGTGGAAAGGAGAGGAAAAGAAAGAAGTGGGAGGTGCCGGTGCGTCGTTTTGTCGCCGGAAACTCCTCGGACCGTCGTCGGAAGTTCGCCGGAGTTTCGCCCTTCGCTAACTCCACTTGTACACAAAAAGTCTATGGAATTTCCTTGAGAGTTTGGACAGAGATTTGGAAGTGAAGAGGGGTGAGTTTAGGTGTGGTATTTATAGGAAAAAATTAGGGTTTAGGGTAGATGAAAGGGGGTGATAAAAATTGTATTAAAATGGATTAAAGGTGTGATTTAATTTGCTTTGTAAATGTGCAGGGAAATTAAACCATACAAGGGTTATGGGGGAGTTCAAAAGTCCAAGAGAAAAGAAGAAAATTAGTGTTTCGGCCGAGTTGACCCGGCGCCGCCGACCGAGTCGCCCGTTCCGCCGGCCCGAGTCGGGGTCCATCTTCTTACCACGTGTCCCTGACGCTTTGACTACTGCAGTAGACTCGTTTGTTTTATGTGTGACTCTTGGTTTTTACGAGTTATGCACGTATAGACTCTTGGGCTTCTAAAAGATTAAAAGAAATTAAAATAAAAGTAATGTGTGGCTGATGGGATTTAAACTCTGGTACTTTGGTTCAGCAGTGCAGGGTCTTACCAATGAGCTACAAGCTCCTTCTTGCTGTTCAAAAGTAATTCATATACTTATAGTACTCACAGGAATTGTAAATACTCCAAGTATATATTAACTTTTAATCAAATTTATGTACACAAGAATTGGAGTTGTTACAGTCTACCCTCCTTACAAAAATTTCGTTCTCGAAATTTATAATTTATTTTAAGGACTAGTTTACAAATAGGTGAGGATATCTTGCACGCATCTCATCTTCCCTTTCCCATGTCGATTCTCCTGGAGTATTTTTTCTCCACATCACTCGAACCAAGTTGACTTTCTTGTTCCGAAGTGACTTCACTTTTCTATCTAGGATCTCAACAGGTTGTTGCTCACAAGATAAGTCGGGCTGTACAGTGAGCTCGGAATGATCGAGAATGTGTCTGGGGTCACTCACATGCCTTCTGAGTTGGGATATGTGGAATACGTTATGCAGTTCTTCCAATGAAGGTGGAAGTGCTAAGCGACAAACCACTTCACTGACTCGTTCGAGTATGTCGAACGGTCCAATGTATCTTGGACTAAGCTTACCCCGTCTTCCAAATCGAATCATTCCGCGGTTTGGAGATATCTTCAGAAATACATGATCTCCTGGATGGAACTCCAAATGACGGCGCTTTGCATCAACCCAGTGCTTCTGTCGATCTTGGGCTATGCACATTCTTTCTCTGATAGTACGAACCATATCAACAGTTGCTACTATCATCTCGGGTCCAAAGAGTTTCCTATCTCCGATGTCATCCCAACTTAATGGTGATCGACACTTCCTTCCATAAAGCGCTGCAAAAGGTGCCATTCTAATGCTTTCCTAGTAGCTGTTGTTGTATGAAAACTCTACAAAATGTAGGTGATCTTCCCACGATCCTCCGAAGTCTAGCATACACGCTCTAAGCATATCTTCCAAAATCTGAATAGTTCGCTCAGACTGACCATCTGTTTGAAGATGATAAGCTGTGTTGAAGTTCAGACTTGTTCCCAAGCTTGCTTGCAGACTTTGCCAAAATTGTGATCGGAATCTGGTGTCACGATCGAAGACAATGCAGACCGGTACTCCGTGAAGTCTCACAATTTCCTGTATGAGTTCATGGGTATCAGAGATAGTACATATTTGAAGATTTAAAATCTTACTTAGATTCTTACCTCCATGTACTTCTTTGCTAACGTCTCAGTTGATTGACCAACTCGAAATGGGATGAAGTGAGCTGACTTTGTGAGTCGATCCACAATAACCCATACCACATCGTTACCCTTTATGCTGCGAGGAAGAGCAGTCACAAAATCCATCATGATGTGTTGCCACTTCCATTCTAGGATTGGTAACGGTTGAAATAATCCAGCAATCCTGTGATGTTCAGCCTTTACTTGCTGACACACCAAGAATTTTGCGACACTTCTGGCTACTTCACGCTTCATTCCATGCCACCAGTAATTCTGACGTAGATCTTTGTACATCTTTGTATCTCCAGGGTGTACTGAGTAGGGAGAGCTGTGAGCTTCTTTCATTAACTCTTCCCGAACAGAACCTTTTGGTACACATAATCTGCTGCCGTATCTCAAGAATCCACTTTCATGGATGATGAAGTCTGTTCTGAGTCCATTCTCTACTTGTTCTCTGATCTTTTGCAATTTAGTATCACTTGCTTGAGCTGCTTTGATCTGATTGACAATGGTAGATTGAACTTGTAAATTCATCAAACTTGAAGCGTTACCTGGCATGACTACTTCAATCTCCATCTGATGCAAGTCTTGTTGAAGCTTCCACTGAGCGGTAAGATTCATTGCTAATGGTTGGCGACTAAGGGCATCAGGTACCATATTCACCTTCCCTTGGTGATATTGCAGGTTGATGTCAAAGTCTGCTATGAGTTCTAACCATCATCTCTGCCGCATATTAAGCTCTTTCTGAGTAAACACATATTTCAGACTCTTGTGATCTGTGTATATGTTTACTCGCTCACCAAGAAGATAATGGCGCCAAATCTTAAGAGCAAAGATAACGGCTGCCAACTCCAAATCATGCGTCGGATAATTGCGCTCATGAATCTTCAGCTGTCTTGATGCATAAGCCACAACCTTTCCGTGCTGATATAGAACACATTCTAATCCCTTACCGGATGCATCGCAATGCACTTCGAATCCTCCAGATTGGTCCGGTATAACGAGAATAGGCGTTGATGTCAACCTTGACTTGAGTTCTACGAAAACTTGTTCGCATGCTTCTGACCACACGAATTCTTCATCTTTAAGTGTGAGCTTGGTCAGGGGTGTTGCTATCTTCGAAAAGCCTTCAATGAACCTTCGGTAATATCCAACTAGACCCAAGAAACTCCGAATGTCCTTCACTGACTTTGGTGTCGGCCATTCGCTTATTGCTTAAACTTTAGCTGGATCCACAGAGATTCCTTCGCCTGATACGATATGTCCAAGAAAACCAACTTGATCTAGCCAAAACTCGCACTTGCTGTACTTGGCGTAGAGTTGATGTTGTCGTAGAGTTTCCAAGACAATTCATAGGTGCTCGGCATGTTCTTTCCGACTCTTAGAATACACCAGGATGCCGTCAATGAAGATGACAACGAACCTGTCTAAGTACTTCTGGAAAACTTGATTCATTAGGTTCATGAATATTGTTGGTGCATTGGTCACTCCAAATGGCATCACAAGAAATTCGTAATTTCCATAACGAGTTCTGAAAGCCGTTTTATGGATATCAGATTCCTTGACCTTCACCTGATGATCCTGAATGAAGATCTAATTTGAAGAAAACACAAGATCCACTTAGCTGATCGAATAAATCGTCGATACGCGGTAGCAGATACTTGTTCTTTATCGTTACTTCGTTCAAGGCTCTATAATCGATGCACATTCTGTATAAACCTTCCTTCTTCTTCACAAGCAGTACTGGAGATCCCCAACTTGAAGTGCTGGGACGAATCCATCCTTTCGCCAATAATTTGTCTAACTGAGTTCAGACTTCCTTCAAACCTTCCGGACTTAATCGATAAGGTGCTTTGATCACCGGTTGTCCTCTTGGTACTAAATCAATGCTGAATTCAAGAGCTCGATCGGGAGGCAAACCTGATATATCGTCAGGAAACACATCGTCGAACTCTCGAACCACTTCTGGCTTGGATCTTTCCTCCGCTTGAATTGCTGCAATCACTGCCTTCTTTGGTTTCGCCTTGTAAGTACTTGGCTTCAGGGTATGGTCTCCACTTTTGAAATAAAAGACCAGATGGTCTGGAATCTCGAACACTAAGCTCCTTTGACAACAGTCGATGGTAGCATAAAATGTTCCGAGCCAATCCATACCTAGAACCACATCAAAGTTCGATATGTCCAGCACCTTGAAGTCAGCATAGAATTCTCTGCTGCAGACAACTACTGGACACAAGTTGTATCCTATTGTTGCCTTTAGAATGTCGTTCCCTGAACTGACATTCCAGCTGGATACAAACGGTGTGACTGGAATCGCATGAGTTCGGATGAACCGTTGCGACATAAAACAATGAGATGCTCCAGTATCGAATAGTGCTAGTTCAGGAAGTGAGGCTACTAAGATTGTACCTAAGGTATGTGGGATATGTTTTAGGTATAAAGGAAAATATGTAGGTAGGTGTTAAGACTGAAAGAAAAACTTGAGAAGAAAGGGTTACCAGTGATGACTTGGCCAGCGGCCTCAGCTTCTTCCACGGTCATCGTGAAAGCCTGTCGCCGTGGTACATTCCTCCTGGCCGGAGGAGCATTCCTCGGAACAATCCGTTGAGCTTGATGGAACTGGCGAGGAGGAGGTGCAGTCGGTGGTCCTCTAGGTGGTGGAGCAGGGAGAGCGAGTCTTGGAGTAGGTGCCTGAAAGGCTGGTCTCTGCTGATAATTGATTGCTGGCCTGGGTGCAGCAATTGGGTTGTGTCTTCTGGGACAAGACCCAATATCATGAGTAGCTGGGCCGCAGACTAAGTAAAGACGGTTGGCTCACCGGCAGTCTTTCATCAGATGCCCATCTCTCTTGCAGTAGGTACAAAAGGCTGGACTGTGCCGGTTGATTGGTACTCCCGGTCTCCTTGGCACAAAATGGCCTTGATGAGGCTCCTCCTGCCATCTGGTTGGCAGGGCGCTTCACTCCAGCAGATTGAGATATGCCCCTCATCTTTACCACTACCTCATAACGGCCGGTAGCTTTCAGAGCCGATTCGTGGGTCGTAAAATCTCCTGTGGCTAGTGTAGCCTGGATCTCCGAATCTAACCCTTATTGGAATCGACGGGCTTTGATATCATCCGTCGGTATCAGGTATGCCGTAAATCTGTTAAAGTATTGTGTTAGCTGTGTAGTATGTGATATATTGAAAAAATCGAATTATTGAGACATATCTTACCGACTGAGCATGGTGAACTCAGCGTCATATTCATCTACTGACTTGGTCCATATTGAACCTTGTTGCAGATGGATGAACTGCTGTTCCATGTCGAACCTGGCAGTCTCAGGGAAGTACTTTGGGTCGAACATGTCACGGAAAGTCTTCCATTCAATCGGCTGGGCGAGACGGCTTTCTTCCTCCTTCCACCAAACCCGTGCATTGTCTGTGAGCTGTAATTTCGCAACACGGACCCAAGCTATCTCTGGCACTTGTGCCGCTGCCAGATCATCTTCGATGCTTTGAGCACATTCCTCAGCTCCTAGAGGGCTCTCTTTTTCTTAAGAATTGTTTGGGATGCAAGGCCCTGAATTGCTTCACCCCAGGTGCTTCTGCCTCTGGTCGGTTCATCAAGATAGCAGTCTGCTGCTGCTGTCCTTCTAGGAGGCTACGGATCGCCTCAATCAGAACCGTCTGCTCGTTGATCAGAGCAGCTACGGAAGGTGTAATCGGTAGGGGAGGTGGAGTGCTGTTAAAGTTGGTGCTGGTGTTGTTCGGGAAATCCATAACCTTGAATGAAAATTTTGGGTTAGGATAGATTCAAAGTATATGAAATGGTAAGATTCTAGGAATGTGAATTGTAAAGAATGTTTTTAGTTTCTGGTTCTTGTGTTATATTGCTTAGGTTGTCCATACAGTGCTGAACTGCATGGTAGGGTTCCAAACAGCTCGGACCTGCATGGGCCACCAATAAAACCTGTCACGCCCCGCTTCCCGGTGTACGGCGAAGGAGACGGGACGATGCCTCTACGTATTTACTCAGAAGTAAACACTCTAAGCGTATCTAAGCAATATAAAATAAATATACACAAGAGACAAATGACAATAGATATATATTGAACAGCAACTTTATTTATTCACATTCTTTTTACAATACATCTGAAAAGTAAATGCATGGAATGAAAAGCAATGCCTAAATAGTGGCATAACAGAAATGGAAAGTACTGAAATGGAATGTACAAGTATCTAGAGCTCCGGGTCAAAGGCTAGCTGATCCAAGTCCTCGCTGGTAGGCTCGATCTCCTGAAGGTCTGATCCACCTGACAACATTCTAAAGAAGAAAGAGAAGGAATGTCGTCACCGAACAATCACTCGGTAAGTCCCAAAGATAAGGGAGAAGCAGAATAGACAGAGAGAGAGTGTGTGTAATTTTTAAAGTGGTATTATAGTGTTATAATGTTGTATTTAGTGTTAACGCTATTGTTTGTAGCTTGGTACAGAAGAGGCCAGTGTATACGAGAGGAGTCTCAGTAGACCAGAGACTAAAGTGGAAGGAATACAAGGAACCGTTCAGTCACAGTATAACGACAATTGAATTCAGGTTAGGTGTCTTAATGGTTGCAGTCTCGTGCCGCTTCTAACACCTTCTGTACCAATTTACCCTTTAAACCCCGTGATATCTTGATTGTATTGAATTGTAAATTGTATTGTATTATATTATAGATTGTATAGATGGATGACTTGCCAGAACCATGATATCAGTAAATAGATGTAACAGGAGAATCATGTAGATAGATGTACATCCATGGTTCGGTTCGGTCAATACAGATTGAATAGATTGAACGGATTGATTATGTGGATTCATGGATTCATATTGTAATGTAATTTTATACTTGAATCTCATTCAAGTCAGATTGATTATATTGAGACTCAGTCTGAGTCAGACAATTAGAAAAGAAATTGAATCCTGAATTAGGTTTTGGTGTTATCGGTAACCGCTGCACATGGATGGCAGGATTTGTGTCTTTTTCAAAGACGATTACCGTGTTGATAACACCGTTTATTAAGTTGTCTACCTTAAATAGGCAAGCACCCATATCTCCGGCTCCCTGAGGCTCAAGAGACTGGTCCCGCTTAAACCTATGTTTACTAAGGTCCTTATTGTAATTTAGTATAACTTGTGGGGGTTTTATGTAAAAATAATTTTGTATAATTTCAAAATACACCTCAAGTATTTTATTATCGTCTTTAAAGTTTTCATGGATGTATATTTTAACATTGTGACATTTCTAGTGAATAAAACCTTTTTTCATAATATATGGTATTTATTCGTAATATTGGAATTTGTATGGTATTTTCTTATAAATGAGATGTTTTCTTGAATTTTGGAAATGTGGAATATTATAAATACTAAAAATAGATATTTTGATATTAATTACATATATATTTATTTATTAAAAATATAAGTTTTATTTATAATAGAAATCACATTTTCTAAAGAACATTGTATTTTTAAATCTTTCGAGACCATATGCTCCTTGCGGAGGTCTGCATCTCGCACTACTAAGTCCGAGGATGTGCGATAATCCACACCATCCTGAACGGGTTCCCCAAAATGGGTTGTAGCGGCACATTGCAAAGATTTGTTAAAAATACATATCTTGTAGAAAAAGGTTTTTTATAAGTTTGAGGTAGTTTTGTGTAAGATCGTATTTTTCAAAACTATGTTCCCAAAGATCATCGTTCTATATTATATATGAGTTTTGTGAGGAGGTAGGTCATTACCTCGTGAACTATCTAAAAGTATAGCAAGGGTAATGATGTTTTATGTCGAAACTAAACTATATGGTATTTTTCTGTAAAAGTGCTATAAAAATTGAAATATAAATTATTTTGATATGAAACTTGCCAATATGTTTTTTTAATGTTTAATAATCATGATGTGAGTGTTTGGTATTTTTTTTAAAAGAAAAATATGATTTTTAAGGAAAAACCGAATCGGAAGTCGGATTAACTCCACTTCCGTCGGGTTTTAGAATTCTAAGTTTTTAGAATAGTAAGAAGAAGGGGGAGAAGGGACTTACTGGATATTAGTGGAGAGGAGAGGAAACTAAAGAAGTGGGAGGTTCCGGTGCGTCGTTTCGTCGCCGGAAACTCCTCGGAACGTCGTCGGAAATTCGCCGGAGTTTCACCCTTCGCTAACTCCACTTATACACAAAAAGTCTATGGAATTTTCTTGAGACTTTGGATAGAGATTTGGATGTGAGGAGGAGTGAGTTTAGATGTGGTATTTATATGAAAAAATTAGGGTTTAAGGTCGATGAAAGGGTGTGATAAAAATTTTATTAAAATGGATTAAAGGTGTGATTTAAATTGCTCTGTAAATGTGCAGGGAAATTAAACCATACAAGGGTTATGGGGGAGTTCAAGAGTCCAAGAGAAAAGAAGAAAATTAGTGTTTTGGCCGAGTTGACCCGGCGCCGCCGACCGAGTCTCCCGTTCCGCCGGCCCGAGTCAGCGGAGTCGGGGTCCATCTTCTTGCCACGTGTCCCTGACGCTTTGACCACTGCAGTGGACTCGTTTGTTTTATGTGTGACTCATGGTTTTTACGAGTTATGCACGTGTAGACTCTTGGGCTTCTAAAAGATTAAAATAAATTAAAATAAAAATAATGTGTGGCTGATAGGATTTGAACTCTGGTGCTTTAGTTCAGCAGTGCAAGGTCTTACCAATGAGCTACAAGCTCCTTCTTGCTGTTCAAAAGTAATTCAAATACTTATAGTACTCACAGGAATTGTAAATACCCCAAGTATACATTAACTTTTAATCAAATTTATGTACACAAGAATTGGAGTTGTTACACATTTATTACGATTTGTGTTTGTGATCCGAGTATCACTCTTATATCGCTTGGATTTGAGTTTTGATGATTGAGTTTCATGATATTGTTTTCGTGCATCATGGCTGCACCTATTGGGTATTTACATTTTTGTGCATAGTTATTGCACCTGATATATGTTTTATACACCGTTGTGTTGGTTTATGATTTGTACAAATCTATTGCACTTGATTTCGATTTTGTGCCTTGGTTGCACATATTTATAATTCCATGGATTTCGATACCGTCGACGAGATTTTGTGCATGTTGTACGCACTCAATTTAATTTATGCACTCGGTATAGCTTACATGTGCTTGCAGTGTATTGATATGGATTTTGTGCACGTAGTTGCACATGCTTGTGATTTTATACACCCTGGCATGCTCGGTGTTGTTTTTGTGAGCATTTGAGATATGGATGAGTTTTCGTGCATTGATTGCACCGGATTTGTATTTCGTGCATTGATTACACCGGATTTGTATTTCGTGCATTGATTACACCAGATTTATATTTCATGCATTGATTACACCGGATTTGTATTTCATGCATTGATTGCACCGAATTTGTATATCGTGCATTGATTGCGCCGGATTTATATCTCGTGACTTGATTGCACCGGATTTATGTCTTGAGCATTTGTGTTACCAGATTTATGTTTTATGTGCGTTTGCACTTGACGTTCGTTTTCGTGCGCTTTACTGCACTGGGCATTTATACGGCCCTGACACGCTTGGGTTGGATTTTTGCGCATATTAGGCGCTTGGTATTGGATTTTGTACGCATCGGATGCACTTGATTTAGATTTCATTCGTACTTGACGGATGCACTTGATTTGGATTTTCGCGCATGTTGGGCGCATGATATGAGATATGATTTTATGCACACCGGATGCACTCGATTAGGATTTTCATTCGTGCATGTTAGTTGCATTGGGTTGAGATTTTCATGCACTATAGATGCACTTGATATTATTACTGTGCACATCTGTTGCACTGGACAGATGATTTCGTGCACACCCATTGCACTTAGTTTAGTTTTGTGCACATTCGTAGCACTTTTATTTGGCTTTCATTTCCGTGCGCACCAGACGTACGTGATTGTTGGATATGCCTTTCGAGGCTGATTTTGCTCTTGAGCACCTTATTTTTATGATGGGCACTATACTATATAGTAGCCGAACAGGACTTATCTGAGGACAATAACTGAATACTTGCATGCATTAAAAGTTTAACAAAAGGTTTTCAAAAAGGAGCTATAGTCTCGCTATTTCCTATGTGTCCGCGAGCGACACAAACGTTATAAAGGAAAACCTTTTAGGATATTTCACAATGGCGGAACATATATTTGAGCAAAACATATATGATCGTATATTTACTACTTTACAAATGAGCGTCCGTCACATGTGCCGTGAGTTACGCATCACACGACGATTCAGAAAAGATTTTGCATGTGTTTTATTCTGTTTTAGGAGATTTTTTCTAAGGATGCGTACTATACACGTATTATAGTATTTGACTAGTGTATATTGGATTTCAGTAGTGGATTTCGAGATCGGTGTCTCCGTTGTAACTCCGATAATTTGCATGCAAATACGATGATTTGCATGACGCTTGACAGAGTTCGATTTTGAGTTTCGTACTCGTTTTCAGGCGCACACGATGCGCTGTGGTATTTCTATATCTTCCGTGATTTCGGTGCCCTGTTGATTTGAGCTGATTATTGAAATGTTTTAGCATTTGGGGGTTTAAATTTAAATTCGGGGACCGAATTTATTTAAGGGTGAAGATTGTAACATTTCGGAAAATATAAAATATTATTTTTGGAATTTAATATTAAAATAATATATTTCGCGAAAACCATTCGATTTGTGAAATGGGGATTTTCGTAAAATGGTATAAATATATACCAATATTTGTGAAATAATTGGAGATTAAAATAATTTATTCATTTAAAAATATATTTACCGGATTTGGCATTTTTATAATTAATTATATGCAGTTTAAAAAAAATTGATCAGTGCACTACTAATCGCGATTAAGCCAAATCCGTCTTTTATAATTAATCATGGTTAGTGCACCATGACATGTTGCATTTTAGGTTGCATGTTGTTTCATTTGTATCTGTTGATATTTGGCTTTAAAAGAAAAAGAAAAGAGAATGAGCCACTTATTGGAGAGAGAGTGTGGCATGGCATGAATTATGAGAGGGTGAGCATAAGGAGAGTGAGGAAGAGAGAGAGAGAGAGAAAGGGGGCTGCCTTCATTTTCCCCTCCCTATTATTTTCCTTCTAATTCTTCATTTTCAAGCTCCCACACTTCTACCCTCATGTCTCATCTCAATTCCTTCCCTAAAACCCTATACTTCCTTCATTAAAAAGATGCACAACCTCTTTACAAACCCAATGGATGCTTCAAAGTTGGATTTTGATCACTTTGAGCAACTCAAGAAAATTCTTGAGTTTCCAAATGAGATAATCCCTTCACATTTAGATTAGTAAGTGTGTTTATATATCCTAGTTTAGTTTAGAAATTGATTTGATTAGGTTATGTGATGGTTGGAAATTCCAAGAGAGGGTTTGGGTGATTGTGTGGACTTGTGATGTTTAGTGGCTGTTTACAAGACCCTAGTGTTGATTTTATGGTCAAGAACAGAGAATAGAACCCAAAATACGAACTTAGAAATTTCCCCGTGTCATTTTGTGATGTTTTATAGCCTACAGGGTATCTGGAGCTATCTGGGGCATTTTAAAGAAAATCAGACAAGTCCAGTGACCTAGATTATTGACCAGAAGACCACCACCCAAGTTCGAACCAATTCCACCCTAGTACGGCCAGCGAGCTCGGACATTCTGGCAATGTCGCCGGATTTCTGTAGGTGTTGAGTTTTTGCCTGTATCTCCTAATCCTTATAACCTATCTCATGTACTTGCTTGTTGTTCATATCAGATTTTTGCATTTTTATACCATCCATTCTTAACCACATTATATATAAATAGGTACTTTTAATCCATGTATGCTAAATAGTTGCAGGTTATAGGCTCTCAGCTCTTTACAGTGAAATTCATGAAAAGTCGCAACAAATGTGGGACTACGACCAACAAACAGAGAAATACGGGTTTCCGCACACTATCCGTATAATTCCGCCTACCAGTTCAAGGAACAAATGGAAAATCATTGAGCATTTCAATACACAAAGCACAAGGGCAGTACAAGATCCAAGACTTCAAACGTGGAGCTCAAGGCAAAATTCCACTGTTGAATATCTAGAAGAGAACTGAAGAGTTTTTGAGAAACCAAGTGTTCCAAACAGAAGATAAAAGCAACAGAAAGAATCCCTAAAAAAATTGATCACACAAAACCATCAAATGGCCGCGGAACCACGGCCAAACAGGCACATCTGCCGCGGTTCCACGGCCGTGCTCTGCACGTGTCGGTGGGGTGTCGGTGCTTTGACTCAGTTTTTGGGGTTGTTTTGTAATTTCATGTATGGATCAGAATGTAAACCTAGGGTTTTTCCTATCTATAAATAGGAGAGTTCAAAGCCAAATGAAGGGGTGCCTCTTTTTAGGGTGCCTCTTTTTGGAGGAGGCCTCTCTTTATTTTTATGGCTCTTTTTAATTTCTAGATCTAAATTTAAATTTCATTGTAATGCGTTTTTGAGAGGACATCAATAAAGTAAGCTTTTTATTTATCTCGCATTCTTTTTATCGTACCGGTAATTTTTTTTTATTAAACCAGTAATAGAAATTTATCTGTTTTTTCCTTATAATGAATTTTATTGTCATCTCTCTAATAAGTGAGTAATTTCTCACTTGTTAGGGAAGGAGAGGGAAGGTTTGAGAGAAGAAAATCTCTCTCACTCCTTTCTTTGCCCTAATAATTTTAAATACGGACTCTCTTTAATTCAACCATAATCCGCTCACTACGGCACCCTATCCTACATGATAGCGGTGATTCCCTAATTAGACCGGTTGTGGTTGAATTAACCGGAGATTAGGGCTAAAAGCCAAGAACGGACGGACAAGGACCAAAAGGAAGAAACTAAGTTTCTTCCCAGTCGTGCTAATCCCCGTTTTTGCCGATTACCCTAACACCTCTATTCACAACTAAGGCATTGAAAGAAGTGAGAAGATCTCTATTTCGAACTAACCTAATCCTAACCCTAGCAAGCTTTTTATCAACTTATTCGCATTCATAGATCTTAAAACAAAACCCAACTTAATTGGATTTAACTCGTTAGAACATAAAGAAAAAGATTCCTTCTCCCTGTGGATCGACCCGTACTCAACCGGCTAGCTACCAAGCGACACCGTCTTGATTGCAGTAAATTTAAACACAGAAAATCTCTACCAATCAAATCGCGCCGTTGCCGGGGAGACGGTAATTTCTTTCTTTGTGTAATTTCGGGTTAATTAAAAATTTAAAAATATAAAAATTGAAAAACCTAAAAAAAATAAAATAAAAAATAAAAAAAACCAAAATAAAAATCATCTTGTTATTTTTGAAAGGTTTTTGTGCAAGTGTGCAGGGTTGGAGCAAACTGTGTTTCAGATCTGAAGCAAATTCAGTAAACAAATCAATATTCAGGAGATCCAGACAAAAAGAGAAAAACAAACTCATCACAGAGAACAATTTTGAAGCAATCAAACATCTGAACAGTCGCGGAACCCCAACATAATCGACAGTTTGACCGCGGAACCGCGGTCAAAGGGTGACATCAGCAACCCAAAAATCTCTGTGAGTATCTCATTTCTCATCTCCTTTCCTCTGCACTCCACTGAAAAAAAATTCCTGCAGGTTTCTTTGCATAGATTCTCTTTCTCCTATCCAATAAATTATTTTTGTGCAGGATTCTTTGCGCAGCCTAATAAAAAAAAATTTGCAAGTGTTTTAGATTTTTGGTGTGTTACTGCTTTGCATAATTAATACGGAATCTAAGGAGCTATAACACCAATTAAGATTGGGTGGGGATTTCATTACCCTTCTTAAGACCCCAAAAATCACTAAAAAGCATATGCATCACCCTTGAGCTAAATTAAAAAATAGCTGGACTCAGCCAACTAAGGACTGTCATGCTCATTAGGACAGAGGAAGGTTGTGGGCATTCAATCGTTTATCTAAACTTGACTTTGTGGTGTCTATACTAGACAAGTGAGAAAGGTGATTTTAAAAGGCTCGTCTCACGGTGATTCGTGAGTGGAACCCTCCTTTCTTCATTTGTGATTACCTAGCCACAATTGGCAGTGAAGAGACAATATGAGAGATATCTCACAACTTGTCACTTTGGAACAGTTAGGAGCGGTCTAGTGGACTTAAAAGACCATAGCTCTAGGTTTGATTGTGCATGTTTTAACTGTGATTGTTTGAAGTAATTCCGTATACATTCTTGCAAAACTCTTTCAAAAATTTCTAAACTCCAAAAACAAACAATTTTTTTTTACAAAAAAAAATTTAAAAAAAATCACATTCTTTTTCTTCTCCTTTCTCTCATTACATCATGGGTACCCCACCTCGCAAAACTCTTGCCGAACTTTGGTACCCACAACCAGACATTACTTCCTACGGTTCTTGTTTTGGTCGAATTTCGAACGACCCCTCCATGCCCAAAATTTCTTTGAAAGATTGGATAGACGCATCTAGGACAACCAATTGGACTCCGCAATCCACCTTGTATCAACCATTTCAACCTTCACCACCTTCTTACGTTAATACACCTTTTTCGAGTCCTGTTGTAACTCCGAAACCCATGTCTATTGCTGAACATATTGAACAATCTCGTAACCGATCTTTCACTCCTTTCACCAATGCGAATTCTTTGGATCAACAATTCCATTCACCTTCTTATCTGTATTTTGATCCTACCCCTGTCCATCCATTCTATTCTTATCCATCCTACCCAACTTTTACACCTTCCCTGGACATTGCTTCTACACAGCCATTTGGGAGTTTTCAGTATCCAAACAAATTTGAATCTTTTACTGAAACTCCTTCACAACCTATGTATAGTCTGGAACAGTCGTTGGAAGACTTTAGGGTAGCATCATGCCAACAGATGATGGATCTGAATGCGTTCATGGCCGCCCTCATACAACCTAGTGACCTGGTAGCTGGTTTCCAATTAGCTCCAAATTCTCCAATGTATGATGAGACGGTTGGTGATTGAGTGAATTCTCAATGTGTATATAGAAAATGTATAGAAATCACAATCAAAAATATTTTTGACCGCAATCAATAACGGTGTCGAATTGTAGCGCGTTAGTAAGTGCGGATCGTCCACAGGGATTATGTGATTTGTTCGTATTCGTTTTATTTGAATTGAAAATTTTAGAGAAAAGAAAAGAAAACGATTCAAGATTTATATCAATGAATTTCAAGAATTGTCTAGATCTAGTCTAAAATCAAGAAAGCATTATAAATCAAGAATCAAGAATTGATAGAATTCCAATCGATTTAAGTTTCAAGAATTGAAGTGAACCTCGTAGGAGTCGATTAAATCTATAGACGTGACGAAGACTAGCGATTGCGTTTTCTTATCCATTAATGAATTGATGCTAGATCGATGACGATTTATCGAGGTTTAAGGATCTTGCGAAGAAACTAGGGTTTCCTCATCTCATCCTTTGTCTTTTCGATGAATCTCATTCACAAGCTAGTTTCTAGTAAATCAAATAATCGATTGTTGATCTCTAGTTCCGAGCGAAAATAATCAAGAAAGCACTTCGTATCGAAACTAGATCATAGATCATTTGATTTTCAAGAATTTACAAACATTATAGGACTTAAGAAATGTTTCAAGATTTGTCAACTTCATCATCTATTGATTCTTTTGACTCCTCCACGAGTGGAGTTTTACTCAAGCATCATCACAAAGAACACATTCAAGAATCTAGATTGAATCATTATGCTTGAATTGAAAAGATAAGAAAGATAAAAGAATTTCACCTTTATTTATCGACAAATTCGTTACAAATCTCTCAAAATCTACAAGAGTAAGGAACTAGATCGTCGATTTTGGCGTCGCTCGGCTCCTTGAGTCGCGGATCGGCTTTTATCACTTGCTCCGATGAAGTCCGGCTTCGCTTCTAAAGGCTTTGAAGGATTCTTTCTTTGATTGAACTCAATGATCTTGAACTTTTGGCTTTTTGATTGGATTAGGGTTAAGGTTTTGAGGCACAAGTTGTGTCACTCAACTTGTGGGAAGAATTGTTGAACAACCTTTAGAAGTGAAGCCTAGGGTTCCTTTTATAGCCTTAAGAATGGTTAGCTTCCCTTGTAAGCTTAGTTTAGGTTAGCTTCTCTCATAAGCTTGGTAGTTAGGAGGAAGGTTCTAGACTTAGTTAGTTAGGGTTAGCTTCCTTCATAAGCTTGGAGGTTAGGGAGAAACTTCTAGGCTTTAAGGTAGTTAAGGGGGAAGCTTGCTTTAGAAGCTTGGAGTGTTTAGCTTTGATCAAGGAGCTTTGCTGATCTGGCAGAAGACTCTGGATAATTCTGGAATTTGCCATAGGTTGCTGAGGTGTAGGCACTGAGAGAATAATTCTGCAGTGAAGCTTTGCTGACGTGGCTGTCATGTGACCGCGGATCCGCGGCACATGCCTGCTCTGGCCGCGGATCCGCGGCCATTATGGTGCCTTGGTGCATCAACTTCTCTGTGGTGATTTGTTCTGTCTTTGGGATTATTTTCTGATGTGCTGAATCTTGTAATACCCTTTTGTTTATTTCCAGATCTCAAGTCATTGAGTTGGCGTATTTTATCAGCATTTTGACAATTTTGGCTCGGTTCCTAGAATTTCCTGCACAGACTTCGAAACAAGTGTTGCGCTACACAAGAATGATGCGATGCCATGATAAATACTCAATTTCTCTTAAAATGCCGATTTTAGTATACAACACAGGTAATCTGGTATTTTACAGCTGTTTTGTTAATATGTGCAATATGAATACCTGAATACCTTTAGATGAATGCAAATGATAAGGAAAATGACGTGTTAAAAATACATTATTTTCGACTGATCAAATTCCCCCAAACTTATTTTCGGTCATCTCGAGCGAATTGTTTTATTAAAAAGAGAAGGAGAAAATAAAGAAAGAGAAAAACTAACTAGCACAATTTCGTAGGCAACACGATTGCACTGAGCATGTGCAACAAGCCTTTAAACCTCTAGGTGTCCCTAGTAGGAGGAGTGTTGTCACCTGAGAGTTTTCAGCGGATTGCACCCACAAAATCCAATAATAAAAGAATGACCGTGAAAGTTACATTTAAAGATAAGAATTGTAAAAGAAAGACTTTGAAAATTAGGGTTTCCAACTATTCTAGCTTTTCGGTTGTCATGAGCCCTATCTTAATAGTCATAAAAAAAATGTTAGAAATCACATCATCCCTCAATAAAACATCGTCTTTATTCTTCATTCCTACCTTTCTTCCAAACATCGATCATATAACCCTACGTGTGTGTAATGAACATCCTTACACCCGGAGAATTCAATTCAAGCTATCATACTTTTGTCCATCTGCCTCAGTACTTTTTAATTAATGAATATTTAGATGAATTTGCTCACACACTTTCATGCAACCGTTAATACTTCTTGAGGTACTAACCGACTGATTACTCATGTGCTTGCTTATTTGGTGTTTTTCCTCGTCTTGCACCACCTAAGGCTTAGCAGTGACTCCCAGACCAGTTGGCCTTAGAGCACTAGGTGAAGAGGCACCCTCGCTATATTTTTTTATTGCTGCCTTGGCGATAACAAAACCAGTGTTCATTTTTCTCACCATTTTATATTTTATTCATTTTTTTATTTCCTTTATACTTTGGCTTTAAGACAAGAGTATTTTAAGGTATCCTCTACTATCCCGAGTTTCAAGACGTGTGTAAGTGCGAATAGTAGGGTATCAACGTTCAAAATGTTTGGCTTCCAGAATAGGAACTATTTTTCAGACTTATTTTTATCCTCAGATTAGTGACTTCCTTCATCTTACTAACCCTTGGGACAACGGCTCATAACTACTTATTACTAGTTCGTATAAGAAAACTTCTAATTTTCTAGGTTTTCTTAAATTTTTCCAATCTTTTGGATGTAATTTTTCACTATCTAATCTTTTATTATCTTATTTATGTACAAAATATTTTTATTTTTTGAAAAATTTTATAGGTTTTCAAATGTTTTGTGCTTATGCAAAGTGATATGCAAATGATGCGAAAATAAGCACAAACCTCCCCCAAACTTGTTTTCAACAGTGTACTCACTGTTGCCTTCTGCTAAATCTCAAAAACCTGTAAGCCTGAGAGGAATTTTATTAACGGGGGCAAAATATATAAGTGAAGATCCTCCCCCAAACTTATTATTTTCACTCACCTCCATTCAAAAGATGATGCAGTAATTTACAGGACATGGAGGTGAGACGGAGGAATTTTAATCAAGATAAAATGGCTCCTGTAAGAACAGGAGCTCCTCCGTGGGGTCAGTGGAAAAATACGGCTTTAATCTATGTCTATTCACTTTAAAAAATGTGTCGTTTTTAACATTTTCTACCTCAACTGCCCCGTGCGGGTATACAGACCGCACAATGAAAGGTCCCTTCCACCGAGATCGTAACTTACCTGCGTGAAGGTGTAGTCGTGAATCATAAAGAAGGACTTGTTGACCAGGTGTAAATGTTTTCCTCAAAATGTTTTTATCGTGAAAAACCTTAGTCCGATTCTTTACAATTACAGCGTTATCATAAGCTTCATCGCAGAGTTCGCTTAGCTCATTTAATTGCAGCTTCCGAAAGTTGCAGGCTTGATTTAAGTCAAAGTTGATTTCTTTAATAGCCCACAGTGCTTTATGCTCAATCTCGACTGGCAAGTGACAAGCCTTCCCAAACACTAACCTATATGGAGACATCCCTAGATCGGTTTTATATGCTGTTCGGAATGCCCAAAGAGCATCCGTCAATTTGGTCGACCAATCTTTTCTATTCTTCGCAACAGTCTTCTCCAGGATTTTTTTGATCTGTCTATTCGAAATTTTAGCCTGCCCGCTCGTTTGGGGATGATAGGGTATAGAAAGTTTGTGGTTGATTGCGTATTTCCGCATCAAAGTCTCGAAAGATTTGTTGCAGAAATGTGTCCCATTATCGCTAATAATAGCGCGTGGGTGTCCAAATCGCGAAAAGATGTTTTCTTTTAAGAACTTAATGACAACCTTCTTGTCATTAGTGCGACATGGAATGGCTTCAACCCACTTTGAGACGTAATCAACCGCAAGCAGTATGTACAAATTCCCAAAGGAGTTGGGAAAGGGACCCATAAAGTCAATACCCCAAATATCGAAAATTTCAACCACTAAGATGGGTTGCTGGGGCATCTCATTTCTCCGGGAAATCCTACCCGTGTATTGATACTGTGTACAGGTTTTGCAATGATCAAATGCGTCTTTGAATAAAGTCGGCCAATAAAAACCGCATTGCAAAACCTTCTCCGCTGTCTTTTTAGGACCGAAGTGACCCCCACATGCCTGATCATGACAAAAAGATAGAACACTCTTGAACTCCTCATTCGGGACACACCGGCAAATGATCTGATCAGGACAATACTTAAACAGATATGGTTCATCCCAGTAAAAATGTTTTACTTGGGATAGAAAACGATGTTTTTCCTGTTTTGACCAATCGCTGGGTATAAGTCCCGTGACAAGATAGTTCACAATATCCCTGAACCAAGGTTCATCGGATACGTTCAAGAGTTGTTCGTCCGGAAAAGAATCATTGATCGGCAGGGTCACAGGTGAAGAAGAGATGCGTGAAAGATGGTCGGCTACAACGTTTTCACATCCTTTCTTATCTTTGATAACAAGATCAAATTCTTGTAATAGAAGGATCCAACGTATTAGCCTACCTTTAGCATCCTTCTTCGCCAAAAGATGTTTCAAGGCGGAGTGGTCAGTGTACACAACTATTGGTGAGCCAATCAAGTAAGGCCTGAATTTTTCTAATGCAAATACAACTGCCAAAAGTTCTTTTTCGGTAGTTGTATAGTTAATTTGAGCATCGTTCAGGGTCTTACTTGCATAATAGATCGCGTGTGGCATCTTTTCAATGTGTTGTCCTAAGACTGCACCAACTGCAAAATCTGATGCATCACACATAAGCTCAAAAGGGTGGTCCCAATCTGGAGACGATAGAACGGGGGCTGTAGTGAGGGAGTGTTTGAGTGAGTCGAATGCTGCCTCACAATCCGAGTCAAAGTGGAAGGTCGTATCCTTGGCCAAGAGAAGAGTTAAGGGTCTAGCAATTTTGCTAAAATCCTTAATGAATCTCCTGTAAAAGCCCGCATGGCCAAGAAACGATCGGATATCCTTGACGCTTTTAGGATGAGGAAGGTTTTGAATGACATCTATCTTAGCACTGTCAACCTCAATGCCTTTTCGTGAAATAACATGTCCAAGCACAATTCCCTCTTGGACCATGAAATGACATTTTTCCCAATTCAAGATTAAGTTCTTATCTTTGCAATGAGTAAGAACTGCGTCAAGATTCGATAGGCAATCAAAAAAAGAGTCTCCGAAAATCGAGGAATCGTCCATGAAAATCTCCAAAAAATTCTCGACCATGTCCGAGAATATCCCCATCATACACCGCTGAAATGTAGCGAGAGCATTACATAACCCAAAGGGCATGCGACTATAAGCAAAGGTACCAAAAGGAAAAGTAAATGTGGTTTTATCTTGATCCTTTTTGGCATTGGGGACCTGATTATAACCAGAGTATCCGTCCATAAAGCAATAATACTCACGTCCAGCTAAGCGTTCCAGCATCTGATCAATGAAAGGTAGAGGAAAGTGGTCTTTCCTCGTAGCGGCATTGAGTTTTCTATAATCAATACATACACGCCACCCAGTTTGGGCGCATGTCTGAATTAACTTATTTACCTCATTGGTAACAACTGTGATGCCAGATTTCTTAGGGAAGACATGGATTGGACTCACCCATTGGCTATCGGAGATTGGGTAAATAATATCATTGTCAAGGCATTTGACGATCTCTTTCTTCACTGCATCCTTCATGACGGGGTTCAACCGTCTCTGTGGTTCTCGGGTTGGCTTGGCATCATCCATCAAATGTATATGATGTTCAACAATCAAGAGACTAATCCCTTTGATGTCCGCCATAGTCCAACCAAACGCCTCCCTATTAGATCTCAATACTGTCAAAAGTGCATTCTCTTGCTCTGATGCTAGAGAAGCGGATATGATAACCGGTAAAGACTCATTCTCACCTAAATATGCATATTTAAGATGAGAAGGTAAAAGTTTGAGATCTAATGCTGGCGGAGAAATAATAGAAGGTGGGATCATCGACTGATTTTCGGAGTCACAAAGAAGCTCATAGCCTGTGAAAGATACAGACTCGAATGGTGATGAGTCAAGAGTGTCGGACTCAAGCGTGGAAAATGTGTCCTTGCTAAGATATGCAAGATCAAACATTGATATGGCAGTGTCGTCGAGATCTTCAAAGCAAAGTTCATCAACTCCGCAACTTTCGGGAGTAATCTCGTGGACAGAGCACACATCAAGTATATGAGCAGAGGGTTCAGATGGCTGACTTCCAATTTTGTAGATGTTCAGTTCAATTGTCATATTTCCAAAAGATAAGTTCATTGAACCGTTTCTACAGTTAATGACAGCATTGGAAGTGGCAAGGAATGGTCGACCCAAAATCAGCGGAATTTGACTCCGTGGGTTTGCTACATGTTGTGTATCGAAAACAATGAAGTCCACAGGGAATACAAATTCCCCGACTTTTATCAACACATGCTCTAGTTCACCCCTAGGTTTGGTGATTGAACGGTCTGCCATTTGGAGAGTGCAGTGAGCTGGTTTCAACTCTTCAATCCCTAGCTGCTCATAAACAGAGTATGGAAGTAGGTTAACACTTGCGCCAAGGTCTAAAAGAGCACGGTTAATGTTTTTACCCCCAATAGAAATCGATATCGTAGGACATCCTGGGTCCTTACGTTTCTTTGGTAGCTGTGGGATAAAAGCAGTGCTAATATTATTAGACATGAAGACCTTCTTTGGCACTTGAGTCTTCCTCTTCCTAGTGCACAAGTCTTTAAGAATTTTCGCATAAGCGGGGACTTGCTGAATAGCATCTAGGAGAGGGATGTTGATGTTAACTTGTTTGAACATTTCCATAATCTTCTCCATATGTGGACTCGATTTGTTACCCCTTAACCAATTAGGATAAGGAGCTTTAGCAATAAGCGCTGGGTCCATCATAGGAGAAGGTGGTGTATGTAGACGTGATCCCAAAAGAGTAGTGGGGATCGTCTGTGGTGGACTAGAAGAAAGTTGCTGAGGTAACGAGCCTTGTGGGAAACGGAGAATAGGCTCGTGAGAAGGTGGAGGGGTAGAAGAACAAGGATCGGAAGTAGAAGTGTGTGTGTGAGGAAAGGTCTCGGCCGAGGTGTTATTGATAGATTTCTCAGTATCATCAATTTCTTCCCCAACATGGTTATTCAGCACTCTTCCTGATCTCAACGTTGTGATGGCATTTACATTGTAATGCCCAGGATTTGGTAGGGGTTGAGACGGAAGTTTCCCTTTTTCTCTCGCACTTATTTCGGCTTTTAGTCGTGCAAT
The DNA here is from genome assembly GCA_030015575.1 of Agapanthus africanus. Lineage (NCBI taxonomy): Eukaryota > Viridiplantae > Streptophyta > Magnoliopsida > Asparagales > Amaryllidaceae > Agapanthus > Agapanthus africanus. Next base: position 730,936,901 of record CM057341.1, read on the forward strand.
TTCTGCTTCCATCGATTTTAAACTCTGAGCCTGGAGGTCAGAGTTTTTCTCAAATTTATCGAGGGAAGACTTAACTTCAGCCGACATTCGTTTCATGTACGTTTCAAAAGTCCGTTCGAGTGAAGCAGAGAGATCAGTACCAGTCAACTGTGCAGGTGCATGTGTGTTGACTGGATCTTGAAATTTTTATGATTGGTAGGGGTGCTGAGTCAGGTGAAATGGTTGCTGTTGTGGTGGAAGAGCCCTTTGGAAATTGTTTTGGTTTGGAACCGTGTTTTGATTCTGTGATTGGTTCCAAGCAAAATTAGGGTGATTCCTCCAACCCTGATTATATGTGGAAGAATAAGGATCGTTTCTAGGTCTTTGAAATGCGGCATTGGTATGCTCATGACCTTGAAACGGACATTCTTCCGTCAAGTGAGAAGGATCGGAACAGCATCCACATAATGTTTTGGAGAGTGACATTTGATTTAGGGCGGCGGCTAAAAATTTGTTTTCCATAGTCTCGAGTTTCTTGTGTATAGCTGAAATGTCAGCTCTAACTCCAATGGAAACATCCGATTGGTTATTGACACCCCTAAAAGATGGACTCTCCCACTGTAAAGATTTTTCAGCGAAATCTTTTAAGTATTTCCAAGCTTCCCCATCATCTTTGGTCATAAAATTGCCTTGACACATGTTTTCAAGGCTCTGTTTAGTGGTAGGGTTACTGCCCTCATATATGATTCGGCACAGTTCCCATCTCGGGATTCCGTGATGTGGACATTGAACCAACAGATCCTTGAAGCGGTCAAGACATTTTGAAAATGGTTCATTTGGAAGCTGGGTGAATTGATTTATTTTGCTACGGACTCGAGCTGTCTTGTGATTAGGGTAGAATTTCTTAAGGAATGCTGCAACGAATTCTTCCCAATTCGTAATGGAATGTGCGGTAGTGTTATATAGCCACTTCTCGGCTATGCCGCACAAGGTAAATGGAAGAAGACGAAGACGCATAGCATCCACAGAAAGCTGTGAAGTGCCCATCATTGCGCATACATTTTCAAATTTGGTAATAAAGACATATGCGTCTTCAGACTCGAGACCGTGATATTTGGGTAGAAGGTTGATGTATTGGGGTTTAATCTCAAAATTATCCATGTTGGCTGGTGGAATGGATAGACAGGTCGAAAAAGGACCTCGCATAGGATAGCACCTCTCTTGGAAAGAGATGCGGGGTGGATTCTGCGCACCTGCGGACGGCGGCAGAGTAGTGGTAAAGAAGTTCGATGGATAAGGATCCATCGATGTGGGTGTGGTGGTGGGTAAAGAAGAAGTAAATATAGAAATACCGACTTCGGAGTCGATCGGGGGAACGCGGACTAAACGGGCACTAGAATCCCGTGTCCAGCCTATCTTGCACTAAAGGGTTTAGTACAAGTGGCAGCGTGAATATAATTAGGGGAAATGAATAAAGTGTTGGTGTTTGTTTTGAAAAATATACGGATTTTTGAAAAAATGATGCGATCACAACAAATGCAACAAGCAACCCTAAAATCTAGTGGTCACCTAGGTCAAAGCTCTAGACCGCTCCTAACTGCCAAAAGACAAGTCGCAGGATCAATCCTCCACTGCCTCTTTGTCTCTCCTGTGGCCAGACAAGTGCCAGGTAAGTGGGAGGTTCTCCACTACGTAAGTAGTGGGTCTAATTAAGTAACCACTAGCCTTCGACACACTTGCCTTAGACACCACAAAAGAAATGCGGATAAGCAATGAATTACCTACGGCCTTCTCTTGTCCTAAGTGAGCACGACGGTCCTTAGAGTCATCTCTAGATATTTTTTAGTTAATGAGGGTAATGCGGATGCAAGTTTGTGATTTTTGGGGCTTAGAAAGGGTAATGAACTCCCCACCTAATCTGGATTTGGCCGTGCCCCTTAAATTCCGTATTAATATGCAAACAACCAAAAATAAAAAACACGCACAATTTTTATTGCTTTTTGCGGCGCTGCGAATTTTGCAAAGAAACCTGCAACAAATTGTTAATTGGAGCAGATGAGGAAGGAGATAAGAAAGTTAGAGACTCACAGAGCAATTTTAGTACAGAGAAGAATCCAGGATGCCGCGGAACCGCCGCGGGAGTACGCTAATGCCGCGGAAACGCGGTGATGTGGATGAATCACTGTACAAAAAATTTTCGTAAAGCTTCTGTTCAATTCCTTAGCTCTCTGGAATTTTCCAAATATTTTTCCAATTGCTCAACGAATCGTTTAGTGTTTTGCGCGAATTTTGATCTCAAAATTTTGATGGAATAAATTTTTCAACTCAAATTTCAAAAACGAACAAATTAGCACACGATCCCCGGCAACGGTGCCATTTGATTGAGTGATTTCTCGGTGTGTATATAGAAAATGTATAGAAATCACAACCAAAAATATTTTTGACCGCAATCAATAACGGTGTCGAATTGTAGCGCGTTAGTAAGTGCGGATCGTCCATAGGGATTATGTGATTTGTTTGTATTCGTTTTATTTGAATGGAAAATTTTAGAGAAAAGAAAAGAAAACGATTCAAGATTTATATCAATGAATTTCAAGAATTGTCTAGATCTAGTCTAAAATCAAGAAAGCATTAGAAATCAAGAATCAAGAATTGATAGAATTCCAATCGATTTAAGTTTCAAGAATTGAAGTGAAGCTCGTAGGAGTCGATTAAATCTATAGACATGACGAAGACTAGCGATTATGTTTTCTTATCCATTAATGAATTGATGCTAGATCGATTACGATTTATCGAGATTTAAGGATCTTGCGAAGAAACTAGGGTTTCCTCATCTCATCCTTTGTCCTTTCGATGAATCTCATTCACAAGCTAGCTTCTAATAAATCAAATGATCGATCGTTGATCTCTAGTTCCGAGCGAAAATAATCAAGAAAGCACTTCGCATCGAAACTAGATCATCGATCATTTGATTTTCAAGAATTTACAAATATTATAGGACTTAAGAAATGTTTCAAGATTTGTCAACTTCATCATCTATTGATTCTTTTAACTCCTCCACGAGCGGAGTTTTACTCAAGCATCATCACAAAGAACACATTCAAGAATCTAGATTGAATCATTATGCTTGAATTGAAAAGATAAGCAAGATAAAAGAATTTCACCTTTATTTATCGACAAATTCATTACAAATCTCTCGAAATCTACAAGAGTAAGGAACTAGATCGTCGATTTTGGCGTCGCTCGGCTCCTTGAGTCGCGGATCGGCTTTTATCACTTGCTCCGATGAAGTCCAGCTTCGCTTCTAAAGGCTTTGAAGGATTCTTTCTTTGATTGAACTCAATGATCTTGAACTTTTGGCTTTTTGATTGGATTAGGGTTAGGGTTTTGAGGCACAAGTTGTGTCACTCAACTTGTGGGAAGAATTGTTGAACAACCTTTAGAGTGAAGCCTAGGGTTCCTTTTATAGCCTTAAGAATGGTTAGCTTCCCTTGTAAGCTTAGTTTAGGTTAGCTTCTCTCATAAGCTTGGTAGTTAGGAGGAAGGTTCTAGACTTAGTTAGTTAGGGTTAGCTTTCTTCATAAGCTTGGAGGTTAGGGAGAAGTTTCTAGGCTTTAAGGTAGTTAAGGGGGAAGCTTGCTTTGGAAGTTTGGAGTGTTTAGCTTTGATCAAGGAGCTTTGCTGATCTGGCAGAAGACTCTGGATAATTCTGTAATTTGCCATAGCTTGCTGAAGTGTAGGAACTGAGAGAATAATTCTGCAGTGAAGCTTTGCTGACGTGGCTGTCACGTGACCGCGGATCCGCGGCACATGCCTGCTCTGGTCGTGGATCCGCGGCCATTATGGTGCCTTGGTGCATCAACTTCTCTGTGGTGATTTGTTCTGTCTTTGGGGTTATTCTCTGATGTGCTGAATCTTGTAATACCCTTTAGTTTATTTCCAGATCTCAAGTCATTGAGTTGGCGTATTTTTTTATCAGCATTTTGACAATTTTGGCTCGGTTCCTAGAATTTCCTGCACAGACTTCGAAACAAGTGTTGCGCTACACAAGAATGATGCGATACCATGATAAATACTCAATTTCTCTTAAAATGCTGATTTTAGTATACAACACAGGTAATCTGGTATTTTACAGCTGTTTTGTTAATATGTGCAATATGAATACCTGAATACCTTTAGATGAATGCAGATTATAGGGAAATTGGCGTGTTAAAAATATATTATTTTCGACTGATCAGTTGGACAGATTGATAATTTGAGTGAAGAGAGTGAGCTATGCACCCTTCCAAATCAAACCTACCCATCCCCAATTGAATCCCACAACTCCGGTTTTGAATGTCTTTCAAGTGTGCCAAATGATTCACTAGTTGAAGATAGAACATTTAATGAGTTGTGCGACTTTGTAGTGTTTGATCTACCTGATTGTGAAGGTTCCTTTTCGAGTGAAACCATCACCAGTCCTTTTGACCTCTACACCTCCACTCTAGAACCTGATTTGATTAATATCCATGCTTTTGATGAGGTGTCTAAGAAAATTGATTTTCACTTGATTGAGGATATCGACGCTGGGAATATTTTGGATGATGAACCCGCAGATTTGACTGAATTTTTCTCTCCAATTCATCATCCCGAGTCATTAAATGTTTCTCCCGAACTTCATATGCGTCTTGATTTTGATGAGAATTGTATGGAGAGTATTGAAGAAATTATTGAGGATGAAGCAGGTTTACTTGAGGAGTCGGATTTTCTAATTCATTCTATCTCTTTCATTGACTGTGCACACCCTCCTGAATCTTTAACCGATACCCTTCCTCACTCACTTCCCTCCATCCTCGCTCCGACCTTGCAAGAAACCGTTACACTTTCATTTTCAATGTCTGATTTACCAAGTTCGACGTACCCATGTTTTCTCACGAATCTTGAGGGATTTGACCTCATTTCTCAGTGGGTTGATAGATTAGCATAATCGCTTTTACACATCAGTCATTACAAATTGTGCTAATTTATACACTTCATCTCCACCCTCAAGTTCGTATTCAACTTCTTTCTCCCACTTTTTCTAGTTCTTCTTCTAATCTTCCTTTAATGATAGCTAGTGTTAATGAATCACATTCCGATATTTTGAGTTCGATAATTCTAGAAAAACAACTTAATTTAGACTCTTTTGAGAATAAGGTAGATGAGCCTTACGAGTCTCCTACCTCCATAACTTTTGAAAAATCAAGTGTGTTGAATTCTGGCGCGACACTTATTGACATTGAAACGTTCAATAGAAGTCGCTCCCCGTCGGTTAGCATCGTGCCCATCGTCTAGGGCCGTGCCCATCGGCGAAGGCAGACATGATGGTCCGCTGAGCCCGTATCTGGCTTAACAGCTGAACAGAACGATCCCTCAAAGGCTTGGTAATCAAAAGTGCCTCATGAAAGCACTCGATTTTGTCCTCCGCTGCGTCGAGCATCGCCGAAGTCATCTCCGTTGGATGAGGGGGAATGTCATCGAGCACGGATAGGAAAATCATCCGGAGCTAAATAGAGCCGATGGGGAGAGGAGATCCTCTACGAGTCAAGAGCTCATGCAGCACCATATCACATTGGTCATCCGTGAGGGCAGGATTCACCAAGCGTGCAACAAAATGAGGAACAATTTCCTCGATAGGCACCTCCCATGGCTGTCGATTAACATGCGGACAATTGCAAACCATGACTCTTCTCTGTTAAAATGATTCTCTAAAAATGAGAGAGAAGAGGAGCATTGCTTAGATTATAAAGGGAGGTATTTAAGTCTCGGCACAGAAAATATTGTACATGATGGAACTATTTCCAAGTTTTGACAAAAGAAGTCATTGGAAAAGAAAGTTTGACTCAGGAAAAGCAGAGAGAGTGGGTGAAAAGAAACCTTCATTAGTGGGGCAACGCCCCACGTGCTTCTTACGAGGGCGCCAGCACCAATGTGCAAAGCACAGAAAAGCTTCTGGGTAAGAATTAAATTCTTATACGGCGTCGCACGTGCTCCTCACGCCGGTGCCATTGTGCAAAGCACAGAAGCACTTTCTGAGTAAGAATTAAATTCTTATATGGCGCCACACGTGCTTATCACGCGGGCGCTAATGTGCAAAGCACAGGAATACCCATCTTAAGAATTAAATTCTTAAGTGGTGCCCACGTGCACAACACGTAAGCGCCGACGTCCAAGTAGAATTAAATTCTACGATACTCTCTGTTAAACAGAGCCATTGGATCAAAGATCCAACGGAAATGATAAATCAACATAATATAGAATCAAATTCTATTCGGAGAAAATATCTCCCAAATCTTTCTAAATAAGAAATGTCACGCCCCGCTTCCCAGTGTACGGCGAAGTGGACGCGACGAGGCCCGCTACGTATATACTCAGAAGTATATACGCTAAGCGTAACTAAGCAATATAAGTAAATCACAAGAGACGAATAATATGGAAATAACAGCAACTTTTATTAATAACATTCTTTTTACAATGCAGGAAAAGAAAATACAACTGGAATGAAAAACAATGCCTAAACAGTGGCATAACAGGAAATGAAATAAACTGGAAAGAACCAGGTACAATTATCTAGAGCCCTGGGTCTGCCTGGAACTGCTCCAAATCTTCGCCGGTGAGCTCAATCTCAGCTTGGTCCAACGCACCTGACGACATTCAAAGAAGAAAGAGATAGAATGTCGTCAGCGAACAGGTCGCTCAGTAAGTCCCAGAGATAAGAAGAATGAGAATGACGGAGTAACAGTATTATATTGTTTAATATTATGGAACATTGTTTAACACTGTTGTTTGTAGCTTGGTACAGAAGGATGCCAGTGTATACGAGGGGGATCTCTATATGCTAGAGATCAGGGCAAAAGGAAAGTACAAGGAACCGTTATGCCACGGTACAACAGCAACAGGATTCAGGTTAGGTGTCTTAATCTGACCACCTCGTGCCACTTTTAACACCTTCCGTACCAATCTACCCCTTTAAACCCCGTAGTGTTTTAACAGTATTGTAGTATAGGAATATGTAAATTGAGTGACTGACCAAAACCATGATATCAGTAAACATGTTGTAACTGTATAATCAGGTAAATGGAAATCAGGATAATGGATGAATATCCATGGTTTGATTCAGTCAAAAAGAATATATTGTTAACTGGATTCAGGGTTTCATGTATTCAAATTGTATTGGAATATAAAAGAATATAGATTGGCTTGAATCATATTCAAGTCAGAAATAGTCAGACTCTAACCCGAGTCAGACTAAAAGAAGATAATTTGAAGTTCAATATTAGCTAGGGGCCTTATTGTAATTTGTAAAACTTGAGGTGGTTTTATGTAAAAATACTTTTGTATAGTTTTCAAAATACACCTCAGGTATTTAATAATCGTCTTTATTATTATAATGAATGTGAATTTTATTTGTGTTATTCTAGTGAATATATCCTAATAAAAGTATTAATTGTTTTATCTGAAATTCATGGTATTTTAGGGTAACTTTTAATCTTGTAATTTTTAGGCAAACCGTGGAAACTTATATTATGATAAAATAGATATTTAAATGATAATTACATATATATTAACACATAAATAATTTTATATAAATATTTTATTTTCAAAATCTCATTTTCCTTAAATGTCGTATTTTAAACCTTTCGAGACCGAATGCTCCTTGCGGAGGTCTGAATCTCGCACTACTAGCCTGCGGGTGCACGATGAACCGTACTATCCCTAACAGGTTCCCTAAAAATGGGTTGTAGCGGCGCTTTGCTTAGGTTTAACAAATACTTTTTATTTGGGAAAACGGTTTTATAAATATGGGGTATTTAATTGCAAAAAGTATAGTTTTCCGTATTTTAGTTGTTAGGGTTTCCTAAGCCAACTAGCCTACTTCTAAGGTCTAAACGATAAGTCATTAGAAGTCTCAAATCGCCTCTTCATCGCCAATTGTGGCCAGGTAAGTACAAGTGAGGAGGGAGGGATCCGCTTACGAATCGTGAGACGGGCCTTTTAAAGTTACCCAAGCTCACTTGCCTAGCCTAGACACCACAAAGTCAGTTTAGATAAACGATCGATGTTCACGACCAATCGTGCTTTCATTTTATAAAAGATTTTATTTAGCAATGTTTACAACTTAAAGCTTTAAATAAAAGTTATAAAGATTATGGTATTTTAGTGAAAAAGTCCTGTAATTCCGTATTCTGTATTTTTGACATTTATCAATTAGGGTTATATTGAGTGTGTGTAGGGGTAGGTCATTACCCCGTGACTTATATTAAGTTTTGGTGAAGTTTAAAGGTAAAACATGCTATGTTAAACTTAAAGGTATTATAGCGCAAGAATACGGTATTCGAAAACGTTATCATTTTATGTGTGAAATTTCATTCAAAGTGGGTTCTACAAGTTTAGTGATCAAGATAAACCTATTTAGGAGTGAGGGAATTAATTAAACTAAGAAAAATGAACTTCATGGTATTTTTATGAAAAGAATACGGTTTTGCAAAGAAGTTATCGTTTTATGTGAAAAAGTTTGATTAAATTGGTTTATGGGTGATTAATAGTCAACAAGCATATGGGTAGATAATATGTATTAGGTGACAAGTGGAAATTTAGAGAAAAACCGAATCGGAAATCGGTTTGTCCGATTTCCGTCGGGTTCTAAAAAGTCGTATTTTTATCTTAAAGAAAAGAGAGATAGAAGAAGGTGGGACTTACGATTTGGACAAGCTAAGGAAGCTAGAGGTCGTGATGGTTGTCGATTCGTTGAAAACGTCGCGAAGGTCCTGATCCGGTTGCCGGAATCCGTCGTCGATTTCGGCAGCGCTTCGCTTCTCGCTCTTCGTACCGAGTTCTCGAGAATTTGGGAGAGTGGACTTAGAGTTGTGAAGGGAAAAGGTAGAGTATAGGGGTCTTTATATAGGGCTAGGCTAGGGTTAGGGTTAGGGTTAAAAAAATATTAAAAATAAATATAAAAATCATTAAAATTTTATTAAATTTGGTCTTAAAAGGGATTTATTGAGAATTGGGTAACAGTAGAAAAAATTTAGAGTATGCAGTGATGAAGACCAGGTCAACACGAAGAATTTTCATGTTGACGACTCGGCCGACCGGCCGAGTCCGGCCTGCGGCGCCGGCCGATTCGGCCGAGTCGCCGGCCGAGTCGGCCGAGTCAGGGCCGAGTCGGGCGCCGATGGGTCGGGTCTGGTCTGGGGGGAATTTTGGTATAGTCTAATTTTTTTAATTTGCAATAAATTGTGAGTTATGGTTGTTTGACCGTTTGACTTCACAAAAAAATTAAAACAAAAAGATATAAAAATTATGTAGGGCATGGGATTCGAACTCTGGTAGCTTAGTTCAGCAGTGCAAGGTATTACCAATGAGCTACAAGCTCCTTCTTGTAATTATTATAAGGAATTAGATACTTAAATTGTTTCCAGCAATATCAATACTCCAAGTATACACTTTATTTAAAGCAAATTTTTGGTATACAAAATTGGAGTTGTTACAATCTACCCTCCTTACAAAAATTTCGTCCTCGAAATTTACAACTTTTATTTAAGGACTAATTTACAAAAAGGTGCGGATATCTTGCACGCATCTCATCCTCCCTTTCCCACGTGGATTCTCCTGGAGTGTCTTTCCTCCACATTACCCGGACCAAATTAACTTCTTTGTTCCTAAGTGTCTTCACTTTTCTGTCCAGGATCTCCACAGGTTGTTGCTCACAAGACAAATCAGGCTGTATCGTGAGCTCGGAATGATCTAGTACATGGCTGGGGTCACTCACATACCTTCTGAGTTGGGATATATGGAATACGTTATGCACTCCTTCCAATGAGGGTGGGAGCGCTAAACGATATGCCACCTCACCGACTCGTTCGAGTATATCGAACGGTCCAATGTATCTTGGACTCAACTTTCCCCGTCTTCCAAATCTGATCACTCCGCGGTTCGGAGAGATTTTCAGGAATACATGATCTCCTGGCTGGAACTCCAAGTGTCGTCTCTTCGCATCAGCCCAGTGTTTCTGTCTATCTTGGGCTATGCGTATTCTTTCCCTGATAGTATGAACCACATCAACGGTCGCTACTATCATCTCTGGTCCAAGGAGTTCTCTATCTCTGATGTCGTCCCAACTTAATGGTGATCGACACTTCCTACCATATAATGCTACAAAATGTGACATTCCTATGCTTGCTTGGTAGCTGTTATTGTACGCGAACTCCACAAGATGCAGGTGATCTTCCCACGATCCCTTGAAGTCGAGCATACATGCTCTGAGCATATCCTCCAAGATCTGAATAGTTCGTTCCGACTGACCATCTGTTTGTGGATGATAAGCCGTGCTGAAGTTCAGACTTGTTCCCAAGCTAGCTTGCAGACTTTGCCAAAATTGCGATCGGAACCTGGTGTCACGATCGGAGACAATGCAGACCGGTACTCCATGAAGTCTCACAATTTCCTGTATGAGTTCATGGGTATCAGAGATAGTACATTATGAAGAATTTTTAAATCTAAATTAGATTATTATCTCCATGTACTTCTTCGCTAATGTCTCCGTTGATTGGCCAACTCGAAATGGGATGAAGTGAGCCGACTTTGTGAGTCGATCCACAATGACCCAAATCGCATCATTACCCTTTGTGCTGCGAGGAAGAGCAGTTACAAAGTCCATCGTGATGTGCTGCCACTTCCATTCTGGGATTGGTAACGGTTGAAGTAGTCCAGCTGTCCTGTGAAGTTCGGCCTTTATTTGCTGACACACTAAATATTTTGCGACACTCCTGGCTACTTCACGCTTCATTCCATGCCACCAATAATTCTGACGTAGATCTTTGTACATTTTGGTACCTCCAGGATGTACTGAATAGGGAGAGCTGTGAGCTTCTTTCATTAACTCTTCCCGAACAGGACCCTTTGGTATACACAATCTGCTGCCGTATCTCAAAGATCCGTCTTCATAGATGATGAAATCTGCTCTGAGTCCATTCTCCACTTGTTCTCTGATCCTTTGCAACTTAGCATCGCTGGCTTGAGCTGCTTTGATCTGATTGACAATAGTTGATTGAACTTGTAGATTCATCAAATTTGAAACATCACCTGGCATGACTAGTTCAATCTCCATATGATGTAGGTCCTGCTGAAGCTTCCACTGGGCGGTGAGATTCATTGCTAATGGTTGGCGACTAAGAGCATCAGGTACTACGTTCACCTTTCCTGGATGATATTGCAAGTTGATGTCAAAGTCCGCCATAAGTTCTAACCATCTTCTCTGCCGCATATTCAACTCTTTCTGAGTAAACACATACTTCAGACTTTTATGATCTGTGTAGATGTTCACTCGTTCACCAAGTAAGTAGTGGCGCCAAATCTTGAGAGCAAAAATAACGGCTGCCAACTCCAGATCATGCGTCGGATAATTGCGCTCATGAGTCTTCAGCTGTCTTGAAGCATAAGCCACAACCTTACCGTGCTGATGTAGAACACATCCTAATCCTTTACCGGATGCATCGCAATGCACTTCGAATCCTCCAGACTGATCCGGTATGACGAGAATAGGTGCAGATGTCAGTCTTGACTTGAGTTCTACGAAAGCTTGCTCGCATGCTTCTGACCACACAAATTCTTCATCTTTTCGTGTAAGCTTGGTCAGGGGTGTTGCTATTTTCGAAAAGCCTTCAATGAATCTTCTGTAATATCCAGCTAAACCCAAGAAACTCCGAATATCCTTCACTGATTTTGGTGTAGGCCATTCGCTAACTGCTGAAACCTTTGCTGGATCTACAGAAATCCCTTCTCCCGATACGATGTGTCCAAGAAAACCAACTTGTTTTAGCCAAAACTCGCACTTGCTGTACTTGGCATAAAGCTGATGTTGACGAAGAGTTTCTAGGACAATTCGTAAGTGCTCTGCATACTCTTTCTTGTTCTTAGAATATACCAGGATGTCGTCGATGAAAATGACAACGTACCTGTCTAAATACTCCCGGAAGACTTGGTTCATAAGGTTCATGAAGATTGCTGGTGCATTGGTCACTCCAAATGGCATTACTAGAAATTCGTAATGTCCATAACGAGTTCTGAAAGCTGTTTTGTGAATATCAGCTTCCTTGACCTTCACTTGATGATAACCTGAACGAAGATCTAGTTTAGAGAAGACACAAGATCCACTTAGCTGATCGAATAAATCGTCGATGCGCGGGAGTGGATACTTGTTCTTTATAGTAACTTCGTTCAAGGCCCTATAGTCGATGCACATTCTGTATGAACCTTCCTTCTTCTTCACCAATAGTACAGGTGCTCTCCAACTTGAAGTGCTGGGACGAATCCATCCTTTCGCCAATAATTCGTCCAACTGTGTTCGAACTTCTTTCAATCCTTCCGGACTTAGTCTATACGGTGCTTTGATTACTGGTTGTGCTCCTGGTACTAAGTCAATACTGAATTCAAGAGCTCGATCGGGAGGCAAACCTGATATATCGTCAGGGAATACATCATCGAACTCTCGAACTACCTCCGGTCTTGATTCTTCCTCTGCATGAGCTACTGCAACTACTGCTTCCCTTGGCTTGGCTTTGTAAGTACTTGGCTCCAGGATGCGATCTCCACTCTTGAAATAGAAGACCGGATGATCTGAAATCTCAAATACTACCCTCCTTTGACGACAGTCGATGGTAGCATAAAAGGTTCCAAGCCAGTCCATTCCTAGAACCACATCGAAGTTTGGTATGTCCAGTACCTTGAAGTCAGCGTAAAACTCTCGACTGCAGACGATGACTGGACACATGCTGTATCCCATAGTTGCCTTTAGAACACCATTTCCGGAACTGACGTTCCAGCTGGATACCAGCGATGAGACTGGAATCGCATGGGTTCGGACAAACCGTTGCGACATAAAGCAGTGGGATGCTCCAGTATCAAACAGTGCAAGTGCAGGTAGTGAAGCTACTAGGATTGTACCTAAGGTATTAGGGATAGGTTTTAGGTATAGGGAAAGTGTGTAGGTAAGCAAAATTAAAAGATGAGTTTGAGAAAGAAAGTTTACCAGTAATGACTTGGCCAGTGGCCTCAGCTTCTTCCACAGACATCATGAAAGCCTGGCGCTTCGGCACATTCCTCTTGGCCTGAGGAGCATTCCTCTGAACGTTCCTTTGAGCTTGATGGAACTGTCGAGGAGGTGGTGCAGCCTGTGGTCCCCTAGGTGGTGCAGGCAGTGCAAGTCTGGGAGCAGGTGCCGGAAGAGCTGGTCGCTGCTGATAAGTATTTGCTGGCCTGGGTGTAGCAACTGAGTTCTGCCTTTGGGGACAAGATCCAATATCATGAGTGGCTGAACCACAGATTAAGCAGAGGCGGTTGGCTCGACGGCAGTCCTTCATCATATGTCCAGTTCTCTTGCAGTAAGTGCAAAAGGCTGGGATAGGACGATGAGTTGGTACTCCGGGTCACCTCGGCACGAAAGATGGTCTGGACGTGGCTCCACCTGCCATCTGGTTGGCAGGGCGTTTAACTCCTGCAGACTGAGGTCTGCCCCTCTCTTTTATTACTGCCTCATAACTGCGGGCAGCTTCTAGGTCATCCTCATGAGTCAAAAACTTTCCTGTGGCTAGAGCAGCTTTAATCTCTGTGTCCAAACCTTGCTGAAAGCGACGGGCTCTGATATCGTCCGTCGGTATCAGGTGTGCCGCGAATCTGTTTAAAGATTGTGTTAGCTGTGTAGTATGTGATAATTAAAAATTGAACTATTGTGACATATCTTACCGGCTCAACATAGTGAACTCAGCATCGTATTCATCTACCGATTTCTCCCACATTGATCCCTGCTGTAGATGAATAAACTGCTGCTCCATAGCGAATCTGGCAGTCACAGGGAAATATTTCGCGTCAAACTTCTCGCGAAATGTCTTCCATTCAATTGGTTGTTCCAGACGGGTTTCTTCCGCCTTCCACCAATTTTGAGCATTATCCGTGAGCTGTAGTTTTGCTACATGGACCCAAGCGTTATCTGGCACTTGAGCTGCTGCCAGATCGTCTTCGATGCTTTGTGCCCATTCTTCTGCTTCGAGAGGGCTTCCTTTACCAGAGAACAGCTTTGGGTGCAAAGCCCGGAATTGCTTTACTCCCGGTGCATCGTTATCCGGACGGCTCAGAAGTTGTTGCTGTCCCTCGAGAAGACTGCGGATCGCCTCAAATAGCATCGCTTGCTCAGTGGGTGGTTTCGGAACAACTGGTGTGAGAGGTAGTGCTGGAGGAGTGTTGTTAACGTTGGTGCTGGTGTTGTTCGGGGAATCCATAACCCTGAAGAAAAATTTGGATTAGGACAGATTCAAATACATGAAATGATAAGATTCAAGGAATAGAGATTTGCAAGTTTCAAAGAACATGAATTGTAAAGAATGTTTTAGTTGCTGGTTCTTGTGTTATATTTCTTAGGTTGTTCATGCAGACCAGAACTGCATGACAGGGATTCATACAGCTCTGACCTGCATGGGCCACCAACAAAACCTGTCACGCCCCGCTTTCCAGTGTACGGTGAAGTGGACGCGACGAGGCCCGCTACGTATATACTCAGAAGTATATACGCTAAGCGTAACTAAGCAATATAAGTAAATCACAAGAGACGAATAATATGGAAATAACAGCAACTTTTATTAATAACATTCTTTTTACAATGCAGGAAAAGAAAATACAACTAGAATGAAAAACAATGCCTAAACAGTGGCATAACAGGAAATGAAATAAACTGGAAAGAACAAGGTACAATTATCTAGAGCCCTGGGTCTGCCTGGAACTGCTCCAAATCTTCGCCGGTGGCTCAATCTCAGCTTGGTCCAACGCACCTGACGACATTCAAAGAAGAAAGAGATAGAATGTCGTCAGCGAACAGGTCGCTCGGTAAGTCCCAAAAATAAGAAGAATGAGAATGACGGAGTAACAGTATTATATTGTTTAATATTATGGAACATTGTTTAACGCTGTTGTTTATAGCTTGGTACAAAAGGATGCCAGTGTATACGAGGGGGATCTCTATATGCTAGAGATCAGGGCAAAAGGAAAGTACAAGAAACCGTTATGCCACGGTACAACAGCAACAGGATTCAGGTTAGGTGTCTTAATCTGACCACCTCGTGCCACTTTTAACACCTTCCGTACCAATCTACCCCTTTAAACCCCGTAGTGTTTTAACAGTATTGTAGTATAGGAATATGTAAATTGAGTGACTGACCAAAACCATGATATCAGTAAACATGTTGTAACTGTATAATCAGGTAAATGGAAATCAGGATAATGGATGAATATCCATGGTTTGATTCAGTCAAAAAGAATATATTGTTAACTGGATTCAGGGTTTCATGTATTCAAATTGTATTGGAATATAAAAGAATATAGATTGGCTTGAATCATATTCAAGTCAGAAATAGTCAGACTCTAACCCGAGTCAGACTAAAAGAAGATAATTTGAAGTTCAATATTAGCTAGGGGCCTTATTGTAATTTGTAAAACTTGAGGGGGGTTTTATGTAAAAATACTTTTGTATAGTTTTCAAAATACACCTCAAGTATTTAATAATCGTCTTTATTGTTATAATGAATGTGAATTTTATTTGTGTTATTCCAGTGAATATATCCTAATAAAAGTATTAATTGTTTTATCTGAAATTCATGGTATTTTAGGGTAACTTTTAATCTTGTAATTTTTAGGCAAACCGTGGAAACTTATATTATGATAAAATAGATGTTTAAATGATAATTATATATATATATTAACACATGAATAATTTTATATAAATATTTTATTTTCAAAATCTCATTTTCCTTAAATGTCGTATTTTAAACCTTTCGAGACCGAATGCTCCTTGCGGAGGTCTGAATCTCGCACTACTAGCCTGCGGGTTCATGATGAACCGTACTATCCCTAACAGGTTCCCCAAAAGTGGGTTGTAGCGGCGCTTTGCTTAGGTTTAACAAATACTTTTTATTTGGGAAAACGGTTTTATAAATATGGGGTATTTAATTGCAAAAAGTATAGTTTTCCGTATTTTAGTTGTTAGGGTTTCCTAAGCCAACTAGGCTACTTCTAAGGTCTAAACGATAAGTCATTAGAAGCCTCAAATCGCCTGTTCACCGCCAATTGTGGCCAGGTAAGTACAAGTGAGGAGGGAGGGATCCGCTCACGAATCGTGAGACGGGCCTTTTAAAGTTACCCAAGCTCACTTGCCTAGCCTAGACACCACAAAGTCAGTTTAGATAAACGATCGATGTCCATGACCAATCGTGCTTTCATTTTATAAAAGATTTTATTTAGCAATGTTTACAACTTAAAGCTTTAAATAAAAGTTATAAAGATTATGGTATTTTAGTGAAAAAGTCCTGTAATTCCATATTCTGTATTTTTGACATTTATCAATTAGGGTTATATTAAGTGTGTGTAGGGTTAGGTCATTACCCCGTGACTTATATTAAGTTTTGGTGAAGTTTAAAGGTAAAACATGCTATGTTAAACTTAAAGGTATTATAGCGCAAAAATACGGTATTCGAAAACGTTATCATTTTATATGTGAAATTTCATTCAAAGTGGGTTCTACAAGTTTAGTGATCAAGATAAACCTATTTAGGAGTGAGGGAATTAATTAAACTAAGAAAAATGAACTTCATGGTATTTTTATGAAAAGAATACGGTTTTGCAAAGAAGTTATCATTTTATGTGAAAAAGTTTGATTAAATTGGTTTATGGGTGATTAATAGTCAACAAGCATATGGGTAGATAATATGTATTAGGTGCCAAGTGGAAATTTAGAGCAAAACCGAATCGGAAATCGGTTTGTCCGATTTCCGTCGGGTTCTAAAAAGTCGTATTTTTATCTTAAAGAAAAGAGAGATAGAAGAAGGTGGGACTTACGATTTGGACAAGCTAAGAAAGCTAGAGGTCGTGATGGTTGTCGATTCGTTGAAAACGTCGCGAAGGTCCTGATCCGGTCGCCGGAATCCGTCGTCGATTTCGGCAGCGCTTCGCTTCTCGCTCTTCGTACCGAGTTCTCGAGAATTTGGGAGAGTGGACTTAGAGTTGTGAAGGGAAAAGGTAGAGTATAGGGGTCTTTATATAGGGCTAGGCTAGGGTTAGGGTTAGGGTTAAAAAAATATTAAAAATAAATATAAAAATCATTAAAATTTCATTAAATTTGGTCTTAAAAGGGATTTATTGAGAATTGGGTAACAGTAGAAAAAATTTAGAGTATGCAGTGATGAAGACCAGGTCAACACGAAGAATTTTCGTGTTGACGACTCGGCCGACCGGCCGAGTCCGGCCGGCGGCGCTGGCCGATTCGGCCGAGTCGCCGGCCGAGTTGGGCGCCGATGGGTCGGGTCTGGTCTGGGGGGAATTTTGGTATAGTCTAATTTTTTTAATTTGCAATAAATTGTGAGTTATGGCTGTTTGACCGTTTGACTTCACAAAAAAATTAAAACAAAAGGATATAAAAATTATGTGGGGCATGGGATTCGAAATCTGGTGGCTTAGTTCAGCAGTGCAAGGTATTACCAATGAGCTACAAGCTCCTTCTTGTAATTATTATAAGGAATTAGATACTTAAATTGTTTCCAGCAACATCAATACTCCAAGTATACACTTTATTTAAAGCAAATTTTTGGTATACAAAATTGGAGTTGTTACAAGAAAGATACTCTCAGTTGGACCAATGATCCAATAATAGAATAAAATTGGAATATATTTCCTCAATCTTTCTAAACAAAAAATATTGCTCTCTGTAAAATAGAGAACCATTGGATTAAGAATCCAATGGTGATTAAAAATCACCATTTTACAGAATAAATCCTGTATATAGGAAAATATTTTCCCAAACTTGTTAAAAACAAGAAAACACATTCTGTAAAAACAGAAGTCCTTGGATCAAAGATCCAATGGTGGGTAAAATTCCCTAACTCAATTTTGAGTCCAATTAAATCAATTAGAATCTCTCAATGAGAGATTTTCTCATAATTGAGTAACAAATTTGCCTCCACTGTATAAAAGACCTGAGACTTCAGAGAGAGAGAAAACCACATAAGGTTTTGAAAAATAGAGAAAGCTTCCAAAAAACAATAGAGAATTCGATCCTCAAAGAACAAGACTTCCCTTTCAAAAGAAATCTAGGTAAAAGAAATTCAGAGATCAAAATATCTTTTTTTACCTATTTTAAGGGTTTAACCCTTCTCAAAGAATTTAGTTCTTCCTCTGGATCAGAGATTGTTCAGTTAATAAAATTTCACTTTTCATATGACATTTTTCCTACTATTTCTATATAAAAAGGGTGTTTATTATAATATATTACACATATGAGGGTTTATCTATAAAAATACTATTTTCATGTGTTTATATATTATAATTAACATTATGAAGGAAAAAGTAAGTATATAATATCCATGTAACATTTGGCCCATTTAAATATGCTTACTTTATTAAATACTTTTGACCAATTCTTAAAACTATAATATCATGACAAATAGTTAAAGATAATATCTCAATAAAAACAAATTCTACTAACATCATTTATTAAGATAATTGTGCAGGAATTATATCATGACTGAAATCAAGGAAATCCGAGTTGGCAAGAACAAATCTGCCGAAAATATTCAAGTAAATTGAAGAAACTAATTCTGGCAGAAACGTAGAGAAGATTTTCAAAGTGTAGATACTCAAAAGATCACCAAGTGTTACAGATATGAAGCTACAAAAATTAGAGGCTATGATCTCACCAAAAGGCAGCGGATCCGCGGCCAAACCTATCCAATGGCCGCGGTTCCGCCGCACTTCTAAGGATTTAGGGCTCGGGATTTTGGTGGTTGGGATCATAACAACTAATTACCATATTAGGAAACTAGGGTTCTGGCTCTATGACTATAAATAAGGACCGAGTGCCTCTTGGAAAAATCATCAAGCCGACGAGATCACGAAGTCCAAGACGGCTCATGCATCCAGGCTGGTCATCAGCTGTTCATCTACCTCCTTCAGAAGAGATCGAGAAGCAAACTAGATTTTTGTAATCATTTTCTAAAGGAAACAAAGTGTATTTGATCAAGTTGATTAATAAAGGTAGTTGTCTTTATTCTTATTGCATTTTATTATTTACATCATGATCTCTATCCGTTCTTTTGTCTCCATCATGCGTGAGTAATTCTCCGCTTGTTAGGGTTCGTAGGATTAGGGTAGATTAATGGATGATGAAGATCCTTAAACTCTTTTTACGTCCTATAAAGTTTATAAACTTTACCAAAAGAATCATTAGCATCCTAATCGGGCGCGCTACCAATTTATTGCTAGCCTCGACCGCGATTAGAGATTAGATTGACGATTATTTTGGTAAAGGATAGACATGAATGGAGGTCCGTGTCAAGATAGGGGTTAAGAGTGGGAACCCTATTCCCTCCAGAAACCCTAATCTACATGCATCTCTGTCGATCTAGTTTTAAATCTATTAAAGGATAAAAAGAGTGATCTTTAATTAATCATCCATGACTACTAAATCTTAATGAACCCTACAAGCCCCCTTCTACTATAAAACTTACATCCGTAATTAATCTAGATCTATTTCCTGAATCCGTGTTTGACGTAGATCTAGAACTTACAACCATTCTTTATTCTTCCTCATTTCTTTCTCAACACGTCTAAAGTAAGATTAAAAGATTCAACGTTTCCCTGAGGACGACCCGTACTCATCTCGGTCTAGCTACACGTGACACCGTTATTGATTGCGGTTAACTACACACACTTAAGAATAGATCAATCAAATGGCACCGTTGCTGGGGATACGTGCATAATTTATTTTTCTTACTATTCGTGTTGAATTCTTTTTCGATCTTTATCATAAACATAAAACAAAACCGTATCTTGCATATTTAACGATTAGTGTGTGATTCTTGCGAGGAATTATGGAGTCACTTTAGCGAGGAGATAAAGATTCAGAGACATTCATCAAGACCCAGAGGAGAAGAGGAGGCTACTGTACAAAAATTGTCAAAAGATCCCCTCATCTCGCAGCAGAACCGCGGCCAAATCACCAGTATTGCGGCGGAACCGCGGCCTAATTGGTGGATCTTAGCTTCAAATTCTCTGGTATCTTCTATAACTCTTTATCTCTCATGTGAAAAATCTAATAATATATTTTCTGCAGGATTCTTTGCAAAATATCGCCGCTCAAAAATCTTTTTGCGTGCTTTGTTTTGCGGATTGTTTTTGCATATTTTAATACGGACTTTAAGGGGCAAGACCACAATTGAGATTAGGTGGGGATTTCATCACCCTTCCTAGGCCCCAAAAATCACAAAACGAGCATCCGCATAACCCTATATTAATTAAAAAAAATATCTAGATCAAGACCCTAAGGACCGTCGTGCTCAAGTAGGACAGAGGAAGGTCGTGGGTAATCTATCGCTTATCTGCATTTTGTTTGTAGTGTCTAGGCAAGTGTGTTGAAGGCAAGTGGTTACTTAATTAGGCCCGCTATTTTCGGTAATTCGTATAGCGGATACCTCCCACTTACCTGGCACTTACCTGGCCACAGGAGAGATAAAAAGACAGTAGAGGATTTATCCTGCGATTTGTCCTTTGGAAGTCTAGGAGCGGTCTAGTGCTTGACCTAGGTGACCTTAGTTCTAGGGTTTGCTTGTGTATTTTGTGATTTTTGTGAGTAAACCCCCAAGTCCACTTTCAAAGCAAAACAATCCAAATAGAGCTTAAATCTTTTCGCCCTCTTTTCTTTTCACCTTTTTATAATAGGTAACCCAAACAGACGAACTCTTGCCGAGCTTTGCTATCCATAACCAGATATTTCTTGTCTTCGTAATCGCTTCGGTATACCATCCGACTCTCCCATTTCTTTAAGAGATCGGATAGAACAAGCGAATAGAAACAGTTGGCCACCTCAGTCCAGGTCTTATCAACCGTCTCCTAATTCTACATCTGTTTCAGTTGATACTTCGAGTGAAGGAACTCCTAAACGCATGTCCATCGCTGAGCATATAGCAAGGGCTAACGGCCAAAGTTTCAATCCGGACCAATATCAACCATCACCACCACTTTCTAAAGAAGAATTTCATAATCGGTTTGTGGCATATATGATGTCTATTGAAAATAACCAACCAACCAACCAATATCAATATTCTTCTTATCATAATGTTGATCATACTCCTGTCCAATTTTCACAACCATTCTATTCCTATCAATCCTATCCAACTTTTACACCTTCTCTAGGCAGTCCTTCTAATCAGTCATTTGGGAGTTTTAATTATCCGCAAGAATTTCAATCTTATACTGAAACTCCTTATCAACCCAAGTCTAGTCTTGAGCGGACGTTAGAAAAATATGTGGAAATGTCTCGCCAAATTAGAAAGGAAACAATAGAGTGGATGCAAGCTAATAATTTCAAATCAGCCTAAAATTTTTCAGTGTACAATACAGCCATGGGACAAAGTGAGAATTTGGGTAGTGGGAAAATCAAACCTCCCCATCCCAAATTGAAATCCACAACTCCAGTTTTACAGATCTATCGAGTACACCAAATGATTCACCAATTGTAGATAGAATGTCTGATGAGTTGTGTGATTTTGTAGTGTTTGATTTACCCGATTGTGAAGGGTCCATTTCAAGTGAAACCATACCCAACGCTTGTGATCTCTATACCTCCACTCTTGAACCAAAATTGATTGAAAACCATAATTTTAATGAGGTGTTTGAGAATTCTAACCTTCACTTGAATGAGGAGATTGACGTTGAGGATATATTGAATGATGAACCCGAAAATTTGGATGAGTTTGTCCCATCAATTCATCATGTCCTTTCACTTCGTTGTGGCCATCATCTCGAGCCATTAATTATTCTTCCCGAACCCCAAATGTGTCTTGAAGTTGATGATAATTGTATAACCGAACAGCAGACCGAAATTCAGCCTTCATCTCCCACATCTGGTTTAGCGATACTCGACACACCAATTTGTTTACCCATTTCACCTTCTACTTTCTCAGGTTCTTCTTCTATTCTTCCTATAATTTCAGTGAGTATTGATGAATCACAATCTGATAATTCAAGTTTGATAATTCCAGAAAGCCAACTTGATTTGGATACTTTTGAAAATAAGGTAGATGAATTTTTCGACTCTCCTACCTCCATAATTTTTGACAAATCAAGTATGATAAATTCTGGCACAAAACTTACTAACGACAAAATGTTCAATTACACCATCGATGAAAGTTTTGAAGAACTTTTTGCTGACGAACTTGCATTCAACAACACGGAATTTGTGATTAATCAACCTCCACCTATAAAAGTTGAACCACCACCCTTTCTTCTTATAAAATACGAGAATGCCAATATTCCACTCATTTCTGATCATTCACATTCTTGTTTTTATTTATCATCACCTCTTATCTCCTCACATTCACGTTCACGCAAACCCTTTCCATACTGCCACTTATCTCTTCCCCACTACTTCTTGGCTCTATATAACATGTTCTTCCACCGACCTATACGTTACATTAATAAAATCTTTGAATGGTTGGTATTAACTTTTGGTCTTTGTAAAGTCTTATATTGACCAAATAACTTCACCCCCTTAAAATGCTTAATATTGTTTAACTCAAGTTTGGGGAGGTTATATTTTTGGCTCTTGAAAATAAAATTTGTCCTCAAAATTGTGAGCCAGAAATAAGTTTGGGGGAGGATTTTCACTTTCAAATTTTGTTGCCCCCGTTAATAACCTTTCCTCCCAAGTCTATAGGTTTTTGAGATTTAAAAGAGACAACAGTGAGGACACTGCTGCAAACAGGTTTGAGGGAGGTTTGTGCTTATTTACGCGTTACTTTGCATTATACTATATATAAGCACAAAAAGTTTTGATAATGGAGGTTAGAAAATAAAAAAATTATATATGAAAGATAGGAATAGTTTAAGAAAAACAAGAAAATTAGATATTTTTTTAAACAAAACTAGTAATAAGTAGTTATGAGCTGTTGTCCCAATAGTTAATAAGATGAAGGAAATTGCTAATCTGAGGATAAAAATAAGTCTGAAAAATAGTCCCTATTCTTAAGGCCAAACATTTGAACGTTGATACCCTACTTTACGCACTTACACACATCTTGAAACTTGGGATAGTAGAGGATACCTTGAAATGCTCTTGTCTAAAAAGCCTTAGTATGAGGGAAATAAAATAAAGTATAAGTGGTGAAGAAAAAAATGAACACTGGTTTTGAAATTACCAAGGCAGCATAAAAAAATACAGCAAGGGTGCTTTATCACCTTGTGCCTTAGACCAACTGGTTTGGGAGCCACTGCTAAACCTTAGGTGTAGCAAGACAAGAAATTACACCTTAATACGCAAGCACATTTTGTAATCGGTCGGTTAGTATCTCGAAAAGTATTAACGGTCGCATGAAAGATGTATGAGCAAATTCATTAAAAATTCACCAACTAAAAAATACTTTGGAAGATGGACAAGAGTATGATAGCTTGAATTGAATTTTCTAAGTGTAGGGATGTCTATTACACACACGTAGGAGTATATGATCAATGTTTGGATGAAAGATGGGGAGGAAAACTAAAGGCTATGTTTTATTGAGGGATGATGTGATTTCTAATATCTTTTCACGACCATTAAGATAGGGCTCATAGCAACTGAAAAACTGGTGTAGTTGAAAACTCTTATTTTCAAGTTTTTTCTTTCATAATTCTTATCTTTGTATGTAACTTTCACTAACTTTCTTTTATTATAGATTTTGTGGGTGTAATCAGCTAAAAACCCTCAGGAGACAACACTCCTCCTACTAGCGACACCTAGAGGTTTAACGGCATGTTGCACGTGCTCAGTGCAATCATATTGCCTACGAAAGTGTGCTACTTAGTTCTTCTTCTTTTTCTCCTTCTCTTGAATAACCAGTTTGCTCGGGACGATCAAAGTTAAGTATGGGGGTATTTGTTCAGTTGATAAAACTGCACTTTTCATATGACATTTTTCCTACTATTTCTATATAAAAAGGGTGTTTATTATAATATATGACACATATGAGGGTGAGTCTGGCGGAATAAATGCTCTAAAAAGTGTAAAAATACTATTTTCATGTGTTTATATATTATAATTAATATTATGAAGGAAAAAGTAAGAATATAATATCCATGTAACATTTGGCCCATTTAAATATGCTTACTTTATTAAATACCTTTGACCAATTCTTAAAACTATAATATCATGACAAATGGTTAAAGATGATATCTCAATAAAAACAAATTCTACTAACATCATTTATTGAGATAATTGTGCAGAAATTATATCATGACTGAAATCAAGGAAATCCGAGTTGGCAAGATCAAATCTGTCGAAGATATTCAAGTAAATTGAAGAAACTAATTCTGGCAGAAACGTGGAGAAGATTTTCAAAGTCTAGATGCTCAAAAGATCACCAAGTGTTATAGATATGAAGCTACAAAATTAGAGGCCATGATCTCACCAAAAGGCGGCGGATCCACGGCCAAACCTATACAATGGCCGCGGTTCCGCTGCACTTCTAAGGATTTAGGGCTCGGGATTTTGGTGGTTGGGATCCTAACAACTAGTTACCATATTAGGAAACTAGGGTTCTGGCTCTGTGACTATAAATAAGGACCGAGAGCCTCTTGGAAAAATCATCAACCCGACGAGATCATGAAGACCAAGACGGCTCATGCATCCAGGCTGGTCATCAACTGTTCATCTACCTCCTTCAGAAGAGATCGAGAAGCAAACTAGGTTTTTGTAATCATTTTCTAAAGGAAACAAAGTGTATTTGATCAAGTTGATTAATAAAGGTAGTTGTCTTTATTCTTATTGCATTTTATTATTTACATCATGATCTCTATCCGTTCTTTTATTTCCATCATGCGCGAGTAATTCTCCGCTTGTTAGGGTTCGTAGGATTAGGGTAGATTAATGGATGATGAAGATCCTTAAACTCTTTTTACATCCTATAAAGTTTATAAACTTTACCAAAAGAATCATTAACATCCTAATCGGGCACGCTACCAATTTATTGCTAGCCTCGACCGCGATTAGAGATTAGATTAGCGATTATTTTGGTAAAGGATAGACATGAATGGAGGTCCGTGTCAAGATAGGGGTTAAGAGTGGGAACCCTATTCCCTCCAGAAACCCTAATCTACATGCATCTCTGTCGATCTAGTTTTAAATCTATTAAAGGATAAAAAGAGTAATCTTTAATTAATCATCCATGACTACTAAATCTTAATGAACCCTACAAGCCCCCTTCTACTATAAAACTTACATCCGTAATTAATCTAGATCTATTTCCTGAATCCGTGTTTGACGTAGATCTAGAACTTACAACCATTCTTTATTCTTCCTCCTTTCTTTCTCAACACGTCTAAAGTAAGATTAAAAGATTCAACGTTTCCCTGAGGACGACCCGTACTCATCTCGGTCTAGCTACACGCGACACCGTTATTGATTGCGGTTAACTACACACACTTAAGAATAGATCAATCAGAGATCCACAAGACAAGTTTCCCACAAGTTGAGAATTTAATTCTCATCGGGAGGATCTTGTTCTTGAGAATTAAAGATTAAGAAAAAAAATTAGGTCCAAAAAAGAGGAAAAAGAACCTATAAAAGAACTTAGTTCTTAAAGAAAAAACCTGATCTCAGATCTTCAAAAACGAAGATCTTAGTGATTATTAATAGTCAAAATGCCATTAACAGAGATTTAATCTCTAAAAAAGGAAAAAAGACTAGCGCCTCTTGTGCTCCTCACGTGGGCTCCTGTTTATCACAGAAAACTGTTTTTCAATACCACTCATTAATCATCTATTTTGTTATATATCGGTACTATTAACCAGTGTCTGCTCAGTAAATACGGATTACAGGTATCCGTGACACAATACTGGAAACACACTCAAAATCACGGATATAACATTGTGAGCCGACACTGCAACCGGAACTACAAACCGATCGATATTCAAAGAGTTCTTTTGCAACAAATAAATGTGTACACAATTTTGGTCCAACACAATACAAGTGTGCACACAACTCTTTGATGCTTGGACCTAGGTGGGGGCTGCCCAAAGCACAAGTGAGTGTGATATGTAATAAATGCTAAAAAAATGTGATGTGATTTGAAGCATCAAGTTCCCTCCAAAACTACTGAGTAAAACCCAACCTGAAATGAAGAAATCAAACAATACCAGTGGACTTGTTGAGTGCACTCGAGACCACCACACCAACTTGAGCCCCTTTGCTCGGACCAAGACCGGTGAGTTACCCAAAAAGACCGACATGGCCGGGTCTCCTTGCTCCAATTGTTCCCATTTTTCTTTTGGTGGTTTATCTGAGTCACATCATTTTATTTTTATTGTTTGTTTATTCTGGTATGAGGCCTATAAATACCAGATCATTGGGCAAGGAGAGGGATACTTTTTCTCTAGTTTTTCTTTAGAACACTTGTAATTTGTAACTTGCTTTTCCTCTGAACTCTTGAGCTCTTGCCCCTTTGTCTTGACCTTGTAACTTTTTCATTGAACTTGCAAGCTAAAGATTTAGGTTCTTGACTTCAAGATTAGTTGTATCTTGTTTGAAATTCAATATAGTTCTCATTTCATTACATATGTCTTGCATTCTACATATTCTGAACTTGTGAAATCATTACTTTACTTTGATCTTGCAACCTTTTAAGTGAGGTTGCAACCTTAAAATTTGGTATTTTGATTTCATATTAGTATGGAATTAAAGAACAAGTAAAGATATTTGCACATTGAATTTACCGGTTCTTAACTCTATAACTTTAACTTTGCTTTTCTTGTTATTTTTTATGTTGCCTTACTCTTTTCTTTTTTTTAATTTTGGAATCGTAAATATGTGTGAGTAATCTATTTACTTGTTATGGGTAGAATATAGTTAATTTGTGTTAGGAGATGGTTTTACTAAAAGCTTAAAAACCTTAACTTTGCAATTGAAACTCAGAGCAAACCACTCGCAATTCCACTCCGTTAGGCATCCTATCCTACCACGATAGCGGTGAATCCTAATCGTGACCTGATTGCAAGTGGTTTTCCGAAGGCTAAGGTCAAGAGACATCAATAGAAGGACAAGGGACAATGAATATGGATTTAGCTCAAAATCGCAAATACTGTATTTCAGGTTCCCTAATCCACGTTGTTGCCTATTACCTTAGTTCAATATCAAAATTGGGTCTCTAAGGAACCGGCAAAAATCATCCTTACGCAAGCTAACCTAAAACTACCCTTAACAAGTCTTTTTATTGAACATATCCTAGTTATGACACTTAGCATAAACAACAACTCAAAACACGGTATTAACTCATTAAACAAGCTTGAAAACTTACCATCTCCCTGTGGACGACCCGTACTCATCGCGGCTCGCTACATACGACACCGTCTTTGATTGCGGTAATTTCAAAATTCTTTCTAAATACGACACGGTGAAAACGTATCAATCAGCGCCCCCTTTTAACAGCGCCTAGCGCCTCACGTGACAGACACACGGGCGCCCAAAATAGAAGGCCAGCGCCTCACGTGAAACAAACGTGGCGCTGAATAAAAGTGCTCAGCACTCCATATGCAGCCGAAGACAGCTAAGTGCTTAGCACTTATTAGGCAGCACCCAGTGCCGCACATGCTCCTCACGTGAGCGCCATAAAAAAAGTGCTGAGCACTTCATATGTAGCCGAAACGGCTGAGTGCTTAGCACTGATTGAGCAGCACCCAGTGCCGCACATGGACCTCACGTGGACGCCATATAAAAAGTGCTTAGCACTTCACATTTAGTCAAAATAACTAAAAGTGTTCAACATTTATTGGCCAGCGCCCATGACTGAATGCTTCACATGACATACATGTGAGCGTCAAAGCTCAAATAAGTGCTTAGCACTTTTACATGAAAAGAAAAGGGCTGAACAAACAGAGCCCAAATAAGTGCTTAGCATTTTTGAATAAAAAAAACTAAGTAGACTAAGCCCAAATTGGCTAAGTCTCTGAAATTTTCTTGCAGCTGAGCCCAAATGCTCTTTCGCTAGATCTTAAGCAAAAATGATCTTAGAATGATGTTAAGTTGATCTTAGTCTCAAATAAAACTAACACATCCTTAGCAAGAACAAACTGAGCCCAAATGCTCACCCATATGTTTTAAGTCGATCTTAATCTCAAACCAGATTAACGGTCCTTAAATAAACCTAAGCTCAAATCTAAAATATACGGATTTAGACTGATCTGCGCCCTACGGGCGACGACATAAACTAGTCTCCGTATACAATCCATGGGCAACCTAAATAAACAAAAACACACACGACACGTAGTAAACTGCCGGAGCAGGAGAAAGTGGTTATCACAATGCTGTAACGTAATTAACTGCAGGGGATTGCACCTGCAGGGAAAAGCGTCCCCACAATCAAAAACCCCTCATAAAATGAGGGGGAATCTGATAAAGTCTACTACAACGGTCGCATCTGTCCAAACCTCTGATATATGGTACCATAAATCAACTTGGTATCTTCGGAGAGGTGGATGGATAAATACAAATAGCATCTGCCCCCAGATTCAGGCAAGACGATCCATCACGGTTCGTCTCTGTTTCCGGCGGTGAACAGATTCCGGCACGCCCGGTAGGACTTTTTCCTCTTTCCACTCCGCACTTTGTATGTCGTGTTTCGCGAACGAAATCATGGTTCGCAATGGTTGCCCTTAGATTTGAGGTACTAAAATTTGGTGTCTTGCTCCTGTGCAAAAGAAAAAAATCGATGGCTTCCCACTGCACCTCTTGTAACAGCAACTCTCGCTTCACCCCAACTGGAAGTGTGACCTACGGGCCCAACGCAGCCTCCATCTTTTCAATACCAGTGGGGCAAGTAACGCAAGCCACTACTGGACTATTCTTCGGGACTATGTTCCCACCAGTGGGTGTCGGTGCCTCAGTGTCGTAGGAAGAAGCTCCTAAGAGGTCGGTCTTCGATCGACTATCGACCACAACGGCCCATCTCAACGGGCCGTCCAAAGCTGACGTCTCAGTCTTAAACAGGCTGGGCAAGAACCCAAAGAGGATCGTGACACCTGAAGGGGCTACCCCAAAACGGATAGCCCTCCCAACTCCTGCTACGGGCGAAGTCATCAAAGATGCTTCCCCTACCAGAAAGTCGATCTTTGAAAGATTGGTCGACCCTCCTCAAACCCTGCTAAGGACATCAATCTTCAACAGGTTGACGCCAACAGTAGCCCCTCAATAAATCCAGGGGCACGAAGAAGCCGCTTCCAAAACTGAGGCGGTCCCTTTTGCAAGACATGCTTGACGTCGTCACTAGCGCCGAATGAGAAAAGCTGGGGGCAACTCCCCCTCTAGACTCACCCACCAGCTCCAATGATGGAAGTTGGCACTACTGTTCCAACTGGAAACAACTTTGATCTGCTCAGGAGAGTACGTAAGAACTCTCCAACGGCGGTGCTAAAGAAATCGCCCCCGCCTGCAGAAACCACAGTGCAAGCAAAGCCGGAGCATCCCCATCAACGGCTCTCCTCCCAAATTCACAGGGTCTAGCAAAATGTCCAGGACTCCATGATTGATCAAAACTATTCTCGTCGACCGAAGAAATTGAAGGCTCGGCAAGAGAAAGATCATCCCTCCATCATATAGCGAGGGGCTTCTTCTACACAGGCGCTTGTTACAACGGCTCCTCAACTTCGACCTCCCACAAAAGGATGAGGCCAAAGAAAATCCCACCGTCGGCGGCAAATTCCAAAGGTGATGGACACAAAAGCCCCAAGTCTGGGGGCATGATCGTGCATACGGTCTACATAGCTTCCGGGAAAGAATAAATCCGTGCTTCCGTAGGTCATCGACCGCAAACTCAGTCGCTGACAAAAGCTCAGGAGTAAAAACAAAAGCTCCAGGAGATGCTGACCAAAATGGCAGTACTTACCGGGCAGAAAGAAAGCCCGGACACAACAGCCGAACAGCACTAGGAGCAGGAGACCGATACAGAGTTCCTGCGAAGGGTGCTTGAAAGAAAGGACAAGGAAGCTGCCGAGTAGGCTGCTAACATAAAGCAGATGGCTCACTTGTTCCAAGACATGGTTGGGATGATGATCCAGCTAGAACCCCCGGCCGAGGATCCGCCGATAATCATCGAGAATGACAGAGGGGAAACATCAAATCCTCTTCCGGTCTTATCGGCAGCCAAGGAGGAAACAATCTCTAAGGCTGCTCTTGATAATTATATAGCTCAACAAATAAGAGCTCATCAAGCTAGTGAAGCTGCTGGCCGAATTGTCAAAACCGGGCGACCGTATCCAAGCTAGTATGACCAAATTAAGTACCCGCCGGGATATACAATCCCTAAGTTCCACGTATATAAAGGGACGGGCAACCCACACCAGCATGTAGCACGGTTCAGAGCTCTGTGCGGCAACACTGGAGGCAATAACAAACCGTTGCTTCGCCAGTTCGTTGGCAGCCTGTCAGAGACGGACTTTGAATGGTACCCAGAGCTCCCAAATGACTCCGTGAGAACATTCACAGAGATGGAACTGCTGTTCACACAGCGGTTCGCCAACGCAAGCGAGCGCACCCAGATCACGGCAGTAATCAATGCTAGGGTAAAGCCAGGAGAAACCTGGGTCCAATATGCGATCCGGTGGCAGAACCTATGGTCTAAGTGTGAACAGCGCATAGAAGAATCCCCCACCGTGGGCATGTTCATCGGGACCCTTGATCCTCAAACGACTGTGTCCCAGTTCATGACATTCTTCAAAACGACAACCTTCCAGGCTCTGATCAATAAACTGACCCAAATGGACCAGATGGGCCATGAGCATTCCTCCTCAAGTAAGGACCCTCGAAACGCCAAGGGTAAAGGGAAAGCGGTCTTCGTTGCCAACGCTCAACAACAATCGAGTGGCCCAAAACCAGCTGCTCGCCAAAACAACGCACATCCACGCCTATCCCTGAAAGAAAGGCTAGGACGCGTTTACTCGTTTCCCTGGGATAAGACGAGGAGACTATTTAAGTTGGCAATGTGTAACAAACTCATCACATTGCCAAACGCACGGCATCCACCGCAACCCGGTGACGTCAACAACCCCAACTAATGCACCTATCACAGAATAGTGAGCCACCCAATTGAGGATTGCTACGTCTTCAAGAACTGGGTCGAGGACCAGTATCAATAGGGGAAGTTCTCGCTGTCTGAGAACTAGAGGGTGAACCCACCACAGAAGCACACTCCCAAAAAGGTGGATGCGCCAGGGGCATCATGCTCACTCGTGGAAGAAACTCCATGGGAAGTTGTTCTTTCAGCTAAAACCAAAAGAATGCTGAAGGATCTACAGGCATGTCCGGCAGTCAGGTGGAAAAGCCCACTTGAACCCGAAATCATCGAAGGGATGCTGAAACCGCTCCCCGTACCGAAGATTGTTGACAAAGGGCAAAATCCCCAAGTCAAGCCTTCAAAGTCTTCGAAGAAAAAGAAGAAAACCAAGAAACCTGTGCAGCCTGCCGAGTATGACGACAAGCGCACAGACCTACAAAAGTACATTGACGCGCTGGAGGAGTACAACCAGAAGGCGCGTAAACCGGTCACGCTCGAAGAGTTCCTCAAGCATATTCTTGAGAACAAAGATAGTGACAACGATAAGTAAAATGACTCATCAGAAGAAACCGAAGACCGTGTAGCAAGTTGCCACATGGTCTCCCATTCGTTGTTAAATGACGAAGAAACTCCCTCAGTGTCAGAAAACAACGCATAGAAACTGAGGGCAGAATCGGCGCTAAAATCACCGGAACTGCCAGAAGGCCCAATCGATAGGCAGTTAAACGAAGCCTTTCAAAAATGAAAAGCTGACCGAGAACGCGAAACAGCCATATACGAAAAGGCTAAGCATCAGCATCAGGATGAAAAAGCTGCGGCAAGGTGGAGTCATAAAGTACTCCAACCAAACCAAGGCATACCTGCGACAAATAAGGGCAGGATCAAGGCAGAGAAACGGTTCGCCAAAGCTCTGTCAATAGGGATAAAGCTGCCACCTCTCGTAAGAAACACTCCCGGGGTCATATGACTCGACGGAGAAGATTCACATCCAAACTACTACCTATATCATCGGAGGGTTACCCGCCCCACCGAAGAATGTATTACCTTCAATAAGTGGAGGCAAGGATATGTTGCTTATCAAAAACACTTCAAGAGGATGAAGCGCGAAGCTCGTCGACGGTAAAAGAGTGCGACATATACACATGAAAAAATGACTGGATGAACATGCGTTCGACACAATCGAAGGAGAGAAGGAAGAAAATGATTCACAATGGGAACTCTACTTCGATGGAGTATCTTCTATAAAGAAGCGAAAGCAAAACACTCCATAATCAAAGTCGGGGTGGGCCTTATCTTCGTGATTCCGCAAGGAGGGATATTGCGTTATATCCTCTCCTTAACGGAGCCAAGGACTTATAACGAAGCTGAATATGAAGCTTTGATAGCAGGTCTCGAGATCGCTATCGACATGGGAATAAAAAACCTCCTCATATATGGAGACTCTCAGCTGATCGTTAGCCAAGTAAATGGCGACTATCAGATATGCAAGCCAGAGCTAATAAGGTATGGCAAAAGAGTGCAGCAACTGCTGACACAAATCCCTTCCTACATCCTGAAGAGTATACCGCGAGCAAAAAACAGCAAGGCGAACACGTTGGCCAAATTAGCTAAGGAACTGGCGGATGACGATCTCGATGACGTAAAGATCATTGCGCAAAGCCACAGGGTCCTTACGCCAACGGATATATCTTCGAAAGATCTGATAGAGTCATCTGAAAGAAAAGGAACAACCGAACAAGCAGCCCTTCAAATAGAGGACGAAAAAAGGTCAAGGACTGGAGGGAAGTCTTCATAGACTACTTTAAGTCCCGACGAACGCCCGAAAATGCGTCGTTTAGACATCAGCTCATGAAACGAGCTTTGCCTTTCGCCTTCGTCAATGATACTCTATATAAGAAATCGTTCGATTATCTATAGCTAAAATGCCTGAGACCAGAGGAAGCAAAGAAAGCCGTTCAAGAAACTCACGACGGACTCTGCGGTTCTCATCAAGCTGGGCCAAAGATGAAGCTGGAGATAAAAAGAATGGGTTATTACTGGCCCATAATGATTTGAGACTGCCTCGAATATGCGAAGCAGTGTCACTCTTACCAAATTCACGAATACTTCATTCGTCAGCATCCAAATACGCTACATCCAACAGTGGCTAGCTGGCCATTTGAAATGTGGGGAACCGATATAATTGGCCCCATTGAACCGGCATCGTCCAGAGGACATCGGTTCATACTGGAAATGACCGACTACTTCTTTAAGTGGGCAAAAGCAGTACCACTAAGGGAGGTGAAGACGGAGAATATCCTCCATTTCTTTAGGACACATGTCATCTATCGGTTCGGCACTCCACGATGAATTATCTCGGATAATAGGACAGCTTATAGAAGTCATAAAATCAGCCAATTCGTACAGCATAAAATAAATTGGAGATACTCTTTAGTCTATAATCCTCGGGCCAAGGGTCTAGCTGAAGCTTTCAACAAGACCTTGATGAAGATTATAAAGAAAACAGTGTCCAGAAACAAAAAAGACTGGCACAAAAGGTTGCACGAAGCTCTCTGAGCGTACCAAACAACGTTCAAAACGGCTATGTATACAATACCATACATGTTGGTATTCGATACGGAAGCAGTGCTTCCCTTGGAAATAAAACTCCCTTCTCTACGAGTAGCGGTTCAATACGAGCTGACAGATGAAGAAAATGCTCATCTTCGGCTTGAGGAGCTCAATGCCCTCGACGAAACTCGCCTTATAGCACAGCAAAATTTGGAGGCTTATAAGGCAAGGATGACACGGTCATACGAAAGACTGACCAGGCCGAGAACATTCCACTAAGGCGAACTCGTGCTAGTCATCAAAAGACCAATAATCCCCAATCGTGCAAAACAGGAGAAATTTGAACTGAACTATGAAGGCTCGTACATCATAGACAAAGTCTACCAAGGTGGAGCCTACCTGCTCATGGATATGCATGTCGAAAGACCCTTCCGGCCAATAAACGGCCGATTCCTCAAAAAATACTATGCTTGATGAGTCACGACTTAGGTCTATGATAGATGACGACACTCGTGTCCACTCGCTATCTTTCTGAGTCAGAACTCTGAGAGTAGTATGCAAAGAAGCTCCGTCGACTCAAACATGGCGATGAAGGACCGAGATGTCCTTAAACTAGAAATTCGCCTCAAACATGATGATAACAGACCAAGATGTCCCTAAACTAGAACCTCGCCTCAAATATGGCAACATCGGACCAAGAAGTCCTTAAACTAATTATCCGCCTCAAATATGGCGATAAAGGACAGAGAAGTCCCTAAACTAATTATCTACCTCAAATGTGGCAACATTGGACCAAGAAGTCCCTAAACTAACAACGGACCGAGATATCCCTAAACTAGAACCTCGCCTCAAATATGGTGACATCGAACCGAGATGTCCCTAAACTAGAACCTCGCCTCAAATATTGCGACATCAGACCGAGAAGTCCTTAAACTAATTATCCGCCTCAAATATGGCGATAAAGGACCGAGAAGTCCCTAAACTATTTATCTGCCTCAAATATGGCAACATTGGACCGAGAAGTCCCTAAACTAACAAAGGACCGAGAAGTCCCTAAACTAACAACGGACCGAGATGTCCCTAAACTAGAATCTCGTCTAAAATATGGCGATAACGGACCGAAACGTCCCTAAACTAAAATTTCGTCTCAAACATGGCGATAACTGACCGAGATGTCCTTAAACTAGAAATTTCACCTCAAACATAGCGATAATGGACCGGAACGTCCATAAACTACCGCGTCGCCTCAAACATGGCAACAGCGGACCGAGATATCCCTAAACTAACAACGGACTGAGATGTCCCTAAACTAACAATGAACCGGAATGTCCCTAAGCTAAAAATTTGCCTCAAACATGGAGATAATGGACCGAAACGTCTCTAAACTAGTGCGTCACCTCAAACATGGCGCATCGCCCCAAATACGGCGAAATCCTCCCTTGAGATCTATATTGCAATCGAAGTCCCAACGGCAAAGATTGCAACTCAAGTCCTACCGTCTACACAGCTACTCTAGTGGTGAAACCACCCTTAAGTTCCACCAGTAAATAGATGGGTCACCAGCGACGAAACTACTTTCGAGAGTTCCATCGCTCGCAAAAAAAAAGGTATGTCCAAAGGTGAAATGGGCACGGACGAAAATCTGAGAGGGCGCCATGAGTAAAAACACCAGGACTGCCGGCGAGTTTGTGAAAACCCGAAAGGGCACAATCTCATTTAAAAAAATAAAAAAACGGTATGTCCATAAGCAAAATGGGTACGGATGAAAACCCGAAAGGGTCCGTGAGTAAAAAATGGCAGGACTGCCGGCGAGTTTATGAAAACCCGAAAAGGGCGCAAACTCGTAAAATAAAAAAATTCATGTGCACTTGCAAGGTCCTCTCGATCTTGTGAGGAAAAAAAACCTGCGTGAGATCCTTACGACTTACAAAGGAGCAATACACTTAGGAATCACCACGACTCCTAAGAAGAAAATACACCTACGAAATCCTCACAACTCGTAAGGAGAAATACTTTATGAGACCCTTACGGCTCATAAAGTCAAAAATCCGTAGTCGACGGGATCCTAACCCTGTTTGCTAAGCCACCTTTGTTCAAATCAACAAAGGCAAATGATGAGTCGCTCCTGGAAATATTCCAGTCGTAGCGATACTGATGCCTAAAAAGTTATCAAATTTCAAGTCCTCTCAAGGCAAATGATGATTCGCACCTGGTAATATCCCAGTTGCAGCGATGCTAATTCCTAAAATGGTATCAAACTTCAAGTCCTCTCAAGGAAAATGATGATTCGCTCCTGGCAATATCCCAGTTACAGCAATGCCGATGTCTAAACAGGTGCCAAACTCTAAGTCTTTTCACGGCAAATGATGATTCGCTTTTGGAAATAATCCAGTTGCAGCGATGCCGATGCGAAGGTTGGTATCAGATTCCAAACTCGCAATAAAAACAGCAGCAAGTAGCAAAAAATATGCATATAAAACAGCCGAAATGATGGGGCAACTTGCAATAAAAATCAGCGAGCAAAAAATATGCATATGAAAACAGCCGAAATGATTGAGCAACTCGCAATAAAAAAACAGCGGGTAAAAATAAAATAATACATAACCGAAATTATTGGGCACCACGATAAATAGCCGAAATGATTGGGCAATCGCGACTTTCACGACATAAAAGCTAAAATGATAGAGTATAGCGGAATGAAATAAAAAATGGAAGTTAAACCTTTTTGCCCTACAGATGAGTCCACACTGACCCCTGTATACAATCCATGGGCACAAATGAAAAGGGAACCATATTTTCCCACCAGGCTCCGTCAAAGGGAGAGTCGGATCTTGACGACAACATATACAGCCTAGAGGTCATCCCAACATTCTTCTCATGCCGACAGGATGCAGATGCAATGTCAACAAAGCTCCAAGGGGCCAAAACAAAAAGTAGTGATGGCAAAATCCTAACTCCAGCCCGACGTGCTTCTCATGCCAGCAGGATGCAGACGCAACGTCAATAAGGACCCAAGGGCCAAATCAAAGTGGAGCAATGGCATATTCCTAGTTCCAGATCTTGACGGCGACATCTATAGCCTAAAGATCGATTTGACGTGCTTCTCATGCAAGCAGGGTGCAGACGCAACGTCATCAAAGACCCAAGGGTCAAACAAAAAAAGGAGCGGTGGCAAAATCCTAACTCCAGCTCAATGTGCTTCTCATGCCAGTGCAGGATGCAGACGCAACGTCAACAAAAGCTCCAAGGAGCCAAATAAAGAAAGAGTGACGGCAAAATCCTAACTCCAGCTCGACGTGCTTCTCATGCTAGCAGAATGTAGACGCAATGTCATCAAAGACCTAAGGGTCAAACAAAAAAGGAATAATGGCAAAATCCCAGCTCCAGCTTGATGTTCCTTCTCAGTGCAGATGCGACATCAACAAAGGCTCCAAGGAGCCAAATCAAAAAGGAGTGACGGTAAAATCCTAACCCCAGTTCGATGTGCTTCTCTTGCCAGCAGGATGCAGATGCAACGTTAACAAAAGACCCAAGGGTCAAAGCAAAAATGGAGTCACGGCAAAATCCTAGCTCTAAGTCTTGACGGTTCATATACAGCCTAGAGACCATCCCGACGTTCCCCCTCATTTCAGCAGGATGCGAATGCGGCTATCAAATGAAAATGGAGCAATAGCATATTCCTAGCTCCGGACTTCAACTGCGATACATACAGCATGGAGGTCCTACAGATGTCTGCCCTACTTCAGCAAAGAATAGGCGCCATATCGTCAAAACAAAAAAATGAAGCAACGGCATATTCCCAGCTTGGGGTCTTGAAGGTAACTCATATAAAGCCTAAAAGACTATCGGAGATCATCCCACACCAGAGCGCAGTGGTTATGACTCATCGGGGCTCCAAATTGAACCTAACCTCAAGTAAAAAGCATCATAGCAAATTCTTAACGTTTGCTCTTCCGACGGTGATATGACCTAAGAAGATTACTTGAAGACGTCTTGTCTAGCCCCCGAAGAGATCAGAGACACGACAGTCGTGGGGATACTCGAACAACAGCTTGAGGACTATATATCGAGGAATATATCAGCCAACACGATGGTACCACGGACTAAAACCCTACTACCATAAACCTAATGGACCTCTGTCGTAAAGAATGGGGGTTATCTGCATATAACGCTAGGACAAGTTTGCTTATAAACCTAAGAGAGGTAAACTAAAAACACTCCGAAACGAGTGAATAAACTACAAACTCCGAAACGAGTACATAAACTAGAAACTCCGAAACGAGTGAATAAACTACAAACTCCGAAACGGGTACATAAACTAGAAGCTCCGAAACGAGTGAATAAACTGCAAACTCCGAAACGGGTACATAAACTAGAAACTCCGAAACGAGTGAATAAACTACAAACTCCGAAATGAGTACATAAACTAGAAACTCCAAAACGAGTAAATAAACTAGAAACTCCGAAATGAGTACATAAACTACTTCGCACCAGATTAAAACATAAAGAAACAGAAGGGTGCAGCTCATAGGCCTCAGGGTTTAGAACTATATCCTTTAAGAGTTGAGATTTGAGTTAATGATGGATGACGACGCTTGTCTCTGCTTGCTATCTTCTCAGATCGAGATTCTAAAAGTTATGTACGATACACCAGCCCAAAACCGGTCGTATGCTATATATTACTCTACTCACTCACGTGTATACCTCCGTGAGTAAAGTAGTGGGGGCATTTGTTTACACCAGTTTAAATTTCGTTTACAGATATATGTGAAAGCAGGCTCATTCATATACGCGTGTGGAGGGTTAGTGCGTGACACGAGCACATCAGTGGCGTTTGCGCTTAGCAAAATTCCCTGAGTATAAAGTGCACGTGCACACATGTATGTTGCACGTATATTTCAACAATACGATCAAAGGAAGAACGGGTGTTAGAAATGAAGCGCTCGGTGGTCAAACGATAAAAGAAAAGTATTTAAATAAACATTTTATGCTACAGGAAATAGATCACCAAACACGGGATCAAAAATACAAGGGTTTACAAAACTATGAATAAAGTTTTCTAAAGCCCTCTCAGCCCTCTCCACCATGTCGAAACGGCGATCTTCGCGAGGAGTCGCTCCCCATCGGTTAGCGCCGTGCCCATCGGCGAAGGCAGACATGATGGTCCACTGAGCCCGTATATGGCTTAGCAACTGAATAGAACGATCCCTCGGAGGCTTGGTAATCAAAAGTTCCTCATGAAAGCACTCGATCTTATCCTCCGCTGCGTCGAGCATCGCCGGAGTCATCTCTGCTGGATGAAGGGGAATGTCATCGAGCACGGACAGGAAGATCATCCGGAGCCAAATGGAGCCGATGGAGAGAGGGGATCCTCTACAAGTCAAGAGCTTATGCAGCACCGTATCATATTGGTCATCCGTGAGAGCAGGATTCACCAAGCGTGCAACAAAATGAGAAACAATTTTCTCGATAGGCACCTCCCATGGCTGTTGATTAGCATCCGGACGATTGCAAGTCATGACTCTTCTCTGTTAAAATGATTCTCTGAAAGTGAGAGAGAAGAAGAGTATTGCTTAGATTATAAAGGAAGGCATTTAAGTCTCAGCACAGAAATATTGTGCATGATGGAACTATTTCCAAGCTCTGACAAAAAAAGGCATTGGAAAAGAAAGTTTAACTCAGGAAAAGTAGAGAGAGAAGGTGAAAAGAAACCTTCAATAGTGGGGCAACGCCCCACGTGCTTCTCACGAGGGCACCAGCACCAATGTGCAAAGCACAGAAAAGCTTCTGGGTAAAAATTAAATTCTTATACGGCGCTACACGTGCTCCTCACGCCAGCGCCATTGTGCAAAGCACAGAAACACTTTCTGAGTAAGAATTAAATTCTTATATACCGCCGCACGTGTTGAACACGCGGGCACCAATGTGCAATGCACAGGAATACCCATCTTAAGAATTAAATTCTTAAGTGGCGCCTACGTACACAACACGTGAGCGCCGGCGCGCAAATAAAATTAAATTCTACGATACTCCCTGTTAAACAGAGTCGTTGGATCAAAAATCCAACGGAGATGATGAATCATAAAAATATAGAATCAAATTCTATTAGGAGAAAATATCTCCAAAATCTTTTTAAATAAGAAAGATACTCTCGGTTGGATCGATGATCCAATAATAGAATAAAATTCTATTTTTAGGAATATATTCCCTCAATCTTTCTAAATAAAAAAGATTGCTCTGTGTAAAATAGAGAACTATTGGATTAAAAATCCAACGGTGATTAAAAATCACCATTTGCGAAAATATTTTCCTAATTTTATTAAAAACAAGAAAACACAATCTATAAAAACAGAAGTTCTTGGATCAAAGATCCAATGGTGGGTAAAATTCCCCAACTCAATTTTGAGTCCAATTAAATCAATTGGAATCTCTCAATGAAATATTTTCTCATAATTAAGTAACTAACTTGCCTCCACTATATAAAGGACCTGAGACTTCAAGTCTCGGAGAAAAAAAAACCCATAAGGTTCTGAAAAATACAGAAAGCTTCCAAAAAACAATAGAGAATTCAATCCTCAGAGAAGAAGACTTCCCTTTCAAAAGAAACCTAGGTAAAAGAAATTCAGAGATCAAAATATCTCTTTTTACCTATTTTAAGGGTTTAACCCTTCTCAAATAACTTATTTCTTCTTCTGGATCGGAGATCCACAAGACAAGTCTTCCACAAGTTGAGAATTTAATTCTCATCGGGAGGATCTTGTTCTTAAGAATCAAAGATTCATAAAAGAATTAGGTTCAAAAGAAAAACAAAAGGAAAAAGAACCAATAAAAGAACTTAGTTCTTAAAGGAAAAAACTGATCTCAAATCTTCAAAATCGAAGATCTTGGTGATCATTAATGGTCAAAATGCCATTAACAGAGATTTAATCCCTAAAAAAGAAAAAAAAAGACTAGCACCCCAAGTGCTCCTCACGTAGGCGTTCCCCTTTTAACAGCACCTAGCGCCTCACGTGAAAGATACGCGGACGCCCAAAACAGAAGGCCAGCGCCTCACGTGAAACAGGCGTGTGCACTGAATAAAAGTGCTCGGCATTCCATATGTAGCCGAAGACAGCTAAGTGCTTAGCACTGATTAGACAACACCTAGCGCCGCACGTGCTCCTCACGGGGGCGCCATACAAAAAGTGTTGAGCACTTCATATATAGCCGAAACGGCTGAGTGCTTAACACTGATTGAGCAGCGCCCAGCGCCGCACGTACACCTCACGTGGACGCCATATAAAAGTGCTTATCACTTCATATTTAGTCAAAATGACTAAAAGTGTTCAACATTTATTAGGCAGCGCCCATGACTAAATGTGTCACGACCCGAAAGTACGGAACGTGACCGGCACTTAGATTACGAAGCGTCTAGAGGCGCCATGTGACCTAAGTAAGCCGAAGCCCAGAAATCTAAACCATAAAAGAAGAAAAAAGAAGAAAAGAAAAGAAAACAAGTATAAAAATATCAGCAAATTTTTCCAAAAATTTCGGCAGAGTCTCCTCTGTAAAAACTGGCCCCCAAACGGGTACAATAAGTATAATATACATAAACAATAAAAAGCATCCCCAACGGGTGCTAGCT
The DNA here is from genome assembly GCA_030015575.1 of Agapanthus africanus. Lineage (NCBI taxonomy): Eukaryota > Viridiplantae > Streptophyta > Magnoliopsida > Asparagales > Amaryllidaceae > Agapanthus > Agapanthus africanus. The sequence goes on from CM057341.1 coordinate 730,978,181, forward strand.
CAACGCCAACAGGCGGAGACAACCACAACAATCACAATAATATACAACGCCAAAGGGCGAGGCTCAAATCTCAAAAGAAAACAAAAACCACCAGATCAGAATAACACATGCGCGACTCTAAGGTCGAAATAAACAACTGGTCCAATAAACTTATCAAGTAATACAATTATGGTTGATGGAGCTTACTAGATACAAATGAATGAATAAAAGTACAATGGTGGTTCGGATACAAGTGAACCAACCTACCATGCAAATCACCCTGAAGAAAAGATGTGCCAACAAGCTGCCACGGAAACCTGTACATCAAACCTGTAAAGAATTTGGCACAACGGGGGTGAGTTGCCAACTCGTGAGTAGAAGACATCTACGAAAAGAAATCGAATGCACGACGCTATTCTAGGTCATAATAATACACTACTATATCCCAACATCTAGTAATAGCAGGGTAATACTACGTGTAAGTGCAACTACTCCGTGTCGTGTCAGTACCTCATATAATACTATGTCATATGAATGAAATGCATGCACCATGAATGTAGAGTAACAAATCCTGAAATCCAGATATATATGTATAAGAAATCTTTAGCTGTTATCATAGTAGAATGTGTATAAGAATCTGAAACCTCAATAATGAAATCCATGGAAATCCGTGTCAAACATCGACACAACACATGTAATCTCAAGTCTCAATATCTCGGGCTCCGTCAGTCCGGATCGGCCCATATCATCAAATCTCACGACAACGGTCGGTATCCTCCGGATATCCGCCGCGCCAGACATCACCGGTAGGTAGCCTTCCCCTGCCAGGCTCATCGTCTACAACTCGATCTTCTTGCCCCGGGGTACCATACCGGGTCCACCATGTACCCGAGACGGTTCATCCACTCCTCGAATCGGGTCTCGAAATCCAATAGAAAACATGAAATCTCATGGTGGACGACACATACATCACGAGAAAACCGCATCTTAATTTAAAAAGAGGAGAGAGAAAGAGAAATTTTTTATATATTTTTGCGGTTTTCCCCAAAAATCCAGAAATCTCATAGAAATCCAAATCTCAAAATCATGAGTAAGTATATGAATGCATGAATGTCTAAGCAATAAATATCATGTCTGTACTAATGTCAGAGAATAATCACAATATTATAGCGGTCTAGTTGTTAACTGATTCTATCCATAAAAGTCAATATGATCTAAAGTGTACGTGACATAGCAATTAGCGATGATGATGTGTGTGAGCCGGCAAATAAGTGTGCGTGGAATATGCGCATCATCGGTAATAGTGCTGGTGTCCTAACAGGTAAAGTTTATACTGATTATAGCAACATATAAAAGAACATGCACCATGATAATTACAGTATGAATGTAAATACAGATGTGCATTATCCACTCATCTGCGAGATACGAGTACAACTACCACTATGTGAGTCGAATCTAAACCAGTGTCCATCTAACATCCTAAGGAACTAAACCTAATAGACTAGTCAGTAAGAAACTAGAGTCTACCTAAGGTCTGAATCAATATCTCTAATAGTCGGCGATCCCGCCTCAATAACGTCACGTACCTAGTACGGCTTTCTCGAATCAAGAGTGCGGATCAATCATCAAATCTAAGCCACGTACGGTAAAATCCATAGTACGGCATCCCAATATCGGGGTACGGTCAAGTATCTCCTAGGTGTCTCCTCATTCGTATAATGTCATCATCAGCACATCTCATGATCAAGGTGTTAAATTATGATCGCATACATCAATCATATATCATTGTCATCATGATAAGCATCATTAGTTTATCCTCAGAAATATCATGTCATATGTATCATATTGTGACTAGGTCATACTTATATGATATCGGCATCAGGTCACACCAATATAATGTCGTAATCAAGTTATACATATATCATATCGTGATCAGTCATAAGTTACAGTCCGGGTACTATTCTAGCGTCCCATGTACATCAATATCACCACCACTCTTTATAATTTATATATTCATGTTCATTATCTCATTCTCTAATGATCCGCTAACACTTTATTACGACTGTATAGTCAAGAATCACGGCATCAAGCCCAGTTATACTGTTTCAATCACAGCATCCGCTAACACTTTATTTAGCCACTTATAAATTTTTAGTTTAATAAAATATTTTTCCTAAATTAATTATTTTAAATATTAACATAAGCTTTATTTTTACACTAAATTAGTGTAAATTACAAATTTGAATGGTTTTAATTTGTAAAAATGAACCATGGCATATTAGAATTTAGTGTGTATCATGCAAAAATTATTTGCAAATTTTTCCTAATTTCTAGAGCTTTCTTGAGTTGCTATAGTAAATAAATAAATAAATAATTAAATAAAACATGAAAAGACCTTATGTGATGTTTTCTCCTCTTGAAAGTTCTACACACTTTCACACTCACTTCTTTCTCTCCCTCACCTCACCAAGGCCGGCCACAAACCCCCCCATGGCTGCCCCTCCCCCCCCATTTTCCATCTCATTTTGTTCAAAATTCATCAAAAATACTTCAAAAATTCAATTAAAATTCCATTAAATCCTAATTTCTTCATACCCTTTATTCTCTACCCTTCTTTATATGGATTTTGGAGTGGGAAAGCATGTATTTTGGAGGCTCATTTCTTGTTGGGATTTCATATTTTGGGAGGTATAATTTCTTTCTTTTGATTTATTGTTTTAGATGTTCATTTAAGCTTAAGTAGATTTAATGAATTAATTCTATGTTTTTTTTAAAAAATGCAAGTTAGGGTTGTAAATTCAAGTTAGGGTTTTTAATAATTAATTAGGGTTATAATAGTTAGTTTAACACTTTTATAATTGGAAAATATTGCATGGTTGTTAAATTGTAAAATTTTCATTTAAAATTGTTTTAAATAAGGAAATTAGCTAACTAGATTTTTCTAAAATGTGTTTGTGGGTAATATAAAATTCCAATTTAAGTTGCTATCATTAGATGGTAGTTTTAATGAGAATATTAGCATATTAATTGAATGAAAAACTTAGTTTGATCACTAGATTACTTTGATAATTGGAAAAATAGTAATAAAATGCTATTATTTTGTAAACTAGATTTTAGGAATTTCTAAATAAATGTGATTAAAAATATAATTTATGGTTTCATTGAATCATTATCATTATGAATTGTGGTTTAATACATTAATTCATGCAAATCATGTTTTGTGGTGGAATTGTGGTGCGTTGCTTGAAAAATGTTGAAATTTGTTAAATGTTGCAAACTAGAAATTTCAAATTAATATAAATTTGTGTAATAAAAATATAGTAACGGTTTGTATAGTCTAGTTATGCTATATAATGAGTTTTATAACTATTGGTTTCATTTAAATGTCAAGTTTTGATGAAAAACGGTAAATTGGCAATTTCGGTTTTTACGAAATTGGGCGGTTTGATGGATTTTAGGGTTTCGATGGATTTAATCGTGTTTTATGGTATAAGTAATGTGTTTTAAAACTACAAGTTGTTTGATGATGTTATCTCGATCCATCGGAGTTTGTACGCCGATATCGAGCGGTATTTGGTTCTTTTGCGTGGACGGGACATAGGTTTTAACCTATGCTTGCTCCTTTAGATCGTTTGACTTTCGTATGTGATTCAGTTTACGATGCTATTTATATGTTTGCGTCTAGATACCCCCCACGTGGACTGCGGGCAATGAAGAGGAGGATGGCGACACCGTCTTCGGCAGACATGGACCAGGTGAGTAGATGTATATCTACGGGGGGAAGTCGGGTGGATGGCGTTTAGCACCCCCGCAACGTAGAATAGGAATAGTACTTATTGACATTAGGAAACCTGATGTGACCCTAGATTCTTACTGAGCAGGACCCTAGTAATGACCCTAGGCGGGACTAGACTGATTTAGGAAAACCATACCTGAGGATGAATACTTTGGGAAAGGTTCGTAGGTTTCTGATAGAAACACACATGCACACACTAAAACTTGAAATGGCGTATACGTATATGTGTGTATATATATAAAACTAGGTATAGGTGTATATATATACACCACACGTATATGGGATTCATTGATGTGATATGATATCCGAGGTATGATGAAACAGTATAACTGGGCTTGATGCCGTGATTCTTGACTATACAGTCGTAATAAAGTGTTAGCGGATCATTAGAGAATGAGATAATGAACATGAATATATAAATTATAAAGAGTGGTGGTGATATTGATGTACATGGGACGCTAGAATAGTACCCGGACTGTAACTTGTGACTGATCACGATATGATATATGTATAACTAGACTATACAAACCGTTACTATATTTTTATTACACAAATTTATATTAATTTGAAATTTCTAGTTTGCAACATTTAACAAATTTCAACATTTTTCAAGCAACGCACCACAATTCCACCACAAAACATGATTTGCATGAATTAATGTATTAAACCATAATTCATAATGATAATGATTCAATGAAACCATAAATTATATTTTTAATCACATTTATTTAGAAATTCCTAAAATCTAGTTTACAAAATAATAGCATTTTATTACTATTTTTCCAATTATCAAAGTAATCTAGTGATCAAACTAAGTTTTTCATTCAATTAATATGCTAATATTCTCATTAAAACTACCATCTAATGATAGCAACTTAAATTGGAATTTTATATTACCCACAAACACATTTTAGAAAAATCTAGTTAGCTAATTTCTTTATTTAAAACAATTTTAAATGAAAATTTTACAATTTAACAACCATGCAATATTTTCCAATTCTAAAAGTGTTAAACTAACTATTATAACCCTAATTAATTATTAAAAACCCTAACTTGAATTTACAACCCTAACTTGCATTTTTTTTAAAAAAACATAGAATTAATTCATTAAATCTACTTAAGCTTAAATGAACATCTAAAACAATAAATCAAAAGAAAGAAATTATACCTCCCAAAATATGAAATCCCAACAAGAAATGAGCCTCCAAAATACATACTTTCCCACTCCAAAATCCATATAAAGAAGGGTAGAGAATAAAGGGTATAAAGAAATTAGGATTTTATGGAATTTTAATTGAATTTTTGAAGTATTTTTGATGAATTTTGAACAAAATGAGGTGGAAAATGGGGGGGGCAGCCATGGGGGGTTTGTGGCCGGCCTTGGTGAGGTGAGGGAGAGAAAGAAGTGAGTGTGAAAGTGTGTAGAACTTTCAAGAGGAGAAAAAATCACATAAGGTCTTTTCATGCTTTATTTAATTATTTATTTATTTATTTACTATAGCAACTCAAGAAAGCTCTAGAAATTAGGAAAAATTTGCAAATAATTTTTGCATGATACACACTAAATTCTAATATGCCATGGTTCATTTTTACAAATTAAAACCATTCAAATTTGTAATTTACACTAATTTAGTGTAAAAATAAAGCTTATGTTAATATTTAAAATAATTAATTTAGGAAAAATATTTTATTAAACTAAAAATTTATAAGTGGCTAAATAAACACTATTTACTAGTAATTACATAATTAAATAGGTATTTTTGAATTTATAATGAAAAACAATTGCGGTTTGATTTTACGAAAAATACATTTTGCTTTACCGAAAATCATAAAATTCACTTAAACAATTTTATTTATTTAATTATTTATTTAATTATTTTTAAAACGTTACAAAATGCTTCACATGACATACAAGTGAGCGTCAGAGCTCAAATAAGTGCTTAGCACTTTTACATGAAAAGAAAATGGCTGAACAAATAGAGCCCAAATAAGTGCTTAGCACTTTTGAATAAAAAAAAGACTTACTAAACCCAAATTGGCTAAGTATCTGAAATTTTCTTGCAGCTGAGCCCAAATACTCTTTTGATGGATCTTAAGCAAAAATGATTCTAGAATGTTGTTAAGTTGATTTTTGTCTCAAATAAGACTAACGCATCCTTAGCAAGAACAAACTGAGCCCAAATGCTCACCCATATTGTAGGGTTATTTATCACGACAGCAAGGTTTCGGGTGGCATCATCCATGCCAATTTAAAATTTTGTCATGTTTAAACAACCCTATCCATAGATTTTTAACTAGAGAATCAAACTAGAAACACATGTTAACAACTTAACATCTAAGTGATAGGGATTACAACATTTGTAGTCCGTTCCTTCGCTTCATAAGCTCCGAATTGAGGTCCCTTTGCTGTGATCATCAAGCTCTCGGACCCTTGAGAGGCTTCATGAAATGAATGAAGCATCCTTGCTTGAAGACTTCACAATCAAAGATGATCTACCTTGAGTAATCACAAACCCAAGCTATCTCTTCACTAATTATGGATTAGTGAAGCTAACACACTAATCTATATGGCTAGTATAGAAGAGGATGATGAAGTGGGAATTTTGCTCACTTTAGAATTTTATTTCTCATTATTTTTCATCACATGAAAAAATCAAGAGAGCAAGAAAATCAATGAAGAAGAAGAAGCTCAAGCTCAAATAAGAATGAAATTATGTTGAGGTTAAAAATGCAACCATGGGTTAAATGTGTCATGGCTAACTCATGTAGAGAATAAACTATGGGCTAGGGTTAAAGATTAGGTTAATAAATATCTTAGAAATATCAAGAAGGGTGGACTAAGTCAACACAAGAAAATATCTCAAGATTAATCCACTCAATTAGAATTAACTAAGATAATTAAAAACCTAACCATAAACCTAGCCATGGTATTAATCTCATAAACCCTAGTTGCATTTATAACCTAGCATGTTACAATATTATATATTACATATATAATATTTAATGTAACAAAGAAAAGAATACAATAAACAGATATCACATATATGTTAACTGTATCCAAAGTGAGAAAATGAAATACTTAAGTGAGCATGTATTAGTTAATGTAATTTAATATATCAAATATATAATTATACATTAAATTATCGAATCAACACTTGATCCGATAATCCGGCTATATCACATATAACCGACTAATATAAAATGTATCATCTCATCGAATCAACACTTGATCTGATGACCCGGCTATATCACATATAACCGGCCGATATCACAAATCGCGAGAATAGAATACGGTATCACATACACGTATTATTCTTGGTCCCGCATATATCATATATGTGCTCCTACTCCGTTTCTCCTGAGCCCGGAAAGCTCTGTGTAGGACTCTAAAGACTCGTCAATACGCCGGCAGTAGGTGATGATCATATCAAACACTCACAAGCCGCAAGCGGTCAGCTAAACGTAACGGCCATCCGAGTATTGAGCGATCAGAAGATCAACAAGTAAGCCTGCTCACACTCCTGTGAATCCAATCAGTAACACTACCACACAGTCCGGTCCCTTCGTCTGATATGTCGCATATCCAGTCTAGGGATGGTAAACGTCAGACCCCAGTAACCGATAAGTCGTATCGATATAAGGCTCATAACGGGTCGAGAAACTACTGATAACACTTACCAGTAGATCTCCAAATCAGCCCTGACCAGGGACTTCCAGTTATAGCCAATCGAACACAGCGCAATATCAACCCCCAATACCAGGAGAGACGAAACCCCTCCTATCGCTTATTGCCTCCATGTGATTCGGGACTGTACCTAAAAGCCACCGTTTTGCACGTTCTCATGAACGTGGTAAGGTGGAAATCAAAGCACAGTGGGAATCACACAAGACTCTATGACGATCTCGGGTCTACAGACTAACCTGTACCAATGTCACCAGAGAACTTCTATCTGACGATAGGTATAATACCATCTAGGAGTTCTCGGCGAGTCCGTTCAGTGTACCCAGTCTCCACTGAGCACCCGTACACCATCTTTGATGTCAAACACCAATAGACATGGGATCATCCATCACCCATCATATGGGTCAAGATGCGTATACGCTAGTCTACTCTGGAGTATCGATGCCCTGTCTCGATACACCCTCGACTAGGAACAATTATAGGATGTACTCATGGACTACCCTGGCCCCACTAGTATGATCTGCATCATAGTCCTAGTAGTCAAGTACATATCCTAAGGGCTTTATCAACATGTGAGAGTAAAACAGTAATACAATACAAGTCGACATGTTAAGACAAAGTGAAACCAGATAGCATACTATCATGTCGAGCAAGAAAGTCCTCTCTATATATATATATCCAAGCATCCATTATAATATACATCATATGTACAACAATGGCTTCTAGGGCATATATATAACTAACAATCTCCCACTTGCACTAAGACTAGCTGTTATAGTATCTCATACCCAACATCCCGAAGAGTCTTTCAAATTGTATCGGGGGTATGGCCTTCGTGAGTGGATCCGTAGTGTTGTCCTTCGTGTCAACTCTCCTGACCTCGATCTCCCGGCGATCAACTATCTTCCGGATCAGGTGATACCGTCTCAGAATATGCCTGGATCTCTGATGGGACCTGGGTTCCTTGGCCAAAGCCACAGCTCCATTGTTATCACAATACAAAGGTATTGGATGCACAATGGACGGAACCACACCAAGTTCAGTGATGAACTTCTTCATCTAGATAGCCTCTTTGGCAGCATCGTTGGCAGCGATGTATTCAGCCTCTATCGTCGAGTCTGCCATGGTTTCCTGTTTGGAACTCTTCCAGCATACCGCCCCTCCATAGAGGGTAAAGACAAATCCCGAGTGCGACTTAGAGTCGTCCTTATCACTTTGGAAGCTCGAATCGGTAAAGGACTCCACCTGAAGTTCTCCGTTACCATACACAAAGAACATCTCTTTAGTCCTTCTCAAGTACTTGAGAATCTTCTTCATAGCCGTCCAGTGACTCTCTCCAGGATCTGCTTGATACCTACTCGCTACACTTAGTGAGTATGCTACATCGAGTCTGGTACATAGCATCGCGTAGATGATAGAGCCTACTGCCGAAGCATAGGGTATCCCTTGCATGCGAACTCTCTCAAAATCAGTCTTAGGAGACATCTCATTGGAGAGAGTGAGTCCATAAATCGTGGGTAAATTCCTACGCTTGGAATCTTCCATACTAAACCTCTTTAGTATGGTGTCAATGTACCTGGATTGGGACAATCCCAGTATCCATTTAGATCTATCTCTATAGATCTTAATCCCTAAAATGCAGGAGGCATCACCTAGATCTTTCATTGAGAATCTTTGTGATAAGAAGAGCTTGACCGAGTGCAGCATAGGAACATCATTTCCTATCAAGAGTATGTCATCCACGTACAATACGAGGAAGACAACCTTACTCTCTGCCACCTTCTTGTAAATACAAGGTTCATCTGCGTTCTTGATGAAGTCAAACTCTTTGACTACCACATCAAAACAGATGTTCCAACTCCGCGATGCCTGCTTTAACCCATAGATGGATTTAAGTAGCTTGCACATCTTCCCGCTGCTCCCACTGTCTATGAAGCCCTCTGGCTGAGTCATGTACACGCATTCTTCTAAATCACCGTTTAGAAAGGCAATCTTAACATCCATTTGCCAGATTTCGTAGTCATGGTATGCAGCAATGGCAAGTAAGATCTGGATGGACTTAAGTATAGCCACTGGAGAAAAGGTTTCGTCATAATCCACACCTGGTTGTTGACGAAAACCCTTTGCAACAAGTTTAGCTTTGGAAGTCTCAACTTTTCCATCTACACCAAGTTTCTTCTTAAAAATCCATTTGCTCCTAATGTGTTTTACCCCTTCAGGAGCAACTTCCAAAGTCCATACTTTGTTAGTGTACATGGATTCCATCTCAGATCGCATTGCATCCAGCCATTTCACAGAGTCCCCACTCGTGATGGCCTGCTCGAAGCTAGTCGGGTCCTCATCTTCCATGATGCAGTCCTCACTGCCACCATCAATGAGAAAACCGTAGTATCTCTCAGGTGGATGAAGAACCCTACTAGATCGGCGGAGAGGCTGAGGTTCGTTGGCAACTATCGAATCCTCTGGTTCCACTAAATCTTCAGTTGTAGTTTATTCTGCTGGAACTTCTTCCAGCTCTACCTCTTCGCCACTAATTTCTTTTGCAAGAAATTCCTTTTCTAAAAGGTGGCATGTTGAGCAATAAACACCTTTTGTTATTCACCGTGGTAGAATAGATATCCATTCGAATGTTTAGGATATCCAACAAACTTACAAAGAACTGATCGTGCCTCGAGTTTGTCTGGATTTTGCCTTTTGACATAGGCCGGACAACCCCATATCTTAACTCGTTTAAGACATGGTCTCTTCCCACTCTATATCTCATATGGTGTGGTGGGTATAGATTTTGATGGGACCTGATTCAATAGATATGTTGTTGCTTCAAGCGCATAACCCCAAAAGGAAATAGGCAACTCAGCGGTGCTCATCATAGAGCGCACCATATCTAATAGAGTGTGATTCCTCCGCTCTGATACACCGTTGTGCTGTGGTGTATAAGGAGGATTAAACTAAGAGAGAATCCCATTCTCTTTTAGATGGTCTAGGAACTCATTGCTCAAGTATTCTCCTTCTTGATCAGATCGAAGGATCTTAATACTTTTACCCGTTTGGTTCTCGACTTCGTTCTTATATTCTTTGAATTTCTCAAAAGCTTCAGAATTGTGTTTCAACAAGAACACATGTCCGTATCTTGAGAGATCGTCAGTGAATGTAATGAAGTACGAGGAACCATTCCTGGCATGTGTAGATATGGGACTACATACATCACTATGTATCAGTCCCAAAAGTTCCGTAACTCTTTCTCCGTGTCCACTAAACGGAGTTTTTGGTCATCTTGCCTTTGAGACATGACTGGAAAGTGTCATAGGATGAAAATTCGAATGGATTCAAATATCCATCCCTATGTAACTTAGCTAGTCATGTCGCATTGATATGACCTAGTCTACAATGCCACAAGAAGGATTCGTTCATTTCTGAACTTTTCCTCTTGTGTGTGTTTTGTACATTAAGGACTGTAGTTTGATTCAGAACGTATATGCCATTATTTAACGAGCCTAATCCAATCAACTTTTGATTCAGGAAGATATTCATAACATTATCTTGTACTACAAAATTATATCCCTCTTTACTTAATAAAGAAACTGATATAAGATTGCATATCAGGGTCGGAATGTAATAGCATTCGTTTAGAATCAATATGTTACCATTTGGTAACACAAGGTGATATTCGCCAACTGCTTTGGCTGCAACATTTTCACCATTCCCTACTCTTATGGAATGATCACTCTCTCCTGGTTCTCTACCTTTCCGTAGCCCATGTAACATATTACATATATGGGATCCCGATCCGGTATCTAATACCCAGGACGTAAAGTGAACTGAGAAATAGTTCTCGACAACAAACACACCCGAAGAAGATGTATCAGCATACTTGTTCTTCGTTTGGGCAGCGTGGGAATCCGGATATGTCCCTATTCCCTGCTCAGTCTTATAACAATTATAAGAAAGAATGGAACCAACGTTCCCCTGCTCAGTATAACAAGCGGGTTCAGTCAATACATCCATATTATTATCTTGATTAAGGCCTGACATGGTCGCTACCTGAAGAGAGAGAGAAGAAAACACTTTAGCGTACGCTCTTGCAAGATTAGATTGGTTATTATCTTATCTAATCAGGATGGCTCCCACTGTTTTCATCAAATCTTCCTTCAAACCCTAAAAGGTAAGACTAGCCGGGATTAATTACACTTTACAAGTTCGCCAATCTTTCGGCCAGGCCAGTGTTGGTACTTTGAGGGAGGTTTCCCGTGCTTTCGTACGGACCTAATTAAAATAAATCTCGTTTTCCCAGAGGCATAACCCCGTTAACACCTTTCTAGACACATACTTGATAGGCTAATTGTCATGTGTAAAACTCTCCCAGGAGTAACCCTTACTCGAAGTGGGTATCAGGATCCAACTATCTCATAGAAGGTATGCAATTTCATTGAAAATTTCAACACTTGAAATTCCCGATAATACTTTTTCCCCTAGCGTGCTATGACCTTTACAGAGGTCAACAAACTATAGTGTACTAGTCAAGTTCAACCTGTCATTTCTTGATTGAATCAAACCCAGCCGCACGACCCTTGACAGAGGTCAACAAGGTCGTACGACTACCCTAATCCAATCTCATCTCATGCTTTACAGATAAGTACTAATCAGCTACTGCACACTACGCCTTGACAGAGGTCAACAAACGCAGCACGAATACTAAATAATCTTTATCTGAAATGACGGAGGGCTACGCAGGTTTTTAAGAAAACCATGAGCGTAATGAACTTGATATCGTTGTAGAAACATGTGATTTTGAAAAGGAGTGTTTTTTAGGCTTTTTCTAGTTTTGCTAAAGAGGTTACTCCCGGTGAAGGGATCTCGGCTCTTTCCTTATCGAATAAGTTGCAGGATATTTCACAAATACCGCTATGCAAAATAAGAACTACAGAAGCAATCAAAAACAAAACTGAGTGAGTTGTAGCATCTGCTAGTATCGCTAAAGAGGTCACTCCCGGTGAAGGGATCTCGGCTCTTTTCTTATCGAATAAGTTGCGGGATATTTCACAAATACCGCTATGCAAAACAAGAACTATAGAAGCAATCAAAAACAAAACTAAGTGAGTTGTAGCATCTGCTAGTATCGCTAAAGAGGTCACTCCCGGTGAAAGGATCTCGGCTCTTTCTTTATCGAATAAGGTGCAGGATATTCTACAAGGAATACCGCTATGCAAAACAAAAACTAGAGCTACCCTTTTTATAAATTTGATTCTACAACATCTTTTAGCTTTCTTTTCTTTCATTAATCTCATTAATGAATCCCATCATTTATGCTTCCTAAACATCACAGAAGAAACAAAAATACAACGTACGCTTATGCTATCCGCATTCGCCACAGTGTCCCGTTATGCACCGTTAAGTTACTTAACTAACGGCATACCGGGACGGGACTAGCGCGGGTGCAAAACATAAGCAACGTTTATTATATATCATATATAGAATAATAAAGCATTCATCTCACACATATAAAATGATCGCATCACAGTATATCAGCAGCAGAAGATAACTTATGAAATATTGGATATACTAGGAGGTCCGTGTTTTATTGTGAGCTTGTTAAAACACGGATTCCACGGTCGCGATGAATAGCCAAACCCACATCCCTAAACCCCTACGAGAGCGGCAAGCAACCCTCTCAATTCTAGGGTTAGGAGACCCGGTCTCAACTCCTTGAGATGGCCTCCCACTGGACCCTAAAACCCGGTTACTTGTGCTCCCCATCTTGGGTCTATCCAAATGCGGAAAAGTAAATAATATACAATGGTGACATCATCCTCAACCCGGAAGTGCCCCAATAAAAGAATATTACATACAATGAATTTTACATGAATGAAAATGAAAACCCTCATCTCACATAAAACCCCGGCTATTCAAAACACGACGATCCGATATTACATATCACAGCAACACATAACATCACATGTCATCAACGTAAGTAAATATGCGTATCCTAATTGTCGTTGATGTATAGCAACGAAACCGGCGATACACCACATATTACACTTACGGTCACAGAAAAGAAAGTGAAAAACTACAACATTTGGAATCCACAATCACCTTAGACATCATAAACCCGAAATATCACATATTACGGATTTCATGCCTAATTATATGAATTCCACATATTGTATCACATTTCAGAAAAAGCTAGACGACGTTAAATATTCTGATCGAATCAACAAACACCCAAAATTTCCCAAAAGCTCAACACTTGAGCGTAGTTCAAAAAGTCCCAAAACATGCCACAGCTCCTATGAACCAGCCGTAGAAGGGTCAACCAATGCCTCACATGTGGCACCGCTAAACTACCACAAACCCTAGGGTTTGTGACGGTCACATAATCGAGTTAAGGTTTCGTTCTTCTAGTGGGTTCACAAAATCGCTTGCATGATTTTCTGAAAGTTTTAAACTAAGGAAAAATCCAACACTTGGAAAATTTTCCAGCAAGGGAACAAGTGAGTTATTGATATCCGTTCGAACTTTTTAACACCGTCTAAATAACCCGAAAACAAACTAGAATTACGAATACGAAACACTCCGAATTGCCTCTGTAAAAAGATAACATCACATGCAAATTTAGCAAAAACAAACAACACATGAATTACCAAACCCCAGAGATTAGAACACTGTACAAATTTCACCCAAAAATACCTACACAGAACCGAGCTCGCCGGCTAGATCCTCAAAGTGCTCAGCCAAAATCCGAGGGTGGGTGTTGAAATTTGTACGGTGTTTATATTGTATCACATACAACATTCTGCAACTGTTTGGAAAATTTTTTGACTCTCTGGAAAAGTTTACAGAAACTAGGGTTTGATGTCAGGTGTTGCGGAGTTGTTTCGGTTTCGTAATCCTACACTAATCCGTCTAATTCTCTAGCTAGGCTCTAATACCACTGTAGGGTTATTTATCACGACAGCAAGGTTTCGGGTGGCATCATCCATGCCAATTTAAAATTTTGTCATGTTTAAACAACCCTACCCCTAGATTTTTAACTAGAGAATCAAACTAGAAACACATGTTAACAACTTAACATCTAAGTGATAGGGATTACAACTTTTATAGTCCATTCCTTCGCTTCATAACCTCTAAGTTGAGGTCCCTTTGCTGTGATCATCAAGCTCCCGGACTCTTGAGAGGCTTCATGAAATGAATGAGGCATCCTTTCTTGAAGACTCCACAATCCAAGATGATCTACCTTGAGTAATCACAAACCCAAGTTATCTCTTCACTAATTATGGATTAGTGAAGCTAACACACTAATCTATATATGGCTAGTATAGAAAAGGATGATAAAGTAGGAATTTTGCTCACTTTAGAATTTTATTTCTCATTATTTTTCATCACATGAAGAAATCAAGAGAGCAAGAAAATCAATGAAGAAGAAGAAGCTCAAGCTCAAATGAGAATAAAATTATGATGATGTTAGAAATGCAACAATGGGTTAAATGTGTGATGGCTAACTCATGTAGAGAATAAACTATGGGTTAGGGTTAAAGATTAGGTTAATAAATATCTTAGAAATATCAAGAAGGGTGGACTAAGTCAACACAAGAAAATATCTCAAGATTAATCCACTCAATTAGAATTAACTAAGATAATTAAAAACTTAACCATAAACCTAGCCATGGTATTAATCTCATAAACCCTAGTTGCATTTATAACCTAGCATGTTACAATATTATATATCACATATATAATATTTAATGTAACAAAGAAAAGAATACAATAAACATATATCACATATATGTTAAATGTATCCAAAGTGAGAAAATGAAATACTTAAGTGAGCATATATTAGTTAATGTAATTTAATATATCAAATATATAATTATATATTAAATTATTGAATCAACACTTGATCCGATAATCCGGCTATATCATATATAACCGACTAATATAAAATATATCATCTCATCGAATCAACACTTGATCCGATGACCCGGCTATATCACATATAACCGGCCGATATCACAAATCACGAGAACAGAATACGGTATCACATACACGTATTATTCTCGGTCCCGCACATATCACATATGTGCTCTTACTCCGTTTCGCCTGAGCCCGGAAAGCTCTGTGTAGGACTCTAAAGACTCGTCAATACGTCGGCAGTATGTGATGATCATATCAAACACCCACAAGCCGTAAGCGGTCAGCTAAACGTAACAGCCACCCGGGTATTGAGCGATTAGAAGATCAACAAGTAAGCCTGCTCACACTCCTGTGAATCCAATCAGTAACACTACCGTACAGTCCGATCTCTTCGTCTGATATGTCGCATATCCAGTCTAGGGGTGGTAAACGTCAGACCCCAATAACCGATAAGTCATGTCGATATGAGGCTCATAACGGGTCGAGAAACTACTGATAACACTTACCAGTAGATCTCCAAATCATCCCTGGCCAGGGACTTCCAGTTATAGCCAATCGAACACAGCGCGACATCAACCCCCAATACCGGGAGAGACGAAACCCCTCCTATCGCTCATTGCCGCCATATGATTCGGGACTGTACCCAAAAGCCACCTTTTTGCACGTTCTCATGAACATGGTAAGGTGGAAATCAAAGCATAGTGGGAATCACACAAGACTCTATGACGATCTCGGGTCTACAGACTAACCTGTACCAGTGTCATCAGAGAACTGCTATCTGACGATAGGTATAATACCATCTAGGAGTTCTCGGCGAGTCCGTTCAGTGTACCCAGTCTTCACTGAGCACCCGTACACCATCTTTGATGTCAAACACCAATGGATGTGGGATCATCCATCGCCCATCATATGGGTCAAGATGCGTATACGCTAGTCTACTCTGGAGTATCGATGCCCTGTCTCGATACACCCTCGACTAGGAACAATTATAGGATGTACTCGTGGACTACCCTGGCCCCACTAGTATGATCTGCTTCATAGTCCTAGTAGTCAAGTACATATCCTAAGGGCTTTATCAACATGTGAGAGCAAGACAGTAATACAATACAAGTCGACATGTTAAGACAAAGTGAAACCAGATAGCATACTATCATGTCGAGCAAGAAAGTCCTCTCTATATATATCCAAGCATCCATTATAATATACATCATATGTACAACAATAGCATCTAGGGCATATATATAACTAATACATATATTTTAATTCGATCTTAATCTCAAACCAGATTAACGGTCCTTAAATAAACCTAAACCCAAATCTAAAATATACGGATTCGGACTGATCCGCGCCCTACGGGCGACGACATAAACTAGTCTCCGTATATAATTCACGGGCAACCTAAACAAACAAAAATACACACGACACGAAGTGAACTGCCGGAGCAGGAGAAAGTGGTTATCGCAATACGGTAACGTAATTAACTGCAGGGGCTTGCGCCTACAGGGAAGAGCGTCTCCACAATCAAAAACTCCTCATAAAATGAGGGGGAATCTGATAAAGTTTGCTAAAACGGTCGCATCTGTCCAAACCTCCAATATATGGTGCCATAAATCAACTTGGTATTTTCGGAGAGGTGGACGGATAAATCCAAATAGCATCTGCCCCCAGATTCAGGCATGACGATCCATCCCAGTTTGTCTCTGTTTCTGGCGGTGAACAGTCATATTTTTGTAATTGGCAGAGTGATCAGATGATTACATGCGTTGACCACTCAGTCCCGAGCAGCAGGATCACAGCTGGAGATGCCCGTGTGCAGGCTGAGCTGCAACGAGCAGTCTTTCATTTTCTATCCAGATTAGAGTATATACGTCTAAATAGAGGCTTGATTACGGCTCTATTAGATAGATGGAGACTAGAAAGCTCCACATTTCATTTTAGAATTGGTGAGATGACTATCACCCTTCAGAACATCGTTGTGCTGCTTGGTCTGCCTATAGACGGAGATGTGGTTGCTGTGGAGTACAGCCACGATTGGCCAGATTTGTGTCCCAGCTTGTTGGGTAGAATTCCGCATGATAGGTAGAGGAGAGGCGGCAGTATTAACCTGAGTTAGCCGCAGGAGGCGTTTAGTGCTGAGCCTGCCATGGATGCTACCTCTGTGGCGATCGAGCAGCACGCCCGCACCTATATTTTACATCAGATAGGGGTGCGCTTACTCCCGGATAGGAGCAGGAGCAAGAGCAGAGTTAGTGGCGTTTTTAGCATATCTCGACCAGTGTGCCATTTTATCGTGGGGGGTGCAATTCTGTCATTCCTCTACAGCGAGCTGAGGATGGCTATATTGATGGAGAAGAAGAATTTTGGGGGCTATTTGATGCTTCTTCAGGTATAAAATACTTAAACCCGCATTATACTAATTTTGCGTAATTAAATTGATATTCATTGTAAAGTCGCATTCTATCATATTTTTTCTAGATATGATCATGGACATATCTCTCTATTGGTCGTCTGACCATTACGACACAGTTCGCTTTAGATGACCAAAGTCCATATGATTGCCAGTAAGTAATTGAACCTATGCACATATTTCAAATTTCAAGTTTTTTTAAAATATTAACTTATGTGTAATCTTTATGCAAGTGGAATGTGCTCAGGTTCGAATCGTAGCCTTCGCTTCTACCGCAACGAGTTCGATGTCATGGAGGAGTTATCAGTTACGTAGACATCGTATACACCTGACCTCTTGGGCACTTTGAATTCATTATACATGGCAAGCGCCGGCTTCTGGCGTGTGTGGACGCCGATCATCTGCAACGATGTTATTCATATACACGTGTCAGACCGTGTCCTTCGCTAATTCGGCTTGAGGAAGTACATATCAAGCACGGTGAAGTGGACACCGCGCCAGGGGGAGCGCTAGTTGAAGATGCTTGGCTCATGAAGTATCGTATTTAGGTGGGTCGTTGGTATGGTTGGGTAAACCACATAGCCGATAAGATACAGCCAGGTATACCGATAGACCTGTATCTTGCCTAATATTGAATGATTACCCACAGATTCGTCATCACAGCCACCCCTCCGCCACCTCATATACGCCTCGAGGACCGATAGAGAGAGATTTGGTAGTTTTATATCAAACCTTATAAAACTATAATATTATTTTTTATGAAATTCATTATTTTATTTACCATCAATATAGGTCCAATCAATTTACGCATTAGAGAATATAGCTGATGAGAGGATTAATGGCACAAGGGATTCAGCGAGCTGCTTTATGAACATCAAGTCCCTCATCAAGAGTGTGGTGATGAGGCACAGATTCACACGTCCACCGACTGTTCCTGCACCACCCGTGCCTCCACCACCGGTCCCTGCACTAGCCATTCCTGCACCACCCGTGCCTCCACCACCTATGTCCGCACCAGCCATTCCTATCACATATGCACGAACAAGAATTAGACAGGTACAATCGGAGTCGTCTCAGCATCCCGATGAGTACGAGCATAGACCATCACAGCCAAAGCCGTCTCAGCTACCTGCCGTCGACGAAACCAGACTGTTACAGCTTCGACGTCCTGTAGTGAAGAGGAGGACACCAGGGATGGTGCGACGACTTCGTGAGATTGCACATTGTATTGTGTTGTATTGTATTGCGATGACTTCGTTATTTATTTTACAGTGTTTATTGTTTTCATCTTATTGGTCTTCACCGTTTGGGCGTCGTATATTTTGTGTGGACGTCGAGTCTCCGCCGTTTAAGCGTTGAGTTAGCTCCGTCTGTGGATGCTATTATTTTACTATCCTTGTACATGAATTTTACTCAAAATTTACGAAGAATACGCTGTCCGATTTTCAAACATTATTTCTTTAAAAAAAACTTTAATTCATTTTAATTCAAACGCTTATTAATTCACTCTCACACAAACACATGTTCATACACAATAGACAGCAAAGTCCAATGGTGCATAAAGATAGGAAGACAACACCATAATTCACACATCCACAACATACACGAGAATGTCGCAAACAAAATAGATAGCAAGACAACACCATAATTCATCACTAAAATTTCAGAAATAAATTCTCTTCGTTACTGAGTTCCACAGCAACAAAATTAATCCGCTCTGTAATAGCATCAATGGCCTCATCGCCTACCGCAGAATCTCGAGTGAGTTCGAGATAGTTTAAAATCCGACGGTGCATAAATATACGGTAGAGAAAGCTTACGGAGGACTCGATATTGTGACAAAAAAAGACCCATAAGATGAAAGAAGTAGAGACGGCGATTTGCTTTCCAATTGTGGTCATGGGTTACTTCTTCAGGGGAAGATGGGAGTACGTCCAATACGGCTAAGTGCAAAAACTGCAAGATTTCATAATCGATCTTCATCGGCCAGTTCATAACCCCCCCCCCCCGGTAATCGATAGAGAATATTTTCGTAACTAGACTAGTCTATCCTCGTGTATACAGATATCGCAGCGGCGTAAAGGATGCACCTCTTAATTTTATCGATTGATGGCAATTCTGCAGATGAAGATCCCGATATTGAGAGAGAGCGAGACTGAGAACTGAGAGGGAGAAAGATAAAGATGGTGATAACGATGAAATCTGAGAGTGTATGAGAGAGCTCGGCACTGAGACTGAGATTTAAGATAGAGAGAAAGAGATTGAACTCTTCATATAAGAAACACAATCATTCACAGGTATATGTTTTTTTTTGACGCGGTTGGCAACCGTACCCCAGAAAAATGCATACTTATGAATGATTGTGTTTTTTTTAGGGTATGCACCTGCAAACGCACCATAAAAAAATACAAACTCGTAAATGAGTATGTTTCTTTTTGGAGCGCAATTTGCAATTGCACCAAGAAAAACAAAGTTCTAACAATGAAAATGGTGAATCGGACGCAATTATGGAGTGCGCCCAATGAAAATCAATGGAACTCTCAAGTTTGTTGAGGTGTATCGGTATGGAGCTTTTCATGAGTGAAGTGAGTAAGCGAACGCCTAATAAACCCCTCCCTTTTTTTGCACGAACATCGTAACTAAAAATACCACATGATATCCTACTTTTGCCCTTCTGCTGTTAAACCACTCTGTCCGGCGAGCCCGGTGAGCTCGAGGAGCCCGGATGGGCTCACCGGTCTAAAAGGGCTCATTGGGGTTTTTTGGTAGCTAGGAAGTCCTGTTATTGGACTTCCCCGGCCCCACCAGATAAGGAACAGGAGACGTTCGTGCTTGCCGACTCGGCAATCACTCACTCATCTTTCTAGACTTTGGGTCTCATTCTTTCCTTCAAAGAGAAAGAAAACCTCATTTTTGGATGCTCACTACCTCTTCACAGGTCCCAAAAGCCCTTCTATGCAATGCGGGAAGAAGAGTTCTTTCTATAGGTCAGGACTCGACCACACGAGACGCGACAAGGATGGATTTGTGAATGAGAAATAGCTGGCCCGACTAACTTAACCTCGTTAAGAAGACTGGTCCACCCGGGTAAATCCTGGAGTTCGGTTCGGCGGCACATGATGGAAGTCAGAAGTGCTTTCACGTTTCGCTCGCGAAAGGACCGCTCTCTCACTCAAGGGTTTCTTCTAACAAGGGCGTCTTCACAGAAAGGCAACGCCGGGGTTTGAAGAAAGCCTTCCAAGCGCGTCCATTGATAAAATTAATCGGCACTTAATGATTCATAACATTTTGCTGCATTTAATGTGCGCAGTTTGAAACTGCGCCCATTACATTTGTGGTGGGCGCAGTTTGGAACTGCGCCCTGCGCCCAGTACATTTGTAAGGGACGCGGTTTGAAAGTGCGCCACTTACATTTGTAATGGGCGCAATTTTAAACTGCGCCCTAAAAAAAAATTTTAATGACGCCGGCATCAACGCTGAGATGGTGCCTACGAGACAGAAAGTGACATCTTTTTATAATATATTTTCAAAATGGTTTGTTTAAAAAAATATTATTTAAATATGGTTTAATATATAAAAAAATTATCCTTTTTCATTTTAGTACAAAATCAACTGCAGGGTGCCATTAAAGATATATGCAATAATTGTGACTGAAATTGACTACACAACATATTTTATTATTACTTGAATCTGTACATGATTTTTTCATTTCATTACATAGTACATAGTACATAGGATGAAAATTTAAGAAAGGGAAAAATATAATGTTCAAAAAACACGTCAGTGTAGGAGGCAAGTAGAAAGGAATATATTCTTATACGGTATAAATTTTCTCGAAGGGATATATTTAAAAACGCCGCCAGAATTCCACTATGAGCCCTGCTCCCTCCTTATCTAGCTCAGCCTATCTCAAGTTAACTTTAACAAATCCGCAAGAATTCATACCAACAAGGATAATATACCAATAACAAGCCATATATCACTCTCCGTCTCCACTGAATTTTTCAAAACTCTCAAATTTGAAGCAAACTTCATCCGGCCCAACTCTTATGTAGAGGTTGAACCGATGCTCATCTCATTTTATAGCTAAAACAAAGGGTAGTGCTAGGACTATTGATTCGGTAGAGCCATACCACAACCACTGCTCACACTGATACAAATACCGTTGGCACTAATTTGGAATTCAGCCAAGGGAATATATTGCAACAAATGACTTGTTCCATCATTCATATTGTTTATTGTCTTTGTCCATAGAAAAGTAAGCCACATGGCTCCAATTCTACTTGTTTTATGCTTCTTTCACTGTATAGGTTACAAGACCAACTATAAATGGAACCACTGAGGCTTCAGATGGTATTGAGGCTACACTATTCCCTGGTTTAGCAAGAGTATTCACAAAAGCAAGTCTCATTTTACCTAGATTAACACTCGTTCAGTATTCCTTAAATCAATGTATATTTTTGGCAACAAAGCTAAATTCTGTATCATTTGCATATACATGCCATAAATCAGAACTTGCAGGCTCAGAAAAAAGATGGGTCTATGTGATGTGATTCAGAATGCTGGACCTCGAAGTGATGAAGAAGATGGACTTTACAATCTTTTCACTCTCGATCATTTGGTTGCCTTGAACAAATTGTTGATGGATAGTTGCAAACTTAAATTTAAAACTGTTGATGGAGTGTGTGTTTCATGGGTTCTGTCTTCTGATGATAATACTGTTGTATTAACTTTAAATTAGTACTTGTAAGTCTATGATGGAGAACACTCGTGATATAACATTTGATGGGTAATTTTTTGTTCAGAATGTTAGAACATGTATACCGCTAATGGCATGCATCCTCTTGAATACTTAACTTTCTGGTTATTCAATATTGCATTATGTAGTGCGGGGCACATGGCCCCGTGGTGGGCAATAAAAGTTTGTGTCGGAAGATCCGGGATCTCTCATTTAGTGCTTCAAAAATAGACACGCAGGGCCGGCGGGCTTCGTTGCGGTCCAAAAAAAATACCGCATTATGTATTAACTTGTGGCAGTTTGCTGCATTGGTGGCTATTATTTGCAACCGATTTCATGAATCTTATCCTGCCAGAAGTGAGGAGGTTTTATGCAATTTCATGAGTTTTACTTTGTGAAACCATAACTTTTGTGATGTATATCCATCTCCAACAACACTAGCACTCATCCACAACTGCAAGTTAAATCCTTGGTTTTCTTCTTTTTGATAATGGATACATGATTTCATAATACAAACCAAATAATCCTGCAACATTCTCATAATTCAAACCAACAATCCTTCAATTCAAGCTGACAACAATATCGATTACTAAACACAACCAATAGTTCATCATTTTTTTTCAGGATATTACTTACAAATAAAAATAAAACTAAAGCAACAAATATGGAGATTCAAGAAATTCGCATATGCTTCTCCTCGCTTCTCAACAGCCTCTCAATTGCAATTTTCATCTTCTTTTTCTTAACCAACAACTTCTCCTCTTTCAACCTTGCTTGATCCAGCAAAACACCATAATTAGCACAATTTTGCTTGGCTTCATCGACTTTGCGTCTTTGTTTATCACCATCAGATTGAAGTTGCAGAATGATTACCTTTGCTTGGTTGGGAAAGTGCTCGTCAATCCATTTCCATCTCATGCATTTATCCTTGTCTGAAGGTAAGTGCATCCTCTCCTGTAGTTCAAAGTAGTTCTTGCGGTCTCCACCTTGAATTTCAGCTTACACTCGCAGAAATTGGGATCTTTGGGGATGCTTGTATTAGACATATAAAATTACTTATTAATGAAAAAGATAATATAAACTGCACTGAACCAAAAGCAGCATATAGCCAAGAAAGCTACAGCTGATAAAAGCATTTTTTTAATCTACCCCTTCAGGTACCAACCGAGCCAAGCCCAATCGGTGATTGATCAAAACATTAGTTCTTTCTAAATATACATACAGTATTGAAGATATTTTGAATTATAGATTGAGCGATAATGTGAACTGTAATATTGCACAATGCCAGGCAGCAGTTCAAAACTATAATAAAAAGGATCATATAATGCATGATTTAGACACTATTTCAAAGCATGAAAAGTATAATAATTTCAAATAAATACATGCATTACAACTGCATGAGATATAACTTTCGTACAGTTGCCAGGTGATCAAACAAAATAAACAAGCAAACAAATTCTTTATTACAAAATCAGCCTAATAAAAAGATAAATTAGAAGAAAACATGCTTCAGTGCCCATGCATAATGTTTTCTCCTTCAACTTTCTCGTGTCGTTTGATCATTCCAGTGACTTACCATCTGCCTTCGCATCGTTGATCTCCTTTGCTTTCTGATTGAACTTCCAATATCGCGTATTACCATTTCTGCTTGCGCCCTTTCCTGACTTGCCCCTACTTAACCAATTTGTGTAAATCACTGTCCTGTTTCATTAATGAGAATATAAAAAATTTGAACAAATATTCGGACATTTTGTTATGCAAGTTCAGAGATATTATAGTCAGGTTTTCTTTGGTAAAAATCCCAACGGTGCCGCCAGCCACAGAAAAGCTCTAAACTCCATATAGGCCCTTGGCGAGCTAAGATGATTTTGCGTTCTGGACTCATGTTCGTGTGCAGAAGCCCAAACATAAACATGATAACGTCCACTGCAAACTTGGAATCAATTTGCAATCGATAGACATATTTCAGGAATGCATCGGTGGTCCAGATATTGAGCGTCACTAGATGGAGATAGCTTTCTTTTTTTTCTTCCCTTTTTTTTTGGGGGGTGGGGGGGTGGGGGGTGGGGGGTTAGAATATAAGAGTGCAGCAGAATGTAGCCTTCTCTTCATCACATATGTACAGGAGTGTGGAGAGGTGAAGGGGTGCACATATTCTTATTTCACTTCCGTGGTGACGGTATTTGCATACCTTTTTGGCCCCATTTGGATATGGGAGCCTGCAAGCGATAAAGGCGAATTCCCTCTGTTTCCTTTTGCTTGTGGCTTTGCGGATACGAGGCCTCCTCGTGACAGTCGGCTCACATTCTGATTCGAGAATTTAAGAATTAGTAAAGAAAATAATCAAGTTCTATATATGTTAATCAGATATACGTTATCGATGATGGGTGCTAGTGCTTTAAATCGAACTTACAGCAGCTTCCCTAACTGTCTTTAATAGTGCAGTTCTTGCACACTGCACAGATATCGGCATGCTTTGTCCTGTAATACCGCGGAGTTCTCTGCCTCACCTGTCGCACTAGATGATTAATTAAGAAAGGAACTTGAATCTACAATGTAAATAATAAAGAAGAGAAGAATTTTAAAACTTGCTCGAAAAATGGATGAGATTTGACCAACCGACTTACATATTTGTATCTGAAGTAAGGAGCCTGAATTCTGTTCTAAACTAGTTACTTATAGATACCTACAGTA
The DNA here is from genome assembly GCA_030015575.1 of Agapanthus africanus. Lineage (NCBI taxonomy): Eukaryota > Viridiplantae > Streptophyta > Magnoliopsida > Asparagales > Amaryllidaceae > Agapanthus > Agapanthus africanus. Next base: position 731,003,385 of record CM057341.1, read on the forward strand.
AAACGTAAAAAGTAATTAAACACTAGCTAAATCTAATCCAACATGTATCACATCATATCCCAGTGTTGCTCTCATCCTTGGCCCTAGAAAGGAATGACCTATTTTACATGTATAATCATTTCACTGGAGAGATGCAAATATTTCCATTACTGCAAAGCGGCATAACTAAATTCCGTTGAAAAGTATTGCATTTAATATACAATATTTCTAACCACAAGCACATTGATGACGCTTTGATAAAGATTACGGCAATTAACTGTAAACGTCTAAATAGCCTACCCGAGGCTGTCTTGTCTTGTGATTCGTAAATATCAAAAGAAAGAGGAAAAGGGGAAGAAAAGAAGACAAATCAAACACAGGCTTGCAATGCCTAAGAATATGTAAATTAACCCTGAAAATATTGGAACTCTACAACGCTTGCATCAAAACTAAGGTACATTTAAGTAAGTAAAAGATGACTCTCAGTTACTTCTTGCAAGCGGAAAGACAACAAACCATAACAAAAGTACCACTAGCTCCTACAAAGGACTAGCCTCACCCTATAGTTTATTGCCCCATGCTATAAAACAAAAACCCAAAAATAAAAAGTCCCCTTTGTTGGAGCACCGATCACATATATCATATTCATCTATCATGCTATCAGAGCCAGATAGCACCTGCATCACGAAGTAAAGGAACGAGGTTGCCTCCAAGGTGTAGGGACATGATTTTCTCGGTGCCCCCCACAAGTTTGCCGCCAATGAACACAGCGGGCACGGGAGGATTGCGACCAAGAAACTTGACGAGCGTTCGCTCCATCTCTTTCCCTTTCAGGTCTTCGTCAAGCTCATAAATCGCAGGATTTACTCCAAGCTCACAGAAGAGCCTCTTGATTGTGTGGCACATGCAGCATGAACTCAAGCTGAAGATCACTACCGCCCTTTGTGATGCCAACCTCATCACTCTATCCATCTTAGCAAGCAAATTGGGTTCAATGTGCACAATGTGGAAGTTCTGGAACTATGCGTAATAATGTAAGAGCAAAATCCTAAAGTGTCTCCGAGGCAAGAGAGCGAGTGAATTTAAGGTATTGAACTGAGGAAGACTGCTGGATGCAGAGAAGTTGAACTCTAAGGGGAGTACTTATATAGGAGGAGGATGAGCGATGGATTGCATTTTTCTAATTGGAAGAAACACAGAGAGAATGTTCTCTAGATAGTTTTACTATGCCTAAAATGCCCCTCTGATCATTAGTTTGAAAGTGATCGCTGTTTCACTTGTCCTTGTTTTGTATTGTCAGTGGGTTGTTGAGAACAGATTGGAGAAAGAATCTGAATAAATCTCAGAAGTTCTCTTAACCATGTAGGATTAAGGAGAAGGATAAAGAGAACTTAATTAGTTTTGGGAATAAAAATTAACAGGCAAGGTATCCATCCAATCACCAACCCCCCACTTTGAAAATTTAATGGCAAAATTGCCCTTATCCCTTGTGTCTGTGATAAGGTTTGGATCCCTTCCTTTTTAGGTGTAGCTAATGGAAGGGCATCTATAGGGCCTACAATATCAGCATGGGATGCCATGAAGTTTAGTACTATTTTAATGGTAACTTTGGCCTCAGTATTAAAAAAAATTCAAGTGGCAACACATAGGTAATTGAGATCACATGCTTGGAGAAAAGATGACATAAATTTAAGATGATTTGGTGAGACAAGGAGGTAAACAAGCAGGAAGCATGAATAAAAGTGGGAGACACAGGGAAATTCATCTACTCATGGACTGACATATGGGACCCCCTCTCAGGCCACGCTAAAAAACTCGGGAAAAAATAAAGAAAGAAAGAGATAAACGTTTTCTTCTTCTCTCGTTTCTATTATGAAGTTTTGCTTCTCGGTAGGATTGGCCTAATTTTAACATGAGATCTTATAATATAGATAGATGGTTCACATAGATCACATGGCGTAACATTGCTCAGGTGAGATGAAAATTCTTATCTGCTGCAAGAGGATAGAGTATGCACAAAGAGCAAGGCTAAAGTATATCCCGACCGAAGTTAATGATGCAGGAAAGATGTAGAAATTATAGGTTATGGTAAGAATAAGGATAACAGTAGAAAAAGGGCAATAAATTACACTGTTCAGGTCAATAATATGAGTATAGAGTTATATCTTTACACATCGTGCCTTATAGCATACTTCAACAAACATAATCTATGACAAATGGTTGTAGGTTCAAAACATTTCCTTTCCAAGAGACGAAACTTAATAATCATCCACCTTCTTCATCTCGAAAGGAAAAGAAGAAAAAATGTGTGTGGGTGTGATTCCTGTAACTCTTTATTTACCTTGTGCATTGTATATCTACGGGTTATAACTTCCGCTAGAACTGGAAGATTCTAAACAGTTGTTGAATTGACTGTTCTTTTATCTCAAACTCTACTGCAATTAACCTGAGATATCGTGTGCTTTGATATATACCACAAGCGGTGATGGCAAGCAGGATACAATCAATATATTAAAACTGTTGGCGAACCGTTATGTCAGGGGAAGTGCGTAATCAACTTGAAGAGAGAACATGTCTTCTCTTTAGTCCTTTCTGCAATATAAACTTATGTGATAGGCGAGGACATATGGATGACTATTCCTACTTGTCATTTCAATAGACATAATAATTAAAGTTGGTGGGATATGAGTTTTTCTTGTCTATCTACAACTACAGGTATAAAATCCCCATGAAAACTCCTAATCCAGCCAGCAATCTAGAACAGATGGCCTCAATGATTTCCATTAATCTTAAAAAGAAAGACAAGAAAAGTAAAGCAAAATGAAGTAACTATCTAGCAAGCATCTATTGCTGAGGTGGAGAAATGACCTCTGGTTTATCTATTTCTATATATCCATGCAAACTTATTTCATTGCAAGGTTACAATCCATCTAATAGTCCTTTTAATTATGTGATGATAAGCAAACTGTTGTCCCACATTGAAAGTTAAGGACCCTGATAGTGCTGTGCTGAAAAATAAACTTATTATGAGATATTCAACAGCTTGACAACAAACACAAAATTATGATCATCAATGTCGTATGAGCCTTTTCCACGAATCAAAAATGGGGATGGCTATGAAGCAAAACTCAATAAAAATTGTGACAAAATTTTACTAGCAGCTGTCAACCTGCCTCTTCTTATCAATGCAAAATTCCTGACCGAGGACTTCATGAACAAGAGAGGGGTTTGTCCTAATGGAGACCAGTTGGCATCTCTAAATTTTCTCCTACCAAGGGAGAAAAGTATAGAAGGGGGAAAGAATGAATTAGCTTGATTCAAAATAGGGCACGAAAAATGCCAAGGTCAAAACAGAGGATATTCACGTGAAAACAAATGGTTGCAAACAGTTTTGTTGAGTAGATATGATGAAAATAAAGAATTCGCATGGCATTAAGCTAGTTAGGAATTCTTTCAGGATTGCATTGAGTGTTACGAATGACGATGATTCACATAAAAATTGAACTGATCTGAGTAGAGGAATTCTTTAGGAGTCTCACCAAGTTGCAATTAATATGATGCCAAAGGATGATCCATGCAAGAAGATGAGATTTGAAATCAAGAGGTGACTAACCAACTATTTGATTTCCTGGAATACATTCAGTAATAAAGCTTATCAATATTTCCTAATTGACATAAAGCCACAAAGGGTTAAAAAAGACATTCATATGAAACTAAAGATTCGACACAAGTGCTTGCTGGTAATATGACATTAATCAATCAGCACATCACATCAATCACCTCATCAAGAGTGTGGCATACTCATGTAAAGATCATTCACAGAGTATATCATTAAATCAATTGTATCTCTCAAAATAGATGCATAGTAAGTATTTTTTCCTTAACCAAAGGGAGAGATATTTCATGATGAGCTTCTCAATTTAGTTGTATTGAGTGTTTTCTTCTATATTTGGCTTTTGATTTATCCTTACAATGAGGATTCTAGAGCATCTCCAATGCAAAAGAACATCCTATCCAGAGGCAGAAACATGAAAGCTTTCGGTTGGTATTTCACCCTAGATTTTCCGCTAGCTAGCAAGCATTTTCTCCTAGTAGCGCTCAAAGAATCTCTCCATATTGATAACATCATGATTAGACTGTAATGCAAGAGAATAAGCAATAGTATAGGTCCAAGACACTCTTACACATAAACAAGAATCATGCACACTATTACGTATGCAATATATAGACTTCTGATGCCAATTCGAACAGTGTTTTGTCTAACAAAATCCTCAATGTGTAATTTACGAGACTTCAAATGACAGGCCAATTGATTTTTGTGTACATACATGGTTGTCGATTAGAACATTATTAGCCATGCAAAGTGATTACACACTAATCTACTGATGCTAAAGCGTATAGTGCATGAAATGGTTCGGAGACACAACACCACCTTAAAGAAGGTCATCTAGATCTTAAACCTTTATGATACTTGATGGTGTATCTGCAAGGAGATCTGACACCAAATCTACATGTATTATATTTATGTGAGGCGCCGCATCCGAGTGCTGATAGAACCCATATAGTTGAGTAGAGCTCACATACAGAAGTTGCTCAACCCTTTGTGCAGCGGCATTTGCTTGCCTTCTGACTCATCTTGTAGCCAAAGGTTATTACCTCTTCTAGCCCCGATGTAGCTAAGTAGTGCTCACATACAAAAGCAGCTCAACTCATCTCATACCCAAAGGTTACTACCTCTTCTAGCCCCAAAAGGGGGATAAGGTCATAGCGGCCAGTTGCATAGGAAGATGCATGCATAGCTTAATAATTGACTAAATATAGGACATAATTTGACAGTGGAAAATTCAATAAGTGAAGAATCTTGTGATCCTACTGAAGCAGGTGCAGCACTTACTGGTTTGCAAATAAATCATATCATAACAATCTATGAAGCATGGAAACTCCAAGTCGCCGCACGTATTGTATCGGAAACGCGTATCGGAAACCGATACTCTCATAAACTCACAAAAACTCTGAGATCGAATTGATATTTGAAATCAAAGCCTTTCAAACATAATACATGAGAATGCTACAATTGTTATATTAGAATTACATACTAAAGTGTTAATGGACTACATGTGGTGTAATTTTGCATAATTATTAATTGATATATTCATACATATATATATTAAAACATTATCATATATGTATATTTAATTTTAAAAATATGATATATAAATGGGATCCCGTATCCTAGGTTTTTGGAAAATTGTGTTTCCACGTATCTGAATCGTATCGTATCGAATACTCATTTCCGTTTCCATGCTTCATAGATAACAATATGCTCTCTCTTTAAATTGTACTCCATCTCATCTGAGTTCATATTATGCCTGTAATAGGGGTGAATTTGAACTAATTGAACTAATCAATCTATCAGTTATCTTAAGCAGAAAGTAAGATGCACAACATAAGTTTCCCCCCTTTTTTGACTAAAGGCCCAGATGACAGTTCATTCTATCAACATAGCAAGGATCTTTATCTTTAATAAACTTAACAAAATTGAAATTAGGATTTCATTTACAATAATAGTAAAATGTAGCAAGTTCCGACCATTTCTTCATTTTATTTCCAAACATACTGAAAGAATTGTCCAATAGGTATGTAGGGGCCACTATTTCGAGAAGTTGCATTTCAAGAGTTTTCAGGTTCCTTCTGGATTTCTAGCCAATTCCAACTAACTCAAATCTCTAAATGGAGGATAAAGTATCGGAAAAAGTGCCAACTTTAGTTATAGATCACGTAGTACGTGTCTTCTATAGATACAGATAAAAAAGGGGAATGTGAGAGTCTGATAGCTGCATCGCAGATTAGATGACATCGATGACGGTGATGAGAAAAAGGTACATATATCCACAAACATGTCGTATTCATCTTTTCCCTGTGACTTTTAGAGATACCCAAGAATAAGTAAAGCAACCAACAACGAAGGAGAATGAGGCGTGCTTTATATCTTTTCTGGATATCTGATGAAAATGGTGGGGAGCAATATGGAACTCAGCCTACGTGTGAGATGCCAACATTAACGCACTATTCCCTTTTTCGTACTGTTCCTATTGACATAAGATAGATTCCATTGCTAAGATTCATATTCTCTCATGGCTAGAGCCCATAAGGAATGTGCGGAATCGCATAAAATCTCAATAGGTTGAAGGGTTTCAAAATTCAAATTGCCCATTCTACATTAAATTATGATTTCCATTATGTCCCATAGCCCCCATCATAAAGGACTCCAGAAATATTATACAATATACATGTATAAGAGAGATACAAATTTGTCTGGTGCACAAATAGCTCACAATCAAAGGCCTCCATGTAGGTGTGCGCACGCGCGCGCGCGCGCACACCATTCACATAAATTTATTTCAACATTCAAATTGGTAAAGATCTTTTGTCATGTTGTTCCCCTCGAAAACCCTTAACAGACAGCTTTGAGTAAGACCACTCGCCAGCTTCACAAACCTCTAATGTCAGGCATTTTCAAAACCCTTGACGGACAGCTTTGAGTAAGACCACTCACCAGGTTCAAGGAACCTTTCTACTATCTTGATACATTTAGGCATGCTCAGAAGGTGGTATAGAAAAGGAAACTAGTTAAGGAACAATTTCACCTATAATTCTAATTGCAAGAAATAGAAATATGAGTTTCTAAAACCAAATATCAGCTTGCCAGATTGAAAGTAACTCCAAATAAGAAAAGAAATGTTGAAATAGAGGAGGTTATCTAACTCTAAAGCCATTTCCTCTCCCCCCACTTTCTTTGTTTAGCAAGAACGTGTAGTCAGTTGGGCTTAGAATAACACTTGCATTTGAGAGAAAAAGAGAAAACTTACAGTATGAAAAGGAAAAGATAATTATTTACTTTGACTCATAACATACAGCTTTTCACCACTTAATGTGGAAATCCAGACAAAATAATGTTCCTGTATGGAATGAGACAGGACTATCAAATGGAACTGCCAGTTATATCAATAATTTTTTCTAACAAACCAAACTGTGCATAAGGTAAGAAAAGATCCAAGGAGAGAAGGACGCATACAAAGTGCTATGAATTCAACCCCTTCTTTATAATCCTTTTTTCTCTGTAACCAGACTTTTTTATGAAGAAAATGAATTCTTCTGTTTTTAAATTTTATTTCCTCTCTTGATCTTCCCCTCCATAAATGGTTATATATTCCTCCCTTTCCCCCAGTTCTCCTCTACTGGTATAATCATTTGTAAACACAAATCTCTACTAATATATAATGAACAGAAAACCCATGATTCTGAATTTTCAATCACGAATCACAAATGTACAGCCCCCCGCCCCCAAACACACACACACACATACACACACACACACAACCCAATAAATAGTCCCCAAAGGCATACTCCCAGCTTGCTCAACCTTAAATTCTGGAAATAATTACGTCAGGTTGCATATTAAAAAACCTTTCGCCGTTACATTTAATAAATCAGTAGAGAACTGCAGGAGTGTTCTCACTTCTCGCTTGATGTAGATTGCATGTACAGAGAGATCGTTAAGGTCAATGTTATGCATCAAATCGAGTATTTGAATTGGCGTTAGAAGATGTGGGTTTAGTCTCACAACCAGCGGAGTTGACGATGTATAAATGGGTACTAAGGTGAGACCCAATTATTTAAAGGGGGTCTTCCCTTTTGGGTCACATAGATTCTAAGCCTAGAGCCACAAGATCACATTTAACAGGCCCTTATTGTCACAAAGTGGTATGAGGGGCGAAGATGGTGTAATACCCAGTTCCGATTTTATATCGTGACCGTATTTTTATAAATAATTTCCAAATATTCTTCCCCAAAATTTTCATACATAATTTTCTATATTTTTCTAAATACAATTCCTATAAATAATTTCCTACATTTTCCTAATACTAGTTTGCTAAACCATTTACTTAATTAAATATTCCCTAACTAATTTTCCAAACGCACACCCCAACCCACCATTCCTTCCCCGTCTCTTTTTTAAAATTCTTTTCCTAAGCTACCCTAACCCTGACCCATTTCCCTTTTTATTCTATTTTCTCAGCCCGGCCCACTCCCTCTCTATCTCTCTTTTAATTCCTTTCTGGCCCAAGAACCCACACCCGGCCCAACTCTCCCCCAAACCCAACCCGCTTCTTCCCTTCTTCCTCCCTCGTTTTCTCCTTCCCTGCTCGGCGTACAACAAAGAACCCAACACCATCGAGCCTCCTCTTGTCATCAACGAACGCCCGAGCCCCCTTAACAGCAACCTCTGCAACCTCCATCAACTCCACCAAGCATCCCGGACTTCCAGCAACCGAGTTCTTCAACCTCTCTCGACAGCGCCACCACCTTGCAGCCCTCTCCGTGCCGTACCACCCCCTGAGTCACCGCCGGCCAACCCCCTCTGCACGCGACGCCCGCTGGCCTCTTCCCCGCATCGCCACAGCCAAGCCACTCCGCTACTATGTGCTGTGCACTATACCTAGTCGAGCTCAAGCCGAGACCGCAAACCCTAGTCACGCTGTTGTCGTGATCGCGCCGTTGCCGTGCCGCGCTTGTGTCGCGATCGCGCCGTTGCCGCTGCCGTACCGTCGTCGATACATCGTCAGGCAAGTATAATGCATGCTTCATGCTAATATCACCTATATCAATTCAATTTCCAATCAATTTTATATATACTTTTCGTGCGAACTAATGGAATACAAGAGTTCGATGCAAAACCCGAATGGAAAAATCCCGTTAAATTGACGGAAACTAATCACGTATGATGGCCCGAGTAATAACGAACGTCGTGTTATGATTTGGCTGGAAAATGCGGATTTTAATGACGTGATAGGTCTTTCCCATTTAGACCCGTTAAAACTGAAATTTTCCCGTACCAGAACTTTGTAAAAATCACAGTTAATTGATTACAAATCGGAATGTTGCGTTCGAGGGCACATATCGAAGCCGACTCGACGACCTAGAACCCCATAAGAGTTTTAATCTGTTTCTAAGCTAAAAAGGTGACGGAAACTGGTTCGGAGTGCGACTGTGGATTGCAGTCCAGAGCAGCACTGGCTGTCAATTCTAGTTTTGTAATACTTTCACTCTGCTGTATGAAAATGCCATGATGCGGAACCCTATACCATAGCGAAGATATATCTGTTAGCTAATCATTGAAAGTGGTTTCATTCGTTTTTACTGTCGTTTACTATTTAAATTACATTTTAAATCAACAAAACATATAGCAGTCCCAAACAAGGACAGAACGTATACCCCTTTATTGTACAATGCATAACTTCCAGTACACCATGGATACTATCGATCCGTCTGGTGCGTTGAAAACCTAACTGGTAAACCTAAATTTTGTTCAACTATAACTTCGCCTAATTTTGATCCCAACTGGGATTAAAACGTGTTACGAAACGGACTTCCAATTCTGAAACCGGATTTCCAGCAGGAAACACTTAAATTGAAATGACCATAATTAGCAAACCTGAAAACCGATTGACGCGAAACCAATTTTGACGGATAGATAATTAGACATACTGCTTACTCCTTTTTCATTGTTTCGCTTAATTCTGCATGTATGATTTATAGTAAATTATGCAAGTGGTAGGACACTGGCTGATGATATTTTATTCATATCATAATTATTGCATTCTCATCATATCATGTAGATGTCATATACATTGGTAACCTAGTGATCGTGTACATTACCCAGTGATAGATATTAGTTTTGATTGTGGCAAGTACGTTAGTGTTAAAGTATGAATGAATAAGTGAAGTGGCACGTACTTGTACACAATCAGCGAACCCGGTTAATTTATTGCATTGTCGACGTCTATGGGACATATATAAGTGTAACTATAACTGAAATGGGACGGTTATGGAGCATTTATATTAGTGTCATAGGTAAGGCGTCAAACACTGTCCATTTGTCTTGGGTACCAATCGAGACATGCTTGATGGAGATCCTGTCTCCAGTTCTCACGTAGACTTGTCATGGACCGACTAGTATTTGGGTTTATGGTCGGGGTTTGATGTAGACCACGGGGTGTGGGATAGTTTGAGCGTGAGTTCAACAGAATCTCGGGAGTCCCATTGCCGGCTTATATCGTGATTTTAGGAGTTGTATGAATGGAGTTACTGATTATTATCGTGCGTGTTTCGGGCCCGTGTTCCTTTGCCCCTGGGGCCTTATTCTTGGGTTGGGGACACTCCTGTGTGGTTGACTCTCACACTTGGACTGACGATAGGTTTAGCGATCTGGACAGTGAGACTTAGAGACTGATAGGGTTAGTGACATTGACATGCCTTGCTTAGTGATTTGATATACCTACTTTACTGTTTACCTGTACCGATTATTTCATGGGCGTCATCATTATATATTTACTGTTTCATGCTCATCATCATTGCACGTGTTTATATTTGTATTTATATATATTGCTATTGTGTCGTGCTGACGACCTGAGTATGCATGCTCAGACTGAGAAGTGGATTTAGCTTGGATCAGGACCTGACGTACCTCGAGGATATTGCGGACATCTAGATCAGCGACTCAGCGCTATCTTTCCTTGATCTCTATCTGGTTAGTTTTTGTATCTGTTTTGATTTAGTGACTGCATTTCTCATTACATGTGCATCGATTACTGATTACCGCGTAAAGCTAGAAGCCGAAGTGTGACTACGGCAGGACATTCCTTGGCCGTAGAGTATGGCTGGCCTTATCAACCCTTCATATTCCGTATTTTGGGAAGCGGGGCATGACATGGTTTTGTTGGTATCAGAGCCAGGTTTGCTACGATTAGGATTGCAGTTTCCGTGTAGGGCTTGACAATCTAAGCCATCCTTCGGTCTAGATTGTAAACTTGTTATCCTTGATCTTGATTCACATAGTGTGTTATGCTACATATTTTGATCCATCCGCTAGAGTTTTGGGTGACTTAGTAGAGTTATATGACTGTAATTATGAACTGCGGCATAGTTACAATACTGTACTTTGTTTGAGTGACTTGGAGTTCTACACTTGATTCCCGCTCGGTTGAGTTTCACTCACCACCTATTCTTGCTTCGTTCTATATCTTATTCTGATTCTTATTTCTTGTACCTTATGTCGTCCTAAAATTTGTTGTTTCATGACCATATCTTCCAACGACTCCTCTTCTATCTCCACTCCCCAGAGATAGACCGTCGAGATTTTGAGTGTACTGCAAGGCTTGAAGAAAGCGCAGGAGCGAACAAACGACCTCTTAGCTGAAGAATTAGGAAGGCAAATGGCTCAGGCACCAGCGGAAGCCTCCAATCGTAAGAGAATCCCTGATAAGTAAAGAAGAGATGTGAAGATGAAGCGCCCATTTGTTCCTCAGCAACGGAAGCAGCGGAGAACTCAACGTTGTGGATACTGCAAGAGACCAGGACACCTTCAAAGAGACTGTCGCAGCGCTAAAGGGCAATGTCTGATTTGTGGATCCAACGAGCATCTTATCAATGGTTGCCCTCGAAGGAAAGAGCTACAAGGAGGAGATTCGTCAGCACCTTCTACATCCACTTGAGCGACTTGGTTATTTCGTAGTTCGAGTTCGAGGACATGATTCAGACTTATCTTACGAGATTGCAGAGATGGATATCAACGCAGAGTTATCACCTTTTCTGTTTTCAATAAAAATATTGTCACTCTTTAGTAAATGTTTCCTTTCATTTAGAATCTTGTATCCGTTGAACTTCTTAGTTTGAACGCAATAAAATTATGAGTTGTGATTTATGTATCGTTCCCTTGTCACTCATTTTCCTTATACTACTTACTGCATCATTATTCTAAATTTTGATTTTCAGTCCTTACCTACCGTATATTTTCCTTGTGCTCCATACCCCTGGTTATTTTCTTGGTGTGTTCCTGACCATGACTCCATCTTTTCAGGCCATAGCAAATCCTGGAGCGGCGCCACTTATCGATGAGGACACTCGGTCTTGCGTTTCCTTGGACTGCATGCTGGTGAGTTCAGATGACGAGATCGATGGCCCACAGATTATTCTCGGCAACAGCGATTCTAAGGACGAGAGAGTCGCAGCCCCAGACGTCGACATGATCAGTGACTCCGACGAGGAGGAAGAGGACCCCGAAGAGGACCCGATAGAGGAAGATCCCGAGAAAGACCCAGTAGAAGAAAATCCAGGAGAGGAAGACCCTGAGGAGGATCCAGTGGAAGAGAACCCCGAGGAAGAAGATCCAGAGGAGGTGAATCACGTGGAAGCAGACCACGATGAAGAAGCTCCAGCCGAGGAAGAGTCGGCGAATGAAACCTCGAGTGAGGAGGAATTCGAGGCAGAAGAACCTCCAGTGGCAATCCCTGCGAAGCGCTATAGAAATGGACGCCCCTATCTTAGCGCGAGAGCTTACCGTAACCTGCTAAACTTCCATGACCGCGACTGACGCGGTTTATCTTTTGTTTCCTCTGGCCAAATAAATCTATGTTGGAGATAGTGCCCTCAGAGTCAATTATTGGATCACAGGCACGTGATTGCAATGATTGAGGGAGGACCTATCCCGGTAGAACAGTCTTACTCGAGATGATAGTATGCTATCTGGTTTACCTTTATCATCGTGTACTGCTTTAGGTGACCTGACAAGTCGCTATTGCACGTTGATAGAGCCCCTAGGATTCTTGCTTGACTGCCAGCAGTATGAGGGCGATCATATAAGTGAGAGCTGGAGTCTATAAGCACATCCTTAAAAGGTCCCTAGTCGTGGGAGTTTCGAGACAGGGCATCGATTCTCCAGAGTAGACTAGTGTATACAGTCGAGACCCCGACGAGGGGCGGTGGCCGGTCTCACAAGCCACTGGTGTCAGTTGGTTCACCTAAGATGTATACAGGTGCTCATTGGGTTATGAGTACACCGGACAGGACTCGCTGGGAACCTGCTAGTTGGTCTTATACCTGACGTCAGATAGCAGTTCCCTGGTGACATGTGTACAGGTTAATTCATCGACCTGAGATCGTCATTTGTCTCGTGTGAGTTCCCACTGTGCTTTGATTACTACCCTACCACGGCTCAAAGGAGTCGTGCAAACAGGTTTTAGTTGGGTACAGTCCCGAGCCACATGGAGGCAGTGAGCGGATCTTCAGGGGTTCGTCTCTCCCGGTATTGGGGGTGAGGTCGCGCTGTGTCTAGGAGAGCCATTACACGAAGTCCTTGGCCAAGGCAGGAGATTTACTGGTAGGTATTCCAGTAGTATCTCAGGGTGTTCTGGGCTACACTCCGACACGACTTGTACCGCTTTTGGGGGTCTGACTTTTACCAACCCCCTAGGCCCGACATGCGATGCTCATAGACGAACGGACCGGACTGTACGGATATTGTCACTGACAGGCTCAGTAGGATGTCAGGATGAGCTCGCTCATCGACGTCCCTTTTGGTCAATAGCTGATGGCCCGTTACGTATTGGCTTGTACCTCTGACGTGCTAGTGGTTAAATCCACAGCCATAGTATTGACGAGTCTTTAGAGTCCACCACACATTCAGTTACTCAGCTTTCGGGTGAAACGCTGTAGAGGCCGTATGGAGATATGGCAGGGTCCGATCAGATACGTGCGGTATTGCACGGATCAGGATCGGACGGTTTGTACTAGAGGCCGTATAGTTATATGGCAGGGTTCGATCAGATTCGTGCGGTATTGCACGGATCAGGATCGGACGAACATTACTAGCCGGCTTTGGTTTAAGCCGGATCCTAGTTTAGTACAGTGTAGATTTTTGTCTCTTTGCATTTGTATCCGGACGGAATACAGATGCGGGTGTGTATGCACAGTATCGGGGTTTTCCTGTAATTTATTACGGGACCAGTTTTCTGGAGTTGCCAGTTTGCATTCCGTTCCGGCCGGTTTTCCTTTGTTCATTCCCGGCCGGACTTTTCCGATGGAGGGGATTATTTGCAATTGTGCAAATAACTTTCGTGGAGGGGGTTTCTTGCAAATATATTCATTATGATATATTTAGCATCTTTCATCCATGATGGTGCATTAATTGTGATTTGAATGGGTATGGAGTGATAAGCATGGTTGATGTTTCTTAGCTTTATGATGTGGTCACCTTTTCTTTTCTCCTACACTCACCTCCCTTCATGAGTTTTGTTTATCCCTCCACCATTCTCACATTTGTATGGGCCGGCCACAATTTGGGAGAGGAGAGAAAATGAGAGGTTTCATTTTTGGTGAGGAAATTTCATCATCTCATTCCATGCTTGATAAATGAGAGTTCCACTTGAAAGTTCCAATCCATTCCTCCATCAAGGCAACATAACCCCAAAAAGACAAGCATCATCTACACTACATTATACAGCACATCTTGGGCACGTCGACTTGCCAGCTTCGTGCCCGAGTTGCCTCGGCATTGAGGTGGGAGCCCGTAAAAGATACAGACGATGTGGTGCCCTTCCGGTAAGGAGGCGACGACCGGAGTTTCCGCAGGAGATCGGGACAACGACGAGAAGACCGGAGGACTCGGATCACTCGGTATATCTCTTCCCATCTTGTAGTTAGCTAGAACTAGTTTAATGGTCCGATCCGGGTGTTTAGTGCGCGGTGGTGCCGGTTTGCAAAGTTCGCAAAATTAAAGTTTATCACCGTTTTCGCATTTGGCCGTCGGATTGACGGCCGGGGCGCCGCCGTGCACCAACATTGGTATCAGAACCTCGCCATTAACTTCGTCTAGCTTTGTTTGATGTGTTTGCATTTCCGATCGACCAAAATTCCAAAAACTCGCGTTTTTCCTCACATCAGTTTTCTGTCAAATTTTTTTGATGTCCAAAAATTTTTCAGGTTGTCTCAGAATGATGTGCAGGGAGTTCTAAGACTGCTGTAAAAATTCGACGCAGTGAGTCGATCACTGAAGCGCGGAACCGCGGCCAAACCCCCCTTTGGGCCGCGGTTCCGCCGCACATTGGTGTCCTCACTGTGTCCAATTTCTCCAGTGGACTTCTGGGCTAATTTTAGGGGTTTTGGAATATTAATATTGGGCCCAGATTTTCTGTGAGTGCTACAGTATTGCTTGGGGGCCCACTTGTTAATTTTTGATCGATCGGATATTTTAAACACATTATTTCACAGTATTTACATTATATCTGCGACCGTGAATGTCACTCGATCGGTAAATCCAGTCTAACTGCTATAGCCCGGTTAGACGGATTTGCGAACGTGACTTTCACGTTGATGTTTTGTGATTTTGCTGTGATGTTGCGGATCGGTCGGTGGGGATAGCCCGGATGCAATGCTAGTACAGTTTCTGTTGTATTATGTACATTTGATATTGCGGGGCGAGCGTCCGACATGTGAACTGCCGTCACTGCCTGTTTGTATTATTCTTTTGGGGCACGACCTGGTTGCGGTCGATGTACCCGTTGTATGTATATTTTACTTTCTATACTAGGATTACCCCGCGGAGGGGTGCACGGATAGCCGGGTTCAAGAGGGTAACAAGCCCGCATCTCATGGCATTGAGACGGAGGGGGCTTTACTCTAGGATTGGCGGGCTATTCGCCGCACTCGTAGGGGGTACAGGTTGACCCAGGAGGGGTGCCCAAGTTACCGGATTCCGTGAAGTGCTGGGTGGTCCATTCACGGTGCTGAAGGGGGCTGCCTCGCTTCAGGTTTTGGCGGGTGACTTGCCGCGCCCGTAGGGGTCTAGGATTTCATTGCACAGGCTATCCACACGACCAGGGGAACGTCGGGTTTCAGTAGTGGCTCTGTGAAACCCGGGGATCCCAGATATCTGTATTGTTCTGTGATGCTGTACATTTCTGTGATGTTACATTTTTATCACGCCTTGAGCGAAATATAATATATTGGTATATATATTAGTAGATGTTGTATATGTTTTTCATCCGCGCTAGTCCAGTCCCCGCTCTGCCGTTAGTTAGCTAACCTAACGGGTGATGACGGGACCCAGTGGCGAATGCGGATGGCATATACGTACGTCAGTATATTTTCGTTCTTTGTGGTGTGATCAATTGATGGGACTGCATTGATTCGGATCAATGCAAGATAAACAAACCTAATCTGATATTGTTGGAACACTTTTCAAAAAGCTGTTATTGCAAGGACGTTCACTTTTGTTTTGCATCGTGGTATTCATTTGGAATATCCTGCTCCTCAGTCGACGAGGCAAGGGCCGAGATCCCTTCACCGGGAGTGACCCCTTGGACAGAAGTTTGCGTCAGGGCATTAACTTCACTATAGCCGATTACTTTTGCTTTGCATCGTGGTATTCAGTTGGAATATCCTGCACCTCATTCTACGGGGAAAGAGCCGAGATCCCTTCACCGGGAGTGACCTCTTTAGCAAAAGTTTTTGTCACTATATTTTTATAAAAGGCTATGCAGTTCCTTCAACGATATCAAGTTCATTACGCTAAAGGTTTTTCGCCAAAAACCAGCCGTAGCCCTCCGTCATTTCTTACAAGTATTACTTAGTATTCGTGCTGCGTTTGTTGACTGTGTCAAGGCGTAGTGTGCGGTAGCTAAGTAGTGTTTGTTTGTAGCATATTAATGGGATTGGTTAGGACAGTCGTGCGGCCTTGTTGACTGTGTCAAGGGCTCGTACGGGTGGGTTTAATGCAATCCAGAATAATGACGGGTTGAACTTGACTAGGACTCTTTGATTTGTTGACTGTGTCAAGGTCACTTGGGTCCTAGGGGTAAAAACCTACATCGGGAGTTTCAAAAGAACTGAAACTTGCCAGATATGCGCATACCTTCTGGAGTGTGGTGACTTGAGTGGATTCCGTCAAGTTATCATGCGATGATAGTTGGATCCCGATTCCCACTGATGAGTTAGTTTACTCCTCGGGTGACCCCGACTAATTTTTCTTTCAGGTTTGGAGGAGAATTTGAGGTACAGTGGGAGGTTTCCTGATTAGATAAATTGGTAACCATTCTGATCTAGGTTAGAGTGCACGCTGAGTGTTTCTTTTCTCTCTCTCTCTGGCAGCGACCATTGACCCGACCCTAGACTATGACTCAGAGACCAAGTTAACCGAACCTTCTTTACACTGGCTTTTGGATTGTCAGAGTTGCAGACCTCATTGGCACTCCTACTTTTACCCTTTTCTTCAGGACACCCCGTATTACTACGAACGTCCACTTCCATTGGACAAAACCATCGTATGGTTAGATACGAACTCGAAGGAATTCGAGGATGGTTTCCGGTTCTGGAGAAAACGGATAGGATTATTCAGTTGTCTTTTCCCTTTTACCTTCTCTCAAGTTGTGAGTACTCCTTGGTTTAGGAGATAGTACACCTATTATGCAAATTGGATAGTCTTCTTCCAAACCTTAGGCTGGTGCCGACCGGTAGGGAATGAAGAAAACCAATTAGCCTAAACGGTGTGCAGAAGGTATTAAGATTAAGACAAAATAAAGGGATTAGTAAGAGGGCAAAGTAAATTGCGACTGATATTCACGACCAAACCAAGTATTTTTTCGCCAATCCTAAATCACCTTTGTATTTCTCCAGGACACTCCGTATCACTACGAAGATCCACAGTTTATTGGATACTCCATCGTATGGTTATATACGAACTCGAAAGGAACTTGTTCCAGTTCGGAGATGGATTCTGGTCCAGGAGAAATAGGAATAAGGTTTATTCGGTTGTCTTTTATTTTCACCTTCTCTCGCATTGCGAGTGCTCCTAGGATTAGGACAGTACACCCATTATGCTTATTGGATAGTCTTCTTCCAAACCATAGGCTGGTGCCGAACGGTAGGGAAGGAAGAAAACCATTTGGCCTAAGGGGTGTGCAGAAGGTAATGACTAAAGACATATAAAGGGATTTGGAGAGGTAGCAAAGAACTATACGGTTACAGTCGTGAATCTGGAAGAGGCATTACTAGGAATACCAGGATACCCCATCGAAACATTTCAATGTTTCAGTTCAACTGTGTACTGTTTAAAGAAAACTGATTTCCCGATTAGACACTTGCTCCAGGGTATGTATTTACCAGATTTGATTCTCACATCTGTATGGTTTTACAGATGATGGGTGGGAGTAAGTTATTGGGAATTGGGTGATCATCCTCATTATATCGGGATTCGTTGTAATCGGTGATATTTGAGGAGATCACCTGGGATGTTTGCCGGTCGGCAAATATTTGGTTTTGAATATCCGCTGTTGTGCACCAATTTCAAATTGATATATCTGTACGTTTATTTTCATAGAGTGAGATATACCTTTTGATATTATGTCGATGACATTTACCTATATCAGTGGATGGTTAGGTAAGGAGCATTAAACAGCAGTGTAATTCTTCTTAACCATAAGTACAGTTTTCAACCTACGACACACAGTGAAAGAGTTGTTAGACTCGGCGGACTTATACAGAGTATTGTATGTTGTCCAGTGTCCATTAGGACAGAGGGGTTGGTCCTCATACTATATTCTGTTTACTTTTAACTTCTCTAGTTCTTAGACATGTGTTTCGTAGAAACACAGGGTCTAAGTTTTGAGGTGTTATAGGTATTTGAATAGAGTAGAGAACCAGGTGTAGCAAGTATCGGGATTCTTCAAGGTGATCGAAGATGTAGATACTTGTGTATGGTATTCAGTTGATAGTAATGATAAAGAGAAATTGCTTCTCTTTCAGGTTACTCATAATTGGAAGCATTCCTAAGTTGAGTAACGCTGATCGGCCTCTCTCCATTTAGTAGACATGCACTGGAGACAGTTGCATGATTTGAATCTGGTTCAATTAAATTAGTGCCTCTGTTTCTATATTGGATATAGAACAGTTCGTATCTTAACGATATTAAGGTACGGGGAGTTGTCCGGCTTATGCTTAAAACCAGACTCTGGATAACTCAAAGGCGCGTTTCTGTAATGGCTGTTTGTGGGTTGACCCAGGCTATGACGAGGGTTGACTTTCTACCATCTGACAGATCAATAGAAATATTGTTCTAGACTCGCCACAGTTTTATTAAAAATGGATTTTTTCAAAAACAGTAGTGGGAGTATAGTAGAACTGGAAGTAATTCCAGAACCGCAAACGATTACTGAAGATTTGATAAGGAACCTAAAGATTCAATCTGATTTGACATTCCATTGGTCACTCCGCAGATAAGGTGGGTAACTTCAGGCACCCGAAAGGTACTCCGGTAGCCTCAAGGACGGTGACAGGGAAGTTCTTGTTTACCCACACTTGCCATTGTTGTTGTTCCAGACTGCGAGACCCGGCAGGAGGATGAGTATAGCGTCGTTCTAAACTAGCTTTAGAAGTGCACATCTATATGACTCTGCCAGAGGGTTTTCGTAGTCAGTGGGAGCAGCGGAAGCATTGGTGGACATCAGGCTTATGTCTATTTATAGACTAAAGCAGATATAGCGGAGTTAGATCATCTGTTTCTGATGTGACAGTCATAGGTTTGACGTCATCAGAATAGGGGATGGATCTGTTGAGAAGGTAGTAGGAAGTGATATTCCTATACTACGATCGGTTATATTTTGGTCGTCACACAGTGGTTTCTCCACATGGGACTTGGACATTATATCAGACATACTGGTTACTAGATCTATCGTTTTAGATCTAGATTTGGGTGGTTTCCCAATCAGGGTACTTTGACAGCATTCTAAGAGTATTTAGAATGGACGACTCCTGGCATGGTAGTGTACCTGCAGGTAATGGAGTCACCCTCTCTAAAGGTGTCTTATAGACTAAAGTAGAGAGGGATGTGCATGATTGGCAGATCACTTGCTTAGGCAATTGAGTCAATCATGAGATGTCAAGTACCACACCAGATGTTGTTCTTGCACTAGATGCAATAAGTTGATATTGATCCAATCCTGGAGGAACAGTCGGAAGCAGTTTTAGAACATAAGTGAATGTTCTAGGGATATGATAACGGCTGCCTCCTTTAGGAGACGGTTATCACTCCAGGCTTCCAAGGTGACATGGACGACAAGGAGGTTGTCAGAGTTATAGTTTTCCCTCTGACGAGAGACAGTATTCTGGACAGGTGATCCAGGCAGATACTGAGGGAGGCATGGCGCAGGATACTGATTAAGTTCAGTTGACGATACAGTCTAAGAAGTTTGGATTTGGAGTTCATTTATGAACTAGGTCCCATCAGACATCCAGACATTCCAAGACAGGAATTGCTCATTTCGGGAGATGGTTTTCTCCGCGAACTTGAGATATAGAGAGACATAGAAAGAAACATCTAGGCGGATCCACTCACTGAGGCTTTTCCTCGAACGCAATAGTTTCGCAAACAGGCTTTGTGCGACTGACTAGTAGAGGAGTTGGGTGTTCGGTATCACACGGGCTGTGAGTATGCGACATCGCAATAATTAGCCTTGAGTGCAAATGGGAGATTGTTGGAGATAGTGCCCTCAGAGTCAATTATTGGATCACAGGCACGTGATTGCAATGATTGAGGGAGGACCTATCCCGGT
The DNA here is from genome assembly GCA_030015575.1 of Agapanthus africanus. NCBI lineage: Eukaryota > Viridiplantae > Streptophyta > Magnoliopsida > Asparagales > Amaryllidaceae > Agapanthus > Agapanthus africanus. The sequence continues at coordinate 731,023,808 of CM057341.1, forward strand.
AGAACAGTCTTACTCAAGATGATAGTATGCTATCTGGTTTACCTTTATCATCGTGTACTGCTTTAGGTGACCTGACAAGTCGCTATTGCACGTTGATAGAGCCCCTAGGATTCTTGCTTGACTGCCAGCAGTATGAGGGCGATCATATAAGTGAGAGCTGGAGTCTATAAGCACATCCTTAAAAGGTCCCTAGTCGTGGGAGTTTCGAGACAGGGCATCGATTCTCCAGAGTAGACTAGTGTATACAGTCGAGACCCCGACGAGGGGCGGTGGCCGGTCTCACAAGCCACTGGTGTCAGTTAGTTCACCTAAGATGTATACAGGTGCTCATTGGGTTATGAGTACACCGGACAGGACTCGCTGGGAACCTGCTAGTTGGTCTTATACCTGACGTCAGATAGCAGTTCCCTGGTGACATGTGTACAGGTTAGTTCATCGACCTGAGATCGTCATTTGTCTCGTGTGAGTTCCCACTGTGCTTTGATTACTACCCTACCACGGCTCAAAGGAGTCGTGCAAACAGGTTTTAGTTGGGTACAGTCCCGAGCCACATGGAGGCAGTGAGCGGATCTTCAGGGGTTCGTCTCTTCCGGTATTGGGGGTGAGGTCGCGCTGTGTCTAGGAGAGCCATTACACGAAGTCCTTGGCCAAGGCAGGAGATTTACTGGTAGGTATTCCAGTAGTATCTCAGGGTGTTCTGGGCTACACTCCGACACGACTTGTACCGCTTTTGGGGGTCTGACTTTTACCAACCCCCTAGGCCCGACATGCGATGCTCATAGACGAACGGACCGGACTGTACGGATATTGTCACTGACAGGCTCAGTAGGATGTCAGGATGAGCTCGCTCATCGACGTCCCTTTTGGTCAATAGCTAATGGCCCGTTACGTATTGGCTTGTACCTCTGACGTGCTAGTGGTTAAATCCACAGCCATAGTATTGACGAGTCTTTAGAGTCCACCACACATTCAGTTACTCAGCTTTCGGGCGAAACGCTGTAGAGGCCGTATGGAGATATGGCAGGGTCCGATCAGATACGTGCGGTATTGCACGGATCAGGATCGGACGGTTTGTACTAGAGGCCGTATAGTTATATGGCAGGGTTCGATCAGATTCGTGCGGTATTGCACGGATCAGGATCGGACGAACATTACTAGCCGGCTTTGGTTTAAGCCGGATCCTAATTTAGTACAGTGTAGATTTTTGTCTCTTTGCATTTGTATCCGGACGGAATACAGATGCGGGTGTGTATGCACAGTATCGGGGTTTTCCTGTAATTTATTACGGGACCAGTTTTCTGGAGTTGCCAGTTTGCATTCCGTTCCGGCCGGTTTTCCTTTGTTCATTCCCGGCCGGACTTTTCCGATGGAGGGGATTATTTGCAATTGTGCAAATAACTTTCGTGGAGGGGGTTTCTTGCAAATATATTCATTATGATATATTTAGCATCTTTCATCCATGATGGTGCATTAATTGTGATTTGAATGGGTATGGAGTGATAAGCATGGTTGATGTTTCTTAGCTTTATGATGTGGTCACCTTTTCTTTTCTCCTACACTCACCTCCCTTCATGAGTTTTGTTTATCCCTCCACCATTCTCACATTTGTATGGGCCGGCCACAATTTGGGAGAGGAGAGAAAATGAGAGGTTTCATTTTTGGTGAGGAAATTTCATCATCTCATTCCATGCTTGATAAATGAGAGTTCCACTTGAAAGTTCCAATCCATTCCTCCATCAAGGCAACATAACCCCAAAGAGACAAGCATCATCTACACTACATTATACAGCACATCTTGGGCACGTCGACTTGCCAGCTTCGTGCCCGAGTTGCCTCGGCATTGAGGTAGGAGCCCGTAAAAGATACAGACGATGTGGTGCCCTTCCGGCAAGGAGGCGACGACCGGAGTTTCCGCAGGAGATCGGGACAACGACGAGAAGACCGGAGGACTCGGATCACTCGGTATATCTCTTCCCATCTTGTAGTTCGCTAGAACTAGTTTAATGGTCCGATCCGGGTGTTTAGTGCGCGGTGGTGCCGGTTTGCAAAGTTCGCAAAATTAAAGTTTATCACCGTTTCTGCATTTGGCCGTCGGATTGACGGCCGGGGCGCCGCCGTGCACCAACAATCTATGTATAGTTTATGGCCACCTTTTATCTTTCGAATATGCCTTGTTTGAAATTATTCTGGAAAATAAATAATAATAAAGTTCCTGAGTGCACACATCTTTTGAGTATTGATTCGCATAATGCATTGATTGTCCTCCCTTCCCAATACATTTCTTTCCCTTCTGAGATTCATTACTATTTACCCTTACACCTTGTGCTGACCTGACCCCGGCCCCTTCAACATTCAAATTAAAGTATCGCACTCCGACCTCTTGAATGGGCCATACTCCATTGTAATCCCTATCCTGACTAGCCCTTATACATTATTAGTGTTATTTTTTATTACTATGATTACATTCAGTGACGTCGTTATTCGAAATTTAGTTTTCGTTATTTTGTGTTTATCGAAAAAGATTGCGTGCTATTAACTACTTCCGTTTTACTTATTCTGAATACTTTACTATTCTTCGAATTTTCAATAGCGCAAATATACGTCGCACATACTATTTTACTTTATTTTCCTTATTTCACCATATGGGTTTCCTCAAGTTATTTTAAATTGTTTGACCGACATAATTATCCTAAAAATATTTTGGCCTATCGGCAAATTCTTCACTATTGTTTATTATTGTTATTTTATTTTTCCCTGGTATTGTGTATATAGTTTGTTATTTTAGCTGCGCTATTTCTTATATATATATAGGATTATGATTTTTATCTAGCTGCTTTCACGTAGATCACTATATTGTAGTACTTGATTTTGTGGCTTTTTGCATGTTATTTTATAGGTTATTGTTTATTTTGAATTTCGATGACGAAATTTTCTTTTTAGGTGGGTATGATGTAATATCCAGTTCCGATTTTATATCGTGACCGTATTTTTATAAATAATTTCCAAATATTCTCCCCCAAAATTTTCATACATAATTTTCTATATTTTTCTAAATACAATTCCTATAAATAATTTCCTACATTTTCCTAATACTAGTTTACTAAACCATTTACTTAATTAAATATTCCCTAACTAATTTTCCAAACGCACACCCCAGCCCACCATTCCTTCCCCGTCTCTTTTTTTAAATTCTTTTCCTAAGCTACCCTAACCCTAACCCATTTCCCTTTTTATTTTATTTCCTCAGCCCGGCCCACTCCCTCTCTATCTCTCTTTTAATTCCTTTTTGGCCCAAGAACCCACACCCGGCCCAACTCTCCCCCAAACCCGACCCGCTTCTTCCCTCTTCCTCCCTCGTTTTCTCCTTCTCTGCTCGGCGTACAACAAAGAACCCAACACCATCGAACCTCCTCTTGTCATCGACGAACGCCCGAGCCCCCTTAACAGCAACCTCCATCAACTCCACCAAGCACCCCGAACTTCCAGCAACCGAGCTCTTCAACCTCCTTCGACAGCGCCACCACCTTGCAGCCCTCTCCGTGCCGTACCACCCCGTGAGTCACCGCCGGCCAACCCCTCTGCACGCGACGCCCGCTGGTCTCTTCCCCGCATCACCACAGCCAAGCCACACCGCTACTATGTGCCGTGCACTATGCCTAGTCGAGCTCGAGCCGAGACCGCAAACCCTAGTCATGCTGTTGTCGTGATCGTGCCGTTGCCGTGCCGCGCTTGTGTCGCGATCGCGCCGTTGCCGCTGCCGTACCGTCGTCAATACATCGTCAGGCAAGTATAATGCTTGCTTCATGCTAATATCACCTATATCAATTCAATTTCCAATCAATTTTATATATACTTTTCGTGCGAACTAATGGAATACAAGTGTTCGATGCAAAACCCGAATGGAAAACCCCCGTTAAATTGACGGAAACTAATCACGTATGATGGCCCGAGTAATAACGAACGTCGTGTTATGATTTGGCTGGAAAATGCGGACTTTAATAACGTGATAGGTCTTTCCCATTTAGACCCGTTAAAACTGAAATTTTCTCGTACCTGGCCTTGTAAAAATCACAGTTAATTGATTACAAATCGGAATGTTGCGTTCGAGGGCTCATATCGAAGCCGACTCGACGACCTAGAACCGCATAAGAGTTTTAATCTGTTTCTACGCTAAAAAGGTGACGGAAACTGGTTCGGAGTGCGACTCTGGACTGCAGTCCAGAGCAGCACTGACTGTCGATTCTAGTTTTGTAATACTTTCACTCTGCTGTATGAAAATGCCATGATGCGGAACCCTATACCATAGCGAAGATATATCTGTTAGCTAATCATTGAAAGTGGTTTCATTCGTTTTTACTGCCGTTTACTATTTAAATTACATTTTAAATCAACAGAACATATAGCAGTCCCAAACAAGGACAGAACGTATACCCCTTTATTGTACAATGCATAACTTCCAGTACACCATGGATACTATCGATCCGTCTGGTGCGTTGGAAACCTAACTGGTAAACCTAAATTTTGTTCAACTATAACATCGCCTAATTTCGATCCCGACTGGAATTAAAACGTGTTACGAAACGGACTTCCAATTCTGAAACCGGATTTCCAGCAGGGAACACTTAAATTGAAATGACCATAATTAGCAAACCTGAAAACCGATTGACGCGAGACCAATTTTGACGGATAGATAATTAGACATACTGCTTACTCCTTTTTCATTGTTTCGCTTAATTCTGCATGTATGATTTATAGTAAATTATGCAAGTGGTTGGACACTGGCTGATGATATTTTATTCATATCATAATTATTGCATTCTCATCATATCATGTAGATGTCATATACATTGGTAACCTAGTGATCGTGTACATTACCCAGTGATAGATATTAGTTTTGATTGTGGCAAGTACGTTAGTGTTAAAGCATGAATGAATAAGTGAAGTGATACGTACTTGTACACAATCAGCGAACCCGGTTAATTTATTGCATTGTCGACGTCTATGAGACATATATAAGTGTAACTATAACTGAAATGGGACGGTTATGGAGCATTTATATTAGTGTCATAGGTAAGGCGTCAAACACTGTCCATTTGTCTTGGGTACCAGTCAAGACATGCTTGATAGAGATCCTGTCTCCAGTTCTCGCGTAGACTTGTCATGGACCGACTAGTATTTGGATTTATGGTCGGGGTTTGATGTAGACCACGGGGTGTGGGGTAGTTTGAGCGTGAGTTCAACAGAATCTCGGGAGTCCCATTGCCGGCTTATATCGTGATTTTGGGAGTTGTATGGATGGAGTTACTGATTATTATCGTGCGTGTTTCGGGCCCGCGTTCCCTTGCCCCTGGGGCCCTATTCTTGGGTTAGGGACACTCCTGTGTGGTTGACTCTCACACTTGGACTGACGATAGATTTAGCGACCTGGACAGTGAGACTTAGAGACTGATAGGATTAGTGACATTGACATGCCTTGCTTACTGATTTGATATGCCTACTTTACTGTTTACCTGTACCGATTATTTCATGGGCGTCGTCATTATATATTTACTGTTTCATGCTCATCATCATTGTACGTGTTTATATTTGTATTTATATATATTGCTATTGTGTCGCTCTGACGACCTGAGTATGCATGCTCAGAGTGAGAAGTGGATTTAGCTTGGATCAGGACCTGACGTACCTCGAGGATATTGCGGACATCTAGATCAGCGACTCAGCGCTATCTTTCCTTGATCTCTATCTGGTTAGTTTTTGTATCTGTTTTGATTTAGTGACTGTATTTCTCATTACCTGTGCATCGATTACTGATTACCGCGTAAAGCTAGAAACCGAAGTGTGACTACGGCAGGACATTCCTTGGCCGTAGGAGCATGGCTGGCCTTGTCAACCCCTCGTATTCCGTATTTTGGGAAGCGGGGCGTGACAGATGGAGTGTACCTGTTTCGTTTGATGCATATGCTACAAAATCGTTGTGAAGAGAAAAATAAGTTGTTGGACCGTTTGTGTGTGAATATGTAATGAAGATTGGATAAAGAGATGGGGGTTCAAAAGGCTATTAAATGCTATATGTGTGTGATCTATTGTGGAAATGTCAGCCCAATCAGAAATGCAAAGTTATGCTCGATCAGATACAGGCCGTGATGGAAACTCGTTGGGACTAAATGTCACGCATTTGTCGGGATTACAAGATAGAGCATTACAACAGCAGGTACAGCAAAAGACAAACAACAAAAATTTTTGATCCAAACCTCAATTCCCTATTTGCCCACTGTTGTAATAGAGATACCTTGACCAACATACATGAAATGGAAAAGAAACCCTGGGAACCCACCTACTCCACTTCCATTGACACTCAACACACACGATAGTCATCCCATAATATAATTCATATATAGCATCTAAATACATGCATGTTTCCCAAACAGGTGAAATTTCAACAAGCACGCGCTTTTCTCTTAATCTAATTGCATCTAGATAACCAACACTAAGAATTTATTAGCTCGCCCAAATTGCATCAACTCCAATATCAACACGTATCAAAATCCTCACTGGTCTCAGATTTCATGAAGTGATTTACACATCCTGCGATCAAAATTCTTTCTTTTTTTCCTTTTTGTTAAATGGATTACAGTTTGCTTTAATATCGATTGCGTTTGTTATAAACGCTAATAATTTTACATGCACAAGAATCAAATTAGGGTTTTGCGTGAGGGCATAATGATGAACGATGAGTTTAATGGAGATAAAAGAAGCTTACTTTGGGATCGCCGCCGCCGGAAATGGCTAAAGGGTGGCCGAAATTCGCCGGAGTTGAGGAGGCAACGAATCGTCGACGAGGTTTTGAATTGTTACAGCGTTGTTAGGGTTTTGTTTTCCCCTCATGTCAGCATTAAAACTTGGCTATTTACACAGAGCACTCTAAAATTTGATATTTACACATATCACCTCTAAGGGCTTACTATTATGCAAATAATCCCTCATACCAAGAAACTTGATATCGTGACTAATTAAACTAATCATGCGTAGTTTAATTTCTTAAATCCGCAACTCTTTTCAATATCAAGACCCTGAATGATTCATTCCACTCTCTTTGTTTTAGGTAGAATAAGTTTTAAACTGTTTAATTTCAAGTTGAAAGAGAAAATGCTCGTTTACCATTATCCCATCCAAATTTTTTTATATGTTATAATGCAACTATCACAGAATGTTTTCCAATGTCGGCTTGCAGAAGTAGAGGTATAATTTTTTTAATAAGTTATATATTTTGGGCGTATTCAATTGGATTTTTCAAAATTTGACTTTTGGGAGTGCTTACCGTGTGAGCTATGCCTAATTGGTGCAGATTCAAATATAAGTCTAAACATGAGCCGTCATGAGATATTCAAGTGTTTTGTTGGACATTCTATTGGTTACGTGTGCCGGTGATCCAAGCAGAATTTTCAAATTTGGTTATATCAAATCACATTTATACTTAAGTACAAGTAAGAATAATTTTTTCATTTTCAAGGTAAGATGTGGGCACCTAGAGGTTGGATCTGGTTGGCATGAAACCAGGTTGGTTTATTTTAGAACTAGTGTCTGCCCTTTTTATTAATATTTATGCTCCTGGGTTTCTATATTATTTTAGACAAGAACCTGATGCATGTTGCCTCACTAGCCTAATTTAAGAGCCTTAAAACTCTCAAAATCTAAGATTAAAATCATCCTTGGCAAATAATCTGTACTAATTTCCCTCTTGATTCATCATTTCAGTTAATTCTTTCATCATTTTGTTGAAGATCATTAGTGACCTCATTTTAGTGGGATTCATCAATCTTTTTTTTATCCATTTATTATTATTATACATTTTTGTTTAATTGATGGCCATGTTTGGTTGCAGGATTTGAGGATTTGGATTTCAAGGTCCTTAAAATGAAATTTCAGGGATGGTAGAATTTGTTGTTTGGTTGGTATAAAATCCTAGTTTTATATTAGTAAATCCTTGTAATCCTTGTTTGGTTGTAGGATTGTAATGATGGATTCTAAAAGAAGGATTTATAGGTAACTTTAAGAAGGTAAGTATAAGTTTTGTTACCTTATAATAAGAAAAAAAATGATTTTTATTGTTTTGAAATTAGTTTTTGAAATTAAACTAAATACCAAAATAATAACAATATTAGGAATAGGAATAAATCCACCACCGCAACCCTTAAGCTACAAGGCCACCTGCATATGCCGCAGCAGCAAGCAAGAAGCTGCTGTGGCTTTTAAAAAATGTTTCAAAAAAATTGAAATTAATACAACAACAACAATAATATCATACCAACATCAATAATAACTAGTAGAACAATTTCAATAATAACATAACAACAACAATAATATTAATAGCAATAATGACACTACCAACATGAGCATTACAATTATAGCAATAACAATAATAACAACTAGAACAATTTCAAATATAACAACAACAATACTAACAATAACAGCAATATTAGGAACACCAACAACACTATCACCATAATATAACAAGTACCAACTCGAGAATAAAAATATTAGAAAATACGTCCTCGGTAATATTAAAACATTCAAAAGATCTCAATCCTAAAGAGGAGTAACTTCATCATCATCGTTTCCATCATCACGGTCCCTCCCACCATCTTGAACGTCTACGCCTTCATTTGATGCAAATTTCTCTATCCAATCCTTTCTCGATTCTTTCGACATCACCGTAAACATCCGCGCACCTATTTCATCATTACGAAAGCTTTGGACTGCCTTATCCAAGAGTTTGCGGGGATAGTTTCTTCCAACTTCATGCATACACTCTGAAAGCTTCTCGATCCAATGCATTTGCGCCCTTTGGATCGACATAGCAACCTTTTCTACGCCGCTCATAACATTATCAAGAGATTCAACATCATTCGATATAGTTTTACCTATGGTCCGACGACGACTCCCTCGACTATTGATACTCGAAGAGACATTGCTAGTTTTACGAACTTGAGGTAATCATTTTGTGTTTCATTAGCATTCTCTCCGCTTGGAGTCTCGTCAGCTTGCGGCCTATCGACTTCTTCATAAATCGACTGTTTGTAGGCCCCCGTCATCCCGTCATCCCCACATAATCTTTCAGCTTAGGATTAGTCTGCCAAAATAAATATTACAAATAAATTAATCAAGTTATTTAATAAAGATGAGATTTAAGCATAAATTAGAAGCAATTTTACCCTTGAAAAGGTTTTGTACTCCTCGTCTTCCATTACTAGCATTTTCTTATCTTCGTCTCATCCTACGCCGGTCAAATCAAAACATTTAAGTATTTTTGCATACGTCTTCTTCAGAGATTTAATGTGATTGTGCACATTATCCGTAGTGTAAGTCTCACCAAATTCTTGGTTAATATGTACGGCTGCTGCCGTGAGAGCTGGCCTTTTAAACCTTTTGTCTACTTTCAACCCTTTTTAGCCTGTGAGGACAAAAAGGGGATGAGCATATCATCATGGGCATCTAGCCAAATTTTATTCCGTGGTCTCATAGCCGGAACCGTTTCCTTAGGTTTTGCTGCGGTTTTCTTGTTACGTCTTTTCATAGGCGAAGAATGCTCAATCTCTTCGTCACGACTATGTAAAGATTTTCCTGATCCACTGCTAGTATTAAATCCATGTGCATCGCTATTTGATGATTCTATGAACGTGTTTGTGTTCGAGCTCATTGGATAGTGTATATGTGTATTGCCCGGGGTGTTAAAGTACGGCATGAAACCTTGATTTGCCGAACCCGGCATCAAGCCCTGAAAGAAAGACTCACCTTGTATGGGAGGGTACATGTTCATCATACCGGGCATGGGGTAAAAACCTGCGATAGGTGGAGGATACCTGAATCGAGAATGATTATTATTTTCTTGCGAATCTGGGAGACTTTGAGTCTGGGGTGAGAATGGAAACTGAACCCACTCGCTGGTTGTAGGATAGAATCTTAGAGGAGTATTCGACATAACTAAGTCATAACAAAAAACAACATGACATAAATTATTGGAAAGTAAAATAGTATTCGAAACATGCAATAAAAGCACTTAAAATTTAACACAATGAAATATGATATAAAGACTTAATAAGTCTAAACAAACAACACCATCTAAATGAACTGAACATAAAATAATATTTACTACATGCAACATAAAACAAAAATAAAGAGTGTCCGACTCCGTTAACATTTATCTTGGTTAAAATATAAATTGAATTAAAAAGGAGCATCATGTAATCGACTCTGTTGTGCCCCCCCTATGATATTCATTGCAATAATCTACCCACGTATCCCAAGCTAATTGATCGCGTCGGGTCTTCCACTCTTCTCTTTCCGCCATCAACTCGGCGTGTGTCTGATTTGGGTCAACTGAATGATGTCCGGACCATCCTCATCCACAACCTTACCTTCTTCAAACCGGGGCTCTTGGACGTCGTTGAATATGTCGTCATCCGGAACAACCATAGCTATGTAGTTATGAAGAATAGCACATGCCATAACAATTTGAACTTGTGTTAAAAATGGATGATGTGGCCTTGCAGATAGTATTTTAAATCGGTTTTTAAGAATCCCAAACGTGGCTTCAATTTTTGTTCGTAAAGTAGAATGGCGTAGGTTGAAAAACTCTTTTCTATTGGTGGGCATGTGACCAAAATGCTCCTTCAAGTGCTATCGAACACCACGATAAGGAGAAATTACTCCATGACCTGTACTGTATCCCGAATCGCCCAAATAGAATTTCCCTAAGAAACGAAATAATAGTGTATTAAATGATTATTAGTTACTTAATCTTAATCGTATTTAACGAAGATATTTTGTACCTTCTAACACTCGCAAACCGTGTGGCGGTGATAATGATAAAGCGTCCTTAAGGACGGTACAATCATTGGCTGCTCCTTCCCAACCAGCCAAGATATAGGTGAATAGTTTATCCGGAGTTGCGGCTGCTAAAATATTTTGCGTAAGGCCCTTACGGCCCCTAAAACGCGGTACGTCCTTTACGAGGACCATTGCATCTGCATGTGTCCCATCGATAGAACAATCTTACTCGAGATGATTGAGGGAGGGGAGGACCTATACCGGTAGAACAGTCTTACTCGAGATGATAGTATGCTATCTGGTTTGTCTTTATCATCATGTACATACTTCATGTGACATTATAGATCACTATTACATGTTGATAGAGCCCATAGGATTCTTACTTGACTGCCAGCAGTATGATGGCGATCATATACGTGGGAGCTGGGGTCTATAAGCACATCCTTAAATGGTCCCTAGTCGAGAGAGTTTCGAGACAGGGCATCGATACTCCAAAGTAGACTAGTGTATACAGTTCGAGACCCTGACGAGAGGCGGTGGCCGGTCTCACAAGCCATTGGTATCAGTTGGTTCACCTAAGATGTATACAGGTGCTCATTGGGTTTTGAGTACACCGGACGAACTCGCATGGGCACTGCTGATTGGTACTATACCTATCTTCAAGAGAAGTTCCCAGGTGACATGAGTACAGCTTAGTCCGTTGACTTGACACTGCTATTTTGCCTCAAGTGTGTTCCCACTATTCTTTGATTGCTACCCTACCACGGCTCAAAGGAGTCATGCAAACGGGTAGTAGTTGGGTGCAGTCCCGAAGCACTTAGAGGAAGTGGCGGTTAGACAGGATTCGTCTCTCCCGGTATTGGGAGCTGATATCGCGCTGTGTCTGGAGAGCCATTACACAAAGTCCTTGGCCAAAGCAAGTGAGATTTACTGGTAGGTATTCCAGTAGTTTCTCAAGTGTTCTGGGCTACACTCCGACACGACTTATACCGCTATTGGGGGTCTGACATTTACCATCCCCCTAGGCCCGATATGTGATACTCTTAGACGAACAGACCGGACTGTACGGAGATTGTCACAGATAAGCTCAGTAAGGTTTCAGGATGAGTTCGCTCGTCGGCCTCCCTTTCGCTCAATACATGGGCAGCCGTTACGTACAGCTAGTGCCACTGACGTGCTTGTGGTTAAACCCACTGCCAGCGTATTGACGAGTCTTTAGAGTCCCCCACAGAAAGTTTCCCAAGTTCGGGCGAAACGTTGTAGAGGCCGTATGGTTTTATGGCAGGGTTCGATCATATACGTGCACTTGTGCACGTATCATGATCGGACGGATCATACCAGTAGGCTTTGGTTTAATCCGGATCCTAGTATTAGATTTGTTGGATTACTTTCGTCTCATTGCATTCATATTCAGTCGGAATGCGGATGTAGGTATGTATATACATATGAGGGGTATTCTTGTGATCCGTCACGAGTTTACTTTATTTGATGCCATATCTTTTTTTGTTGGATTAAACATTTAGTTTAAATGTTTAGTGGAGGAAAATGTGAATGCAAGTTTTGTCCATTTGCATCATTTCATGTCACATGCTCTTGGTGACTCACGGTCTTGGTTTATGTGACCATTATTATGACATGGATTGATTTTGGGGGTAATTATGTTAAGTGGGGGATATTTTGGAGAGAGGGGGCAGCCAAGTAAGGGCTTGGGGTTTGGTTTTTGATAGATATCTCTCTCTCTCAAAATATCTCACACAAGACAAAAGTCATTTTTCCACTTACTTCTCTTTCTTAAGCTCACATCTTCCTCCAATGGCTTCTTCTTCCACCTCCACCCATCCCTATCATGAGTTGAGAATCCATGGGTGTATTGAGACAAAGTTATCACACACATTCTCTACTTCACCTTGGACATGTCGGCTAGCAAACTTCATGTCCGAGTTGCTTCGGTTTTGAAGCGGGAGCCCGTATAAAGAATCCTTGATGTGGAGCCACTTCGACGAGCGAGATCGGAGAGCGTACTTCATTAGAGCAGACGCGAGGAGTTTGGGAAGAGGTTAAAGACCGAAGGACACGGATCGATCGGTATAATCTCTCCAAACTCTTTTACAGTTTTCTAGTTAACGGTTAATGGTTCGATCCGGGTGATTGGTTGTAGTAGCGCCAAGTTATAAAAGTTTTTATTCCGCATTTAGCCTCGGATTGACGGTCGGAGCGCTGCCGTAACCCAACATGGTATCAGATCCAACCCATTAACTCTTAGCTAGCTGGTTTAGACGATGTTAAAGTATCGAAATCGAAACAGACCCGAAACATCACCCGATACATTGCAGTTTCTGTCGAATTTCAAAGTGTCTTCTAAAATTATTTAAACAACTGCAGAAGACTACTTAGATGACTACTAGAACACACTGCAAACACGAGCCCCTAACTCAAAAATTGGACCGGCCACATTGGCCAAAATACCGAGGAGGCCGGCCACTTTTTACCCTATGGGTTTGAATTTTTCAGTGTGCTTTAGTCTCTGTAATGTTGGTTCAGTGGTATTGTTTGTTTAGCCCAGTTTGGATATGGTTTTATCTAGTTGTTTGGGGGCTATTCGGGGGTTATTTCAAACTCGATAATTTCTAACATTGTCTAAAGTTTGCATTACATACATTTCTATCTGCGACCGTGAATGTCATGTAATCGGTACAACTTGTCTAATCGCTATAGTCTTTTTAGACGGGTTTGCGAACGTGACATTCACGTTGATGTTCTGTGTTGTGCTGTGATGTTGCGGATTGTCGTGGTGGATAGCTTGGATGTAATGGTAGTACAGTTTAGTTGTATTTGTACATTTGATATCGCGGGGCGAGCGTCCGACATGTGGACTGCCGTCACTGCCTGTTTGTATATTATTCTTTTGGGGCATGACCGGGTTGAGGTCGATGTACCCGTTGTACATATTTTCTTTTCTGTACTAGGATTACCCCACGGTGGAGTGCACGGATAGCCGGGTTCTAGAGGGCAACGGGCCCACATCTCATGGCTTTGAGACGGAGGGGGCTTCACTCCAGAATTGGCAGGCTATTCGCCGCACTCGTAGGGGGTACAGGTTGACCCAAGGAGGGGTGCTCAAGTTACTGGATTCCGTGAAGTGCTGGGTGGTCCATTCACTTTGCTGAAGGGGTCTGCCTCGCTTCTGGTTTTGGCGGGTAACTTGCCGCACTCGTAGGGGTCTAGGTTTTCATTGCACAGGCTATCCACACGACCAAAGGAACGTCGGGTTTCAGTTGCGGCTCAAAGAAAACCCGGGGCTCCCAGATTATCTGTATTGTTCTGTGATGTTGCATTTATCATGCCTGGAGCGATTATTGTATATTGCTATATATATACTAGTAGATGTTGTATATGTTTTACACCCGCGCTAGTCCAGTCCCCGCTCTGTCGTTAGTTAAGTAACCTAACGGGTGATGACAGGACCCAGTGGCGAATGCGGATGGTATATACGTACATTATATTTTCGTTCTTTTGTGGTGTGATTAATTGATGGGACTGCGTTGATTCAGATCAATGCAAGGAAAACAGACCTATTCGATGTTGTTGGAACAATTTTCAAAAAGCTGTTATTACAATAACGTTCTCTTTTGCTTTACACAGTGGTATTCAATTTGGAATATCCAGCACCTCATTCGAAGAAGCAAGAGCCGAGATCCCTTCATCAGGAGTGACCCCTTGGACAGAGGTTTGCGTCAGGGTAATAACTTCACTATAGTCGATTACTTTTTGCTTTGCATCGTGGTATTCAGTTTGGAATATCCTGCACCTCATTCTACAGGGAAAGAGCCGAGATCCCTTCACCGGGAGTGACCTCTTTAGCAAAGGTTTTCGCCACTATATATTTGTAAAAAGCTATCCCGATCCTTCAACGATATCAAGTTCATTACGTTAAAGGTTTTTCGCCAAAAACCAGTCGTAGCCCTCCGTCAATTCAGATTAGTATTGCTTAGTATTCATGCTACGTATGTCGTGCTCAGCCGAAGCGTAGTGTGCGGTAGCTCTGTAATGCTTTTCTGTCTCATGGATATGTGATTGGTTAGGACAGTCGTACGGTCATTTTGGCTCAGTCAAGGACTTGTGCGTGCGGGTCTAATGCAATCAAGATAATGACGGGTTGAACTTGGCTAGGATCCTTTGATATGTTGGCTCAGTCAAGATCACTTGGGTCCTAGGGGTAAAAATCACATCGGGAGTTTCTAAAGAAACTGAAGCTTGCCAGGCATGCGCATACCTGCTGGAGTATGATAACTTGAGTGGATTCAATCAAGTTATCATGCGATGATAGTTGGATTCCAATTCCCATTGATGAGTTGGTTTACTCCTCGGGTGATCCCGACTAATTCTTCTTTCAGGTTTGGAGGAGAATTTGAGGATACAGTGGGAGACACCCTGATCAGATAAAGTGATTAACTGTTTTGATCTAGGTTAGAGTGCACGCAGAGTGTTTCTTTTCTCTCTCTCTTTGGCAGCGACCATGGCCCACCCTAGACTATGACTCAGTAACCAAGTTAACCGAACTTTCTTAAAACACTGGCTTTTGGATTGTCTGAGTTGCATACATCATTTCCACTCCTTCTTTTACCCTTTGCATTTCTCCAGAACATCCCGTATCATTACGAACATCCACTTCCATTGGATAAATCCATCGTATAATTACATACGAACTCGAAGGAACTTTTTCGAGGATGGATTCTGGTTCTGGAGAGAATGAATAAGACTATTCAGTTATCTTTTCCTTTTACCTTCTCTCAGGTTGTGAGGGCTCCTAGGATTAGGAAAGGGTACACCTATTACGCTTATTGGATAGTCTTCTTCCAAATCATAGGCAGGTGCCGAAAGGTTTGGAAAGAAGAAAACCAATTAGCCTAAGTTGGGTGTACAGAAGGTAATAAGTAAAGACAAAATAAAGGGATTAGAAAAAGGGCAAAATAAATTGCGACTGCTATCATTCACGACCAAACCGCGTATTTCATCGCCACTCCTACTTCACCTTTGCTTTTCTCCGGTTCAGGAGAAATAGAATAAGGTTTATTCAGTTGTCTTTTATCATCACCTTCTCTCAGGTTGCGAGTACTCCTAGGATTAGGAAAGTACACCTATTATGCTTATTGGATAGTCTTCTTCCAAACCATAAGCCGGTGTCGAACGATAGGGAAGGAAGAAAACCAATTAGCCTAAGTGTGGTGTACAAAAGGTAATGAGTAAAGACAAATAAAGGGATTTGGAGAGATGGCAAGGAAATATACGGTTACAGTCATGAATCTGATAATGGAAGAGGCATTACTAGGAATACCCGGATACCCCTACGAAATATGTTAATGTTTCAGTTTCACTATGCGTTGTTAATTGAAAACTGATTTCCCAATTAGGCCCTTACTCCACGGTATGTATTTACCAGGTATGATTCTCACATCTGTATGGTTTTACAGATGATGAGTGGGAGTAAGTTATTGGGAATTAAGTGATCATCCTCATTATATCGAAATTCGTTGTAATTGGTGATATTTGAGGAAATCACCTGGGTTTTTGCCGGACGACAAATATTTGGCTTTGAATATCTGTTGTTATGCACCAATTTCAAACTGATATATCTGTACGTTTATTTTATAAAGTGAGATATAACTTTTTGAAATTATGTCCATGACATTTACCTATATCAGTTGATGGTTAGGTAAGGAGCATTAAACAGCGGTGTAATTCTTCATAACCATAGTACAGTTTTCAACCTACGACGCACAGGGGTTGAGTTATTCAACTCAGGAGACTTATACAAAGTATTGTATGTTGTCCAGTGTCCATTAGGACAGAGGGGATGGTACTCGTACTATATTCTGTTTACTTGTGACTTCTTTAGTTTTTAAACAAGTGTTTCGTAGAAATACAAGGTCTAAGTTTTGAGAATTTATAGGTATAAGAATAAAGTAGAGAACCGGGTGTTGCAAATATTAGGATTCTTCAAGGTGATCGAAGATGTAGATGCTTGTATTAGGTATTCAGTAGCTAGTAATGGTTAAGAAAAACTTGTTTCTCTTTCAGATTACTCATAATTGGATGCACACCTAAGTTGAGTAATGCTGATAGGCCTCTCTCCATTGAGTTGACATGCACTGGAGACAGCTGCATAATTTGAATCTGGTTCCAATTAAATCAGTGCCTCTGTTTCTATATTGTATATAGAATGGTTAATATCTTAACGATGTTAAGGTATATGGAGTTGTCCGGCTTATGCTTAAAACCAGACTCTGGATAACTCAAGGCACGTTTCTGTAATGGCAGTTTATGAGTTAACCCGAGTTTTGACGAGGGTTAACTTTCTACCATCTGGAAGATCAATAGTGATATTGTTCTTGACTCGCCACAGTTTTAGTAAAATGGATTTTTTTTCAGAAAACAGTAGTGGGAGTATGGTAGAACTGGAAGTGATTCCAGAACCACAGACAATTACTGAAAATTTAATAAGAACCTAAAGATTCAATGAGGTTTGACATTCCATTAGCCACTCCACAGATATGGTGGATAACCTCAGGCACCCGAGAGGTACTCCGGTATTCTCAAGGACGGTGACAGGGAGGTTCTTGTTTACCCAGACTTGTCATTATTGCTGTTCTAGACTATGAGACCTGGCAGGAGGGCGACTATAGCATCGTTCTAAACTAGCTTTAGAAGTGCACGTATATATGACTCTGCCAGAGGGTTGTTGTGGTCAGTGGGAGCAGCGGAAGCGTAGTGGACAAGTAGCTTATGTCTATTTATAGACTAAAGCAGATATAGCGGAGATAGATCATCTATTTTTAGTGTGACAGTCATAGGTTTTTGACTTCATCAAAATAGGAGATGGATCTGTTAAGAAGCTAGTAGGGTGTGATGTCATGGTATTTGGATGACATACACAGAGTAGGAAGTGAAATTCCTATACTACGATCAGTTATACTGTGGTTGTCAAACAGTGGTTTCTCCATGTAGGTTATGGATATAATATCAGACATTCTGGTTACTAGATCTATGGTTTTAGATCTAGATTTGGGTAGTTTCCCAATTCGGGTACTTAGACAGTATTCTAAAGGTATTTTAGAATGGACGACTCCTAGCATGGTAGTGTACCTGCAGGTGATGGAGTCACCCTCTCTAAAGGTGTCTTACAGACTAAAGGGGAGAGGGATGTACATGATTGGCATATCACTTGCTTAGGCAATTGAGTCAATAATGAGATGTCAAGTACCACACCAAATATTGTTTTTGCACTATATGCAATAAGTTGAGATATTAATCTAATCCTGGAGAACCGTTCAGAAGCAGTTTTAGAACATAAGTGGATGTTCTAGGAATTTGATAACGGCAGCCTCCTTCGGGAAACGGTTATCATTCTAAGCTTTCAAGGTGACCTGGTTGACAGAGTGACTGTCAGAGTTATATGTTTTCCCTCTGACGAGGGGCAGTAGTTTGGACAGGTGGTCCAAGCGGATACTGAGGGAGGCATGGCGCAGCATACTGATTAAATTCAGTTGACGATACAGTCTAAGAAGTTTGCTGGATTTGGAGTTCATTTATGAACTGGGTCCCATCGGATATCCAGACATATTCTAAGACAGGTATTGCTCATTTCGGGAGATGGCTTTCTTCGCGAACTTGAGATTAAGAGAGACATAGAAAGAAACATCAGAGCGGATCCACTCACTGAGGCTATTTCTCGAAAGCAATAGTTTCACAAACGAGCTTTGTGAAACTGATTAGTAGAGGAGTTGGGTGTTCGGTATCACACGGGCTGTGAGTATGCGACACCACAATAATTATCCTTAAGTACAAGTGGGAGATTGTTGGCTATAATGCCCTCAAGTCAATTATTGGATCACAGGCACGTGATTGCAATGATTGAGGGAGGACCTATACCGGTAGAACAGTCTTCTCGAGATGATAGTATACTATCTGGTTTGTCTTTATCATCATGTACATACTTCAGGTGACATTACAGATCACTATTACATGTTGATAGAGCCCATAGAATTCTTGCTTGACTGACAGCAGTATGATGTCGATCATATACGTGGGAGCTGGGGTCTATAAGCAATCCTTAAATGGTCCCCAGTCGAGGGAATTTCGAGACAGGGCATCGATACTCCAGAGTAAACTAGTGTATACAGTTCGAGACCCCGACGAGGGGCAGTGGCCGGTCTCACAAGCCTGTGTCAGTTGGTTCACCTAAGATGTATACAGGTGCTCATTGGGTTATGAGTACACCGGACGGACTCACATGGGCACTGCTGATTGGTACTATACCTATCGTCAGGAGCAGTTCCCAGGTGACATGAGTACAGCTTAGTCCGTTGACTTGACACTGCTATTTTGCCTCAAGTGTGTTCCCACTATTCTTTGATTGCTACCCTACCACGGCTCAAAGGAGTCATGCAAACAGGTAGTAGTTGGGTGCAGTCCCGAAGCACTTGGAGGAAGTGGCGGTTAGACAGGATTCGTCTCTCCCGGTATTGGGAGCTGATATCGCGCTGTGTCTGGAGAGCCATTACACAAAGTCCTTGGCCAAGTCAAGTGAGATTTACTGGTAGGTATTCCAGTAGTTTCTCAAGTGTTCTGGGCTACACTCCGACACGACTTATACCGCCATTAGGGGTCTGACGTTTACCATCCCCCTAGGCCCGATATGCGATACTCTTAGACGAACAGACCAGACTGTACGAAGATTGTCATAGATAGGCTCAGTAAGGTTTCAGGATGAGTTCGTTCGTCGGCCTCCCTTTCGCTCAATACATGGGCAGCCGTTACATACAGCTAATGCCACTGACGTGCTTGTGGTTAAACCCACTGCCAGCGTATTGACGAGTCTTTAGAGTCCCCCACAGAAAGTTTTCCAAGTTCGGGCGAAACGTTGTAGAGGCCGTATGGTTTTATGGCAGGGTTCGATCATATACGTGCACTTGTGCACGGATCATACTAGTGGGCTTTGGTTTAATTCGGATCCTAGTATTAGATTTGTTGGATTACTTTCGTCTCGTTGCATTCGTATTCAGTCGGAATGCGGATGCAGGTATGTATATACATATGAGGGGTATTCTTGTGATCCGTCACGAGTTTACTTTAGTTGATGCCATATCTTTTTTTGTTGGATTAAACATTTAGTTTAAATGTTTAGTGGAGGAAAATGTGAGTGCAAGTTTTGTCCATTTGCATCATTTCATGTCACATGCTCTTGGTGACTCACGGTCTTGGTTTATGTGACCATTATTGTGACATGGATTGATTTTGGGGGTAATTATGTTAAGTGGGGGATATTTTGGAGGGAGAGGGCAGCCAAGTAAGGGCTTGGGGTTTGGTTTTTGATAGATATCACTCTCTCTCTCAAAATATCTCACACAAGACACAAGTCATTTTTCCACTTACTTCTCTTTCTTGAGCTCACATCTTCCTCCAATGGCTTCTTTTTCCACCTCCACCCATCCCTCTCATGAGTTGAGAATCCATGGGTGTATTGAGACAAAATTATCACACACATTCTCTACTTCACCTTGGACATGTTGGCTAGCAAACTTTATGTCCGAGTTGCTTCGGTTTTGAAGCGGAAGCCCGTATAAAGAATCCTTGACGTGGAGCCACTTCGACGAGCGATATCGGAGAGCGTACTTCATTAGAGCAGCCGCGAGGAGCTTGGGAAGAGGTTGAAGACCGAAGGATATGGATCGATCGGTATAATCTCTCCAAACTCTTTTACAGTTTTCTAGTTAACGGTTAATGGTTCGATCCGGGTGATTGGTTGCGGTAGCGCCAAGTTATAAAAGTTTTTGTTCCGCATTTGGCCTCGGATTGACGGCCGAGGCACTGCCGTAACCCAACAACTTGTGATTTCAAATATCGCTTACGAATAAAAATTAATAGTTACTTACCAAAAAGTATAGATACCATCGAGGATTATGGACGATTTCTGGAAGAGTAGCACCGGTTGGTTGCTTCATAAAACGGTTACGAATAGAAAATATAGCGTGCAAGACGTCATTAAAATAATGGCTAACTGTTTCACCGGATCTTACAAATTCCAGTCTCACAACTCTATTTTAATTTTGTGTCCTACTATATGAAGAAACATGGCTACTTGCTCTTCAATTGGTACATGAACGGTGTCTTGTAAGATTCGTAACTCCCTAAATAGTTGTGCAAGTTTGAGAAAAGGTATTTTACGCATTCGTAAGTAATCAACACAACTAGTACTACTGTCATTCAATATCCGAAACATGTGCACATTTCTACATAAATGTCTTCTCCATGAGAGGTCTCTGGGAATGTTGCTACCTCTATTATGATCGTTGCGCTTTAACAGAACATAAGCTCTTAGCACAAGGACTACAGCAGTGGCACCTTCAATGCAAAGTCGTAAAATCATTTCTTCCGATTGTGAGCTCATCTACAATCGCAAATTAAATCAAAATATCACAACTAAACATGCAGAAGATAAATTCAAAGACACCAATCATAACTAATGCATTCGAAGACCATAATGATTCTAGCAGTAAGCTAAGACTCGAACAACAGAGTTAGAATTGCAGATGAAAATTAGAAAAAATCAACAGTTCCATACTTGCAAAACCATCAACAACCAACACTATCTCCCTGCATTTCTTTTCATACACCTGATACACAACTATGATGCATAAAACACAACTAGAACAATTTCAAGCACGAGACATCCTACCCAAATAATCCATCTGTGCAGGGGAAAAAAATCTATCTATGCAGTTCAAAATTTCAGCTAAAGCCAGGTGAGTTTTACCTTTGCAGCTATAACGGCAGGAGATCGGGCTGATATCGTCGAAGTGATCACCGTCGTTGAAGCGACCGGCCTCCTGATCGTCGAAGAAATCCACCGTCGTAGAACCGACCAGTCTCGTGGTCGTCCAAGTCACCACCGTCGTCGAACCGACCACCAAACCCAAATCGAGCTCGTCGAACTCACACCGACCACCAAACCCCAAATCGAGCTCGTCGAACTCACACTGCGTTGAACTCACCACCGAACCCCAAATCGAGCTCGATCTGTTCTTAGATTAGGAGAGGTTTTCTTCTAAGGCTGTGAACTAGGGTTCGTCGCACCACGGTTGTCATCTTCGAGACCGCGTTGTCGAATTCCACTAAACCCCAAATCGAGCTCGTCGAACTCACCGTCGAACCCAGATCGAGCTCGATTTGTCCTTAGATTAGGGCATGTTTGCTTGCAAAGCTTCGAAGTAGGCTTCGTAGAACCACGGTGGTCATCGGCGAGATCGCGACGTCGAATTTGGAAAGAGAATCGTCGATTTCACCGATCTCGAAGAGAAAAAGAAGAGAGAGAAGGAAAGTGAGCGAGTAACTTTAGGGCCTGTGAAGGAATTGTTTATTGTGGAAATGCCTACGTGGCTGAGAATTTCTCACAAATCTGTGTTTTTTTTCAAGACTTCAGGATCCAGCTTCTACCCTACGTGACACACAATCCATGCAATTCTTTTTTGCCCAACCAAACAGAGAATTAAGGAATCCTAAGGATTTATGAATCCAAAACTCACAATCCTCCTAAAATCCAGCAACCAAACAGGCCCTAAGCACCAACAGGTACAGAGAGGCACAGAACATGTTAGAGGTATTATTAGTATAAGTAGAATTTGTGCACGTGCGTTGCACGTGTTAATTAAACAATTAATTATTTTTGGGAGAAGAGAGAGACGTGGAGGGTTATATATAGAGAGATGTGGAGGGTTCTAGATATCTTCTATATATTTTTGGGGAGAGATGACATGGAGAGCTCTAGATAAACAATTAATTATTTTTGGGAAGGAGAGAGAGAGGGAAGAAAGAGAGAGAGAGAGGAGAGATGATGTGGAGGCCTTGAGAGGGAAGGATTTTTCTCCTTTTTCCTTTTTTTGTAAGAAAAAAGGAGAATGATGGACCTCTAACCAAAGTGTATTTGCATTATAAATAGAAGATAATAATACTCTTGAAGACAGTTAATGCATTCAGGCATCTTACTTGATTCATTTCTTTACCATCCAGCCAAGTCAAAGTGAAGATATAATACTTAGGCCAACTGTAATATTGACTCATGGCTTAAAAATATAAACCACGGGCCTCTGCTATTACCGTTTGCTATTTTTTCTTCTATTATTATATCTCAGCCATACATTACTGATAAAAATGCCCTATTTAGACCGTCCTATTTAATTAACACATAAGTTGATAGAGCAATAAATGGACAAGGACATGTGTCGACCGCGTAAAGGATCCTCAAGTCACACTTGGGTCGCTACTAACGCGATCCTCTAACCTGGATGGGTCACTAAAGGTGGTTCCTCTATAGCTTGTTGTCTGGTGAAACATCTTGAACAGACTCTAACATCTATGGTTATACGTGTTCAACAATAAAACCCTAACAAGGTATACCATTTTTATTCCAGTAGATCCTCAAGATACTAACTTGAATGCCAGAGGAACGACGCCAGAGGCTCCGGCTCTATCTTTGTCTTGTTGGGTCTCGGGGTGTGCCAGTGCACTACCTCCAGATAATTATTGGTAAGACCATAATCGCCCACATCGGAATCCTTAGACCTTATATTTAGAACTAGATAGTTTTGAAGTCATATTTAGAGTCAGACAAGTTTAGGGGTCCTATAAAGAAATATCCCTTTTAATAAGCGTCTTTTTTTTTTACAGCGGTCCGTAAGCACTAATCTATGCATACAACAACACACACATCACACACATACAGGAAAACCCATGAATTTTCCCCGAAAACATTAAATTGCGGCCACTTTTCCTACTGGGAATCGAATCCCGCACTCTACCAAGAGAGGGAACTGTATTTTTAACTGCTGAGCTCACCAGTTCAATCCCAGGCCAAAAAACAACAAAATGGCATAATTCAGCAATAGACACACACACTCAGATAGAGAGAGAGAGAGAGAGAGAGAGAGAGGCAGCCAAGTCCAAATCCTAAATGCTTTGCTTGCATCTATCTTGAAACGGTACCTTCATAAACCCCAATCTCTCCATTTCTTTACAAGTTGGTGGGGGCTGAAGATATTGAGAGATTGAGATGTTGAAACACAACCTTTGTGATGGAGGTCCTTTTCGGGTCTCCGTCAGATGTTGTCTTCCGTCGATCTCCTGGTGGATTTTGGAGGTGATCTCCTGCTGCATGTGGGTCTCAATGGGTTTTGAGGAGATTGGTGATTTTGAGGAGTTTAACGCCGAGTACCTGCAAAGAAGTCCTGGGGTGGTTTGGTACTACTGAGGACCCTCCGACGATCAAGTTAGCACAAGATCCGAGCAGAGTAACAGCTAAGTGGAGTCAAAAATAGCTTGACCCCTCTGTGATAGGGGCTTATATAGTGATGGCGGCACACAGCAGCAGGCGCGAGAATCTCGCCGGCAGTTACACTCCCGACGTCACGCCCGCGTAAAGAGCGGATCGCCCATTAATGGGGATCGTAATGGAGTGGAACGTGGGATATTGCTGGCGGAGAATCTGCGCATGGCGAGATTTGCAGGATGGCGGTTACGTCTGTGAGCGGTGGAGTTGGTCGGTCGAAGGACCGAGGAAGATGTCCTTGGCTGGGGAGCTCGGGAACGAGCGAGAGGGCCGAGGAGTCTTGGTCCTGTGGCAGCTCGGGGCGAGCTGAGAGGCCAAGGAGGCCAATTTCCAGGGGGCTCTGAGGAGAGCCAGCTTGCGCTTGCAGGTCGGGCACAGGGGTGGCCTGGTCGGCCCCTTTCTTCTGAGTTCTGGGACACGTCATCTGCCACGCGTCCTGATAATGGAGATCGCCAATATTGAGCATCATCATTAGCCCCCCACTCTTGTCCCGACCAGCTAGCGGGTCGGGTCAGGAGTGGACTGCCGGGCCGCCCGGGATGAGCTCCCTCCTAAGGTTTCATCGGGACGCGTCCCCGGGCTGTCAGCTGTCTTTTCTGCCAGCGAATCAGGACAAGATCTCTGCATTTAAGGAAGGTGCGCCGGTTCGTGCATCCTGACACTGAAGCGATGGTCTACGTGTCGAGCGACGGTTGCCCGACGCGACGTGTGCAGACCTGCAACGTCTGATAGGATGCGGTCCAGTATGGGAACGACAAGTGGAGCAATCGGAGCCGTTGGACGCGAGGAGGCGTTTTGGCGGGAGATGAAGGGCACCGTTGGATGAGGTCGTTTGCGGTGATAAGTAGAGGCGGGCCCACCCTAGGATCCCTACTCTTTCATATTTCCTTTCTTCTAATTCTTGGCTGCTCGGCGCTCTTCTTCTTTCTTCTGCTTTCGTTTCCCGAGGACCCATCTTCTTCAGGTTAGATGTCTTCTTTCGGGAAATCTGTAGATATCGTAGGAGTAGGTTCTAGGGACTCTTTAGTTGAGCCTGAGCCTTCTCGGGGAGTAGGGATCGGGCCCTCTTCTCGGGATCGTGCGGCGTGGGCAGCCCCCAGGGAGGAGGCGGTAGATGCTGCCCCCGGCACCTCGTTTTGGGTGAGGCATGAGGACGAGCTCGCCAATGCTCGGGCTCGCTTCCACATCCCCTCACATTATACGCTTCGTCTGGCCAAGGAGGGAGAGAGGACAGACCAAGTACGGGGTAGGGAGATCGCCCTGTACTTGGAAGCTTTTTGGGGTGGAATGCGCCTGCCCTTCTCTCCCGAGGTCGTCGAAGCGCTGAACTTCTTCGGGTTAGCCCCTGGCCAGGTAGTGCCAAACTCATGGAGGATTCTCCTCGGGTTCCTGATTCGCCGGAAGTTATAGGCGTTTCCTTTCAGCCTCCCCCTCCTTGATTCCTCCCTCGTTTTCAAAAATCATCCTGGGGGTCGAGCGGGCGACCCGAGGTGGGTCTAACTCTTTTTTAGAAAGCGACATGGGGGTGCCGCCGGGACGGGGGTTATGGCTATGCCTTCTTCCATTCACGACTGGAAGAAAAAGTTCTTCTTCGTTTCCCCTCCCGAGGGCGAGGACTGGCCCGTGCCTACCAAGTGATCGAGAGAAAAATGCTTGCCGGGGAACCAGTCCAATGACCCCGCCGCGGTGAGAGTGGCGTCGTGGGAGCCCATCCCCCGATTCGACGTGCTGCTGTCTGAGAGGGTCCTGAGCTGGGCCGGGCTCAGCCCCGTTGAGTTCGTCGGTAAGTTAGGTTTGCTTTTTGGCTGGTATATCGCTTGTGTCACCGACTTCTTTGCATTTGGTTTTGTGCAGGACCCATGGATATGGACGAGCTCAAGACCTCCATGCGCCAGCCGAGGAGGGTTACGAAGGCCGGAGGCGCCGGCTCTTCCCGCTCGAAGCCTGTCTCGACTCCTTCTCTTCCGGCGGTCGCGTCCCCGTGAGCTTTCGGGGGCGGATCCCGCCCCGGGGCCTAGCAGAGTGTCGGGACGGAAGCGGGCTCGGATTCTGGAAGACCCGGCCTCAGAGGAGGAGATCGACTCTCCATCGGAGCCGCTCAAGAAGGGTTCCCGGAGGTCTTCTCGGGGCCCGCCCTCGCCGATCATGGTGGAAGAAGGAGGCCTCCAGTTCACGGTGCCCTCGGGGCTATCCGTCGCGGATAGCCTGCTTCATAAGATAGAGAAATCGGTGGGGGGTAGGGTCCCCGGGGGGACCTTCAGGGCCCAGATGGCGTCCATCGCCCAGGAGTCCGTGCAGGTAAGTGTTTGGTTTTTTGTGAGATTCGGTACCTCCTTCATCTTTCTGATCTCTTTCCTATCTTTCAGGTTCTCCAGCACGTTGCCCTCGCCTTACGCATGGAGGCCGAGGTGATAGCCCCGGCGATGAAGGTTGCGGGCCAGCTCGCCTCGCTGGAAGAGAGCTCCAAGCGGGAGCTGGAGGCGGTGATGGCGAGGGTTGCCGCCCTGGAGGGCGAGGTGGAGGCCGGGAAATAGGAGTTTGCCCGGTACCGTGAGGCCGCCGTGGCTGCCGAGGCCAAGCTTGAGGACGCTCAGGTGCTCGCTGGCAACCTGAAGAAGACGGTGAAGACCCTCTGGAAGGAGCTGGGGCTGGTGGCCGAGTCGGCGAAGTCGGCCGACCTGAGAGCGGCGAAGTTGGCCGACCTCTCGGCGGCGAAGGAGGTGGAGGGCTACAAGAAGTCGAAGGACTTCTATGATGACCTGGCCGTGGCCACAACCCTCATCTGGCACGAGGTCCTCGACGCCGTTAAGGCCCGGATGCCGGAGTTCGCCGATGAAAAGCTCCGGGCCGAATACTCCCTCGCGGACGCCGAAGAGCAGGGGAAAGAGATTCCTGACGAGGAAGTCGCCGAGGATTCTGCTCGTCTCGTGGTGGATGTCGAGGACCCCGAGGTCACGCCTGGCCCCGAGGCCTAAAGCCCCCGTCTTCCTTCTCTTTTTATTTTGTTGCTTCTGGAATTTTGTAAGCCTCCGGGCATTTTGTAAGGCTGGGGAGCCCAAAATACCCTTTGTAAAGACTTTGCCTTTGGTAGCAATAAAACTTTTTTCTTTGGTTTCATCGGTTTGCACTTTATCTTCTGTTTATGAAGAATGCTTGTAAAATATCTCTGCTTGCACTGTTGGGCTTCCATGTCAGGTCGGGTATCTGTCTAGCGATCGTTCGTCGAGTTGATTTCGATCACTTGCCAAGCATGCCAAGCGCTGCCAAGTTGGAGTATCTCCATGGCCACGAAGTCGAGGGGGTATCGCGCAGACTTGGATAGACCTGAAGCCCCTTGTTGGGGCCTCGGATCCTCTGCATGTGATGGGCAGAGGGCTGTTCGCTGTATTTGTGCCAAGCATGAATGGGAAGCTGCTCGGTTTCCCCTTGGCGGGGGCCTTTTGACTTCTGTCATTGCGAGCAACGACCACTAGCTGGGGATGGTCGAGCGAGGGTCGGGCTCGACTGCCTCTGGGAGGACTTTAGATCCCTAGTGTTGGAGAGGTTGTAGGAAGCCCACTAAGGATAACCGGGCAGTGAAGCTGCGCGGTTGCCCCTTGGCGAGGGCTTTGATCTCTGGCGTCGCGGGTAGGCTACTACCAGCCTGGGATGACCGAGCGGGGTAGCCGCTCGGATGCCTCTTGCGAGGGCTTTGATCCCTGGCGTCATGGGTTAGGAGCTACCAGCCAGAGAGGACCGAGCAGGGTAGCCGCTCGGCTGCCTCTTGCAAGGGCTTTGATCCTTAGCGTTGGAGGGGCTGTAAGAAGCCCACTAAGGATGACCGGGCAGTGAAGCTGCGCGGTTGCCTCTTGGCGAGGGCTTTGATCTCTGGCGTCGTGGGTAGGCAACTACCAGCCTGGGATGACCGAGCGGGGTAGCCGCTCGGATGCCTCTTGCGAGGGCTTCGATCCCTGGCGTCATGGGTAGGGAGCTACCAGCCGAAGATGACCGAGCAGGGTAGCTACTCGGTTGCCTCTTGCGAGGGCTTTGATCATTCAGGACGGGGACCGAGCAGGGTTACTGCCCAGTGCCTCTTGGCGAGGACTTTGATCCTTGTCGGTTGTGGTAGGAAGCTACCAGCCGGGGATAGCCGAGCAAGGACTCGACTGCCTCTGGGAGGACTTTGGTCCTTAGCGCGGGAGAGGCTGTAAGAAGCCTACCAAGGACCCTTGGCCGGGCAGGGTCACTGCCCGGTGCCTCTTGGCGAGGGCTTTTGTCCTGAAGGATAGCCAAGCGAGGGATCCTCAGGCTCGACTGCCTCTGGGAGGGCTTTCGATCCCTGTCGGTCGTGGTAGGAAGCTACCAGCCGGGGATAGCCGAGCAGGGTAGCCGCTGAGCTGCCTCTAAGGAGGACTTGGACCCTTAGCGTTGGAGGGGCCGTATGAGGCCTGCTAAGGATGACCGGGCAGTAAAGCTGCGCGGTTGCTTCTTGGCGAGGGCTTTGATCCCTGGCGTTGCGGGTAGGGAAGCTACCGGCCAGGGATAGCTGAGCAGGGAAGCCGCTCGGCTGCCTCTATGGAGGACTTTGATCCTTAGTGTTGGGGGGCCTTAGGAGGCCTGCTAAGGATAACCGGGCAGTGAAGCTGCGCAGTTGCCTCTTGGCGAGGGCTTTGATCCCTGGCGTTGCGAGTAGGAAAGCTACCAGCCAGGGATAACCGAGCAGAGTAGTTGCTCGGCTGATTATTCGTGAGGTTTCGCCCCCCCATCCAGTTGCAGGTATGGGGAACAGGAACGGTCGCGGCGAATGTGTGCGCTGCATGCGCATTGAATGTGGGGGGAGGCGAAGCGCCAGGGTCGCGTCGCTCCGATTCCGCCGGAGGAGGCTCGATGATCGCCGTGTGGCGGCGACTTATTGGACGAGAGCGGGCGACTGTTGAGTTTCGTTGGGGCGCAGTGGGCTATATAAGACTGAAGGAGCACCGGTCCTTCCTTTCCTCGCAAACAGATCGTTGAGAATGCAGGACTTCCCCTTTACCATCCCCGAAATCATCCATTTCGAAGACGTATACCTCTATGACCAGAACTGCACCGAGGACACGGTGCAGTTGGTCTATGGGAGTATCGAAGACCACTTCGGCCGGCTGCTCCCCCGACGCTCCTCCCTGCTGCAGCTGCTGATGTACTCCATCTGGAGGGCGCCGCCGAGGCTCTACAACCCCTTGTCCGAGCAGCTCTATGACGAAGCCGTGGGCAAGCTGCGGTCTTTGAGGCGCTTCGGCCTGATCTTCGCGAGTCGGCTGGCTCGCTCGGTGGGACTCGTCCGTGAGTGCTACGAACTGAGGCTCGGGGTCGACGCGCGCGGGGGGAACCGAGGTCAGAGGTTGGATCTCGCGAGGCCTCGGCTGGCGGAGATCTTTACTGAGTACCATGAGCAATGCTCTCTGCACTCCCTTCCCCCGCTGCTGTAATTTTCTTTTCTTTTTGTATGTATGGCTGAGGAGCCCATAATACCTTTTTTGAATAAATAAGATCTTTCCTTCTTTTTCGCAATGTTCCATTGATCTTTATTAAATTAACAATAGACCCTAGGAAGAGTTTACATTGCCCTAAAAACAATACATGCTAATAGATGACCTTATTAGAGCGGCCCGAGCTCCCTGGGGGCTTGTTGGTTTCTGTGCTCGGCACCGGTACGGGGCTCCCTGAGCGCCGGACTGGTCATCTGCCGAAACGAGCATGATCTGGCCGATGGTCAGCTCGGCGGGAGGAGGACGCTATTTCTGCTCGCGGTCGGCTTATCGTTTGTCCCTCAAGTAGGCGGCGAGGTGCCCCGATCGGATGAGCTCCTCGATGTAGTCCCGGAGTTGCTTACAATCCTCCGTGACGTGGCCCAGCGTCCGGTGGAAGGCGCAGTAAGGGCCCTGGGTTCGCTTCGAGGCCTGACGTGGGATTGGAGGGAACTTGAAGAACCCCTCACCCTGGGCCTCCTCTAGTAACACTGCGAGGGAGACGTTGAGCGGGGTGTACTCCTGGAACTTCGGGTGATAGGGCTGCTGATGCTCCGGCCTCTCTTCCCGAGCTCTGTTCTTCTGGTCGGGCCATTCTACTCGGGGGAGGTTCGCGTTCACCTCGGACTCTAGATGAACCTCGCGCTCGGTCTACGCCTTGACCTCGGCCATGGTCCTCGGCTGTGCCAACGCAAAGGAGCGTAACCACTCCTTGTGCCTAAGATCAGATCTGAGAGCCGTGATGACGGTCTCGTCCCGGTGCTCGGGGACCTCGAGGAGGGCGTTGTAGAAGCGGGTGATGTAAGCCTTGAACGTCTCCTTGTCCCTGCTCTTAATTGTGAAGAGGTAGTCGACCGTGCGCTTCTGCCGACGGTTCCCAACGAAGTGGCCGAGGAACTGAGTAGCCAGCTCGTCAAAAGTCGAGATTGAGCGAGGCTCGAGCCCTCGGAACTAGTCCCAACCAAAGCGAATGAGGGTGGCTGGGAAGGCCCTGCACTGGGCGGCGTCGGAATGGTCCTGGAAGCTCATCCCCGTGGTGAAAGCATCCAAATGGTCTTTCGGGTCGGTTTTCCCGTCGAACAGAGAGACCTTCGAGGGCTTGTTGTGCGAGAAGACGTGGACAGCGAGCAGTCCCTCGGTAAACGGCTTGGTGAGCGAGTCGGCGGCGTACTTAGCCCCGTCGCACGAGAGGTGACCTTCCCGGCGCATGCCCTCGATCTTCTTTTTGAGGGCGTCGATTCGGCCGTGGTACCCCGAGGATTCGGCGCCTTGTGATCCCGGGCCTCTGCTGGGGGAGACCTGCGTCTGAGCGCGGCCCCGGTTCCTCTCGATGAGGTTCCTCAGATCCCCGGACGAGGTGGCCCTCGAGCCGTCGTGGCGAGCCCCTTCTGTGCGACCCCGTCGAGGGAGGGGGTGTCGATCATGCTTGTGGACAGGTGAGGTGACCGACATCTCCTCAGGGGGTAAGGGTCGCGAGGAGGCTCGAGACGAGGCGCTCTGGCGGCGGATCTCGGAGTGGAGCCGTGGGGCGCCCAGCGGGCCTCAGGGAGTATCGGTCCATGAGATCTGTGGCCGAGGGTCGTAGCCTGCCGGTGGTCGGCCGTGCCGACGAGGGCAGAGCCTTCTGGAGGCGGAGGAGCGGCGATCTGGGGCCCAGGTCCGTCCGCTTGGACGCGGACAAGTGCCTCAACGAGGGACTGTAGCCGATCTATTCGGCTGGCGAGGGCGTTGACGATGGTCGCCGGAGGAGGTTCATCCGCGCCTCCAGTGAGGGGAAGGCGGCGGCTGGTACCTGGATCTTCAGGACGGTCGCTTGCCATGTGGATGGAGATCGAAAGGCCAACTTTGTTTTTGTAGAGTTTAGTTTCCCACAGACGGCGCCAACTGATGGAGATCCTTTTCGGGTCTCCGTCAGATGTTGTCTTCCGTCGATCTCCTAGTAGATTTTGGAGGTGATCTCCCGCTGCGTGTGGGTCTCAATGAGTTTTGAGGAGATTTGTGATTTTGAGAAGTTTAGCGCCGAGTACCTGCAAAGAAGTCCCGGGGTAGTTTGGTACCACCGAGGACCCTCCGACGATCAAGTTAGCACAAGATCCGAGCAGAGTAACAGCTAAGTGGAGTCAAAAATGTCTTACTTGACCCCTCTGTGATGGGGGTTTATATAGTGGCGGCAGCACGCAGCAGCAGGCGCGAGAATCTCGCCGGCATTTACGCTCCCAACGTCACGCCCGCGTAAAGAGCGGATCGCCCATTAATGAGGATCGTGATGGCGTGGAACGTGGGATGTTGCTGGCGGAGAATCTGCGCATGGCGAGATTTGCGGGGCGGCGATTACGTCTGTGAGCGGTGGGCTGGGGAGCTCGGGAACGAGCGAAAGGGCCGAGGAGTCTTGGTCCCGTGGCAGCTCGGGACGAGCTGAGAGGCCGAGGAGGCCAATTTTCAGGGCTCTGAGGAGAGCCAGCTTGCGCTTGCAGGTCGGGCACAGGGATGGCCTGGTCGGCACCTGTGGACCATTTCTTCTGAGTTCTGGGACACGTCATCTGCCACACGTCCTGATAATGGAGATCGCCAATATTGAGCATCATCACTTTGTTTCTCCCTGTCCTCTCCTTGCTGGTAAAAATCTTAATTTCTTTTCTTTTTTACAGCTTGAAACAAACCCAATTTCTCACCATTCTTGTTTATTTTGTTTTGGTACTTTATTTGGTAGATTCCACTGCC
The DNA here is from genome assembly GCA_030015575.1 of Agapanthus africanus. NCBI lineage: Eukaryota > Viridiplantae > Streptophyta > Magnoliopsida > Asparagales > Amaryllidaceae > Agapanthus > Agapanthus africanus. The sequence continues at coordinate 731,056,223 of CM057341.1, forward strand.
TGGTACATGCTTTAGTTTACACAATGCCGCCCTGTTAACAGATTTTATTTTATTTTTAGTGAAAAAAATCTGCAACTCTATGTTTCATTTCTCTTTTTGCATTGTTGAGATCATAAGAAAGAGAAAAACATTCATTTCTTCCATTCTCTTTGAGGTGATGCTTAATCCTTTTTTAGTTATTGGTTCTTGATTAATTTAGTGAAATGGGTATATTTGATTGCAACTTTGAAGTACTGATAAGTTGCCGCATTTCGATTTTTCTACAGCATATGACAAATTTTACCAGGGTTTTGTGATCCATGCCAGTTGGGTTCTCTGTAATTTATCGGCATTTCGTGTCTGTCGACAGAGGCAGGAAAAGTATCTGGAAATTATCTTTTTGGAAGCTATAATGCCTAAAATTAGCAAGAAATTATTTGTATATGGGTACTTCATTTTTTTTTGGTCCTTATTTGTTTGCCGTCTCAGTTTCAATGTATATAGATTCTCCGTGTGAAATTGAGATCAGAGGAGATGTCGAGGACGCTTGCAGCCATTATTGGAGGAGCTGCAGGTGCTCTTGCATTATTTCTGGCTCTTATTGTGTTTCTATGGAGTTTCTTATTACGGTTAAAATCGAGGAACATAAATTCTGACACGGGCTCTTCAGATCCGTCTACATTTGGTAAAATTATCTACAAATTTATTTATGTTTTTTTTTCTTTATTTGTTCGTGACGCAATTTAAAATTGTATTCTGAATTAACTAATTGGAAGCAATGGAGGAGTTCGGACATCATACTCGAAGGGAGTGAGAAATTTCATGCTCGAATAATTGGAACAAGCGACGAAGAATTTTAGTGAAAGCAATCTTGTGGGAGATGGTAGTTTTGGTTTGGTGTACAAAGGATTGCTTTTGGATGGCATTGTCGTAGCAATTAAAAGGCGACAAGGTGATCCAAGCCAAGATTTTGTCGACGAGGTATAATTTTTTTTGGGGTTGATATAACTTTATATTTCGCAAATTTACAAATTGATTTTAATATAAACTAAGGCTACATATATTTTTTATAATTTTGTTTGTATGTCAGAAAATGTTGCATGGGTAATCATAATCCGATTTTTATTTTTATATAACATATTCACTTTTTCTACATCTATACAACCAAAACATAAATTTGACGTATTGTTCAGATATCTAAAAACCTTTAAGCTAAATGACACTAAACTACCCTTAACTATGGGCATTGTCAATTAACCTCATTAAAGTTTTTTATTGCATCATCTAAGCATATTTCAGTGAAAAAGCTACTTCGCACCAAAGTTTAAGGAAGTTTAGTGTAATAAAATGTTGATAGAGAGTTTAGCGTTATTTAGCAATAATTTTAAATAATTCTCTGACAGTGCATAAAACCTTCTAATGATCAAGCAGGCGAAAAATTTGTCGACAATTTGGCATCAGAATCTCGTAACCCTCATTGGTTATTGCCAGGAAAATGCTCTACAACTCTTAGTATACGAATATTTGCCCAATGGAACCATATCCAGTCACCTATATGGTAAGTTTCAATCTGTTGAAAATAAATAAGAATGTTTAACAATTCAACGACAAATTTACTTGTGTTTTCAGAAAACGGGCAGAATTCAAGTACCAAGCCAGATATCTAAAAACCTTTAAGCTAAATTACACTAAAACTCCTTTTCAATATATCTCACACCTCACAAAGGCTTCAAAACAAGTAATGTATTGGTCGATGAAAACTTAATAGCTAAAGTTGCGGATGCAGGTATTGTGAATTTACTTAAAAGAATCGAGTGCGCCAGTCCTCAAAATGGTGTTGAAACTATTTTCCAAGATCTAGAGTATGCTCTTTCTTTTTGTAATATTAAAGAAAATACTATGTGAAAATCAAATTTTGGCTAAATTACACTGAAACACCCGTAAGTTTGTCTTTTGCACCGGACTACCTTAAAGTTTCTTTTAATTACAGGAGGCTCCCTTTAAGTGCTCTGATTAAGGATATTTTGTTAAAAAATCCTATGAAACCATTACTGTAATGAAAATAACTTCAAGGTATTCTAATGAAAAAGCAAAAGTTATGGGTATTTTAGTGTAATATAAACCCTTTTTTCCCCTAGAATACTTTATGAAGATATTTTTGTTGAAGAAATACACATTTGTTATTTGTTTAAGGATTGGGGAAACAGGAACGGTTTCTGAAACAAGCGATGTATATAGTTTTGGGGTGTTTCTTCTGGAGCTAATAATGGGTCAGAAATGTGCGCAGCATACCCTTCAATTATCAAGCCAGCTCAATGGGTAATATAGCATGTACATCCCTTTGAAATTGGTAATTTTTACATGCTTTTATTTTGTGAAATAAGAGAATATATGAATCAGAATAAATTTTCTAGCAATCTATATACCAAATAGTTACTTGTACTTTACTGTAATCGATGTATTGGATCACAAACATGTCTAAAATACCCTTGACCATCATTGTTTTACACGAAACTACCTAAACTAAACGTTTTTTTTTATTACTGTAAGCACCTTCAAAGTGTTACATTTATTAAGGGTATTTTAGTTGAAAATCTGCCCATTAAACCAAACTTAACAGAGTTTACGATAATGAAAAAACTTTTAGGTAGTTTAGTGAAAACAATGGTAGTTACGGTATTTCATGAAATTAGCCTTGTTAAGAACTTCCCGCCATAATGAACTCTGATCTCATCTGTGCATATGAAGGTGGAATCTCATCTAGGCTCGAACGATCTCATCGATCAACGACTCGCTTCGAACTTTACTTCTGAAGGAATGAACGAACTCATCGATTTAAGTCTTCGATGTCTAAACCTCTCTCGAAAAGAACAACTGATGATGCTCAATATTGGCGGTATCCAAGATCTGGACACGTGGCAGATGACGTGTCCCAAAACTCAGAAGGAAGGGCCACATGGGCCGACCAGTCAACCCATGTACTCAACCCATAAGCACAAGCTGGCCTTTCTCGTGGCCCTCTGCAAGTTGGCCTCCTCGACCGCCCAGCTCATCCCGAGCTGCCACAGGACCAGGACTCCTCGACCCTCTTGCTCATCTCCGAGCCCCCTAACCGAGACCGTCTTCCTCGGTCCCTCCGACCAGATCCACCGCTCACAGGCATAACCGTCGCTCCGCGAATCTCGCCATGCGTGGATCCTCCGTCAGCAACATCCCACGTTCCGCGCCTCCGCGATCCCCATTAATAGGCGATCCGCTCTCTACGCGGGCGTGACGTCGGGAGCATAACTGCTGGCGAGATTCTCGCGTCTGCTGCTGCGTGCTATCACCACTATATAAACCCCCATCACAGAGGGGTCAAGTAAGCCGTTTTTTATTCCTCTGAGCCGTTACTCTGCCCGGATCTAGCACTAACTTGATCGTCGGAGGGTCCCCGGTGGTACCAAACCACCCCGGGACTTCTTTGCAGCTATTAGGCGCTAAAACCTCTCAAATCACCAATCTCACCAAAACCCATTGAGATCCACACGCAACAGAAGATCATCACTAAAATCCACCGGGAGATCAACGGAAGACAACATCTGATGGAGACCCGAAAAGGACATCCATCAGTTGGCGCCGTCTGTGGGAAACTGCTCCACAAAACACAAAGTTGGCCTTCCGATCTCCGCCCACATGGCAACCGATCCCCTTGAAGATCCAAACACCCGCTGTCGCCTCCCTCACAACGGAGGCGCGGGCGAGCCCTCACCAAACGTCATCGGCTCCCCCGCTGGCTGCCGTTACATAGGCTCCGGCGACTGCCTGAGCAAAAGGGCTAGGGGTCGAAAGCCCATCACCTTTGGTGACGAGGATCTCCACGGCATATCTGTGCCCCACAATGACCCGATAGTGATCACAGCCCAAATCCACCGGTACGAGGTCCACCGGATACTCATCGATTCGGGCAGTTCGGCGGACATCCTCTTCCACGACTGTTTCCTGCGTATGGGGCTCCCCCAGCAGACCTGAGACCGACCTCTCACGTCCTCTCGGGGTTCACCAACCACTCCGTCCCGGCGCAAGGGGTAGTCACCCTGCAGTTCACGATTGGGGAGCCCAGCCATACGCGCACACTGCCTGTGGACTTCATCGTAGCGAAAGTTCCATCGGCCTACAACGTCCTCCTCGGCCACCCGACGCTGAACTCCCTCCAGGCCCAGATCTCGACCTACCACCTGGCGATAAAATTCCCTCTCGATCGGGGCGGGATAGGTCGGGCGTACGAGAGCCAGCGGGTCGCGAAGATACGCCTTACCGAAACGTCTTCACCCAAGCAGCATGCCGACGGCGCCGAGGCGTGTGACGACATCAAAGGCTCCCTGGACACCCGAGACGAGCGGAAGGAGGTCCATGGAGCACCGGTCGAACCTCTGACTGAGGTGCCCCTAACAGAAGGAGACCAGGGAAAGACCGTCCAGGTCGGGTCTCTTCTGACGGGGACTCAGTGGGATGACCTGATCAAATTCCTCAGAAGCAACTTCGACGTCTTCTCCTGAGCGCCTGCTGACATGCCTGGGATCGACCCCAAAATCATCTCCCACAAGCTCGGGGTTGATCCTGCGGCCCGGCCCGTCAGACAAAAGAAAAGAAGCTTCGCCCCGGTCAAACAGAAGGCTATCGAAGAGGAAGTTGATCGGCTCCTCGCCGCTAACTTCATCAGAAATGTGCCCTACTCGGAGTAGCTGGCAAACGTAGTTCTGGTCAAGAAGTCGAGCGGGAAGTGGCGTATGTGCGTCGACTTCACCGACCTCAATAAGGCCTGCCCCAAGGACAACTTTCCGCTCTCCCGCATAGACCAGCTCGTCGACAGCTAGGCCGGCCACGAGCTGTTGAGCTTCATGGACGCTTTCTCCGGCTACAACCAAATTCGTATGAATCCTGAAGACGAAGATCTGACCGCATTCACAACGGACCGGGGAGTGTACTGCTACAAGGTGATGCCCTTCGGCCTCAAGAACGCCGAGGCCACGTACCAAAGGCTGGTCAACCGCATGTTCAAGCCACAGATCGGCAGGAATATGGAAGTCTACGTTGATGACATGCTCGTCAAGTCCATCTCGTCGACCGACCATTCCAAGGACTTGGGCGAGGCTTTCGGAGTGCTCCGCAAATTCAACATGAAGCTAAACCTCGCCAAGTGCGCATTCGGGGTCACCGGGGGAAGGTTCCTCGGGTTCATGGTCACTCACCGCGGAATCGAGGCTAACCCAGAGAAGATCGACGCTATCCTGAACATGGCCGCGCCCCAGACCAACGTCGAGATCATGCGGCTCACGGGGCGGGTCGCCGCTTTGAGCCGTTTCATGTCCAGGTCGGGGGAGAAGTGCCTCCCGTTCTTTAAGGCGCTGAGGAAAATTCCGAGGTTCGAGTGGTCAGAGGAATGCCAAGCCGCCTTCGACCAATTGAAGAAGCACCTCGCAACACCACCGCTGCTTATCCGGCCAGTGGAGGGGGACGAGCTGTCGCTGTATCTGGCAGTATCCGACCAAGCAGCAGGCTCGGTGCTCATTCGGGAGGCCGAGGGGGCGCAGAAGCCGGTGTACTATGTGAGCCACGTGTTTAAGAACGCGGAAACAAGGTACCCCGCCATAGAGAAGGTTGTCTTAGCCCTCGTGGTGACCTCGCGGAAGCTGCGGCACTACTTCCAAGCACACACCATCGTGGTCCTCACCGAGCGCCCGTTGGGAGCTATCCTAGCATCACCGGATTCCTCGGGCCGCCTAGAAAAATGGATGTGGGAGCTATCTCAGTTCGACATAAGATATCGCCCGAGGCAAGCCATCAAGGCGTAGGCCCTGGCCGATTTCATCATTGAATGCACCATCCCTAGCAAGAAGCCAGAGTCCGCGCCGCCACTCGCAACCCAGGGTCCCGTCCCGGAAGGCCCTGGCTTGGTTCCGGAGTGGTCCATCTACGTCGACGGGTCTTCTATCGAGGAAGGCTGCGGTGCCGGCCTCATTATTCGGGGCCCAAATGAAGCAGAGATGGAGTATTCTTTGAGGCTCGGTTTCAAAGTATCGAACAACACGGCAGAATACGAGGCCCTCTTGGCCGGACTGCGCATGGCCGTCGGGCTGGGGCTGAAGATAATTCAAATCCGCAGCGACTCGGCCCTTGTTGTTGGTCAAGTGACCGGCCGCTTCGAAGCTCGAGAGCCCCTGATGATGAAGTACCTAGACGAAGTGAGGAAACTCCGAAGAAACTTCGACGAAGTCCAGGTAGAACAAATACCCAGGCAGCTGAATGCCCAAGCAGACGCCCTGAGGAAGCTGGCTTCGTCATACTCGGCCAACAATAGGCGGTCTATCCTCTTCGAAACCTTGCCTCGACCCAGCGTGGGAGACGGAGCGGCGACACTCCACGTGTACGCGGTGCAGGAGAGCGGCCAGGACTGGAGGAAGCCCCTCGTGGAGTTCTTGAGAGACGGTGCACTCCCAGAGGACCGGGCAGCCGCCCGCCATCTCTGAGCCAAAGCCCGCCACTTCTTCTAGAACAACGGGAATCTCTACAAGAAGGCCTTCACTCAGCCCCTGCTTTGGTGCGTTGACCCCCACGAAGCCGACTACGTCCTTCGGGAAATCCATGAAGGGGTGGACGGTGCACACCAGGGGGCTCGAACCTTGATCCAAAAAGCGTTACTCCAAGCGTACTACTGGCCCACCATGCACGATGATGCCCTGAAGCTGGTCAGAAGATGCAAGAGCTGCCAGCTCCACGGCAGCATTCCCCGCCTCCCGGCTACCGAGCTGACCGTCCTGACATCCCCATGGCCGTTCGCTCAGTGGGGGTTGGATATGATCGGCCAGTTCCCTACCGGAACAGGCGGGCACAAATACGTCCTCGTCGCGGTGGACTACTTCACCAAGTGGATCGAGGCCGTCCCCATCAGGAAACCGGACGCCGCCACAACCATCAAGTTCCTGCAAAACAACCTGATACTCCGGTTTGGCATCCCGAGATGCATCTTCACCGACCACGGGACGAACTTCGAGAACGAGAAAGTGAAGAACTTCTGCAGAGAGTACCATATTCTCATGAAGTTCGCCGCGGTCACGCATCTCCAATGCAATGGGCAGGCCGAGGTCGCTAACCGAGATGTCCTCCGAGGTCTCCGAACCCGCCTAGAAGGGCGACAAGGCAGTTGGGTCGAAGAACTGCTCCGAGTCTTATGGGCCCTGCGCACGTCAAAAAAGACTCCCACCGAGGAGACCCCCTTCAGCCTCTGCTACGGGACCGAAGCGATGGTCCCAGCGGAGATCGGGATACCCAGTCACCGGGTCGAGCGCTTCGACGATGACGCAAACACCTCGGCACTACGGACCAACCTCGACATCTTGTTGGAAAAGAGGGATCGGGCTCAGATCAGAGCTGCCGCCTATCAACAACAAACGGCCCGATACTACAACGCTCGGGTCAAACACCGCTCCTTCAAGACCGGGGACCTGGTTCTGCGGCGGAACGAATTCACCGACCAAGGCAGGCTTTATAAGTTCTCCCTAAAGTGGGAGGGTCCCTTCCTTGTCTCTGAGGCGCTCCCCGGCGGAGCCTACCGCCTACAAGACGCGGACGGACGAAAGCTTCCGCGGCCTTACAACATCGAGAAGCTCAAGCTATACCAGTGAGGTCAAAGCCAGCGAGTGTATACCGCCCCCCTCTTTTTCCCTTTCACAAAGATGGTGTAAAGCGTTCTCTAAAATTCATGTCCATACGAATAAAAAAACATCGAATCATTCCGAATAGAGTTCCATCTTTACGCTCCAAGGCCCTCGCCAAGAGGCGGCCGTGCAACCCACTGCCCGGCTATCCTTAGTGGGCTTCTGGCAGCCCCTGACGCTAAGGACCAAAAGGCCCTCTCAGAGGTAGTCGAGCCCGAGGATCCCTCACTCGGCTATCCCCAGCGGGCAGTTTCCCTGCCACAACGCCGGGGATCAAAAAACCCTCCCAGAGGCAGTCGAGCCCGAGGATCCCCCGGTCGGCTATCCTCCAGGACAAAAGCCCTCGCCAAGAGGAACCGGGCAGTAACCCTGCCCGGCCAAGGGTCCTTGGTAGGCTTCTACAGCCCCTCCCACGCTAAGGACCAAAGTCCTCCTAGAGGCAGTCGAGTCCTTGCTCGGCTATCCCCGGCTGGTAGCTTCCTACCACAACCGACAGGGATCAAAGTCCTCGCCAAGAGGCACTGGGCAGTAACCCTGCTCGGTCCCCGTCCTGAAGGATCAAAGCCCTCGCAAGAGGAAACCGAGCAGCTACCCTGCTCGGTCATCTCCGGCTGGTAGCTCCCTACCCATGACGCCAGGGATCGAAGCCCTCGCAAGAGGCATCCGAGCGGCTGCCCCGCTCGGTCATCCCAGGCTGGTAGTTGCCTACCCGTGACGACAGAGATCAAAGCTCTCGCCAAGAGGCAACCGTGCAGTTTCACTGCCCGATCATCCTTAGTGGGCTTCCTACAGCCCCTCCAACATTAAGGATCCAAGCCCTCACCAGAGGCGACCGAGCAGCTAACCTGCTCGGTCATCTCCGGCTGGTAGCTCTTTACCCATGACGCCGAGGATCGAAGCCCTCGCAAGAGGCATCCGAGCGGCTGCCCCGCTCGGTCATCCCAGGCCGGTAGTTGCCTACCCGCGACGCCAGAGATCAAAGCCCTCGCAAAGAGGAGACCGCGCAGCTTCACCGCCCGGTTATCCTTGGCGGGCTTCTTACAGCCCCACCAACACTGAGAATCTGAGGCCCCAAAAAGGGGCAATAAGTCCATCGAAGTCTAAGCGATCCCCCCTCGGCTCCGGGGCCATGGACATGCCTCCTCGGAAGCGCTTGGCAAGTGATGGAGACACAAGGTCGGCAGCACTGGGCAAGTGATCGAAATCAACCCGACGAACGATCACTAGACAGATAGTTGACCCAACAGTACAAGCAGAAATATTTTACAAACATTCTTCACACACAGAAGATGAAATATAAACTGATGAAACAAGAATTTTCTTTTATTACCAAAGGCAAAATTTTTACAAAGGGTATTCTGTAGCTCCCCAGTCCTACAAACTGCCCGGAGGCTTACTTCGGTCCCCTCATCGCTGGCATCACGGCCTGCCGGGGGCTTTACCACCGGAGATTTCACCACCAGGGGTGCGCCCTACTCCCCTCGCCATCTTCCACCGGAGGCCTCGCCACCGGAAGCGGAACCCGAGCGCGGAGCTCGCCATCGTCGAACTCGGGAAGCTGCTCCTTCACGGCGTCCAGGGCCTTGTTCCACGCGACGGCAGAATACTCCCCGAGCTCGACGTAAAACTGCTCTGACGCCTTATAATCGGCCACAGCTTTCTTAGCTCGAACCTCGGCAACCTGGGCCTCCAGAAGCACCGCCTCAGCAACTCCCCTGCTGGCGTCCCTCTCCTTCTCCATGGCCACGAAGCGTTCGGCCAGATCTGCCAGCTTCCTATCAGCGACCCGGAGGGGTGCACTCAGACGACGATGGACACCCCGATTCGCTGAATTAGCAAGTTCCGCAGCCTCCGCCCGGGCTTCCAGGACGTCGGCCCTTGCCCTCTCCATGCGCAGGTCACGCCGCAAAATCTCGACCTCCGAGGGAAATGCTTCTACTGGCCTCGGTGCGTAGAACGCCCCCTCGGCCTCCATACAAGCGGCAAGGGCGCAGTGTTGAAGGACCTGACGGAAAGCGAATGAGAAATCAGGAGGCCCCCGAGCTAAAGAAAGGTATACCAGAAAAACTATACGTAGAGGGGTTCGTACCTGGATCACCCCCCCGGGCCATGGCCTCCAGTTGGGCCCTCAGGGAGCCATACTGTCACGCCCCGCTTCCCAGAGTACGCAAGATTGGGCACGTAACATAGCCAACCATGCTACCTGTGGGTAGGAAGTATCCATCCACAGTCACATTACGGTTGTAAGGATATCAAGAACAAGATAATAAACTAATCTAACACATGTCCAAATCCATAATAACAAGAGTCAATAAACAATAAGTGCGGAAGCAAATGATCCAATACAATAAATAAACAGTACGTCCCATAATGCGGGCTCACATCTGGAAATGAAATGAAATAAATAAACTAATCACTAAGGAACTCACAGTTCAGCCTGCTGGCTGAAGTACTCCTACTCGGTCGTCGACAGTGGTAAGGAATCTGGGCCATGCAAAACCCAGACGTCAGCGCGTCACAACAACCAAATAGTATAATATAAACATGGTAATAAGCAATGCAGGTATGAACATGAATAAAGCAGTACTATGAAATGACAGTGCAGGGTAATGTGCAGTGGTAACTAAACTGTCCTATCAGGTTTCTACTCTAAAGTCTTTGAAATCAATTGATGAATCGTCGATGTAACTCAATAGTATCCCGTGCGTGCCCGGGACCACGGTCAAGATTCTCGGGGCTGAATCCAAGACGTGCCGCTAAGCAGTAACAAGTAGCAGGATGGGCGAGTGATGTCAGCATCATCACTCCGGGGCTGGCCGAGCCCGTAAGACTGATCAGAAATGTATCGAACTGTTGAGTTACAAGTCGGTTTCACCTTTGATTTCCCCATACCCCCAAGTTATGTATGTCAGGTCAGGTATTCAATAATCAAGGACTAATGCCAACACAGGATCAGGTAAAAGCAGGTTTGTCTGGATAGACAGCAGGAATGGTCCATGAGGACCCCAAGTCAGGTTTGTTGGCATTAGGCATGAGATCGGGTAACAGGTTAGGTCATGTTTCAACAGGTTGAGTCGGTATGTATGTATGTGTCATGTGCAGCAGAGTCAGGTCAATATGTAATGTGATCGAGTGTGTGCTCTCAACAGGTATACAATCGAATAAGTAACAGCAGCAAGAATTTAAAGTAAAACACTAATAGTCATTTAATCCCAACGGTACATGATTATGATGCAGTTGTATTACACTAATAGGTTCGAGCACCTTTGGGGTGCAATAATCACAGGGTAGAACAATATTAATAACATGAAGCAATGAAGCTATTAAAACTAAAGCATAGATAATAGTCACATGGATGATCTAGCAAATTAAGCAAGGACGTTTTAATTGGTTTAATTAGTTAAATCATGGATTAATAGCATACCACTTAATTTCACGAAGCTACTATACGGACTTAATGTTAAAGAGAAATGCAACCGTTGATTCTAGTCATACTGTACTATCGATATCACCATCATTGTGTTGTTGTATTATATAATATGATATTCAAATGCATAGCAAGACTCGATCTTGTATGCTAGCATGTTAGAGCAAGTATTCGGATACTTGCCTCGACGGTTTCGCAAACCGGAAAACACGAATGCAATGTCGGCGGAAAACACGAGACGGATGCACGGGCCACGGATCGAGTCCAAACAGCGAACAGCGGGACCACACGGACCAGAGTACTTCGCTGGAAAGTCGGGTCCAAACGACGGCACGGCCGGAATCCGGCGAAAAGTCAAAACGGCTACAAGTTAGCAAAAATACGATACATGCACGACGATCGACCAGTGAAGGGAAAAGGAAAGGGAAGAGGTCATGAGAACTTACTGGGATATCAAGGATGGCAACCGCAATGGGTTCGACGGCAAGGGCTCCGGCGGTGAACAGTGAACGCGGCAGAAGGCTGGAAGTTGCTGGATCGGGTGGTGCTGTGCGGTGAGGGGAGGTAAAGACCTGGTCTGGGCTGCAGGAGGAAGAGGGGTGGTCGTCGGTGTGCTGGCGACGACGAGGGGGTCGACGGTGTCCCTTTTCCGGCGAACCAGAAGGTTACGTGATGGGGGTTGGTCTCGGGTTGGTGGTGGTCCGGCGAGGGGAGGAGGAAGAAGACGACGAGGTCGGGACGAGGGTGAAGGGAGGAAGGCCTTGGCGTCGTCGGCGATGGGAGGCGGCGGCGACGGCGGCCACTGCCTGCTGGTGGTGGCGTCGGGGGTTGGGTCGCAGGCGCTGAAGGAGGGAGAGGAGGAGGAAGGGATGCTGTCGAGGCCGAGGAGGCGATGAAGACGGTGGTGGTGGTGTTGTCGCGGGGAGATCGGCGGCGACGGCTCGTGGTGGCTCGGGTTAGGGTTCTCGCGAAAGTTTTTCTCGTGGGGGAGAAGAGGAACAGTAGGGTTTTAAATATATACGAGAGAGAGAGAGACTGTTAGAGGGAGAGAGAGAAAAAGAATTTGATAGAGAGAGATTGTTGGAGAGAGATAGAGAGAGACGGAGAGAGAGAGAGAGATGGTGATGGGGCCCACGAGAGATTAAATCTCTCATGATTGGCTGGAAAGGTACGGGTAGGAAAAATGAAATTTTAAAAGATTTTTAAAAGAGATTTTAACGTTATAATTTAACAGAACACATATAATTTAGTTTTAAATATATTAAATTAAAATGGGTATTTCGGCGCTAAATGAAACATTTCCAAATCGCGCCCGGGTTGCGTCCAAATGTTTCAAATTCAAATTATAGGATTTTAAGCGAGTTCCAAATTTTAAAAAGAGATGTTTTGTGATTAAAATGTATGCCCCCAAGTCGGACACTTGCACGCGCGCGTAGTCGTCCAAACTTGCCCGTTTCGCCGAACGGGATAAAATCTCGACGCGCGGACGCTACCACGCGACTTGTGGCGACGAGTAGGCCAGCATGGATATTTTTAATTTCATTTTGGGTGTTAAAATTTGTTATAGGCAAAAATGACCTAGCCGGTTAAAATTTAGCAATAAACACCAAACAATCAGGATAATTGAAATGAGCAATGTATAATACTCAACCAGTAATAGAAATAGTACTATTGGGATCGGGTGTTACATCATACCCAACTACAAAAAGAATTTCGTCCTCGAAATTCCAAGAATACAAGATAGCTAACTACAGGAAAAGGTGAGGAAATTTCTGCCGGATCTCGTCTTCTCGCTCCCAAGTGGATTCTCCATGCAACCGATTACCCCAAGAAACTAGTATAAGAGGGATAACTTTGTTCTTAAGAACCTTTTCTCTTCGATCCTTGATTTCAACTGGTCGCTCCTCAAAAGTCAGGTCCTCCCATACAGTCAACTCCGAATGATCCAAGACGTGAGTCTCATCTCGGACATACCTCCGTAGTTGAGATACATGAAACACATCGTGCACTCCTGCCAATGACCGTGGTAACGCCAAACGGTACGCTACCTCCCAACACGCTCCGATATCTCGAAGGGTCCAACGAATCGAGGACTAAGCTTTCCCCGACTTCCGAAGCGAATCACCCCTCTAGTCGGTGATATCTTCAGAAATGCCAAATCACCCACGGCGAACTCTAGAGGTCTTCTTGACGTGTCAGCCCAACTTTTCTGTCTGTCTTGAGCTGCCTTCATATGCTTCCTGATTGTATTCACCTTCTCGACTGTCTGTACCACCAAATCTGGTCCTAGTAATCTTCGTTCACCAACGTCATCCCATAAACGGGTGAACGGCACTTACGACCATACAACGCTTCAAACGGAGCCATCTGAATAGTCGCTTGGAAGCTATTGTTGTACGAAAACTCCACCAGGTGTAGATGATCCTCCCAAGAACCTTTGAAGTCCAACATGCAAGCCCTCAACATATCTTCAAGGGTCTGGATCGTTCTCTCCGATTGCCCATCAGTCTGAGGATGATAAGCTGTGCTAAACTTCAATCGAGTCCCCAAACTTTCTTGTAAACTCCTCTATAAGTGTGACAAGAACCGAGTGTCCCGATCGGACACGATGCTCACCGGTACTCCATGCAATATTACAATCTCCTGCATGTACCGCTCTGCCAAAGTCTCCGTCGATTGACCAACCCGAAAAGGAATAAAGTGAGCTGCCTTGGTCAACCGATCGACGATCACCCATACCGCATTGTTGCCCTTTGGACTCCGCGGTAAAGCCGTCACGAAATCCATGGTTATATGTTCCCACTTCCGCTGAGGGATCGGAAGTGGTTGCAACAAACCAGCAACCCGTTGGTGTTCGGCCTTGACTTGCTGACACACCAAGCACTTAGCTACGAAGCGAGCGATCTCCGCTGCATACCTTCCCACCAGAAGTGCTGTCGAATATCTCGGTACATCTTTGTCCCTCCTGGATGTACAGAGTAAGCTGAACTGTGTGCCTCCTTCATAAGCTCTTCACGCACATCCCCTTTTGGCACACACACACGGCTACCATATCTCAACGAACCGTCTTCGTGGATCAGTAAATCGGTTCGTAGTCCGGCTTCAACCTGCCCTCGAAACTTTTGCAGTCTAGGATCCTGCGATGGTGCCGCTTTAATCTTCTCAACTAAGGACGACTGTACTTGCAACTGCATCAACTGTCCCGTAGCATGTGGTAGCACAACCTCCAAGTCAAATCTCTGAAAGTCCGCAATGATCTCCCTTTGTGCGGTCAATACCTGAATTGCTGGTAACCGACTTAGCGCATCTGGCAAGACGTTAACTTTTCCCGGATGGTACTTAAGATCAAGGTCGTAGTCGGCCATCAGCTCCAACCATCTGCGTTGCCTCATGTTCAACTCCTTCTGAGTGAACACGTACTTCAAACTCTTGTGATCTGTAAAGACTTCGATTCTCTCGCCCAAAAGGTAGTGTCTCCAAATTTTCAAGGCGAAGATCACAGCCGCAAGCTCCAAGTCATGAGTCGGATAATTCTTCTCATGGGTCTTCAGTTGTCTTGATGCATAAGCTACGACCTTCCCATTCTGCATCAAAACATCCCAATCCTTTTCCAGATGCGTCGCTGTGAATCACCAGTCCTCCAGAATTGTCCGGTACGGTCAGGATAGGGGCGGTTATCAACTTCTGCTTCAACGTCTTGAAGGCCAATGCATATCCATCCGTCCAAATAAAAGGTACTTCCTTGCGCGTAAGCTTGGTCGACGGTTCTGCCAAACGAGCGAAGTTCTCCACAAATCTCCTGTAGTATCCGGCCAAACCAAGGAAACTTCTTATCTCAGCCACGTTTCTTGGAATAGGCCAATCTCGAACCGCTGCAATCTTTTCGGATCGACTGCGATTCCATCGCCCGGCACAACATGTCCCGAAAGCTTCACTCCTTCCAGCCAAAACTCACACTTACTCATTTTCGCATAAAGCTTCTCCTGTCTCAACATCTGCCGGACCTGATGACGTCCGGATCGCAAATCCAGTTTCGAGAATACTCTCGCGCCACTAGGCTGCTCAAACGTTCTCCAATGCGAGGGATCGGGTATTTGTTCTTAATAGTCACCCGGTTCAATTCTCGATAATCAATGCACATTCTTCTCGTGCCATCCTTCTTCTTTACTAAAAGAACTGGAGCTTCCCAAGGCGAGTTGCTGCTTCGAATCCATCCCTTCTCAGGTAATTCACCAACTTGTTTCTTAACTTCTTCCAATTCTACTGGTGCCATCGGATAATAAGATTTTGATACTGGCGCTGCACCAGGAATAAGGTCAATCGCGAACTCCACATCTCGCTTCGGCGGTAAGCCCGATATATCTTCAAATACAACCATAAAGTCGCGAACACTGCCGGCTCTTCATTACTATCCACTACCATAGTCGCAAGAACACTATTCGTCGGCCTAGCCCTAAACTCGACCGGCCCGACAGAATTGCTTCCTCCACAAACAACAACTGTACAATCTCTACATTCCTTACTAGCTATGATTTTCCCATTCCCAGTGTGTATGTCCCAAAAACTAGGCAGGGTCGTGCAGGTAATCGAGTGTGTAGTTATAAATTTGGATGACATAAAACAGTGGGATGCTCCGGAATCAAATAATGCCAATGTGGGAAAACCATGAACGAGTAAAGTACCTGAAACCACTTCTCCTGATGCCTTAGCTTCTTCAGCTGTCAACGTGAAAGCTCGAGCCTGATTAGGTCCTTGAGTCAGCTGTCTCTGCCCTTGGAACGGTCTCTGCGGAGGCTTCTGAATATCATCCCTTGTACGAAGCTTCGACGGACAAGCACTAACGGCGTGATCTGCCGCTCCACAACTAAAACAGAGTCCCAGCCTCTTACGACAATCCTTTCGCACATGTCCGGGTACATGGCAGTAGTCACAAATCACGCTCCTTTTCCGATCACCCACAATTGTTTTCTTCATTGGTGCTACGCTGCGTCTGTTCACCGGAATACTTCTACGTACAGACGTTTGGTTCAGTGCAGATGCCGGTTTCAGCTCGGTCTGTCCCTTTAGATTCTCCAGCAATCCCCTTATCACTCTACGCATGGCGGCTTTGTCCGCACGTCTTTGGTACATCTTCAAATTCTTACCGGCCATATTCCTGGAAATCAAAATACCCAACATTAGCATGATGATAGATTCTGAGTATAGATCAAGGCTAGAACTCCAAGATACTTAAATAGAGTACCGTATTGTAGCTATGCCGCGGTATCATAGCCGCAATTACTTAACTCCACCCAAGTCGCCTAAGTCCTAGAGATAACAAGAAATTAGGTTTTCGAGTTGACAAATGCAAAGTAAGTTTGCATGTCGACATGATTCGGAAGAATGATTCAAGGATGGTAAAACGGTCAAGGTGGCAGGACATGTTTCCTAATCACGGGTATTATGATTCGTGTATCGGGTGCAATACCCAACTACAAAGAATCAACCCAATTAATCTATGTCTCTGATACCAAAAGAACCATGTCACGCCCCGCTTCCCAGGGTACGCAAGATTGGGCACGTAACATAGCCAACCATGCTACCTGTGGGTAGGAAGTATCCATCCACAGTCACATTACGGTTGTAAGGATATCAAGAACAAGATAATAAACTAATCTAACACATGTCCAAATCCATAATAACAAGAGTCAATAAACAATAAGTGCGGAAGCAAATGATCCAATACAATAAATAAACAGTACGTCCCATAATGCGGGCTCACATCTGGAAATGAAATGAAATAAATAAACTAATCACTAAGGAACTCACAGTTCAGCCTGCTGGCTGAAGCACTCCTGCTCGGTCGTCGACAGTGGTAAGGAATCTGGGCCATACAAAACCCAGACGTCAGCGCGTCACAACCAAACAGTATAATATAAACATGGTAATAAGCAATGCAGGTATGAACATGAATAAAGCAGTACTATGAAATGACAGTGCAGGGTAATGTGCAGTGGTAACTAAACTGTCCTATCAGGTTTCTACTCTAAAGTCTTTGAAATCAATTGATGAATCGTCGATGTAACTCAATAGTATCCCGTGCGTGCCCGGGACCACGGTCAAGGTTCTCGGGGCTGAATCCAAGACGTGCCGCTAAGCAGTAACAAGTAGCAGGATGGGCGAGTGATGTCAGCATCATCACTCCGGGGCTGGCCGAGCCCGTAAGACTGATCAGAAATGTATCGAACTGTTGAGTTACAAGTCGGTTTCACCTTTGATTTCCCCATACCCCCAAGTTATGTATGTCAGGTCAGGTATTCAATAATCAAGGACTAATGCCAACACAGGATCAGGTAAAAGCAGGTTTGTCTGGATAGACAGCAGGAATGGTCCATGAGGACCCCAAGTCAGGTTTGTTGGCATTAGGCATGAGATCGGGTAACAGGTTAGGTCATGTTTCAACAGGTTGAGTCGGTATGTATGTATGTGTCATGTGCAGCAGAGTCAGGTCAATATGTAATGTGATCGAGTGTGTGCTCTCAACAGGTATACAATCGAATAAGTAACAGCAGCAAGAATTTAAAGTAAAACACTAATAGTCATTTAATCCCAACGGTACATGATTATGATGCAGTTGTATTACACTAATAGGTTCGAGCACCTTTGGGGTGCAATAATCACAGGGTTAGAACAATATTAATAACATGAAGCAATGAAGCTATTAAAACTAAAGCATAGATAATAGTCACATGGATGATCTAGCAAATTAAGCAAGGACGTTTTAATTGGTTTAATTAGTTAAATCATGGATTAATAGCATACCACTTAATTTGACGAAACTACTATACGGACTTAATGTTAAAGAGAAATGCAACCGTTGATTCTAGTCATACTGTACTATCGATATCACCATCATTGTGTTGTTGTATTATATAATATGATATTCAAATGCATAGCAAGACTCGATCTTGTATGCTAGCATGTTAGAGCAAGTATTCGGATACTTGCCTCGACGGTATCGCAAACCGGAAAACACGAATGCAATGTCGGCGGAAAACACGAGACGGATGCACGGGCCACGGATCGAGTCCAAACAGCGAACAGCGGGACCACACGAACCAGAGTACTTCGCTGGAAAGTCGGGTCCAAACGACGGCACGGCCGGAATCCGGCGAAAAGTCAAAACGGCTACAAGTTAGCAAAAATACGATACATGCACGACGATCGACCAGCGAAGGGAAAAGGAAAGGGAAGAGGTCATGAGAACTTACTGGGATATCAAGGATGGCAACCGCAATGGGTTCGACGGCAAGGGCTCCGGCGGTGAACAGTGAACGCGGCAGAAGGCTGGAAGTTGCTGGATCGGGTGGTGCTGTGCGGTGAGGGGAGGTAAAGACCTGGTCTGGGCTGCAGGAGGAAGAGGGGTGGTCGTCGGTGTGCTGGCGACGACGAGGGGGTCGACGGTGTCCCTTTTCCGGCGAACCAGAAGGTTACGTGATGGGGGTTGGTCTCGGGTTGGTGGTGGTCCGGCGAGGGGAGGAGGAAGAAGACGACGAGGTCGGGACGAGGGTGAAGGGAGGAAGGCCTTGGCGTCGTCGGCGATGGGAGGCGGCGGCGACGGCGGCCACTGCCTGCTGGTGGTGGCATCGGGGGTTGGGTCGCAGGCGCTGAAGGAGGGAGAGGAGGAGGAAGGGATGCTGTCGAGGCCGAGGAGGCGATGAAGACGGTGGTGGTGGTGTTGTCGCGGGGAGATCAGCGGCGACGGCTCGTGGTGGCTCGGGTTAGGGTTCTCGCGAAAGTTTTTCTCGTGGGGGAGAAGAGGAACAGTAGGGTTTTAAATATATAAGAGAGAGAGAGAGAGACTGTTAGAGGGAGAGAGAGAAAAAGAATTTGATAGAGAGAGACGGAGAGAGAGAGAGATGGTGATGGGGCCCACGAGAGATTAAATCTCTCGTGATTGGCTGGAAAGATACGGGTAGGAAAAATGAAATTTTAAAAGATTTTTAAAAGAGATTTTAACGTTATAATTTAACAGAACACATATAATTTATTTTAAATATATTAAATTAAAATGGATATTTCGGCGCTAAATGAAACATTTCCAAATCGCGACCGGGTTGCGTCCAAATGTTTCAAATTCAAATTATAGGATTTTAAGCGAGTTCCAAATTTTAAAAAGAGATGTTTTGTGATTAAAATGTATGCCCCCAAGTCGGACACTTGCACGCGCGCGTAGTCGTCCAAACTTGCCCGTTTCGCCGAACGGGATAAAATCTCGACGCGCGGACGCTACCACGCGACTTGTGGCGACGAGTAGGCCAGCATGGATATTTTTAATTTCATTTTGGGTGTTAAAATTTGTTATAGGCAAAAATGACCTAGCCGGTTAAAATTTAGCAATAAACACCAAACAATCAGGATAATTGACATTGCAATGTATAACACTCAACCAGTAATAGAAATAGTACTATTGGGCTCGGGTGTTACACATACGGAAGCTTTCCCCCAGACGACTCCTCCATCCCGGCGAGCAGGCCAGCGGCAACGGAAAGCCCAGACGGAACCGTGAAGACGGCGCCCCCTCCTGCATGGAAATTCCCTCAGGGACTCTCGACGACGACGCGCGAGAAATCGTCCTCTTCCACTTAAGAGGGGGCCCCGTCCTCGCCCTCCCCTCTGTCCCCCGTCTGGAGCTCGGATAACCGTGGACGTCTCTGGCCTCCGCCAGAGCAACCACTAGGAGCCGTCAACGAAACAGACGGCCCTATCGCCGGCAAAACATCCGGCGCACGGCATGAGCCAGCCAGGGGTTCGGATGCGCTACTTGCCTCCTTCTGGCGCGAGCAGCCCAAAGAGTGGGAGTGAACCATGAATTCAAAAAGAAAAAGAACGCCGAGCGGCCGCGACTTAAGAGAGAGGAAAAATGAAAGAGTAGAGGCCCTGGAGCGGGCCCCGCCCCTACTTATTGCTGCAAGCGGCCTCATCCAACGACGCCCGTCGTCTCCCGCCAAAACGACTCCTCGCGTCCAGCGGTTCCGATTGCTCCACGTGTCGACCTGCGCTGGACCGCGTCCTATCAGACGCTGCAGGCCTGCATACGTCGCGTCGGCCAATCGATACTTGACACGTGGACCGTCGCTTCAATGGCAGAGTGCACGAACCGGCGCACCTTCCTTAAATGCGGAGATCTCGCCCCGATTCACTAGCAGAAAAGACAACCGACAGCCCGAGAACTCGTCCTGACAAAGCCTTAGGAAGGAGCTCACCTCGGGAGGCCTGGCAGTCCACTCCTGACCCGACCCGCTAGCTGGTCGGGACAAGAGTGGGGGGCTAATGATGATGCTCAATATTGGCGGTCTCCAAGATCTGGACACGTGGCATATGACGTATCCCAAAACTCAGAAGGAAGGGCCACAGGGGCCGACCAGGCAACCCCTGTATCCGACCCACAACTATAAGCTGGCCCTCCTCGGGACCCTCTGCAAGTTGGCCTCCTCGACCCCCCAGCTCGTCCCGAGCTGCCACAGGACCAGGACTCCTCGGCCCTCTTGCTCATCTCCGAGCTCTCTAGCCGAGGTCGTCTTCCTCGGTCCCTCTGACCAGATCCACCGCTCACAGGTGTAACCGCCGCTCCGTGAATCTCGTCATGCACAGATCCTCCGCCCGCAACATCCCACGTTCCGCGCCTCCGCGATCCCCATTAATGGACGATCCGCTCTCTACGCGGGCGTGACGTCGGGAGCGTAACTGCTGGCGAGATTCTCGCGCCTGCTGCTGCGTGCCATCACCGCTATATAAACCCCCATCACAGAGGGGTCAAGTAAGCCATTTTTTATTCCTCTGAGCCGTTATTCTGCCCGGATCTAGCACTAACTTGATCGTCGGAGGGTCCTCGGTGGTACCAAACCATCCCGGGATTTCTTTGCAGGTATTCGGCGCTAAAACCTCTCAAATCACCAATCTCACCAAAACCCATTGAGATCCACACGCAACAGAAGATCATCACCAAAATCCACTGGGAGATCAACGGAAGACAATATCTGACGGAGACCCGAAAAGGACCTCCATCAACAACCCAAAATGGAGATTGTTGTAAAGAAGCTCGATCGAATTCTCGAGACGGAGATGGCTCTCACAACGGTAATGGGTGATGGTTCCACAATTGTTACTCTTGGGAGCCAGTTGTTTTCTTCATGCAGAAAGTAGATTTGTGAAATTTGTAAAATTTAGGCTCACCTGCAAAGCAGTTAGAGATGCCACTGTATTCAATTTTGTGATACCTATTTGTGCAATAATTGTGCATGTTGGTGTTGACATGAGACACATGAGGAATATAGTTGCAAGGTTTTTGTGCTCTGCATCTTGTTTTCTGCAAAGTTTATAATAGGCTCACTTTATTACAGCATACTCCCTTAAACTTTGGTTTCAAGGGATCTCACCGAAATTCCCTTAATTTGAGCACTCTAAGGGAGTTTACTGTAATAAAAGTTCAAGGTAGTTTTGTGAATAACAGCTATAGTAAGGGCGTTTTTAGTGTGGAAAACACTTCATTTGGTTTTTAAGCAAAGTTCTCTTAATGGAAGCGGCTCAAAATAAGAAAATGTTATCTTAATATTCATATTGAAATTGCAATTGTACTTGTGTTATACATAAATAAACTGGAAAGGGTTGATAGAGAAACAAAGGTAAGGATTTGGCAATAATTAGTAAAAATAAGACAACAAACTGGGTGATTAATCTGTATAATCTGAAATTAATAGATAAAAAGATGTACCACTCAAATCAAATATTTCTACAAAGTACCAAGAACTACACAAAATCATAGCATAAACCACAAAAGCATCTCATGAGCATGAAAGTTCTTATTTATTTGCAGTTGTTTCTCTCAACAAGTTCTAACTGTAAACTTAAATGCCAATCTGAAATAGAAAAGCCTCACTATTTTGGTCCCCTTCTCTAAGATAAAAAATTTATTAAATTCATATTACCCCAAAAAAAACATCAACAGGGAAATTTCTTCATGCC